>JANQBI010000001.1:1700796-2349092 GCA_030142935.1 Pichia occidentalis | reverse complement strand
ATGCAAAACAACATCTCCAAAAGGATAAAGAAGGCGCTGGACGAGGTCTCCGACAGAAAAGACCAGCTGGAAAAGGAAGATAAAATTGCGTCAGTTTCAGATTTAGATAACATTGACGATTTGTCCGTGGATGAGTTGAAAGTAATAGTGCAAACACAGGCTTCATACTATTCAAAACTAATAAAACTCAGAAAGTTGCTGGATAATGAACTTGTGAAGTATAACAACTCCTCCAGATACTACTGGCTGAAAAAGCAAGTATTGTTAAACCAGCTATTATTACATGAAGAAACAATGATCGATAGTTAGATGCACGGACGAAGATACATAGTATTTGTATTTATAGGCATAAATAGTTTTTTAATAACACGGGAACAATTTTTGGTTTAAAAGATTCTTTAATATTTTGAGGTAAATGGCTTTGGAGTGTATCAGTCAGAATGACTTTGGAGTGTATCAGTAATAATGGCTTTGGAGTGGATCAGTAATAATGACTTTTAAGTATGTGTATAAATAATTTTTATAGAAAGAATCATTACCAAGTCAAAAGACAATAATATAAAATAAAGTGAGGAGAAGTAAAATATAGAGAGGAATAGTTGATCATTAAAAAAAATTACATTACATTGAATTTCGTTATTTTTCATCATTATTGAATTTGATGGTATCGATCGGAGAATAGACGTTATCGTATAAGTAGTTAATCGCCTCTCTACCAACTAAACGTCTAGTGTCAACATGTCTGGAGGTGATATCATCAATTTTGGTGACACCCAATAATCTCATATCCATTTCCAATTCGTCCTTTAAGACCTGGATTAATTTTCTAACACCATCTTCACCGTAACATGAGTTTGCATAAAGGAAGGGTCTGCCGAGACCAACACCAACCTTAACATCTTTACCACCAATTGCAACGGCTTTCAAAATATCTGTACCTCTTTTAACACCACCATCAATCAAAATTTGGAAATCCGGCCTTAACTTGTTCAACTGCTTTAAGACTGGGACGGTTTCGGCAAGCAATTCGATCGGTGGTGGAGCTGTATCCAACTGTCTACCACCATGATTTGACAGAACGACACCTTGACAACCTGCATCATAAGCTTCGATAACATCTTCGACGGTTTGAACACCTTTGATCAAAACTGGTAACTTGGTCCAGGATTTAACTTCTTTAACATCGGTCCAATCGACACCACAATCGATGAACGAGGAGAGTGCCTTCGAAGCTCCACTGTCTCTGTCAACAGTATCACCCAAATCAACGTCAGTGTCATTGACGAACTTCAATCTCTTGTCCTTTTCTCTGTTACCCAACGAAGGAGCATCAACTGTGATGAAAATTGCCTTCATACCCAAATCTTCTGCCTCCCTAACCATTTTTTTGGCGGTGTTTCTGTCTTCATTAATGTACAATTGGAACCACTGAGTTGCACCCGGGATTCTGGCCTGAGCAATCTCTTCCAAAGACATCGACGACAATGTGGAAATCATCTGGATGACACCTTCCTTACCTGCTCCTCTGGCGATGGAGCATTCCCCCTCTGGATGGCCTAATTTTGCCAATGCAGTTGCGGAAACGTAGAATGGAACACTTGTTTCGGAGCCCAACAATGTTGTTGATGTGTCCACTTCTCTGACATTGACGCAGACTCTTGGTCTGAAATAAACTCTCTGATAGGCGTAATGGTTTTCTCTCATTGAGATTTCGTCGTCCGAACCACAGGAATAGTATGCCCACGCATCTTTTGGTAAGATGTTCTTGGCAAGATACTCAAAATCGTAGGTGTTTTGGATTGATGACAAAGGTGGCATGTTTTCCAGATTCTTCAATCTGTCTGCCTCGTGGTCGTCGATCAGGTAGTCTGCTTCCAATTTTGGAGCCTCACCATCTAGCATACCAATGAAGTTTTCTTCTGGTAGGAATTTTTCAATTGTACCTTTTGGATGGAGTTTTTCATACACCTTTGTAGCGTCATAGCCGGCGTGGTTGATCAGCGGAGCCTGTCCACCAGGATGGTTTGGTATGAAGTCCGTCACGTCAAAGATTTTTCCGTTGATTGCAACCCAGCAGTCGTCCTTTGAGTTGTGCTTGACGAACTCGTCCAATGAGACCAGTTTGTTATTTGTCGCACCTGAGTCATTTGCGAATGTCTCTGATAATGTCAGATACACACCTGAGGACACCACTGCCGTCACTGCTGCCAGGGAGAAATAATTCCTTTTGGAGTTGTTTTTGAAATTCCACGCGTCTTCAGCACTGCTATTCAACGTGGAATACGTTTTTGAGTGCAACTGTGGTCTTTTCGTTGACTTTGTCAGAAGATTTCTGGCCAAATGGGACGATCTACCAATTGATTTTTTGAACATTGTTTTTTTTTCTGGTTTGCCTTTGGTTTCTTCACTGGTTACAAACGCAAGGTTGGAGTTTTGAACAGACGCTTTGGAAATGGATGTCAGCCGATGAAAATGTCAGAAAAGAAAAACACACTCAGAGTAAAACCATATTAATATATACTCCAACAAAAGACCGCTTTTTGAACATTACCTTCAAACCTCCGATTCTCCGGTGGGGAAACTTCGGTTTCCCAAACGGGTAATTTTCTCGTGGGATTACACGAGCGTGGGATAGGGTGGGATGGTTTGTCCATATAAGCATGTAATACAGGGGAGCGTAATGTGGGGGATGGATTATCTTTATATCTGTCTATTGTAGCCAAAAGAAGGCGAGAAGAAAAAAAACCATCCCGCAGAACAATGTGGGATTTCTACCACCACCCTAAAATGCTGTGGCTAACAGGCTTCGGCTGGACAAATGGACATCCAGATAATTCCATGTCATTACGTAGTGTCCTGACACCCTTTTTGTTCTGAGACTATCCATTGTTTCGGAGGAAGCGTGAGTATTTCAGACACCCGAGCATGACAAGCGACATAGGGTTTCTCCACACACCGTTGGAATTAGTCTCTATTGAGGGGGGGAAGTACCAAGTGGAAATCGGATTACCCGTGTTGCAACAATATGGTTGTTCCGTGGACGAGAGGAAGGATACCCAGAAATTCAAAGTCGGCCATCTGAGGGAGCACTTGTTTGCCAACTGGAGCACCATCTTTGCCGACCCGCCAATTACCAAGGTCCCAGCACAGGCACACGAGATCCAGCTGTTTCATCTCGGCCAACGGCTAGACCCGAACGGCTGTCTGGATTCCCTCGATTTGTCCAGCTCCCATGTTTTTCACATACTCATCAAAGAATGCCCCACCAACGCTGCCCCATCCTCCGCCGCCCACCCATCACATGGGGTTGCTTTGCGATCCAAGCTCTTCTCGGGCTTCAAGGCAAAGGCGGGCAACACACCTGTCCCCGCCTTTGTATGCACACCCTCCAGGCCCTTATCAGGCGCTACACCAATTGACCGCGCCGAAACCACAGACACTATACGAATCTCGTCAAATCCGAGACACACAGACGGTAACAGGACGCAAAAAGGCAGTACTGCAATAACGAATACCAAATACCCCGAAAATGAGAGGCGTGACCAATTAGTTTCTCTCCGTCGAAAGACAACAACATCAAATGTACAGGATGATAGCCAACCGGCTCGAGGGTCAACAAATTCACACACGGTGGATGCAAAATCTGGGTTTTGTTGTTTGCTGATGTAATGCAGTCTTTTCTCCCCTTTCTGATCTGACTTACCCCATTTTGAAATTGTATACTGGAATCTAATTAATTCATTTATATCGCTGGAGGATCAATTTCTTCATATCATTTTTTTTGACACATCTATTCAGTAAATGGATAATATATAGATAAGGCTGTTAGTTATAAGCATGAAAAAAGAGCGAATAAAAAAAAATAAATCGGAAATGCGATAAAACGGGAAACCATATTCGACGGTAAATCTATCTTGTCTATTATTCAATCCCAAAAAATAAAAATACCTGGTTTATCAATGGCACAGTTCACAATATGTCACTAGTATACGAAGCAGAATATGTGTTTGAGAAGATAGACACTTATGTATCGCTGATCGAATTCAACTTTAAATATGAGCAGACACAATTCTCCACAAATGTAAGCAGGAAGCCCAGGTTTTGTTCTTTTTGCTCCACTGTCCGTGTGTCCCAATACTAACATTGATACAGTTTGGAATGGAGTTCTATCTCAGGAAAATAACGCAAGATCAAAGCTATCGTGTAAAACATCTGACATCCCTGATCTATGACAAGGATAGATTGAGTTATGTCTGTGATGACAAAATGGAAAACATGAGTTCCAGTGAAGTATTCGATAGTATTGACGTCAGACAGTGTCTGAGCCTGTCACAAATACATCAATTGTTGAACGAAATCTTGGCTTCGAAAGAGAAGTGCAATTGCGTGGTTCTTGAAAATTTGGATGAAGCATTCAACATAGCTTCTTTTGAAAATTATATTACTGGTAGGTAGTTGCAACCGTGCCGTTTTTTGCTCTAGTTCGACATTTTTCATACATAATACTAACAGTCTCTGTCTTTACTCCAGCGGGAAAACTAATCGGTTTAATCACAAGGATACTACGGAAACTATCCCAATTACACAATGTCACCTGTTTAGTAAGTATGTTGCGTCATTGTCCGTTTTACCAGTGGCCCTGATGCGTTTTTACTTTCCTTTTTGGCCCCTTGACAACCCAGAATACTAACACTTTCTTCTACCCTCTCTATTATTTGCACTAGATAATCCAACAAAAACCACGTGTCGGATTCAATGTGCGACATGTAAGCAAGTTAGTCAAAAGTATGGCCGACAATATCATCCTCCTGAACGGTAATGATATAATGATGAAATGTGTGTACGAGGATTAAGATCGATATGTAGCTTCCCAACATAATTATAAAGGATACGTAACTCTGTTTGGATAGAGAAGGTAGAGATGGCTCAGCTTGTATAATCACGTCTATGTAGATATATCAGAAAAAAAAGGCAACTTCTTGATCACGTGATCCATTTGATAGAAGCTTTATTTTATCACGTTTTATTATGTCAGCTAATTCTTTAGTATAGACAATCTCTGGCTCAACCTTGGCGCTATCTCAGCACACAACAGCTTTAACAAAACGTAAATTTCTTTTTACCCTGACAAATTGACCTGTATTCGCAGCCTGTGACTGCTAAAATTTTGGGTGACCTTCGAAATATAAAGGGGCATAACCCTCGCACCACTCGAATAGGAAGGTAAAACAAGAGGTGCGTGTTATTTTTCTGGTGATTCTTTTTTTTGTTCCTATTTTTTCAATTTTTTTGGAATTTTTTTTCAGTGCGAGTGGATTTGGTGTGAGTGTGAAGCTCTGAGGAGAGAATGTGAACCTCAGTGAGGAAGCCAACCTACTCTGTGCAACAGTTGGTGATAGTTGATTAATGAATTTTTCTTGAACACAAATGTACAGAGTTAACTTCAGCTTATCATATATTGTCAAAACCTTTAATTATTTATTTTACTTTGGGCAGATTATTAACTCAACACTTTGATATTCACAAAAAATGAGCGAATTCCAACCAGTTGTTGTCGTTGACGGTATGTTATTAACAAACAGGATAAAATAGTATGATAAGAATTTGAAAATCTGAGAGACACGAGAATGAAGTTTCAGTAGTAGTTGACAGAGAACATTGTAAAGCACAACAACAGTGATGAATCATATTTGGAAACCTGGCAAAATAGAGCTGGCTGAAGTTTTTCTTTGATAGTTACAAGATCAAAAAAAAAGCTGTATATTAAGAACAAACTTTTATTGCAAAGGGAAGATGATGTGAAAAACAATTATAACCAATTCATTTGAAGTCATCAGTGGCTAAAAAACATACAGGAATTTGAAAATAAACAGTTTAGGACACCAGCTAGAATGAAGTTGGTGATAAAATTCTCTGTCGAATAATATTGAATCAGAAATACTATTTTAGTACAGTTGTTATTCTCGCTCTTGATTAAAAAGAGATCAGAGTAACGAATATAGATAAATGCAGAAATGATACTAACATGAGTTTTCAAACTTCATCATTTATTTCTTTTTTTACAGGTAAGGGTCACTTATTAGGTAGATTAGCTTCTATTGTTGCTAAGGAACTTTTAGACGGTCAAAAGATCGTCGTTGTCAGATGTGAAGACATGAACGTCTCTGGTGAATTCTTCAGAAACAAATTAAAGTACCACGACTACTTGAGAAAGTCCACCAACTTCAACCACAGAAGAGGTCAATTCCATTTCAGAGCTCCATCCAGAATCTTCTACAAGGCTGTCAGAGGTATGATCCCACACAAGACCGCAAGAGGTAAGGCTGCTTTGGAAAGATTAAAGGTTTTCGAAGGTGTCCCACCTCCATACGACAAGAAGAAGAGAATTGTTGTTCCACAAGCTTTGAGAGTCTTAAGATTGAAGCCAGGTAGAAAGTACACTTCTCTTGGTAAGTTGTCTGCCTCTGTTGGTTGGAAATACGAATCCATTGTTGACACTTTGGAAGAAAAGAGAAAGGCCAAGGCACAAGAATACTATGCTAAGAAGTTGGCTGCAACCAAGAAGTTGGCTGCTGCTAAGGCCACTGTTGGTGAAACTGAAGCTTCCCAAAAATTGGCTGCTTTAGGTTATTAGATAACAAGCTGATCCAGCTTTCATCTATTTCCTCTTTTATTTGGCGTGTGTAATTACCTTCATATAAAAATTCTAAACGATTAAAACTTTTTATATAATATAAGATTTTAATAAACAACTTTTCAAATTTAGTCCAGGTGTGTGTGTGTATGGGTTGGGGAGCTTCGTACGCGGTAGGCTGAGGGTGAGCCATCTGCGTCGATCGGCGCGACTCCGATGTTTCTGCGCAGGGCAGACAGAGGCGATGAGATGTGAAACATGCTGCGTCGATCGACGCAACCCATTGTTCTCAGGGGCTTTGGAGACATGCAGGTCCAGAAAAACACTTCCGTCGATCGACCCGATCCTATCCCCATGCGCATGGGGGACTCTGGAGCAAGCAGATTCCAATACACGTCTCGTCGATCGACGCGGCCCTAGCTTTTTCTCCCTACTGTGTCTACATCCACATCCTGTTAGACACGAGCTGGCGAAACATCGGCAGGGCAATGCGCCACAAAGGGCACAAGTCCAAAAATGCCGGCAACGACTCCATATCAACAAGCTCCCGATAGACTAATCGGTCTTGTGCTTTATAGTGCTATTGTAACGGGATGGAAATTGATCTGTTTTGATTTGATATTCTCAATCTCCACCAAGTACCCTACACGAGAGGAAAAGAAAAAAAAAAAAAAAGCAGCCAATCAGAACGCGAAATCAGAGGTCTAAAACCGTAATGGCGTACGTAATCAAAGGATGGGGAAGCCACCCTTGGTCCTCTGTTTGTGTTTTTGGCAAAAGTGGGGGTGTTTCCAATCTTCAGATATGGATGCCGCAAACACAGCTAAGGCCGAATACCGCATTACTATGTAATCTTTGCAGTTGGTTTGCAATACGAAAACGAAGAAATTGGATTCAGCCAGATAATCCCTATGTCTGCACTGTTTACATACGTATCTGGAAATAAATAAAGAGAGAGAAACGGCTGGTTGAAAAAAGTATAGAATGCCGATTCACAATCTATGTATAATATCCGATTCATAGAGAACAACATAATAACAAAACCCCAAACGAAAAAAACAAAAAAAAACCAAGTCACTGTCAAATGTCCCCATGTGCCAATAATTCCAACCCAAATCACCAATCCGCGTTTCTTTCTGAAATTTTGCTAGTCTTTATTTTCGTTTTGAGTGAATTTCCACGGTTTTTGTGGTTCGTGAAGGAAACCTTGATTTTTCCTCTTTTTTTTCTTTGGTGTTGAACCGCTTTCCCTATTTAATAAAGCTGACTTCCACGTTTTTTTTATTAGGATCTCTTTTCCCGTTTCTTCCTCTTTTCTGTTAAGATGATAGAAGGACGGTTAGGTTGAAAATCTCTCTTTCTTTCTGATTTGTTTCCTTTCTCTTTTTTCCTTCTGTACTTTAATCAGTCTTTCCGTAAGGTATACACTAAATAATATTCTATAGAAACAACAATGTCTGGTGATAAAAAGATCGAATCCAACTTCTGGGCTGACTTCCTTATGGGTGGTGTCTCTGCCGCAGTCTCCAAGACCGCTGCTGCTCCAATCGAAAGAGTTAAGTTATTAATTCAAAACCAAGATGAAATGTTGAAGCAAGGTAGATTAGCTAAGAGATACGAAGGTATTGGTGAATGTTTCTCCAGAACCGCTAAGGAAGAAGGTATTGTTTCCTTCTGGAGAGGTAACACCGCTAACGTTATCAGATACTTCCCAACCCAAGCATTGAACTTCGCCTTCAAGGACAAGTTCAAGAAGATGTTCGGTTTCAAGAAGGACGAAGGTTACTGGAAATGGTTTGCTGGTAACTTGGCTTCTGGTGGTTTGGCCGGTGCTACTTCCCTTTTCTTTGTCTACTCCTTGGATTACGCAAGAACCAGATTGGCTAACGATGCCAAGGCTGCTAAGGGTAACGGTGAAAGACAATTCAACGGTTTGTTCGATGTTTACAAGAAGACCTTGGCTTCCGATGGTATAGCTGGTTTATACAGAGGTTTCTTACCTTCTGTTGTCGGTATTGTTGTCTACAGAGGTTTGTACTTCGGTTTGTTCGACTCCTTAAAGCCTGTCGTCTTGGTTGGTTCCTTGGAAACCAACTTCTTGGCTGCTTTCTTGTTAGGTTGGGTTGTCACCACTGGTGCTTCCACCGCTTCTTACCCATTGGATACCGTTAGAAGAAGAATGATGATGACTTCTGGTCAAGCTGTCAAGTATAAGGGTGCTTTCGACGCTTTCTCCCAAATTGTTGCTAAGGAAGGTGTCAAGTCCTTGTTCAAGGGTTGTGGTGCTAACATCTTGAGAGGTGTTGCCGGTGCCGGTGTCATTTCCATGTACGATCAATTACAAATGATCTTATTCGGTAAGAAATTCAAATAAACAACTTGACGGATTAAATTTATCTAATTGATTCTTCTCTTATTTATTTTTTATTTAAAGTTATTTATTTTCCTATTATTATTTATTTTTATATAGCTAGATAGTAATATTTTTGTTTATATAAATTGATAATGACTTACGAATATTGAACCCCCTCCCTCCTCCCGCTATCTGGCCTTTCACAGCAGCACAACTGTCTTCGTTTGTTCCAATCTATCAGACTCCTTCTGATTTTATTCGACCCACAGTCGATTTTGTCGTTCTGTATTGTTGAAAGGTGGAAAATTTCACTCAGATCAGGCACGCCGAGTGCGGTTTCTCTGGATGGAAAATACATATTACTTGTTTAGGAAGTGGCTGGGCCCAAGATAAACCAGTCATTGATTACGCTCCTATTGATCTGGCTGCTAAGGATGGAGAGCCGGGAGTCAACCAAGCAGTGTTCCTTGCGGATCATACTAATATATATATATATATATGTGTCTGTAGTCACAACTCGAATAAACTGCCCGTGTAGCTGCTCGTAATTGTAGGCTTCTCTCCATACTCCAAGCTCCAGCTGGTTGTCCTAAAGATCTGCCAAATACACCAATGCTTGGGAAAAAACATAACTCTAACACGATTTTCAACAAATTCACAAAGAACATCAGTTTCGAAAAACTCACCAGAACACCATCACCACAGGCAGCAGAGGAGACACAAACGCCAAGCCGCCAGAACAAAATCCGATCTCACAATAACCCAAACGATAAGATCATACCAACGAGGAGAAGCCTGGGCACCATCCCTCAGCTAACTTCAGATGCAGAGTCGGACTCGGGGCCTTATCGCTCTTCCCAACAGGGAGGACAAGAGATGAAGGATGTCGCTTTTGAAGTGGTCTTTGATAAAGATAACACGACGTCTCAAAACGTCCATCCGTTGGATGAACCGTTGGTGTTGAGAAATGGTAAGAAGATTTTCCCTACAACAACCCCTCCAGCAAGAATGAACAGAGTCAACAGCAACTCCTCCATAAACCAGGATATCAAAAACATCTCCATAAACGATCTCATTACCACATGTGAAAAATTCTATAAGTTCACCTTCTCCATGCTGGTCAAATTTTGGCAGTTAGACTCCCATATGAATATATCCATTACTGAAAATACGACTTTGAAATTGCATTTACCAAGCGTGGTCTTCTTTTTGGTGTTCGTTAAGCTCTTTTTTTCTCTAACGTCCTCCAACCGTCATGATTCCTTCAGCATGATGCCGTCACCAACGCCCAATTCCAGCTCGGGCTCCGGAATACTACCCTTGTTAATTTTAGTTTTGGTAGGAGTTTATTGGTACCATCATTTATCTACAAATGAAGTAGGTGCAGCTAGAGACGAGACTCCGTTTGCCTCTCCTAACAGCCAATTGGTATTCAATGACGATGCTCAGACCTTGGTTGGCTCAGTCGAAGGTAAAGAAAACGAATTATGGGAAAACGAACCCCAGCAGTCACAGGTCGATCATGAAGTGAACACACCACCATTAACCAGAAAAAACAGTCTAACTACAAAACTTGAAACAATGATACACAGAAACAACTTACCTGTAGAAAAATCCTCCGTGAAAATAATTCATAGGGAGGAAGAGAGACAGAAACATCCGAAGACAAAATTGCATCTAAATCTCCCTATCGATCATAAAAGAAAAATTGATACACCAAGTACAGAATTCCAAGATATGACGAGATTGAGAAGGGAAGAAATGCTTAATGCATTTAATAGCTGATGTTCAATCCGGTTCAACAAATTTCACTTCAATTCATTTCATTTTATATCATTTTATTTTATATACGCTCTTTCACTACATCCATAACTACCCTGGTATACATTTATATGTCTCTTACAGTAACATAAATCTATCTCTTTTTCTCTCTCTCTCTATATATATATTTATTTTTCGTTACAAAATGCTTTAGCTTCTAATACTCTTTGGTCGATTAAGCCGTGGTTTTCATTACTGCTTCATACTCTATTTTGAATTTTTATTCTTGTTCAAAGAATCATAATCGTATAATTTCACATTATATCTATCCATTTTCATATTCACACCCTCGTTAGAATCGATGGTAACTGATGGTTGCTTGGCTTTTCCCCATGAAAGGGCATCATGCAATTCTTGAATCCTGAAACGTGGTTTCCTTTCTGTGTATTTGACATACAATTCTTGTGCTAAACCATGATGCTCCTCATCAAATAACTTTCTAATAACACGCTCGCATAATTGGTGCATAGTATGTGTATCGTTCATCTCAATTAAGTAATCTAACATAGTGTCTATATCCCTCAGATCATTCATCATCGCAGAATAGAGTAAGTCTGTCGTAATCGAGCTAGAAACTCGATAATCAGGTAAAATCAGTCTCATTTTTTTATAAAATGCTGATAACAAATCTGAATGTTTACCAACTAGAATAAATACACAGTTCATGATGGTATATTTGTCCTTCTTGGAAATCATGTCTGATTTTATTAAATTTTCGGATATTTTGACCAAGTTCATTAGCTCTCGGGTTGTAATATTGCTACTGTTCTTACTCGTGGTGAAAATCAATCTGTATAGATTCATTAACTTTGTATCATCAATTTGGTTGTAAAATTCCGGCAGTTTACCAAAATCAGCTTGTAGACCAATCTTCTCATCCTGATCAATCATATCCCAGTACCCGATATCCGATAGAATTTCATCTCCCCTACTCAGTACGTAAAAAGCCTTCAAAATTGTATTCAATTCATAGGAAAACATTCTTGTGTATATAAAGTGGTACATGTAAGGCTCGTATAGATAATCTGGCAGTAGTGATGAGTTTGACTCAATTTTCAGAGTTTGCTTCATGGAATCAAATAATTTATTCAGGTCATTGGAGCGTTCAATTGATGTGTTAGTATCAAATAAAACAGTATCGTAGTAAATTTCATAAAAATCGATACATGCTTTACATTCTTTATTATGGTTCATAAACCCAATTGAATCATACATCATGAATCTAATTGATGCGTTGGCTTCCTTGGATATAACATGACGCATAAAGATCTCAATTAAAGGTGCAAAATATCTGACATCAAATTTCATCCATTTTGCTCTCTTTGAATTAACACTTGAAAACAACGGATTTTCAATATCCAAGCCAAATAACTTATAAACATCCGGGTTCTGCTTTTTAAACTGGGTGTGGATAAATGATCCTATATTTTCCGTATAGGGTATATTTACCACGGTATTTCTCAGTGTAAACAAAAAGAACATTTTATCATTATCTGGGACATCATCAAAACATTTTGATGTTAATTTAGCGGATAATTCCACATCATTTTCGTATTTTGACACTATTCCGAGCATTTCTGACACAGAAACAGCTCCTGTCGCTTTATTTTCTTTGAAATAGGATATCAAATGGTCTGAAATATTGGTCTTACTTTTCCATTCAGGATTAAACCCATATTTTTCTGCAATTTGATAAATACGATATAGTGTCAATAAATTATATTTGTTTTTAATGCACACCGATTGGAAATATTGAAAAATAAATTCACAAAATTTTAGCTTTTCTGTATTATCATTCAATTCTGTTCCATACACACACATATGTTTGAATAATGTAACCCATAATTTTTCATTCAAGTATTTGGATTTACTGTATCTTTCAGCATATAGAACCACAATATCAGTGGGTAAATCATATTGTTCTTTGATGGATAAGTCGTTATGGTTCCAGTTATGTAATAAACTCTCTGAGACCCCTGTAGCAGTTAGCAGTTTTTCTTTATAGCTTGGAATCAACGTCGAAGCCACCAAAATCCCCAAAAATGGATTTGATACCAACACCTTCTTAATAAACATGCTGTAAAGAAGAAATTTTTCTTCGGGCGTTGTGATTAACCCACTATTATTTTTTAAAAATAACTTCAAAATATCCATGTAAGAATTAGTTTTACTCACTAACATTGGTGAGAGATAAAACTCTGCGCAGACATATTCAAACGTGTCTTTATAGGCGTGAAATGTAGATAATATTAAAGATGAATAACTTAAATGTTCTCCATAGTCAGATATCATAAAAAATAATTCTTGTGGTGAAAATAAAGTTGAGGCTCTTTCAAGTGAAATAAATTCACTTTTACCATTTTCTAATGACGTGAAATTACCACCTGCTATGAAATAGTTTATATCTTGCTTATTTTCTTTTAAGTAATTGAAAATAATGGAACGGTCATCAAATAATACCTTTTTAGAAATTAAAACTTTCATTAAATACTTCTGTTGGAATTCATTCAAAGATTGGAATATATCAGTAACATCATTTGTTATAACTGTCTTGTAGCTAGTACATGTACTATCCAAGGATTTTAAAAATAATATTAGGGATTCATAGCTGTTCTGATTGTATTCATATACGGCTTTTAAATCACAAATTTCAAAATCTGGTAAAATGAAGGGTTTGCCTTTGAGGTGGTTCATCAAGAAGCTGCTCAGTTTCTTGTTTCTTCTATTTTTAATCGCAGCTTGCAATACCATGAACCTAAAGTTTTTGGATAAGTTACTAGTTTCTTCCAAAGATTCCAAATCTTCAATCAAGCTAGATAAGATAGTAAAATCTCCTTCTGATAATACTCGCTGAATAAATAAATTTAAGATTGGCATTGGGATCTCTGGGTTCCTGCTAACTATTGGTTTCAATCTGTTCAACAGGTCTCCTTTTATAGCAGGGAATTCAGAATAATCTCGAAACGTCGAAATTTCTTTAGGGAAATTTCCAACAAATGTTCGAATGTAATTGTATAATATTTTAGAATTACTATCATGGAAACATTGGGAAATTACTATCTCGTGGAATCTATTCACCATGCTAGATGGAACTTCGATAGAAGTTTCAAGATAAGAAGCTAGTGTCTGTGAAATAAAGACAATGCTGGATTTGGAATTCAAATTCATTTCCAATTTTTCATTTGTAAATAAGAGATTGATAAAATTTTCAAATTTAGTGTATTCCGAGACATCATTTTGATATTGTAGTTTCAATATGTTAAGATATTCTGAAATTTTGTAATGATCTCCCATAGGAGTGTATGTGGATATGATGATACTTTTTACAATTTCTCTGGAGTAAGTGTTCAAAATTAGAGTAGCTTGGTCTTTTGTGAGCGGCAATTTCAGTGAGTGTAATGATACGTATGGTTCAGCTAAACTACACCTCAGCAGGCGATTTTTCAGTTCTATGTTTGAAGACGACAAAACATTTGCAAACTTTTCTGTTAACTGCTTATCACTGAGTTTTATATTTTTTGAACACAGAAAAACGAAAAAATCCACAAACAAATCATCATCTAGTGTGAATAATATTTCAAGAAAGGTCTTATGAAATTTTGATATAACTTCTTGGAATTTGGAATCAGACTTTATCTCTGAGTGCAGTTGAAGAACAAATTCTTTTATTTTCTGGACTGTATCTGAAATATTTGATGAAGTATTTAACGATCGATAGGCTACTTTGAAGTCAAACACTATATTATTGATGTTGGTGGATGGAATGAACATATTTTTACGAAATATTGAATTTACCAGTCCGTTGTTGTATCCCGAGCTTTGGTCTTTTTTGGCATCATTGTTTTTCGAAGGTTTGGCATATTGTGCTTGTATCTGTGCCTGTGCTGGAGTTGGTGTTGATGTTGGTGTTGGTTCATTGTTCTCTAAACGAGTATCTGATCGGTGAACGTGTCGAGCCTTACTTGCTTTCTGAGAGCTATAGTATTGTACATGTTGTAGGGCCCCGCTTTTTGTCCTCGGTCTTCTGATCGAAAAGCTTAGTCTAGGACGGATGCATGTATTTTGTACCTTTAGCATCGTATGAAGGCAACTGAAATTGAATTTTTCCTTAGACCGGCTGGCTATCAGAAAGGGAAAACAAATCGGTCAAATTTGTTGATAGAAGATGTAAGAGAGACTGAAATGGAAAAAAATTCATGTTGTCAATACGATTCATTGCGAATAATTTCCACGACTTTCAAACTTTGCTACCAAGAAATCTGACACACTAGAGTCCCAAATCAAACTACGGGATTTAGGGTATACGAAGGATAGATCAGGGAACAAAGCTGAAGTAGACCAACCTGAAGTCAAGGGGTCAATCAGAAATTTACTGGCAAGGCCAGATGGCCCGGGCTGAGGAGGACGTAACGTAATTAACGGCTGAAGAAGCTTTGGCGGTCGGATACGACCACTTTGGGAAAGAGGGAAAGTGAAGTAGAGATGGAACAAGTGACATCGATGAGTACCACCGGCTGATCTGTGGATAGGAACTCATTCCTTCAGGCTGCCAATACGCCAAGCGTGGCAGAGGGAGATCTCCACCAGCAAATATTATCGAAAAAGGCCAATAATATGTAGTGGACCGGCTTGGAGTGTCAAATTTTCTCTAATTAATGTCTGGTTATTTTATTTGTTCTTATTATATTAAGCTGATATTTTTATAAACAAACTTATAAAGTCTTGGATGGGATTTCGAAAACAACTTGCTTACCAGTTAACTTTTGGTAGATGGATTGGAAAGTTTCTAACTTGTAGTCAATGTTGTTGGAGTCCTTGGAGTCTAACAAGACCTTTGCGATCTTGTTACCACCAACCATGTATCTGACTCTCTTACCGACGATTTCGGTTGGGAAGACCAAGTCGTCTAAGATCTTTTCGTGGACAGCGGTCAAGGTTCTTGATCTTGGTCTCTTTTGGCCCAATCTTGAGGTTCTAGCTGGCTTTGGTAAGATTCTTCTTTCAGCAAGGAAAACAACGTGTTGGTCTGGGAATTTCTTTTCTAATTCTCTGGTCAATCTGATTTGAACCTTGTGGTATGCAGACAATGATGAAACTGGGACAAGAATGACAATAGCCTTCTTGTTACCCGAAACCTCAATCTCCTTAACGGACTTGAATTGAAGAGCTCTCAATTCAGCCTTTAAGTCAGAGTTGGCTTCTAAATCGATAAAAGCTTGAGCAACTTGTAATTCCAATTCAGTTGGGTTAGCACTTAAGATCTTTGCTGCAGCAGACATACTTGATTCTTGTGGTTGAAGAAATAAACACTGAAATTAAACCCTTTAGAGCTTTCGTAAAACGATTCCAGAATCTATAAGATATATCCTTCCTTACTGTCTTTTTTTTTCCTACAACCATGTATACACATTACTGAAATTCTTCAAATTCCCTATGAGGAATTCCTCCCTCAACACACCCTCAACCCCCGCTTCTTTCAAGGGTGAAAAAGAAATTTCTCCAAAACTCATCTTGGGACAGTTTTTTGTTTTTTTCTTCGCGTTTTTTTTCTGTGCGGTGTATTGATGAATTTTCTTTTGCGTCTCTTACCCTTTGTTTAAGCACGTGCACACAAAACTTCAAAAATCCAACCCTCTTTTTTAAAAAAAAATAGACAGAAAATATGAAGAAAATTTTTTTAAAAATAGTACACACCTTTAATTTTGTGGGGAAAATGAGAACTCAAGGGGAAATACCTAGCGCCCGCCAAATTTCTGGTGGGAAATCTAGATTTGGGCAAGAATTGGCATATTTTCTGCTGGGAAAATGCTGATTTCTCCCACCACCGCTCCTCTTGTCCGGTTTTTTTTTTCCCAGGCCCACAGACTAAATAAATCATGACTCCGAATAGGGGTGTGCTATTGTATTTTTTTTCCTCGAATCGGTTATAGTTAGTCGAGGGAGAACGGAAGAATTCAGTAGAGATGCTAGATAGAGAAGAAAAATAAAAATATATCATGAATGACTGAATTTTTCTTTAAATTTTTTCTGTTATTAAAGAGAAGAAAATTCCTTGCTGCTTTCCTAGGTTTGTACAACTGGAGAAGTTAGGGGTTGAAAAAAATGTTTGGAAAAAAAAAAGTTTCACGTTTCATCATATCCTCTTTGGCCAAAGAAGTTGGGTAGTTTGCTCAAAGTGGAACAACGTCAGCAAAATCAGGAAAATGTCTAGCAGTCTGGTGGAACAATCAAAGAAACTGTGTGCATATGCGGCAGTCGATAACAACCTGAAACCAAACCACAAGGTCATCGGAATAGGGTCGGGATCAACGGTGGTGTACATCGCCGAGAGAATCGGCCAGCTCCCAAACAAGGAGAAGTTTGTGTGTATTCCAACAGGCTTCCAATCGAAACAGCTGATCATCGACAACGGTCTGCAGTTGGGCGGGTTGGAAGAATACCCTACTATCGACATTGCGTTCGACGGTGCCGACGAAATCGACTCGAGCCTCAACTGTATCAAAGGCGGTGGGGCCTGCTTGTTGCAGGAAAAACTGGTGGCCGATTCGTCAAATGAGTTTATTCTGGTGGCCGACGACCGTAAAAATACCGGGGTCTTGGGTAGAGGCTGGAAGAAGGGTGTTCCAATCGAAGTTGTCCCAAATGCATACAACAAGATCATCAAGGAATTGAAGGCCCTGAACGGATCCCCTACGGTCAGACCAGGTGCGCCTGCTAAGGCGGGTCCCGTGATCACAGACAATGGTAACTTCATTGTGGACTGTGACTTCGGTGAAATCAAGGTGTCAGAAGTCGCCGAATTGAATGCCAAGATCAAGGCAATGGTGGGTGTTGTTGAGACCGGGTTGTTCGTCAAGATGGCACAGAAGGCTTATATTGGTAATGCCGACGGTACAGTCACAACGTTGGCAGTGTAGATAACAATACCGCTTGGTATAATCCCTACATAAGTGTGTGTGTGTATGTGTGTCCGTCGGTTGGTGTCTAACAAAACTTTTGGAAGGCTATTCTTACATACAAACTATACAGCTAATCCCTTCTTTCTATCTATTATTTCTTGTAATTAGCATATATCCAGTTTAGTATTTCCGGTAGCCCAGACCCCGTCGTTGCTACCGTGGGAATGAGTCTCCACTGGTGGGACTTCAAGTCCCGTAACTCCAATTCTGCGATGATCTCATCGGGCGTTAGGGCGTCCTTGAGATCCTGCTTGTTCGCCAAAACCAAGATGTTGACGCTTTCGAGCTCTTTTTCGGTCAGCATCTTGTAAAACTCCTCTTTCGCCTTGGTCAGTCTCTCCGTGTCTGCAGAATCGAGGACAAAGATCAAGACGTCTGTGCCGGCTATATAATGTCGCCAAAGTGCACGGAGTCTTTCCTGGCCTCCAATATCCCACGTATTGATGAGGAGATGTTTGTACTTGATTGTTTCCACATTGAATCCCACGGTGGGAACTGTGTCTTCTGCCTTCCCGAGTTTCAGCTTATACAGCGTGGCTATAGTAGTGAGATAAAAATGAGTGGTCTTTAGTTAGTGTGCTGTTTCCTGTTGTGTCTGCTTCAGGTTTTGCTATAGAAAAAAAATGTACTTACTGGTCTTGCCTGAATTATTCAATCCAAGTAGCAACACTCGTATTTCTTTAGGTGGTAATTTGCTACGGATCTATCCACCCTTAGTTTTCAACTCGTTCGTAACACATTTGCCAAATATTAGTATCTAAATCCTTCAGCTTGATGCTACTGGTGTAGCTATCACAAAACAAAAGTTCATATCTGTCGAATACTTACCCTAAACTTGGAAAATAGTATACCCATTGCCTACTTCTGTCGATATTTCCCCTGGAAGTTCGAGTCCAAAATGTTCAGTCTAACCTTTGCAGAGTCGGTTGGTCCCCTAGAGGTAGCCCTGATCCTTGCCGCCGATATGATAGAAAAAGGCCGGCACATTAGTATCAGTACCAAGATATACAATTACACTCAGCCCTCATGGTTCATGAAACTGTCCATACAATCACGTGATGCAAAAAGCAACATCTCAAACAAAGCGTTACGAAATAACGCTACCGGCCATATGAGGAAAGTTATAGAACCACCTACCAGAATCGAAGGGATGGGATGGAAATATCCAGTATCCGTAAGGACTTTCAACGATATCAGTCGGTGCCGGAAAGACGGTACACGTTGGGAATCAGTAATAGAGGTATTTAGGTGTTTGGGTAATATTTTCATCTGCCTCTGGCTCTTGGGATACCCACTTTCGAGTGCAAATTCGTCAAAAACCATCACTAGAGAAGTTTGGTGCTTTTACGGAAGTTTTAGCAGTTCCAAGTTCTCTCTGGTGGTTCTAGGCTTTTCAGGCATAGTGGCTTGATGCGTTTCAATTGCAGCAGGACGTTTGAGGACAAAACTGTTGCAATTTCTCTTTTTATGATTCTTTTAACTGTCATTGCGGCTGTTTTGGTAGCATCGACAGTGTAGAGGTTTTGAAAAGAGACGTAGCTGGTGCTTCTGTAGGCCGAATTTGATGTCGAAATAATGCAACAACCCAGCTTTTCCGGTCTCACACTACACAGTTTGGGCGAACAGAAGAAAGAGTGACCTTGTTCTGTTACGCTGTTGCCATGTCTCTTGCGAAGGTGACAAGACATGCGAGGTGGGCGTCCTGGTCCAAGTACTATGTATCTCTAAACCCACAGTAAATATGGGCTAAAATTAGCATCTTCAAATTACACGATCGTTTGCGCTTTTGGTTGAACGTCCGGCTAATGTGTAACATTAAAAATCCGATGGTCAACTCTGTTGGGCCGCAGATGCTTGCCAAGAATTGGGCTGTTCCAAGGACGGAATACTTGACACCAAGGGCCACCTTTACAGTTCCAAAAATCCACGCAAACGAGAACGGGTTTGCACTACTCGGATGACCAAAGTCGAAGTCATCACTAAGGCCTCTTCCTTCTTTCAGTTTTGAGTCTTGCCACTTTTGTTGCGGCAAAAAAGCATACTCTTCTTCAACAGTATTTTACAACAGTTCTGTAAATTCCTGCGAATAGGTGATAAGACTCCGAGTATCATTCTGCTGGTGCCACTTGCTATAGTAATATATCCCTTATCTTCAAGGGCCCAAAACTACAGATATCTAATAGCCCTACATGTACAGCGCCGTTGATACGTATATATATATATATATATATATAACTAAGTAGATTTCACAGAGAAGCTGAACTGTAGACTTCTGCTTGGTTTGTCACCTCTCATATTGAAAAGATCGTGAGCGTGTCGTTAGCCTGATTCATTTCTCTGAATAACCTGTAATACTCAAAATCATACCATAATCATTGGTAGCTAAAATGATACCATAATCATCAGTGACTACAAGTGATACCATAATCATCAGTGACTAAAATCATACCATAATCATCAAGAGCTTTATCGTTCTCCATAAAGTGAAATATAACTAAATAGAGCTAACTGAATAGCAAACCAAAAACATCCACACTGCATGTGGAAAATGTAACCATGGCGGTGGAAACCACTACTCAACTGCCACCCACCTTTATTCAATACCACATATGTGAAGTGGAAGGGTAGTTCTCTTGTTGTGGTGGAAAAACATTCTTCCTGGTGGTGGTTTAAATACCCATATTTGACATCTCGAAACGTTTACACGGATCAATATTCCTAATCGGGCAATTGTTCACACAGATAACAACTTTCTATCCAAGGAACAAAATTGTACGTTGGCAGTATATAAATAAAGACATTAAGAACATTTTATTGTTTATTCTTGTTTCATTATTTCGGCAAAGAAGTTTACCTGAACTGTATCCCGTTGACGAAGTGATAACACTGTTTCTGAAACTTTGGGCAATACATTTTCTTCATAGTAGCATCAAACCTTGACGGACAAACCTTGAACCATGGCCTTCGTTACAGAAAATCTATCGCTAATCTCACTTATTCTATTGATTGGTGCTATCGGCTTCTCCGTGTATACATACGTTGCAAAATGTTTGGAAAACAAAAATACGGTGAATAATCTTTCCATGGTCAAAAGCTATAAGCTATTGGCAGTTAAAGAAGCAGATAACAAGAATCGGAAATTAGGAACTTGGAAAGCAGAACAATTTGAGTATCCTAAGGTGGAAGAATTCAAAGGATGGTCTGTTAAAGACACCAAACCGCTACCATATAGAGCCTTTAAACACACATATTTTTTCACAATGGGTATCAGATCAATGGACTGGAGCTCATGGATTGAATTGGACAACGAGTGGTTCAAGTATCATGATCGTAAAGTTGAAAGAATTTCTGAACGTAGAGATGAATTACTAGGCACGCAAGATGATGTCTGGGATGCGGCAATCGAATTGTTAATGGAGTTTAGAGAATTTTTGCCAACTAGATACCCAACGTTGTTCAAGAAAACAGAAAAGGGTATTAATAATATAGTTACAGGCGAAGTATTTGAATTTAACAACATTCCTAAAAGCGAATTCAAGAAGGATCCAATGGAAATGGCTGCATTGATGGTTCAAGATGACTTGGCAATTTTAAAGGAAGACGAAAACGGTCAGTACATTCTTAAAGGTGGTGCAATTATGTTGGCCGGATTTTGGAGATTCAAGGATAAGAAAAACCTACCATTGAGTGCAATTCACACAACAGGTGACGTTCCAAAGTATAACGAAATTTTGAAAAGACCTATGGAGAAATTCTTTTCAAGATTGACCTGTGACAAACCTGTTGTTAGAAACAACTACTTCTTACAAATGGATAGTGATCTTGCTTGGTCTTCGTCGATTGGATCTGAGGAAGTCCAAGAGGTGGGTTGGAACACTGCAAAACCAGCAACTGATATCAATAACATTTATTACAGATCGGAAAGACAATCTGTCAGAAGACTGCCAATAACCGGTTGTGTTATATTTACTATCAGAACTTACTTTTTGCCTGTTACAGAAATGTGTAAAGAGCCACATATTCCAAGACGTTTATTGAACGGAATTTTGAGTTGGGATGAAGACGTTAAAGTTTACAGAGGTTATGATAAGTTCAACGAGGTCTTGTTGCCTTACTTAGAGGAACAGGCCAAAATTCAAGAAAAGAATGGACTTACGGTGGAAAATGAACCAAACTTGTACCCGTTCTAAGGTGTTCAAATGTATAGTTGCGTTGTTATTTTTTAATTATTTAATTGTTTAAAGATTATATAGAAAAACAGGATTTTTTTGTCAAATAAATTTTAATCAAAAACGGAGATGAGAAATTTAAGTGCTGGCAGAGTATAGAAAAGAGAAAATATTATTCAAGAAGAAAGTAAAGTAAAGAGTCGAAAGTGGGTTTCATAAAGTAGGCAGCATAATAAAAAAAATGAGCAGAATAAAAAAATAAGAGTAATGACAAAAATGGCAGTAATGGTTCTAATGATAGCCAACCTAATTAGTTATCATAGTACTCGACATTTTTCTTTGCGTAATCCATCGCATCAACAACTTGGCTGTTGTTCAAGCCATGTCTGAAACGTAAATGTCTAGTCAAAGCATCACAACGACTGAAAGTTTTGTTACTCAAGTAACCAGAATTATTTAGAGCACCAGACTTAATTTTTTTCACATTGTGAGAACTTGTTATATGGGATTGTGAATTATCAATTGAAAACTGAGAGTCTCTATATTTACAAGATGTAACAATATCGTTAATGGAGTCTAAATCATGTTTTCTTCTCAAATCATCTTCACAAAACATACATCTATAAAATGATCTCTTTGATGCATGGATTGTATTTTGGTGTCTGACTAAATCATAAGGCCTTGAAAATTTCTTGAGGCATGGTTTACCTGTTTTTGGATTGGCGATTGTGCAAACATGATCTTCAGATTTTGGATCGATATATGAATCACTTGGGGATATTGAGTGAGAATGCGAGTGCGAAGGTACATGAGCTGGAGGTTCGAGTCTACCGCTTTCGGTTGTGGTCATTGCGGGTATACTTGCGACGGATGATCTAGGTTTTCTCAACGAAGTTATAGAAGGATGCATGTTGTTCGAAAGAATGGCTGAACTTCTCCTCAATCTCTTAGGTCTTGTTGTAGGACGAAGGGATGAAGAACGCTCCTTTTTAATGACTGGCTTTGAGTCCGCAGTAACAGATTCCTTTCTCTGTTCAAACGCAGAAGTGTATAAATCACCACTATCAATGTCAAGTAGATTGCTGTTGTCTTCTTCTTCGTCCTCGTCCTCGTCGTCATCGTCGTCCTCTTCTTCTTCGTCTTCATCGTCTTCGATACCATGTTCAAAATCGGTGTGGTACAATTCTGTATTATGGATATTTTCTAATGGGGAAGCAACTTGCTGAGAAGCGGGAAATTTCGGGAATGAAGAATTGATCAATGAAGGGTTAATTTCATTTGGCACCGTTAGGGAATATATTGAATTTGTGTTATCATTGGAGAGTAAATAATTGTTTGCATTGTTATTTTCCTCGTCATTGGTGGTGCCATAGATGGAATCTAATGAGTGTACTAAGCTGTTGTAATTGTCGAAATTGTTGTAATGTACATGGCTGTCCTCTTCATTGTCCTCATCCTCCTCATCATCGTCCAAATTCATTTCCATATCATCATCGTCTAGTTTGTTTTGGAGATCGATGTCGTCGTCGTCGTCTTCTTCATCGGAGAATTCATAAAAAACGTCGTTGGCCTTGAAGATATTCAATTCGTTCGATTGAGGAAACGACTTATTGGTCAATTCCAACTGCATCATTTCAGGTATAAACTGCGAATCCTGTTGGTCATATAAATAGAAGTTATCTTGAGGAACCATCAAAACATCGTCATGGGGCGAATCTTGTTTTTGATGATTGAAAGCCGACTGTTGTTGTTGGCTGTATATGTTCAGATTCGGATTTGTTGCCTGCGGGTTTATCAAAACGTTGTTTTGCAAAGTGTTGTCACCGTTCATGAGATTATCGTTGTTGTTGTACAGATAATCTGCAAGGTGGGGATTTGCAAAGGAGTTTGGATTGGCGTAGGAATTGTATGTATTGTTGGTGGTATTGTTGGTATTAGAGGCATTGTTTTGTATGTTGGGGGAGTCATTTATTACCGACACATCTTCAGAATCCAGGATTTTTTGCAAGGAGTCTTGGGAAACGTTTGGCAAGGAGATATATTGCAAGAAGTCATTTTGAGACTGGGAGGAATCCAGCTGGTTATTGATGATTCCGTTCATATTGGATTGTTCGTTTGGTTGCACAGAAGTGTAGAGTTCATCCTCCATGATGTCTGTAACGGTTCTTTTCAAGGTAGATGTCATCTGATGAATAAACTGCGGAAGCAATAAGTTGGATTGTCTGGGTGAAGTTGCTGATGATTTCTGTTTTGCTTTTTCTTTTTTCTTTTTGTAGTATTATGGTAGAAAAAAAAAGCCTGGTAAAATTTTTGATTTGGTTGCTGTTTTTTTTTGTGTTTTTTTTTGTGTTTAAATGTAAGCCTTTTGTTCAAGTTTTCAGCTAGAAATCGGCCCTGCTCTTTCTTGTGTATGGAAGAATAACGGTGTAAACAAGGATTGGAAATAGAAAATGATCTCTAAGTAGTCCTTCTTGAATTGGCAGCGAGTATGATAGATAACCCTTGCTGTTCAGATCTATTGTTATATATATATATTTATATCTTGATGTATATATATATATATATATATATATATAGTGTGTATATGTATGTGTTTATCGAAACCAGAGATGAGACAACTGAAGAAAAGATGGAAGGGAAAGGAAAAAAGAGTATTAACTGATGAAACAAAAAATGTCCTAACTGGTATATAAGAATCACAGGTATCTAGTACTGGTCTACAACAATAGTACTAAATATATATGTGTGTATGCATGTAGACAGAAAACAGCAAGTTATAAATACTAGAACAAGGTATAATATACACCCAATTCATAATAGCGATATGCCAAATCTATGATTCATATACTATTTATATATAGGCGATGTGATGTGTCGTATATTAAGCCTCAAAGTCAAACAGGAGGCTCTGTAGAGCAAAATTGGCCTCACACGGACAACAAGAACACGTCCGATATTCGCTCATTCCATAGTCGGTTGTACACTCGTTAGATGTGCTATATTATATGGCGCAATCGAGTGTCCGGAGGAACCTGATGAAAATAGTGGAAATAGTGGAAATAATAGCAATCATAGAGCTGACCAAGACCGAAACAATAGAAACAAGAGGGAAAAAGGTTAAGCTGAGGATTTTACCACCCGGAGATGATTAATAAGCAGAAAAACCTGGAAAAATACCAACTGTTTTTTTTTTCTAGATCTTTCTGCGCCGATCGACGCGCTGTCCATTTTTGGGGCGGTGTACGGATGCAGTTTGGGGTTTTAAAAAAAAAAACATTTTTTCTAGCCAAACGCGTAACATGAATTGTATGTATGTATATGGTGCCTAGCTATCTGGTAGAGTATGGATAGGGTAATAACAAAGAGTTCCCAAACATGTAGAGTTGCCTTCTTTTTGCGTCACCTGTCTTGGTTCTTTCTCGTGCATCTCCAATTAAACACATTCGGTTCAAGCTGAAAAGAAAAGAGAGAGAAGGCGGTGGAAATCGTAGAAATCCAAAAGAAGAAAACAGACAGAAAAAAAAACCTCGATCTTCGAACATGCCAGCACTCAAAACACCAAAGTACGTGGACCATCCGGCAGACTCCCTGTCAAAGTTGGTTCCGGATGATGTCAAAAATCAATTACTCAGAACCCCGAAACTCCTCCTGATCGAAAACCCGGTTTATACAGAAACTCTGAAAACCTTGAGAAACAGCTTCCAATACTCCTACATTGTCCAATGGATATACTTGCTGAAACATGTGATTAAATTGTCGGACGCCTTCGACGTGGAAAACTTCGAAGAGGAATTGCTGAACATTGCTCCGCCCGTGTTTCTGAACAGTCTGAAATCCAAGCTGATTTTGCACCTCAAAAACCAAAAGTTGCAAAACATCGAGGTGGAGTTCGATTTCTTCGTGGACCAAATATACAAGGACTATAACTTGATCGAGGGGGATCTCGATGACGACACTCACGAAATCGTATACTCCAAATTGCCACTGCTGGACCAGATTGATGTCTTGTACAACCTGGTGAAATTGTCAAATACCAAAAATTATCTGAACTTGAGAAAAAACGTAGATAAGTTCGAAAAACCCCAAATAGAGCTGAAAATTCACCCAGTTTACGAAATCATCGACAAAAACCGCAAAACAGAATATCTAATCTTGCAGGATGCTCGTGTGTATTTGAGAGAATTCGAATATAAAAGCATTTCCATCCCAACTAGAAAGTCGGAGTACGACGAAAAGTTGAAACACCCATATGACGACTTGCGGGACTTGGATCCAAAAATGACCAAATGGGAATGTCTCACGTCGGGAATTTACCAATACGATAATCTGATAAAGGATCTGAAAAAATCGTACGGCAAAAAAACATCCTCAGACGAATTCAAATTGAGTAAAATCCTAGAAGCAAATATCGATTTCGTAATCACACATGATTTGAAAAAGAGGAAACAAAGTGCACAGAGAAAACGTGAGATTGAAATGCAATTGTTAATGGCTAATAGAAAACGTTCTTCCAGATTGGAGGAAAAAGAAAAACGTAAAAGAGAGGAGGAGGAAGAGAGAATGAAAGAGTTGGAACTTATTAAATTACACGCTGCACAGTTGAGAGCTGAGAAGAGACAAAAATTGAAAGCGTCAATCTACAGTTCCAAGCCAGGTATGGCCCCTGATACTTCAATTACAAGAGAAGAAAGATTGAGAAAGAGACATGAGCAATCCACTGACAGTGTGGAAACACCTGAGGTGGTGGAATCTGGGCCAAATCAAACTCCACCTGAAAGCAACACAGCACCAGAAACCACTTCTGCAGCTGAAATCGCCCCTGTAGCTGAAATCAAATCCACAACTGAAACTAATCCTGCAACTGAAAACAACCCAGCACCAGAAATCACTCCCGCTCCTGCTGCCCCTCCTGCAACCGAAATCATATCCACAGCTGGAACTAATCCTGACTCAGAGACATCGATATCTGCTATTGGAGTCTCCACCGCAGGTGCAGCGTCTGAGGATACTGAAACAGTTAGAGAAGTCCCAGGTGATATTTTAAAACAGAATGTTTCCAACTAGAAATCGGGCACAAATCAAAAGGAGGAACCAACATTATAATATATAGACTATATTCCCGTTTTATACACATCTCTATACGCATTAATATCATGAGAATTGTTAAAATTATACCACGTTATATATAAGAAAATGTACAAATTTTTAAAAGGCAAAGAAGATTGGAACAAAAAAAAACAGGATATCTCATTCACTCTTTGTGTAATAGTTCTTCAAATCGATTGTCGGTGGAGTTTTCTCAAACAATTTTTTGGATTTTTTGCTACGTTCAATATTACCAAATGATCTGGTATAATATTCCACGGGTGTTTTATGACTTAATGTGATTTCATTTGTATTATGATTGATTGTCAAAACGGGACTATTTGAAACTTCATATTTTATGAAATTCTTCCAATAATCTTGAAATTCATTATTTGAAATCTTTGAGTTTTTGGTTGAGCTTAAATAATCATGTAACTCCTCGAGTGTCAACATCTTTTCATTGTGACGATGTAGATAATTTAGGGTGTATTCACTCAAATAGCGCATTTTTTCTTCACGTAAGGAATCAAACTCGCATGTTTCTTGCAGCGGAATTAATCCGTATAATGACTTTAGTGGATAGTGGTTGACATACAAATAATCGCATGAAAGAGAGTTTGAATCGCATACACCATTACTTGGACATTGCTCACATTGAAAGGGTGATGAGTCTGACATGAATGTTTCGAAATGTTCAATAGCTGGTCTCATAGGTAGAAAACTTTTATGTAACGAGCTGGGTATTTTCCCCCAAATATCAAGTAATTTTACCGGACTTTCGATTCCACAATATCCCGTATTCATCTTCATTTCTCTTAGACAAAAGAGTATTCCTAGAGGTATCATTACAGTAACTATGGAAAATAATGTGATGAAAATGTTTAAAACAAGCACACATATTGAACTATTCTTTTTGTTATCTTTTATCGGCCCAGTAGAATCAGGTTCTTCTGTCTTCGTTCGTTCCCCGTTTTTGGTTTCACATAATTCTTTCGTTTCAGTCTCAGGAATGCTTTTTTGTTCTGCATCTACTACTTCGAGTTGTTCTTCCGCTTGTTTTTTTACTTGTCCTTCTTCTTCTTCTTCTTCTTCTTCTTCTTCTTCTTCTTCTTCTTCTTCTTTTTCTTTTTCTTCCCTCCTTTCTTCGCTTTTTTGTTTAAAGGATATTTCAACGGAATCGTCGCTGAAACTAATATCAGTCTCAAATGTACTTAGAGATTTAACCTCTAGAGTAGAGACTAATAGTTCATCAGCTTTTTCCTGTATTATCTCCACTTCTTCTCCGTCATCTCCTTCTACTTCAGAACCTACAATTGAAACCATCGTATGATTGATACTGTTTGTCGGACCTTTTAACAATATAGAAGACTTTTCTCCTTGATTATTTTCCAAAATAGGTATATTATAATGCTCATTTGGGTTGAATGAATTATCCGTTTCTGTATTATGATCTATCCCCATAAATTGTTTATTTAGCAAGTCGGATGAGATGATATTTTCATTGGAAATATTTCTATCAGATTCATTCGATAATGATTCTAGAGAAACATTATTTGAAGGTCGAACACCATGGGCAAAATTATCACGGGCTGAATTCCCAGTTGAAAGCGGAATTTTATCAGATTTAAACACCTTGCTCGATGGTACAGAGCTATCGTAATTTGAAAGTATGGCCTCTGTAGAGGGTTTGTGTTTTTCTTTTGAAAAGTTGGTTTTTCCTAGCAATTTTATTGGAGTATTATCAATTGGGCCATTGAATATATCATCGTTTTCATCGATTTCGAATTTTTCAATTGCCAAAAATGAAGTTGTACTGGAATCGGAAAAACTTGTATTATTGTTGTTTTTCCTTAATTTTCTCCGGGGTTTCTTTGGAGATTCGTTAATCGTACGTTTGGAAGGAATGGTTTTGTCGGAGTCGGACAACTCCAAAGGTTCAAGAAGCTTATCCTGTTGATTTATTTGGTTTTGTGCGATGTCAACCACCTCCTTAGGTGAAGGCTCATCCTTATATTTTTTCAAAATCTGTTCGGCATTTGGTTTGATGGTACTATTAAATATTTCGATCAACTGTGACTTATTTGAACTGGATGGGAAGAAAACTTCGTGTTCAGCTAATATTGCTTTTAAATTAGAAACTGTTAATTTCGAAATTTCAAACCCATCTGCAAGATAAACGTTAGGATCCATTATATTGATTAAGTTGCTAGTGCGTTTTTTTTCCCCTCAACAAAGTAATATGTCCACTTGTAGAGGCTTCGAATTACTCTAAGGTTTTATGGCTATTTTTTGCTCTTGATCTCTGTGAGTAAATGATATTTGGGTGACAAAGTGAGTCAAAATCATGTTCAACTCAATATAAAAGACCAACAAAAACAATAAATCAATATTTTGCTTTTCCCTTTCTTGGCGATATTTAAATAATTGGTTGTTTTCAAAATAGGCAAATTATCTATTTTAATTGTAAAAGATATAAAAAGCCAACTTTGAAACTCAGCTGTCGGTGTACGGATGTGCTAAAAAAAAGAAGATGATAAATTTGTGGGTTATGCGTCGATCGACTTTTTGTATTTTTACTTTTTTTCTATTTTTTTCCAATTTTTTTTCATTTGTAGATTTCGGTTTTTAAAAATTTTCAGTCAAGTCTGAGTTTTGGCAAACAAATCAGGTTGACTCTTCTTGGAGTTGAAATGGTTAAAACGTTTCACCCGCTAACCAAAGGCTCTATACATCATGTCTGATCAACAGCAATCAAATCAAAATGAAGCTACTGCAAATAACTTGGCAGAAGGATTACAAAATGTCAACTTAAATGCTGGTCAGCCTGCTTTCGATCCAAATGCCATCAATTCATTTGTTCCAAACATGAATTTCCAACAATTTGTTCCTCAATTCAATCCGAACCAACAACAATTTGTTCCAAATCAAAACGCTAACTATAACAACAATTATAGCAATAACAATAATGGTGGTTATAACAACAATAGAAATGGTTATAATAACAAGAGAGGCGGTTATAACAATAACTACAACAACAGAAACAACTATAACAACAACAACAACTACAACAACAACAACTACAACAACAACTACAACAACAACTACAACAACAACAACAACTACAACTACAACAACAACTACAACAACTATCAAAACCAGCAAGATCAAGAACAACCTTCCAATGCTGCTCCGCAACAAATGTCTCTTGAAGACTACCAAAAACAACAACAAGAAAAACTTAATGCTGCTCCAAAAAAAGTTTTGAAGTTAAACTTGAAGGGTAGTTCTATCAAACTTGCAAATAAGAAAAAGGAAGAACCTAAGGAAGAACCTAAAAAGGAAGAATCTAAGGAAGAACCAAAGAAGGAAGAACCAAAGAAGGAAGAACCAAAGAAGGAAGAACCTAAGAAGGAAGAACCAAAGGTCGCAGCTCCAAAGAAGGAAGAACCAAAGGTCGCAGCTCCAAAGAAGGAATCGACTCCAACTCCTTCCGCCACAAAATCTGTTGTTAAGGAACAAGAAGATCTTGTTGATCCTGAAGTTGTCAGCGATATGTTTGGTGGTAAAGACCATGTTTCAATTATCTTCATGGGTCACGTCGATGCCGGTAAATCTACGATGGGTGGTAATATTTTGTACCTAACAGGTGCTGTTGATAAACGTACCGTCGAAAAGTATGAAAGAGAAGCTAAAGATGCTGGTAGACAAGGTTGGTATTTATCCTGGATCATGGATACCAACAAAGAAGAAAGAAATGATGGTAAAACCATTGAAGTTGGTAAATCATACTTTGAAACTGATAAAAGGCGTTACACTATTTTGGATGCCCCAGGTCATAAATTATACGTCTCAGAAATGATTGGTGGTGCATCTCAGGCAGACATTGGTGTTTTGGTCATTTCTGCTAGAAAAGGTGAGTACGAAGCTGGTTTCGAAAGAGGTGGTCAATCAAGAGAACATGCCATCTTGGCTAAAACTCAAGGTGTCAATAAATTGGTGGTCGTTATCAATAAGATGGATGACCCAACTGTCGGTTGGTCCGAAGAAAGATACAACGAATGTATCAGTAAGTTATCTCTTTTCTTGAGAGGTGTTGGATACCAAAAGGAAGATGTTGTTTTTATGCCAGTTTCTGGTTTCACGGGAGAAGGTTTGAAGGAAAGAATTCCAAAGGAACACTGTCCATGGTACACTGGACCATCCTTATTAGAATACTTGGACAATATGCCCCTAGCTCAGAGAAAAATCAATGATCCATTCATGTTGCCAGTTTCCGGTAAAATGAAGGATTTGGGTACGGTTGTTGAAGGTAAAATTGAATCTGGTCATATCAAAAAGGGTCAAAGTTTATTACTCATGCCTAATAGAACTTCTGTTGAAGTTTTGACCATTTACAATGAAACTGAGGCTGAAGCTGAATCTGCTTACTGTGGTGAACAAGTTAGATTAAGGTTAAAGAATGTCGAAGAAGAAGATGTGTCCGTTGGTTATGTTTTAACTTCCGCCTTACATCCTGTTCACACAGTTACTAAGTTTGAAGCTCAAGTTGCAATTGTCGAATTAAAATCCATTCTTTCTTCTGGTTTCTCGTGTGTTATGCATGTCCATACAGCTATTGAGGAAATTAGTTTTGTTCAGTTATTGCATAAATTAGAAAAGGGAACCAACAGAAAATCCAAGAAACCTCCTGCTTTTGCTAAACAAGGTATGAAGATTATTGCAGTTTTAGAAACCACAGAACCTGTTTGTCTTGAAACTTATGAGGATTACCCACAATTAGGTAGATTCACTTTGAGAGATCAAGGTCAAACTATTGCAATTGGTAAGGTTACCAAGCTTTTGAATTGATTTTTTTTCTTTTAATCGACCCATATTAGCTCATGCTAGTTTCTCATCATATAACGTATTTATTTCACCTTTTAAAATATTTTATATGCTCCATTTTTAATGTTTTTAATCTTATTTTATTGATTTATTTTTGTTTACGTTGCAGCTGACCAAGTGTCCCATTTTAACAACAAAAATAGGAAAAGGTGGAAACGTTGCCTATAAAAAAAGGGACAAGGAACTCAGAGTTCAAAAATAAGTGCCGCTCCCAGGAATCGAACCTGGGTCTCATCGGCCACAACGATGCGTACTGACCACTATACTAGAACGGCTAACGGTAATGGTTCAAGGTCATCTAAAAGCTTAGTCAATAATATCTAAGACAAGCAAGCTTCTATTACTTCTGAAAATTTTAAAATTGAAGTATAAAGTTTTTTTTTCAAAATGTTTTATTGCCAATCTTAAGGAATCAGAAAACAGTGTTAAATTAGAAACAACTGTCTGCAAATAGTTTCACTTGACTTGTACAAACATTTTCTAATTCTACCGTATATATTTATTCCGTACCGCAATGCATAAAATTTTGTTTTAATGTAGTCACGTGCTGCTGACAAATCGTAAAGAGCAGTGAAGAAGCAGAATCAACAAATGCGATTTTAGCTCAGTGGGAGAGCGCCAGACTGAAGATCTGGAGGCCATGTGTTCGATCCACATAAATCGCATTTACTATTTTTTTTTGGTTGGTATCACTTTTTGATGATCAAAACTATTTTTTTAGAAATGTAGTGTTGATCATATTTGAAATAATAATTCCCCTTGCTATCATGCTGTTATTCCATTCTCACGTACAGAATGGAACAATACGGTCTATTTCCTTTCATAAAATAAGTATATACCCGGCCTTTCATGACTGTGTGATAATAACTTCTGTTTTGGTAGTTTCTAAGTTACAGTTACCTGAAGATCACAGCTGCGCGTGGTGTATAGATGTGTACTCGTTCTATAGAAGAAGCTGGTGGAGAAGTTATCATGTAGCTGCAAGCGTCAAAGGGTTTCCTGCGTGGAAAGAACAAGAGGGACTGAAGGATTGGATCCAAGAGGCAATGAACAGAAGCCAAGTAAGGAATATATCGTTTAAAGCGATCAAGTCGTTTTTCAAGTCGACGGAAGCTACACCGGCAACTGAACTACAAAAACCGCTGACATCATTACCAAATGCCACAGGCGCTGGGGCATTTGTAGAGCCAATCACGTATCAGGTGCTGGGAACAGGCTCCAATCTCCTAAACATCAAACTGCCGAGATCGTCGATACTCAACCTACGCTTTTCCAATGCCCAGCAGAAACTGATTGCGATGAATGGCCATATCAATTCGATGTATGTGGAGTTGGCACGATTGGCCGAAAGCAATTTGATTTTCCAGAGATGTTTCAACCAAACGGAACCTATGTCTTTGCTCATAGCACAGAATGCCCAAAACACAAATTTTGCCGTGATTGAAAACTCCAAGTCGAACTGGATCGTCAAGAAAAACTCCTTGTTTGCTTGGTCTGGCCCATCGCTCAGGCCCACTGCGTCCCATTCCAGCTCCAACCTGATTCAGATGAATGGCGAAGGCACTTTTATAGTGGCCTGCCCAGGACAAATAATGCAGATCGACTTGGCTGAGAATGAGAGTATCCAAGTCAACACGAAAACCATTGTTGGATACACGGCCAACAACAATACAATCATAGACTCCATAACTGAGTTGGACAAAGGCATTAAAAGTGTTGCCGATCTGAGCGTAGGGAAGGCACCATTTTCCACCAAGTTTGCTTGGATCAGAAACTACATCAAGCTTCCCCCATCGGTCGCCCATGATCCAACTGTGCAGAACATTTCAAAGGTGTTTGGAAGCGTTGGCTCCTTTTTCCAACGAATCGTATCATTTGCTAAAGTTAGAATGTACACATCTAAAAAAGACGGCCTGTTGGTCCAACTGAAAGGCCCAAGAACCATCTTTCTGACCAATGCCGTTCACATCGATGATAAGATTTTGAGTGATTCTGAAATCAGGAAATTAATCTCGTAATGACTTGTAGTGCTTCTTTTGTGTTACAACTGATACATGTTATGGGTCTAATCATGGCGTTTTTATACGATTCAGTCGGCGAAGAACCCCCCTGATTTTATTATATAAGAATGGATATCCAGAGGCGCCCTGTACTCTATCCAATACCAATAGTTATTTATCTACTTATTTACCTATTATTTATTTATTTATTTATTTATTTATATTTCCTAAACTCATCTCATATTTATAAAAGTGATTCCAGGATCATGTTACTTCAGCAAGTCTCGCATTCTATTTCCTCAACTAAAGTGTTACCGTTAGAGAGCTGCATTTTCTCCTTTACTGTGGCTAGAAAACGTCACCAAACAGGACATTGGGCCCATCCAATGCCACTGAAACTGTATAGTTCAAGATCCACCGTTAGGTCTTTCTCCAGCAAGCACGCCAAATGTGTTTCTCCGACAGAAACGGAGATCAGTTTATTCAAGACACGGTTATTGGGTTCTGAATGGAGAATCTATAACGATGTTATATCTACATACCCAGCAAAACAACTTCATGTCACCACCCAATCTCTGTTAGATAAGAGCTGTCCTCCATTTATGGAGGGACTGAATAGAAACACTGGAAATAAGGTGATGAACTTGAACGAACTATATAGAGTTGGATCTCCTCTGCCTCTTGGCTACTCGTTGGCGTATGGAAATCCCTTGTCTAACGAAACTGAATTAAGCATGGATGGTTATGATAATTACCATGCACCTGTTTTGAATGGAGTTGAATACTTCAAGAGAAGGATGTGGGTGAGTGGGTCTTTTACCTACAGGAAGGAAAATCCCCTTAGGTTTGGTGATATTTTGGATTTTTCAGAAACTGTCAGTAGGATCAAGGTTTTTTCCAACGGCGGAATGATATTTGCTGACTATAAAAGATCATTTGATAACAAAAACGGGAACTCCATCATCGAGAACAGAGGTCTTTGCTACTTGAAGGATATTTATAAAGAAACACTACATACTGGTCGAAAAAGTTCAACTGTCCCGGATAAAAGTATCACAATTGTGCCGTCGATTATCTCAAATTTCAGAATGAGTGCAATGACCTTCAACTCCCACCAAATCCACTACAACCCCCTCTACGCCAAAAACGTAGAAAAGTATACGGATGTTGTTGTTGAGGCTCCTCTACTTGTTGCATTATCGTTACAATTTTGGCAAAACAATAACCCGAACGTAGCAGTAAGTGCTTTCAAATATAAAATAATCACCCCAAGTTTTATAAACCAGCCACTGACCATCAATTACAAAAGTGGCAGTGATGTAGTTAAACTGTGGATCACCAACAGCGAGTCAACGATTTGCTTTGAATCCACAATTCAAATTTAACTCTTCTTCATATTGGTTGGTGAACAGCATCTCTTGGCTTTTCCAAGTTTCCCATTTCTTGATGGGTTTCTTATCTAAATCGACTATATGGATTGCCTTGGTGGTAATATTTATAAACATCGAAACATCCCTCAGTGTCATATTGAACGCAAGACTTTCATCCACATCATCCTGTGATGACAATGCAATCAGCTTTTGGTGAATGTTAATGCTATTTTGCAGGCTGTAAAGGGTTTTTACCACATTGTAATTACTAATCAAACATTCTTCCAACCCATTCTGTATATTCAGTGCACCAAATCCTCGTTCATTCAGCGCTGACTGTATCTCATTGCACCAACGTTCCATACCTAGAGGTTTGTCTAGCAGTTTCATGTGACAACATACGAAAGCTTGTGATTTTTTCATTGCTGTGAGGCAATTTCGACAGTTGAGATGATGAGATGGAAGTGTGTACAGCCACTTGGGTTTGAACTCAAACAGTATGTCATCACCTCCATCATGCACATAGAAAACATGGTATTTACTAAGTTCGATGCATTTGTACTGACTGAACTGATACGAATATATATTATCCATCACCAGGACATGCTTTTCTTTTAGATCGATTAAGAGGGGAAGCCGTTTTTCATTTATGTAGCTCTGAAACTGCTCTAGAAAGATCTTTTCAACCGGAATAAGCTGTGTCGACACCATATAATTTCTAAGCTCATCGAATCTTGACGAACGGAGATAATTATAGACCTCTTCAGCTGAAACATCGGTGTTATCTAATCGTATCCTCATGACCTTATTTGTGAGTTCAGGCTTTTCGCCAGAATAGGCAAATACCACATTGGCCGACCCCTTCCCAACGTACTCCCATTCTTCTTTCAATAAATCACTAGAAAGGCCCATTGTAACAGAGTGCAATCAAAGTGAAGAATATGTCATGTTAATGATCCCGATATTACATGTTGTTGAAGCTTCCACAATAAACCGCGTATGGTTTTTTTCCTTTCAATGCTAGTCTAGTACTAGAAGTTAAAGTAGAGTGATAGGACACTTGCTTTTCTACAATTACTGGAACTTAAAACAATTATTAATATTACAAAATATTCATTGGAGAGAAATCAGATCTCTATAAATATCGACCAAAGCATCCTTACCGAGCCTGATTGCAAACATCTTCTTCTTGTCTTCGTTCATGTTGTTGAACCTGGTCAGGAGTCTGTATTCGATAAATGGCCTTTTTATAACAGGCATCTCATCCTGCAGATTACCAGAGGCATTCATCTTTGGATTCAAACCTAGCCAATGATGCTGCTTATCTGCTATGTAGTTCTGCAATGAATACAATCTACGGTATTGGTATTCATTAATAGGTGAAACCTTGTAAAACGAACCGTCGATATTACTTCCAATAACCTCAAAACCCAAATCGACATCACTTCTAATCGGCAAGGTGGATACCATTGAAAAAATTGAGGCTCTTCGGCTGCAGGTGAGCATTTTCGTCGTGTGGGCATTGGATCTAAAGGCCGATTTCCGAAGTAACTTGTGCCCCCTGAGAGAATGTGGATCATAGGGATCATATTGCAAGATATGTAGGACCGAGTTATCATCAGCCGCCACTATGTACAAGTTCTGATTATGAACAATAAACTCACATTCATTCAACTTCATCTCATGCTCGTCTTTACCTAAGGCAATCATGCGATATGGCTCGGCATCAAATCCAAATAGAGATAAGCTTTGGTAGGAATCACCAATAAGCACCATATTTTCAAATGTTTTGACCTTTGACGAGTACAATGAAGTGTCTACAAAGGCAACTGGAACGGCACTTCCTTCACCTTTCACCATCCTCACCAACATTCTCTGACCTTGGATAACAGCGAATCTTCCGGCAACACTGCACGCATCTAACACAGGACCTTTCGATGTTTCACTACAGATGGATTTCAATCTATACTTTGCCTCGGGCTTCCCTGGTTCCGGAACAACATTAATCATATCATATAGCTTCCAGGTACCAAAGGTTGAAACATCTTCAGTCTGGAAAATCCCACTACCGACAAATATAATCACTCTGGAACCGTCAGTACCATTGTTTTTTAACGCCAACACCCCCAACGAAGTGCATGTTTCATTTTCTTCCAATGTGGCGGTATCAATAACGGACCAATTTTCGGGACTCAACAGTTTGATTGATCCCCTATAATTCTTGGCCGGCTTTTTTAAATCTCTATTGTATTCAATGGTATCTTCCCCGTCTGCGTCTGTTAATTTGAAATTTTCAAGTTTCAGTGTAGATATGATAAAAGTGTTGGTAAGTTCATGATATGCAATTTTGTTTATCGTTTCTCCAATTTGAATCTTTCTTATCGGTAATTTGTTGGAATAGTCAAAATTGAAATCTAGTTGTATCATTCTACACGACATTTTATCATCGATACAGATCAACCCATCCAAACATTCATCATTAGAAAAGGGTGCAAAGTATAGCAATGATTTAGATGTAAATTTAAACATTCTAGGATATGAATTGTACTGTTTGTATAACATAAATGGCATGGCTCCAGTTACCATGACAACATTAGAGCCATTCAAATCATTTATTTTAAACAAATTTCGTTCAATTTTGGTTGCATAAGAATATGAATTACCAGGAGCACCAGTGATCGGCACTTGAAACAAATCGTTTGATTTTATGAATCTGTAACACTGTTGCGCAGGGTCGAAGAAAGATTCATAAATTATAACTTCACCACCAAAAGTTAACATAATCAAATAATTTTTGCCATCAAATTTATCACCTAGTCTAGTATAAATACACTGTTTTAAAATTGGATCAACATCAGCCTCATAGTTTGGATCCATATTTGATAGTTGTAAATATTCTGGCATTTTATGTATATTCTTAAATTCATGGACTTTCTCCAGATGCTCCTTCCTAAACACAAGTAGTCTGTTATCTGCAGTAACCAACCAAAACAATATTTCCTCTTGGTTATCAATTTCAGATTTAACCAAATCACCGTCAGAACTTCTTTTCTTCACAGGGGTTGCGTGATTCAATAATGCTGATTTTGAGACCCATGCATTTGTAAAAATCAAAAAGTTCAGCAATGCTGGTAAATCCATTCTGTTAAGTTTTTTTGTTTCTTCATTATATTCCAACACTTCTATCTCACCACTTTTCATTAATAAAACAATGTAATTCTCATATATAACGGAATGATTAATTTCCTTGTCAAAAGATTTTGATGTAATGTATCCAAATGACAGATTATAAATCATAATCTTATGAGCCAGAACTTGAACTGGTCTGAGCTTGTCCATCATAGCAATCGTTCCAAATTGAATGGTGAAAGATTTACCTTTAAAATTTTTTGTTTTTAATTCTTTGTATTTTTTTGCAACTTCAAATATTTGGGTTTTTGAAGTTTTCTGATCGGTTGTAATCAAGTACTTTGTATCGCCTTTATGGTTTTTAACTGTCCAAATTTTACTTGCATTTGAAAATTTCAAAGAAGATCTAATCAAAGGTTTAACTGAGGGGGTAACAACCGATACAGAAGCCGCACTGTTCAATCCCGAAGATCCGAATATTGTTGATTCTTTAAAATTCGGGTTTGGTAATCCGTGCAATTTTGGTTCAGTTGATAAATAACCCAATGTGAAATCCGACAATGGGCCAATATTTATCAAACTATCAAACAATGAAAACTTACAGTTTACCAAAGATGTGTCTAATTTACTATTTTCATTATTTTCATCATCTTCATATAGCCAAATATCTTCGTCACCATCAAATATCTCACTGTTGGCAGTATTGGTATCAGTATTTGAGGTCGGCGTTTTTTCATTCATTTGATATTCCCAACGAATCAACATTGAGTCACTTCCCTGGCAACTTACAAACAATAAGTTTTTATTGGGTATGTTGGTGATGTCTAATACTGAAGACAATGTGATACCTTCATAATTAGCTTCCTTATTAGCTACAATTTTGTTCAAATTTGAAACACCACCAATTTCGTCAAATATTAGCGTGTAAAACTTGTCTTCCTTGGTTATTAAAAGGACTTCACTATCAGTTATTTGTGAAACTTGAGAAAGCTCTAAAAACAAATTCAATTCACGCTGATTCTTCATCTGAAATTCACTTGTTTTCGGGTAAAATTCATTAACATAAATCCCCTTTGGAGAACCCAGAGAGTTGATGTGAATTATTTCATTTGCTCCCATCAACAAGAAACCATTGATCGGGTTCGTCAGTGGGACAATATGTTCCAAATCGTACGGTAACTTTGAAACTTCAATAATGACGTCTGCTGACTTCATTTCTAAATCTAAGGATAAAACAATAATTTTCAGATTGTCCTTTATAATAGGTAAATAACCAGTTGATGATACATTTTCCGGAGCATATAATATTGCTATGGTGGGGTTTCTATACGAATATAAAAACTGAACATCAATGATATGCTTCAAATCAGAATGTAAAGTTGTAGCATTCAACAAAAAACTGTTGTGGAATAAATCACTTGTGTTTATTGCATCTGTTTCAATGTCAATTTTCTTTTGTATTATTTTTTGTTCAATTATAGGATCATAATCGTCCACGTAATCCAGATCATCGTTGCCCTCGTTCTTTTTGAAAGGCAGAAATAGCAAAATATCGTCAACATGCATCAATGTGCACGAATTGTTGGGATCTGTCCTATGAATGACATCTGAAGTATTCAATTTTTCCATTAGTAAGGAGTTTAAAACGGTTTCGTAATAGTGCAGACTCACAACACTGACCAAATAGTCAGACGGATTCCATTTTACAATAGAAATTTTTGCGGTTTCTGTCGAAACAATCAAATAGTCAACTTCTTCACCAACTGGTCTGAATCGGTGTATATCAAGTATTTTTCCATTCAATGGATATTCCGAAACCAATATCAATTTGTATTGCTGGTTTTGATCTAAATTATAGTCTTCAATTGCAATTTCATCGTATACATGCGAGCTTTCTCTGGCAGTAATATTGACCAGTTTAAAAACTTGCAGTAGGTTTCCCTTTGAAACAACTAAATTGTCATCTTTCTTGTCAGTAAAATTACAGTATATGCTGAACAGCGACGTTGTCGGATAAACAAACTGATTGTACACATCCATGGTTTGTTTTGAACCTTATCGTCTTGTTCTTCAATATTAAAATTGGTAATTGTCCTATGAATTTTAACCTTTAAGAAGCAAAACAAAAATGTCTTCTTCAACGTTGTTACAACAAAAAAAGCGGTTTAGGCAAAAAAAAATGAAAAGAGACGTATACCAAAAATAGCCGATCCCCGGAAAAAAAAGAAAGCACTTTTTTCCGAAATGTTCACTAATTGATTTGTTTTCTGGTACTGTTTTTTTCAATAAAAAGAACTTACTTGTTTCTTTAGAAGGCCAATATAAAGAGATGCTATTATCTTTCTTTAACGACTTTATACATTACATTCTATAATATATATATATATGCATTAATATTTAGAAGGGCTTTCAACTTCAATTTTTAATGAGAAATTCATCTCATTTTAGGTTTACTTGCACATAATAAACATATGTATCCTATACACAATAGTGCACAACCAACCGAACTCAAGGCAAAGACGTTCCAGTAGCAATATTTCCCCTTCAAACACATCTTGAGTTTTTCATCACCTATGTAGGACCATTCACTGTTTTTATCATAAACCGTTCCAAAATAATCACTCAAACCTAAGAAGACACTAATTGGACCTGTTCCAATCAAAGCCCATGTAGTTGCAAAGTTGTTTGCACCAAACAGGTCGGCAACAATGGAGGGCATCGTACCATAAATTGAACCATACGCCAGCCCAATCAAAAACGAGGTGAGGGATAAATAGTCCAATTTATTTGACACCAATAAGGATACCTGACCTATCGTCAAAAAAAGCAGAGATACAAGCACCACATAAAGCTTGTTGAGCTTCAGCTTTTTATGAAGTAAATCCGATGTTGGACCCGAAATCAACCTTCCCAAAAAATTAGATAATGATATAATGCTAACCTGCAATGCCTGGTAAGTAACCGCTAGGTTTGCTGGAACATCTGAATTCGACATGTATATTGCAAGTCTGATCATCATCGTATCATTTGATGATGGTTGGTGCTGCCTATAGTAATTAACCTGTGCACGTACTATGAACCCAATACTGAAAATATAGAGCTGTCCAATTGCACAATAGAATGCATTAAGAAGATAATGTGACAAAAACATTTTGTTTTTTAGCAAGTTCAAAATATGTTCTTTTGCGGTAAGTGTCTTCTTCTTCTTCTTCTTTTTCTTTCTTCTATTGTCTTTTTGTTTAGCAAGACTATTTTTGTCAATGAGATCATGCAATGCCTGAGGACCCAAGTTCTTAGCATCATCTGTATCTAAATTAGATTGGTTGTTATTCTCACAGGCAACATCGGAATACGGTATCTCTGATAAGTGTGTTGACGATTGAGAATCATGAATCTTTGAATCAAACGATGTTCTTGCGGCTACTTTTGAACGAGGAGACGATGCAATCGATTCCAGAGATGAAATATTAGAAGGCAACACTTGTCCCTCAGTCAGTGGGGCAGACTCTGCCGTTTTCTTTTTCAGGTCAGCTAGCTGTTTTTGATTGACGCTTCCAAACCAACGTGCATTTCTTGGAGAGTTGCCGATTGATGATCCGATTCTAAACGAGCCGCTTCTGACTAGCGATTGTTTCGCTTTAAAGTCCAAAGGAGAAGATGAAATGTTACTGTTCGACCTTAGGATACTTGATTGATTGATTACTATTGGATTTAACGAGGGGTTCTGAAAGGAAATCGCCGAAGAATTTCGTGACAAGGAAGCCACGGAGTTTGAGGGAGTGGAAACCAACGAGGATGTTTCGGTCATGTCCGAGAACAACGAACTCGAAGACTCGTGTCTCATGATATTGTTGATTTGGGCAAACGAGCCACGATGTCCCTTCAACAAGTACTGAATACCCATTTCAAATTCGGTTTCATCGGACGATTCTATTTCATCGGTGCTTCCATCGCTCTCTTCATTCACTAGATGCGGAGGCTGGCTGTTTTGATGGTGCCTGTTTTCGTCGTCATGTTCGTCTTCGCCGTCATTAGGGTCGTATATTTGGATAAATAGGCTGGAGACCGAAATAGAAATACCGGCAAACAGCGCAATGAATTTCAACAACCCCTCAATATTGTCAGCAAACCACACGGTGGAAACAAATGCGTAAAATAACGCAGCCAATCCGTAAGCACTGACCGGGACAGCGTTAGCAACACCTCTATGGTGTGGATGATTCATTGTAGCGACTTTTATGGTGGCAAAGTACGCCAAAACAGAGCCAAAGCCGATCGAGCACATGGCAAACAACAGGTAGACGAAATTGTGCAGGGCCGATCTATAGTTCACGTACAGAATGAAGAACCCTGAGAATTCCAAGGCTGCACCCAGCAAAAGACCGGCTTTGACTCCAAATTTGTCGATGATCAAACCGGCAAAAAACCCGCCGATGGACGAACCGATGTTGCTGCAGAATGAGAGGTACGATGAGTCGATTGCAGAAAAGTTGCATCTGTTTATTAGCTGGGGAGAGTACACTCCATACAAGTATGGGGTGCCCGAAGCTAGTGCTGCTACAGAACAACATAAAAGTGCAATTCGTTTTGAATACCGGTGGGATGGCTGCACCTTTCTTTGGTCACCGCTGAGTCCATTATTATCAACTCCATTTGGTTCGTATAGTGTCAGAGGCGATGAGTCAGATAGCGGGGAGGCCGGCACCTGTGTTTCTGTCACCATTTCAGTGCAGTGACGGGAATGAATGTACTAGGAAATGCAGAGTCCGATCGTTTCGTCCTGTATCCACATGTAGATTTATACACAGGCACATGTAAGAAGATATCATGTAAATAAAAGAAACAGAGGCTGAGACTGACAGGTACTCCGTTTCCACAAAAATCTCAACTCCCAACTAGGCGCTCCATCGGTGCTCCGTGTTTGCACCCATTTCAGGCCAGGGAAGTTCGGTGAGAATATGTTGGAAGGGTCCATCATGCATGGCCACATTGAATATATATTACAATAGTACAAGAGATACAGCATTTTCTGGTTCGATATACTTCTACCCAAGGTTGCGTCACTTCCAGACACTGGAGACTGTAAAGATGGCACTCTCCTGGAGTTGGTCAGTCCACTGATCTTGCATAATCTGTCGGAAGAGGTTGACAAACTCCTCTGTTGTCCACTCTGCCAGACATCGTCGGCCCAACCTTATGACCAAGGTGTTATCGTCATGCCGTGCGGTTTTGGAGTTGACGGCTCTTCTATCTGTAGCAGGACTGCCCGTGCTAGCAGCGGGGGCAATCAGGATCCGCTCTATGTACTCCTGTTTGCCCAGCATGGCCAGAAACTCCGTCAGCGTCTGGTCTCCCAGAATGGAGACCTGCTCTTTTTCTCTGAAAGAGAGGCCGAACTTTGTTCTGAGGATTGTGATCAGATCGCTCTGCAAGATGTTATTACCATGCAACAGAACCGTGCATAGAATCAGCAAGGTGACGCCGTTTTGAACGACCATGTTCGTTGGTCTCGGCAGCCCTTCGCCGTAGACGCTGGTCAAGGGCTGGTCTTGTTTCGGTTTGTCCATTTCCTTCACCGAGCTTGTGATCGGGGCGGTGTGGTCGGCCATGAACGTGTAGTTCAACGCACGCAACGAAGGCGGCAGATTATTCACAAGTACAAACTCGTCCGAAACTACAGCCTTCGCCTGTGTTGCCTGCGACTGCGCTTGCGACTGAGCCGGCGGTTTTGCGCTGTGCTTCTTGGATGGCAATTCAACTATCCCATACCGGAAGATATCCGCCAGGAGCTGGGATAGCACCGGCAGAATGTTTTTCTTGAACTGTAAACTGGACCCTTTTTCGTTTTCCGCCTCAATAATCTTAGCAATGGTGGACCTGTTCAAAATTTGGTTTCTGCTCGACAGGCCAAGCAAAACCCTGGCTAGGGCAATGGCCACCTTCTGTGCCGAGCTCTCCTTCTCCGAGGAGATCGGGTGGTAGGTGGCGTTTGTCGATTTTTGCCGCTTTTCATTGACGGGGGTGTCTGAGGAATCGGAATGAGAGTCCGGGCTGTCTTCCTCCGAGGGCAATCGATGCTTCCTGCTCATGTCGAGAACAACTAGGGCTGGCTCCTGCAGATGCTGGGCTTGTGCCGGGTTTGTTATCCCAGCAAAACAGGAGACGGGTTAAGGTCTACAGCGCTGTCAACACTCTCTTCTTCTCAACAACGCGTGTATTTTTCACCATCAAAATACACACACGTGCGATGGGGAAGCGGTTTGTTCCAGGTCTAACAGCGGCATCAATTATAATTATGACTATATACCGATATACATCATACAAATCGTTGTACAGACTAGTGGGCTTGCTATGCTACGTGTTTTTCTTGAACTTGGAAAGAACGTATCTACCGTAGACGTAACTGGCGACACCCCCGACAAAGGCGCCGAGGTAGGCGCCGATCAAGAGGGTGATTGGCCAGTCCTGCCAGTCCCTGTCCCAGTCCAAAGGAATAGGGATGACACCGAGCCAGCAGCCGACGAGGCCGCCGAGCGACGAGCAGTACATCTGGTTCAATTTCCAGTTGTTGATTTGGAAGGTGAGCAGCTTCCACCACGTCTTCTTGGCATTCTTGTCGGTCAATTTGTACACGTTCAGCAACGGGAAGAACACGATCAACGAGACGTGGGACGCAAGGTAGAACGTCATCGGGGTCAAAGGGCCTGCAGGGGCGCCGAACAGCAGGAACGTGAGATAGACCGGGATCGAGAGCATGATGGAGATGGGGTAGGAGAAGGCCGTGTAGAGGAACTCCAGGCCGGTTGGGCCGCTGGACTTGAGGCTCGGGTTCCTGTGGCACTTGGCTGCCTCGCCGACCATGACCGAGTAAATCAAGGCCATGACGGACAGGTTGTAGAACGTGTTCTGGATGCTCTCCTTAGTTTCGGCCATGATTTCGCCCCCCGCCAATATGGTGTACAGCAACAGGGGCAAATGGTACGGAATCACCGCCAGTGACGTTGGGAGAGCCTCCACGTGGAACTCTTCGGCGGAGACAGCCGCCTTGTTGCCCTTTCTCTTTTTGCCCGTGGTCAGATCGATGTCCATTGTGTCAGGATCGAACCCATCGTCGGATTCGCCCTTATTGTTCGCCTTGGAGTTGGAGATCAAGATGGTTTCTTCTTCTTCCTCCGTGATTTCAACAATCTTGGACGAATTGTCAAACGACACCTTTTTCGATGCTCTTCTGGTTGCCATTGCTGTAAACCTGTTGCAGAAGAATTTCAGCCCTATAGCCTATTTTCCCCTTCTTCCTCCTTTTCACGGTCAACTCCCTACTATCTTTGGAGAAAAATGGAGATGGCTCTTATTTATACGAAAAAAACGAATACGTAGAGTATTATCCGCGCAATTAATGCTATCTCTTTTTCAATATGTACAAGTATCTCAATTGGCTATATGAACTATAGATATATATATAAAAGACGATTGCATCAACGGTAAGAGAAGAACCAAGAGATGCCTAAACTTCGATTGGAAAGGCGAGCGATGGAAGATGGACTCTCAGGATGGAGGGCAGCCAGCTATTGCTTTTTGCTGTCGTCACGATTGACGATGTTGGAGGAATCCATGTTTGTCCTTTTAGGAAAGAAGTACTTTTCAATAAAGGACATCTCCTCGATATCCAACACATCGCCAGGACGCTTACAGACCACCATCCACGTGGTGCCCAAATGAGAACGCTTTTCCTCCGTGATTTCCAAGCCGGACTCATCGACAATCTCCCCGATGTCTAGGTTCCACCTGCACCCCCACTTTTCACTATGCTTGTGGGCCCTCTTGTCCAGAATCTCGTTGATGAAGCCGTACTCCCCACGGCCGTGCTCCAGCAGGACGATCCGCCCGCCCGGCTTCAACAACTGGGTCATGTTCTTCAGGGCCTTGACCGGGTCTTGGTGGGAACACAATCCAAACGTCTCGATGATAGTGTCGTACTTGAACGCCTTGCCGGTGGCCGAGTTACCGGACAGCTCCACCAGCTCCTCCGCCTTACCAACAACAAACTTGACCCGCTTGAAGGTGCTCCACTTCTCGTGGAACTTGTCGTAGCAAATGTCCATCATCTTCTTGGATGCGTCCAAAAATGTGTAACTGGTGATCACGGTCGGATCCAGATAATCGATGTTTCTGCCGGTACCGGAGGCCACCTCCAGAACATCACCCTTACAGTGCTTCATGACCCACTTTCTCTTGCTCTTCATGAACGACAGCATTTCTTCCGTGCCAACATCGTTATCGTACTCGTCGGCCAGCTTGTCGTAGAAGGCACTCAAGTCCTTCGGTGGGAGGATCGAGCTTTCAAAACTGACGTCGACAATGTCCTTGATGTCCTCCGGTTGGGGGTTGAACGCCCCCAGCTGCTGCCGTTCCTCGTCGCTTTTCTCGTCGTACGCCTTTTTCAGCTCATAGTACGCTACGAGCTTCTGGGTGTCCTTTGTTCTCAAGAGATCGCCCGATAAATCTCTGATTCTGAGTTTTTGGTACTCCGTCAGCTCCGCACCCCCGTCTCTCTCTTTCTTCAGCTCCTCTTCTTCCAGATGCCTGTTGAACAGCTTTCTGAAGTAGTGGATACCGTAACATAGGAACACAACGTATAGGCCAATGTAGTACTTGGTTGCCCTTTTATTGAACCCGGTCGAGCCCAGAATGGCACCCCATTTCTTCATCCACGAGCCCGAGTTGATCGCCTCGTTGTACTTTCTCTCCTCTTCGATTTGCTTCTGCTCCTCTGGGGTGAGTTCCTTCTTGGTTTTATATTGGAATTTTGGCGGTTTGGGTGGGAATTTTGCGCTCCCGGTTGCGTATGACCTGGCCAATCCCAGGTAGAAGGGTGGCACCCGCAACCCTCTTTTCGAGACAACTGATATCATCGCCGTTATTTCTGGCTGCAAAGACTTCACTCCTGTCCGGCAATCCAAACCCCTAGGCCCTCCTTCTGCTACTTTCGTTGCTCCTCAAATGCCAACAGTGTGTGAGAAGGGAAAAATCCACTGTCGATTATCCCAAAGATCATGACCGCGCCTCACTTTATTCAAGTGTCAGAAAGCACGTCTGTTCTGTTTGGTATTTTGCAAGGGATGTTGTCGCTCAAGCAATGGCTTTGCTTTTGCCATTTTGTATTCGGCATCTTTTACTGTTGTTGTCCTATTTCCCTATCTTGCACGTGTTTGACAACAAGATCAGGATCGGATTGTTGCTGGTACTAGAACTCAGATCGTCGAGGCGAATCATCATCAGTATTGGAAGTTCTTCTGTGTTTTTAATCTAAGAAGGAGGCACTACTAGATATACACATCAATCTCCATATCGGTATCTAGTTCGATCTCAAACTCCATCTTATTCTCCATCTTCATCTCAGCCACAGGACCCGTTTAGTGTTAAAAATTGAAAACTATATATATATATATATATAAACAAAAAAAATAACTCTACCTATCGATTAGGACCCATAATTACAACTGCTACATTCACCATCCTACATCTATCTATTGAAAATGTCGGCAGAGGGAATAAATCAAATCATTGCCTCCTTGGATATTATCTATAATTCATCTTCATCAAACAACCAGAGACATGAGGCCCAGTCCTTTCTTGAATCAATCAAGGCCCTTCCCGATTGTCCCTTTTGGGGCTATCAATTGGCTCTGATTGATAACAACTATAATAATATAGTAAGACACTTTGCGCTCAATTTGTTGTTGACGTCAATCACCAATCACTACAATGAATGGGATGCTCCCAAAAAATTGGCGGTGAGAAACTGGATTGTGGAACTGGCGACAAAGGTGGTGGCAAATGACCCCCATTACATCAAATCCAAAATCGCCTTTCTCTGGGTCGAAATAGCCAAAAGATGCTGGGGCCAGTGCTTGTTGAAACAGCATCCCAATCTGGTTTCAAACAATTCAAGCACAGACTCCCAGCTGCCTAATAGCAACAAGAACATTAATACCAATATAAATATCAGCAGCGATGATAACAGTAACACCAATAAAGAACAGGTTTTATTCACCGAGGAAGAAAAACTAGAATCCTGGATGTCGATGGACTCAAACTTGTTGGAGTTATGGAATCATAGCCCGGTCACACGGGAACTGTCTTTGATTATCTTCAAAACTTTGTTTGAAGATATTTATTTGCTTGATGATCCAATAGTCGCAAAGAGAAAAACAGTTCTAATTTCTTTGTGCCCAGAGATAGTAATATCGGAACCAATCTTATCGGCAAAATATGAACCAAATGATACAGTTAGGATGTTTGCCTCTTCTCCTGATGGTTGGCTGATCAAATGGTGCGAGCTTTTAAATGAGTGCATCCAATATCTGATTAATAACAATAACACTTCATCATCGGTGAATCCAAATAATGCTTGTAATAATATTGACAATAGTAACAATAACAGCGCCATTGCAAAGTTTGATAACAACTCAGATACTGTGACCTTCTATATTGATACAGCTATTAAGTTGCTAGAGATTTTTAGAAGTTCACTATTCTGGATTTTGCCTCTGGCCCTAAGAGAAGCTGATATAATAACCAAATTGTTTCAGTTGCTGACAATAAAAAATCTAAAAATAAAATTGCTGACAATTGAGTGTTTTGACTCTCTTTTCAATAAACCATATTCAAACCCAGAAGATAACGAATGGCTGATTAATTCGGCATTCAACGATATCTCCTATGAATTATTTTTTGAAACTTTCAAATGTATTCAGTTGGATTCTGATGATATTGACGATGAAAATTACACTCTGTTAAAGAAAATAGTTGAGTTTCTGGTCATATTATCGGATTATATTACTAGTAAAGATTCCATTAAATCAAAAGATCGAAATTTGACAAATTTTTACAAATTACTTTTAGAAACTACCAAACATGAATCTTTATCTGTCAGCGCAATTTCTTTACAGTTTTGGTGTACAATGCTAAGAAACGATGATTTAAGTGATCAACCAGACTTCGAATCAGTTTTGCCAGAATTATTGGAGAATTGTGCAAATAGATTAATTAACTTTAGTGATTGCGATCCTGATTGTATACCATTACGATATCTATCATTTGATTTCGATAATCAATCGGACCAACAGTCATTTTTAAATGAATTCAAAAAACTAAATGATGATATTGTTAGAATAATTGTTTGTAAAAAACCAAAAGATGCGCTGATTTGGTTGGCTGATAGATTAAACAAATTTTATTCCAGTCCTATGGGTATTGAAAGTTTGAACAATTTGAAATTGATTTATAAAGGCAAAGGTTCTGAATCATATATATACTCATATTCTCAATTTTCTATTATTGAAACTTGTGTGAGAGGCCTGACCAGATGGCAAATATGGTATAGGGAAAGTGATGCTGATGAAATTAAGAAATTTTTGACTGAACAATCGGATAATTTATGCGAACTATTGATTATGATAGAAATCAAAAATCCCGTGTTGGTTAGAAAGCAAATTCAAACTCTTGTTCAGTTCACCCCTCTATTAAAAGATTTAAATTCAACGATGTTCAAGGTTTTAGAGAGAGTCATCGAATCCTGTACATTCCCATATCCTGAAAACGCAACTGACGAAGAGTTAGAAAATATCAGAGATTTGAGAGCTTCGAGCGGTACAGAATTGAATAGGTTGGCTTATTTGATGCCGGAATCCTTGAAAAATATCTTTACAGATTTGGAGAATGTAATTAACAATATTCTAAATCAAAAAGAACTAATATCCCATGAAGTTGTTGCTTTCAAATCATTTTTATTGGTTGTTTCTCAAAGATCTTCGTTGGAAAATAAGGAGGCGACTTTTAGTAAAATTGTTGATCCTGAGTTAATGGCTTGGTCAGATCCTGTTACAATGAAAGGTTTATCCGATTTGCATTGGTTCATGGAGAGATTGGGTATTGTTAAAATTGCAGAGTATTTCAAGTCGAGAGGCATCACTGTTAATACTAACTTATTGGAAGCTGAAATGGATGACAATGGTAGAAATTTGAAAAAAGAATTGAAGGATCAGTGGTCTTCAGTTTTTCCAATCAGAGCGACGAGAATATTGATACAATATAGTATTGAAAAATTAGATCATAGCTCAGACACTTACAAGAATTTATTGAAGTTGTGGCAGCCTAGGGTCCAACCGATTTTACCTTATATTTTGCAATTAATTTATCAAATCCAAGCATATCACAATCCTGCGAACTGGGTTGGATTGCCCGATGAAGTTCAAACTTTTGTCAAATACACAACTATGGAAAGATTTTGGCAGCAAGGTATTTCGATCCAATCAAGAGAATCATTTGTTGATGAAAATGTTAAAGCAATGCATACCTTAAGAGATTTTGCAGACTCCGTTGGCCATATTGTCAGATATACGAGAGAGTATGCATATTTGATGATTAGCACAATTACCGAGCTAGAAGAGACATTATACGTTGATCCAAAAAACGCAACTTTATTATGGAAAGCCTTAACTGAAGAATCCGTTGGTATTACATTGCATTCTTGGAGACACATGATCAATTTAGTTGTTCGTAACGTTGTGAAAAATTGCCCGTTAGAATATTTTGATTCTTTTATGGTGGAGTTTTTGCCTCCCGTTTGTATGAAGTTGAATGAATTGTTAAACGAGCGTTGGAGTATTGTTTATCAAAAAGGCTTAAGGCTAGACGGTAATGAATCAGATGAACAGCTGAGTGAGGAAATGCTTGAGGAACATATGCTACGTCAGTTGACACAAGTCATAGATAGATTATTAATTGATTTGGCAGGTCAAAAAACAAGAACCTCATTAGATCAAAGACAGAGAGAATGCAGAGAATTCATACTCTATAAATTTGAGGTTTTGGTACCATTTTTAAAGTTACTGTGTGACATAATCTCCTTCAGAGACACAAGATGTTCATTCAATGCAATTTTAATTTTAAAACATTTGTCCCAGGATTTGGTTGGATTAAACGATGAGAGAGTTGATAAAATAATCAATGAAAATATATTACCTATGTTAATTGATTTAATTTGTGATAAATTCTTTTCGGACGCTCATTCCGAGGCTGCTTACACATTATCAATTTTATACATTGGTGAAAGATTCAAATCGAATTATCCTCTACAGCTTCTGAAGAATAAATTGGGTGTAAATGAAGAAACAATGGCAAACTTTGAGAATATATTTGGTAACTGTCAAAGATCCCGGGAACGGAAAAATTGCTTGTTAACACTATTTAGTAATGCAAGAAATGATGGTTCAAGCGATACATACCTTGACCAACGTAATAAGATGATTGCAGGAGCATCACGAGGAAGGAAGAAGAATACTGTGGATGGTTTGGATGCTGGCGGTTTGGGTAGTTTATTCAATACTGACGAATAGATTCTATTTTTTTTTTTTCTTGTATGTATACAATATTTAAAACGGCAAATTAACTGGTATGCAACCGAAAGGTATGTGCAACATACAAGCATTTAAAACTGAGTTAAAATCAAGGATTTTTTAAATAGAAAATATATGTGTGTACGTAATTATATATAGGTGTATACACAACACAAAAATAAAAGATGAAAAAGTTTACATAAATGATTCCAACATAAAGAAAAACTCATAGTTCAGATCTTACCGTTGCCAAAGAGAAACTCAATTCCCGAATGCCAGAGATTTTTGGTATCGGAAACTTGCTGCTTTTTCAGCAGTAGATTTGAACCGTCTTTGATCTTCAAGCTTGATGTTTTATTATGTGTTTCACCATTATCTGATACTGACGTTTCGCCCCTTGCGTTATTTAAATACCTTCCGATTTCATTATCAGCTAGTTTATTTTCTAATTCTAATTCATGACTCAAACCATGCAACCCATTTCCTACATCTAAATCATCGGGTATTTTTTCGCCCAGTAAAAGTTCTAAATCTTCTCTTCTGTAGGGCAAAACACCCAATATATTGCCATTTCCATCATCAGTTAAATTATCCATCAATGCTCTAACCGCAGAATTTGGATTATCATAGGTTAGCTTCACCCAACCATGTCCCAGAAATATTGGAAATGAGCGACCCAGCGTATAATTGTCCGATGTTCCATTTAATGCATTTTTATTGTTTTTATATCCAGCTGAATAGCTAGTATTGCTATTGCTACAATTGATCGAATTGGCATTTTCTGAATCATCAATATCTACCAATTTGTCATGAGCTAAAACATTCCCCGAGGAGCCGTAATAGTAGTTTGAGTCGGATATAACCAAATCCTCCATTATTTTACCGTATTTTGCAAAATATTCAATTAGTGAAGGGAAGTTTGTGTCATCGAATCCATAAACTATTACTGAACAGTACAGCTTATTTATCTGTGGCAAACGAGAGTCTTTATTGGCCGTTGAAGCTGTTGCCTTTTCTGCCAATGATTGGTGTCCAAAAGTAGTTTCGGATTCTTTTCCTTTGCCATCCTGCCATGGAAGTAGTGAGGATTTATCATGATGATTTTTGGCATGGAAACTAACAAAGTTTCTATCTGGTCTTTGGAAAATATTATGAAAATTGATGGGGTTTTTGTTCATCTTATTGAATGTTGATTCACCCATAAATATTTCCCCCGGAGATGAATCTTCGTGCAGAATAGATGGATCAAATATAGATGTGGTTGGAGGTTTATCATGTTCATATAAATACGCAAAATCTTCTGCAAATGTATCTGGCTGGACTTGTGTGGATACTTTGAACGGTAAAATCGGCGCAGATGGTTTATCTTCTTCGCTTGCGTTGTTATTTACTTTATTTGTACGTTTGATCAAATGATTTGGAATAGTACGTTTTTTGTATGTTGAATTCAAGTTCAAATCCGATGGTGAGTGTCCTACGTTATCTGATGAAAATAACGTTTTTTTGTTTACGTTTTTCAGCTCGTATTTTTCAAATCTGGATGGCTGCTGCACTGGCTGGATGCTTTGGACACCGTTTGCCTGAAACACAGATGCACCTGGAGTTTGTGGTTGTTGTGTCAATTGTGGCTGTGTTACGGAGTTACCAAACATCCCAACTTGTGGTTGCGGTTGTTGCTGTGCTGTAGCGTTGCCGAATAATCCAACGGAAGGTTTTGCTGCATTATTACCGAATAAACTGGTGGAGGGCTGAGTTGCATTGCTACTTCCAAATAAGCCACCAGATGGTTTGGATGCAGTGTTCAAAGCCAATCCAGACGAAGGCTGGGAGGAACTAGTGTTTCCAAACATCCCTGCTGAGCTGCTTCTTGCAGTATTACCAAACATCCCTGCTGAGCTGCTTCTTGCAGCATTACCAAACATCCCTGTTGGTTGTTGTTGAGTTGTGGTTCCCAGTTGCGCAGCTGGCTGTTGTGCTGCCCCGGCACCAAATAAACCACCAGGTTTCTGAGTTGCTGAACTTGTCGCCGTGCCAAACATTTATCTTCTGTGGCGATGGAGATGTGGGAAACCGCAGAATGGATCTTTTTCTGTTTTATTCAAGCTGTTCTATATGCTCAAAAACTTTCTACAATTCATGATACTTCTGCAGTTTCCAAATTGGTAAAAACTTCTCGCAAAAAAATCTATGGCTGTCCTAGCGGATGACAGGTCAAAATTTTAACAGCTTTGGATTCTATCAGTAGTACAATAAGGCTAAACAAAAACCAATACTGATTTTTGGTATAAAAGAGCTAATTGTTTTAACTGCAAGGCTGTCAATTCTGTGAAAAAACCGCCAAACAACAACTAGATGGGTAAAAAAAACAGGAAAAAAAGGAAAGGCAAACAGTGTACAGTAGTAAAAATGTAAAAAAAGGAGTTGCGGTTTTCTCCCCAAAAAAACATTTTCAAAAACATTTGTTATATACGCGAAATCGGCTATTTTGGAAACAGACTAAAGCCAAATCTCGGCTAACCTGTCTCGCCAAAGTTACTTGTTTGGGACACCAAGAGCTTATTGCCGTTTTGAGCATTTTCAATAGAATCGATTAAAACAAGTTTCCAATCTTAGAGAAGAGTGACAGGAGGAAGATAACGGTGCTGAGCAAGTGGCCCTGGGAATCCCCATATAAGAGATCGGTTGTTTGCACATGACGGAGAGTGAGAACATCGTTGAGGTTGGAGACACCTTTCAGAATCTGAGCATGTCAGACAGGCCTGGTGTGGCATCAAAGATATACATTCCAGAGTACGACACTCTCTTGAACATGATCGAAGCAAGCTATGATTCGTTTTCGAATTGCAACGCAGCGCTCGGAGAACCACTCTCGGATACAATAGAGAAGAAGATGGACACGGAAGTCGATGTCCAAACGATATACGAAGATGTGTTGGGTGAAGGGTCCGACCAGTTTCCCGTGCTGAACAGAAGGTTTCACACGCTGTACTGTCATAAATTTCTGTGCAACCCCCTTCCGGTGGGGTTTTACAAGATGGACGCCTCCAAAACGTGGATTGGCTACTGGATCATGAACGCACTCATTCTGCTGAAACAGGAATTGACCCAAAAGGAAAAGGAGGACTGTTCGAAAAACCTACTGCACTATTACAGAAACAGCTTCAACAACGACAGCTGTGGATTGACAGGGTTTGGCGGGGGAGAATGGCAACTGCCACATTTGGCCGCCTCCTATGCAGCCGTGGTGTCGTTGGCATTGATCCAAGACGAAGACAGCTGGACACAGCTGGACACAAAGAGATTCAAAGACTGGTTGTTGGCAATGAAAAACCCGGATGGGTCATTCTCGATGCACAGCGGTGGAGAGTCCGATACGAGGGCCGTATACTGCGCACTGTGCATTGCTGCCCTGTTGAATATTCTGGACGCCGATCTGGTCAAGGGTGTTAAAGAATGGTTGTTGAAATGCCAAACCTTCGAGGGCGGGTTTGGTGGCGGACCTGGCGATGAAGCCCATGGCGGCTACACGTACTGTGCCTTGGCAGCTCTATTCATTTTGATGTCTCCACAGGAGATATTGGAGTCCGGTTTGAGACTAGACTCGTTGCTCAAATGGTGTGCGGACAGGCAATTCAGTCTTGAGGGAGGGTTCTCGGGGCGTACCAACAAGCTTGTCGATGGGTGCTATAGTCATTGGGTCGGTGGAACTGCGGCTCTTCTGGAGATTCTGATGAATTTCGATAGGCCGGATCAGAACACCACCTTCATGCCTCTCGTCGATCGCCAAAGGCTGCAGAACTATATACTATGTTGTTGTCAGGACAAGTTCGGGCTTAGAGACAAGCCCGGGTGCCAGGCCGACTTTTACCACACCAACTACGTTCTTTGTGGCTTGAGCATGTGCCAACACTACCAGATATACGATCCAGACTTGGCATCAAAACGAGGACATGCGTTTGGTGCCTACCCAGTAGACATCACAGATGAAAATGTTGTGGAAAACAAAGACGTGAATTCTGTAGCACCGCTGGATGCAATATTTGGTCTTCCGTATTCCTACGCTTACAGGATGCACGATTTCTACTCTTTGTGACCGTAAAATGGATCGCAAGGAGCAAAACAATAGTGTAATATATAGATCGAGTGTAGCATATATATGCAAAGAGAGAATCCAATCAACAGATATGGAATATTCTATCTGAATTCATGTCGACGCGAGGAAAATCAGACTTTCTGAATGAAGGGAAAAAATACAGCTCCACATGAAAGATTAGTTGGCAAACAGGGGGGAATAAGTCCAAGGATCCGCCCTAATCAAGTGACCAACTAGCCAAACAAGATAAACAGAATGGGACAAGTGGATAACCAAGAAGTATGTAAGAGGATAAATTGATAGGGCTGATCAAACTTGGATTTTGAACGGATATACTAACAGAGCACCGAATCGTACAGTTTTTCAAGCAAGTGACGGCATTACTTGCGAAGTCAGCAAGTAAGTCATCCATATATATCACCCAGAAGAGGTATTCATACGACATTGAAAAAGAAATAGATGGATCGGCTCTGTTCGGTGATTTGCCTGCTGGTGTGACCCCAATCCTGCATGAACATACGCCGGATAGTAAGAAATACCCAGTCCTCATTAGGGTCACGGATGGAAACAAAAACAAATCAGCTAAAATCAAGATAAGCACCATTGTTTCGCCTGAGCATTTGGATGCTTTCTGGAATGAATACACCAATATTCTAAAAACGGGATTTGTGGGGCTAAAAAAGAAGTCGAAATCAAAGAAGAAGACTAAGAAAGCCTCGAAGAGTGCTAAGGCTTGAGGATTGAGAGTCACAGATAAAACATGCGTTTGATTACCTCGATGTATAGCTAGTATATATACATATATATATAAAGGAGAGAGAAGAGTAGACTCGTAAAGTACGTACACAACACCAAAAAAAAAAAACCCCAGAGAAACTTTCAATTCAGTGGTTCATTTCAACAATTAGACTACCGCTTGGGTAGATGGACGGGGTGTCGGCAATCGAAACGTCTGTTTGCGATGGTAACAACTCTCTTGGTAAAACTGTGTACACCTTAAAACTGTATTCATGAGTGTAGTTGGATGGTTGCTCATAAGTTCTGGAGTCGTCTATTACGACATCATTCATCGCATTGCATTCTACCAACGCATATATTTCTTCCAATGAACATGTCTTGTCGACTGTATACATCTGTCTTTCCCCGTTCGGTAATTTTACGGCAATCCTGGCGTACTCTCCGGACTCGGTACAGGGTGGAGCCAATAGTGATTTGCGCCATTGCAGCCACTGTGATCTCTTTGCGTCAATCTCCTGTTGTGTTTCCCGCTCTCTCTGTTCCATCTGCTGTCGCTGGAAGTGATTTCTCCTCAAAGAATTGTCGTATGCTTCCCCTTGTAACGATCTCATAACCGATTGCAAATTATTAGCACCTCTAGATCGTAACCGTCTTACGACTGGATCATATTTTTGGTAGGCCTTATCTAACTTTTTCAATGTAGCACTGAGCGACTTGTAACCTTGGATTTTGGCCACCAAGGACAGCACGGGTTCGGTGTCCTGCGTACCGGAAGATGTCTGGATTTGGTTGACGGTTAAGCATAGCAAACCCAAGAACGGCAGTTTTGTAATATTGAATTGATTAGCCGCCAAGAAGGCTTCACTCTCGGAGATGTCGCCACCCCAGACCAGAATGTCTCTGTCCCTGATGAAGCTCAGAAATTGCTTGTTTATGAGAACGTCCTTGGTGAACTCGATTGACTCGGGGTTGTCGTTGCTTTCGACGTAACACAGCAGCCACCTAGCGTCTTTCTGGAGGATATATAGGGCATGGGAGTACGCACACTCCAAGAAGTCCGGTCTCTCCAGCTCCGCCAGATGGCTTTCTCCCACAAGGTCCCCTGAGCTGCTTTCCATTTCGGCATCCGACATGAGCTTGTTTTTATTTCCTATACGGTCGTCGAACCTAGCGATGAATCTTCTGGACACGTCCGTGGGATCATTACTTGGCAGAGGTTTGTACTTCATTTTTTTGAATTTTATTGCAATCGCCACAACGACAAAGAAGACGTAGATCAGGATTCTGGTGAATATATAGACTGGAAGCATCAGAACAATAAGGACCGTAATGAATATGACCAGCAAAACTTTAGACGTTAGAGAGCCTGAAGAGAATAGGTTTGACAGCGGCCCTACAGTAGGGCCTGAGGGAGGCTCACGTTGCACACTGGGGTCTGTTGTATTTCGAGTTTCGAACGGAAATGCTCCGGGCATCTCCAAGGTGTTTCCGGCTGTCGTATTTCCAGGTACCGAAGTTTCCACATCATGTTGCTGTAATCTCTGGTGAGACGAGTGGCGTATTTCATTCACCAAAGAGTTGAACGTGGATTGTAGTCTTGCAAACTCGTTTGCTGGATCGCCTGACATCGAGTGATACGGCGATTCTTAGAGGCGGCCGGGTCTTCGATTTGCCAACTTTCTAGCTGGCCGTCGTACTGAACACTGAAGGAGTTATCACCGTCTCTAAAGAATGATAGTATTACACATATATATATATATATATATATATATATATATATATATATCATGTTAGCCAAAACGGGCAGCGCGTAGCCAAATATTAAGGAGAATTAACAATATAAGATAATAGTACATAACGAACGGATCGGATCAACGACAGAAGGACCTGAATAACAGGGTTCCAATAGCACAGAGGGCCTTGAGGAAGGCGTCGTTCTGTTGGTTTGGCTGTTGTTGCTGTTGCTGTTGCTGTTGTTGGTGGAAATCCTGCTGTTGCGGGTGTTGCTGTTGGTGGTAATTCTGCTGTTGCGGGTGTTGCTGTTGGTATTGGTTTGGGGTGGAAGTTGGAGCCCCAGCTTGCTCTTGCGGATGGTAGGCGTAGTAGTTCTCGTCCATTGCCCCGATGCCGGCGGCGTCCACGTTGTACCATGATGGCGGCACGGACGCGTTCTTGATGTCGATGTGCAAAACGCCGGTGTTCTTGGGGTCGATCCAGCATCTCAGGTTTGCGTCGGCGCAGAGTTGCTCCACCGCCGGCTTCAGCTTGGCGATTCCGTTTTGCGAATGCAAGCCCTTGCCAACAATGCAGTCCAGGGTGGCCTGGTTTTTCTGGATCCCGCTGATAATCCGCTGCTTGAGTATGTACTCCGCCTCCTTCACGTAGAGACCATGCAGGTCGATGTCGTTGTCGTCGGAGTCCCTGTTGTTTTCGATGAAGACAAACTCGGCCGCCTTTCTGTTGAAGCGTTCCGCAACCGCCAGCTGCTCTTTGGCCTTTGCCGACAGTTCACTGGCCCGTTGTTTGTCGCCGGCCTTGTAGGCCTGCTGGGACTCTTTGGAAAACTCGGCCCGCTTCGAGTACGCAAGCTCCGCCTGCTTCCGGAAGTTCACGTACTCTTTGTCGGACACGTGGTTGTAATCCTTCTCGCCGTCTGTGTCACGTTCCTCCCTTTTGCACGAGAGTGTGTCTGTCGGTGTTAGTACCCGTTGCCATTTGTAGAGAACCAATAAAAAGGAACAAACATACTGTTGAGATATACACCCCTAGATGCAACCGCCGCCACACTCATTCCGATCGGATCTATCTATATGTGCCAAAGCTGTCTGTGGTCTCACGGAGATGTGTCTACGCAGGGCTTATCTCGTTAGCATCTGGCCCGGTAAACATACGATAAAGCCTTATCAGAGAACAGAGAATCCAGAAATTTGTCAGTTTCTTCGATTGGAGGAAATCCAAAAAATCTTCAGCCCTGGAGTGTAGCACGTGACCCTCTTTGAAAAAAACCCTGAACACTTTTGACGCTTTTTTTTTCAAATTTTCTTCGCTTTTTTTCATTTACTTTTCACGCAAAAATTTCCCCAACCACACTGTTTTTAGTATAGTTTATAGCTACAATATATATATATATATATATGTTGAAGTAGGATCCTTAAATACATATACATACACCCTTTTTTCTTTCTTTATATATATTGGAACTTACTCTTCTCAAGTTTATCTGTTTTATTTCTTGATATTTTCTTCATCAAAGTATCACCTGTTAATCAAACACAATGGCTGCGTATGTTTATTCTTCTTCTTGGAGTTCATCACCTAGGGAAGTCAAGGAAATGACATAAATACACGTTCAGAAATCAAACACAATGGATGGAAAATAACAATACTCTAGACTGTATTATTGAAAAGACCACCATTTTGCACTTATCCTTTTTCTTTGACATGAAAAAAAGAGCTCAAGGTCTCGTCGGGCTCTATAAAGATATGACGGACCTGGGAAACGTGGGTTTCTGAGGTTGTTCTCGCAGAGAACAGATTTGAAATTATTACAAGCTGTCATGGAGCCAGGGCTCTCCTGGCGGAATGACACTCGTACTTATTTCTAATGGAATCATGAGGGTGTAATCCCGTGGTGGAAACTATGCTTCCATCACAGCGATATACCGATTCCGCATTCAATCACTTTGTTGCAAAGTGGACTTGTCAGTATGGAGCTTGCTCCTTACTGGTCAAACCTATTCCATAGGAAAATAAGTAGATTTTTGGAAGAATTTGTATTTATTGATTTTGCCTCCAAGCTTTCCAGTTGGTGGACGAACCTCAATAAATTGATTTTTTCTGCTTTTTCCTCTGCGTTTAACTGCCTTCGAATGATGTTGAATCAGTTCGTAGAATATCGTAGGGTACGGGAAAACTTAGCAATTGGAATCGGGAATTATTTTACTAACATGTTTTTTTTTGCATTTCATTTTTTTGTCACAGTATTCCAAGACCAGAATCTCAAATCAAGAAGGCTAAGAGAGTCGAAAGAGACGCTAAAGAAGTTGCTGCTGCAAGAAAGGCAAGAAAGGTTGTATGTATTACTTGAATTACATTTATTCATCTTTTCTGGAAGATCGTTGCATTGTTTTACTACTTTATTGTGTGCTTTTTCTCCTTGCAAAAAATTATTCAAAACTCCAAAACACTTTTTTATGAGTTTCATTAAATGATGAAGATATTGTCTCCTATATCGACTAGCTTTGGCGATGTTGTCTGTTATAACACCATCTTTCGGCTGAGAAACATAATAATAATTTGTTTGAATAATTGGCATCGGAGAAGATGGAATAGAGTAGCTGCACTGAAATATGGTCTTCGTACTTTTTTTTTTTTTTTTGAAATTCGATTGAAGTGGGTTACTAACATTTTATTCTTTGTTTGAATTGCTTTTTATTTGTTTTAGATCTCCAAGGAAAAGAGAGCTGCTCTTTTCAAGAGAACCGAAGCTTACACCAACGAATACGCTGCTGCAGAAAGAGCTGTCATTGATGCCAAGAGAGCTGCCAAGGCTGAAGGTTCATACTTCGTCAAGGATGAACAAAAGGTCGTCTTTGTTGTCAGAATTAAGGGTATTATGAAGATCCCACCAAAGTCCAGAAAGGTTTTCCAATTGTTGAGATTAACCCAAATCAACTCTGGTGTCTTTGTCAAGGTCTCCAAGGCAACCATTGAATTGTTGAAGTTGGTTGAACAGTACTGTGCTATTGGTAACCCATCCTTGTCCACCATCAGACAATTGGTCTACAAGAGAGGTTACGGTAAGGTCAACAAGCAAAGAATCCCATTGACCGACAACTCCATTGTCGAATCCGTCTTGGGTAAGTACGGTATTGAATCCGTCGAAGACTTGATCCACGAAATCTACACTGTTGGTCCAAACTTCAAGCAAGCTAGCAACTTCTTATGGCCATTCAAGTTATCCAACCCAAGTGGTGGTTGGGGTGTCAGAAGAAAGTTCCAACACTTCATCCAAGGTGGTTCTACTGGTAACAGAGAAGAATACATCAACCAATTGGTTAAGAAGATGATCTAAGTAATGTGTTAGTTTTGTTAAAAGTTTCTTTTTACATAGTGCTTTTTTTAAATTCTCTATAACATTTACCAATACCTTTTCTCTAATACTTTCCCTCTGTTTTTTTAATGCTTTTACCTACTGTTCAAATATTCGATACTGTGTTCTGTCCGCCATTCCTTGTATCAAGCGGCCACCATTTGAACAAGACATGAAAAACCCTCTTTTTCTTGATTGAAACTGTTCTTAGTGGTGACCTTGTGTTTAACACCGACAATATTTTTATTTTGGTCGCGCCGTAGGAACTTCGAAGCGGTGGAAAAAATTTTCAGTATAAAAACTCAAGTATTTCTTAGACATGAAAAGAAAGAGAAAATGAAGAAGATGTTTGATTGAAGACCATTTATATAATTTACTGATCAACCAAGCAAGACTTTCCTAATTACAGAAGAAGCTATGGCCAGTGGGTCATATTTTTGTGTGTGCAGGAGAGCTTTTTTTCCCTTTTCCCTCTATTTTCTTTCTATTCTTTTAGCCGCTTTTGATTTGCTTTTTCCAAACTAACCAGGATGATGAAGACACAGTCAACTGTTTATTCAACTAGCTACGGCAATGATGTTCGAAATATACCATCTTTCGGGACTGACATGGATAGTTTGGAATGCATCTCACGGCACCATTGTATGTCTGCTCTTTCTTTTGTTACAGCTGTGCCGAGCGGGGAGGCGGGGACAAGCGTAGAGGTATGATTAATCTGTGTTGTTTCAGTTTATCTGTATTATACATGAGAAAAAAGGGTGTCTATCTATATAGAAAAGTGGTGAGCCCTCGTCCTAGTTCTTGGCGCAGGCCCAATCGTTCAAACCTGATCTATTTCTGGCCAACTCGATGGCATAGAACTGGATTCTGACAACGAAGATGGTGTTTTCCTCAGAGTACTCCTTGGACGCATCTTTTCTGATCAAGGTACCAAAGTTGTAGTCTTCGACTCTGTTTTCAAACACCTTGATGAAGCTTCTCCATCTCTCCTTGGCCTCCTTGGTTTTCAGCTCGTCCTCGTTCAAAACCGCAAGCTTTTCTTCCAGCTTGTACTCTGGGAAAACCTTGTAGAACTCCTCCAGGATCTCGTCGTCAAACTTGGTCAGCTTGAGCTTGGACGGTGGGATCGATGAGATCAAGTTCCAGTAGGTGCCCATTTGCTGGACTGCTTTCACGGCAAACTGCTTTTCAATGTCTTCTAAGTTGTCTGGGTTTTCTGGATCGAATGTTGATGGGATTCCGGACATTTCTGGTGGTATTTGTGTTTGTGTTTGTTTTTCTAGTTGGTTTCGTACTGCTAGGATGTAAGTGCAAGAGACTCAGAACAGCTTATACAGGGTAAAACCGACCAGCAAGAAAGTCTTCGTTGGATAGGTATCAGAAAAAACGGGCATTTGTCCCTTATATATCAAAATATCACTCTTAGCCCCTCTGCTGATTGATTCGAATTTTTTCCTGGACTATCGTCTGTCTCTTGGAAAACAAAATTCGCGGAATCTTCTAGGGCATTTTTTGGTCCATCTTTGCTTCCCTGGCAAATTCTAATACATTCTAGTATATTCAGCTTAGACATAAAGGTTATATATAAATATTGATATCGTTACATGAGGTTCAAGGTCCTACCCTTAGGGGTGTCTTGGAGTCAGGACAAAGTGGACAAAAATCTAGTAAAGGAAAGCCGACTGCGCCATCCAAAAGAATGGAAGCCTTGCCGTAGACACAGAAACAAAGATCTATTTGGATTGGTTGGCGTCCGCCTTGGCATCTTGAGAGAGGGAGTGTGGCTCCGGTTGGGAGTTGGAACTCTCGTCAGCATCGGTTCCATCGCCCTTGGAGTCGTCGGTAGAGACAAACTGGATCGAGGTGTGTTTGATGTTGTGGAATTCTTTGGCCAACTCCAGCTTGAGGAAGTCGCCGATGGAGCCCATCTTCTCCAAAGTCAGCTTGTTTTCGTAGGCTCTGTCGAAAGGAGACACTCCCAGCTTCAACACGATGTTGAGGTTGGTACCGGAAGGCAAAATGCTGAGATCCTTGATCAGAACGTGGCTGTCCTTTTTCATGAGGATGACATTGATGGAGTCTTCGATCTTGGCGTATCTCTGGTCCGAGGTTGGAATGGCCTTGTCAATCAATTCCTTAAAAGATTGCACAACACCGGAAATACCAACCTTCATGATCAATGTGGACACAATCAGACCCCCAATGGAGTCGAGCCAGTATATGTTGAACAAATAACCGGTGGAGATGGTTGCGACCGCAACGACGGACGTTAGGGAGTCCACTCTGTGGTGCCATGCATTTGCAATCAACACCTTCGAGTTCAACCGCTCACCGACATTACGGGTGATTCTGAATAACCATTCCTTCACAGCAATTGAACCAAGAGCCAACCACGCGGCATTGATGTTTGCAACCTCCGCATGGGTGCCATTGGAGCCCTCGTGCACATGGTCGTGCACGTCATTTGCGCTATTGACAATATCGTTCAAATCGACATGGTTGTGGGAGTGTACGGGGATCATTGCAAACAGATCGTGCAGGGCGTTAGGAATGATGGGAGCCACGATCTCGTAGAAAGAGCTGAACCCAATTTGGAAGCCTGCGTACAAGAGAATGAATGAAACCATGAACGAACCGAAGGTCTCGATTTTACCGTAACCGTACGGGATAGAGAGAATCTGCCTTTTTGTTGGTGTACTTGACGGTCGACAAGGTTAGCACGTCGGAGATTAGATCGCCTACTGCATGGACTGCGTCTGCAATCAACGCCTGGGAATGGAAATAGAACCCGCCTATGAATTTTGTGATGGCCATGCTGCAGTTCACACCAAAGCCGATCCAGGTGATTTTGACTCCTTCGTTTGTTAGGTTTTTAGGGTCGTACAACTTCAGGGCCTCCGGGTCGTTGGCGTGGCTGTGGCTGTGGCCTCCCGAGAGACTGCCGTCTGCGGGATGGGACGAGCCCATCATTTCGGCCAGGGGGGTGTGTGGGTTGAAGAAGTCTTTTGTCTTCGTCCACAGGTTTTTCTTCTTTGGGTTCACCATGATCGTGAAGTCCTCCCCGCTCAAATCCATCTGGTCCATTTCGGGGTATTCGGGGTGTGAATGCGCATGGTGGTGGCCGCCGGCCTTTTTGGCTGGCACGAGGTCGTCCCCCGCCTCCACCACCTTCTTGCCGTCTCTGTAGGTGGACGTCTTCACGGTTCCGGAAGAGGGTGTGTACTCGTAGTAGTGGTGGACCGTTTTTTCCGGCATATCATCGTGGGAGTGGGAGTGGTCGCCGTTGCAGCTGGCGCCTGGGGAGTTCGAGTGGGAGTGGGAATGCGACGAGTTGTACCTCGCCGTCAGAACCCCGTGTCGCAATTGTCTGGCGGGGTTAAATCCGCTAAGTCCAATTCCATGGTGGACACCTGAGGTTCGTGTCGAGTTGATTGCCCCGGAAACCGACGACAAGATGACTGTTCTGCCCAACATCGCTGTCTTCTGTATGTGGAGTGTGTGGTCAACAGATGCAAGACGACGCTTGGCCAGGAGAGTTCACACAGGAAAAGAGAACATTCCTTCAGGAGAGAAAGAAAGAAAAAGAGTGGCAGAAGGTGCCCGATGGCAAACTGCCGCAAGGCCAAAAATTTCCCCCTTGTTCCAATACCTCAGATCAACCCCCCACAGGCTCTTCACTCGCTTCTCGTTTTGATTGTTGATTTCCATTTACACCCCCTCCAACCCCGCACTTGATTGAGCCATTTCTTATTGTCCTCGAATAGGATTTGGCATTTTTCAGCTTTGGATTACTGTATTTGTACACTCCACGGTAGTAACCAATGGAGGAGAGTCATCTATAGGCATATACACCGCTGGCCAGATGGCCAGCCGCTTATACATGAGTGATCAACGAATGTATCTCACCCAGAGACGTTGGTCGGAGGTGGTGGCGTCTGTCCCCTCACCAACGTCCTCATCCATTCGTCCTTCGACAGTATGACACCTGCTGTAGTATTTGTTTCTCAACACCCGCTGGAACCTGTCGAAGTTGATCACACAGCCATCGACCTTCTGCAACAGCTTGCGCAGCTTGCCAACGTCGTCTTCAAGTATGACGAGTCTTCCGCTGGCGTGGTCGGGATCGCTGGCGTCGCCGGAGCCGGGAGCCGTGCTCGACTCGTCCGGTAGGACCTCGTGGGCAATGCCCGAGCTGTGCACGAGCTGGTCGTAGTAGTCGTAATACTTCAACGTGATCTGCAGAAAGGTGTTCTCGTACAGAATGGAGATGGAGCATTGGTCAATCAGCGTGTTGGAAAAGGCCAATATCTGATCTAGCGTGGTCTTCTTGGACACGTCCGTATAGAACTTCCGTGTAGTCGGAAATTTGTTGTCGATATCGCATAACGGACAGAGATACTTGTTGTTGTCGTCACTGCTGCCGCCGCCGCCGTGGCCGCCGCCGTTGCCGTTGCCACCGCTGCCGTTGCCCCCGGTGTACCCGATGCAATTAAAATGAAACCACTGCTTGCACCTTTCACACTCAACCATATTCCCTTCGTGGAGCTGTCTGCAAACACAGTATCTCTCCTCGTCCGAGTTCAAAATATCCATATCGTATGAGACAAGGTAATTGAGACAGTCGGATTCACTCATGTTGTTGAATTTGAACTCATCTTTGCCAAACGTCAATAACTTCTTGAACTTCTCGTTGATTTCCTTGTAGATCGTCTTGGGGCCGTCAATCAGCTGTTCTTTGAACAATTTACTGGCCGCCTCAAATTCCTTGAATTTACTCAGTGCCTTGGAGGTGAATTCGATGTTAATATTGGACATTTTCCGGCCAATGATGTCGCTATATTTCAAAAAGATCTCGATCCTCTTCGCAAAGTCGTTCTCATTCCTGACTTTTTCCACTTTTTCTTCAACGGTTTTCAGAATTGGCAAAACCATCTCTGTTATGTGTTCATGTTCAGTAATCAAACTCTTGATATACCGCTTCGCATCATGCAAAGGTAGATCGTTACATTGCGCATCTAATTCAACTAAATCTTCCAACGACACCTTCTCTTCATCATCTTTCAATTTTTCATATTTGCTGTATACTTTTTCGCATTTGATATGCATCTCCTCAAATTTGTTCAACAATTCAATATCGTCTGCGTTGTTGGATTCGAGTTCCTTACCTTTCAAGTAAACTTCTTCCAGCGCCTTCGGGGTTTCAAGTTTACTCGTCAAAAGCTCTAACCAATCACTTCTCTTGACAATCTTATCGATTAACTTGAAACTCTCAATTTCAACCTTACTTTCACTACCGATACTTTGTAATTTTTTCAACTCTTCCATATCAATATCTTTCACATCTTTGTTAAGCGCAAGAGTTGCCAGTTGATCAAATTCAGAGATTTCCTTGGCAATGACGATTATGCCTTCGATTTCTTCCGTTAAAATGTTCAAATCCTTAATTTCATCAACTAATGATTTGAGCTCATTAAATGGTAATAATTGATTGTTATTTTCAACGCTAAAATTTAAAAACCATTTGGCTTTTTTTGCCCATCCTTGAGTTTTGTTAATTTCTGCTTTCAAATTTAAATATTCATTGAATGCCTGTTTATAAATAGTTTCCTCATCTTCGTAATATCGGATATTGTTTTCAAAAAAAATTGCTTTGCCCAGTTCAAATATCCGTAAAACGTCTTTTAGATAGGGTTTACCAGTTTTGGAAAGAATATCGTGATATTTTTTAATCCATTCATCAGCACTGCCTAATTTCTCGTTTAGGATATTAACGGTCTCAAGCAAATAATCATCTGTCACTAATGAAATCATTTTGCACTCATAGTTCATCGCTTGAAATGCTTCAGTCTGGTATTTTTCTTTGTAGCAATCAATTGACATTGTAAAAACACTTTGCTTATTCGTGATATGTCTGACTAATATAAATGTGGGGAAAATATCAGCCAAATCGGCATCTGTGACTTTGTTCCAATTACCTAATTTTGAGGCTAATTTTGTTCCAACTGTTTCATTATCTGTGTCATTAATTATAATATTACTAATTTCTCGTTGAACTTGGGATAAGTCATTGACTATCTTGTAATCTTCATTGAATGTAACTTCTGTCATCAATTTACGTATTTCCGTACGTTTGTAGATCTCCTCACGGACTAGTTCTTCAACGGTGGGTTTAATCAATTTTAATATTCGTTGATCTTTTGCTGTTCTTGCAGCAGCCAAATACATTGAAAATGTCGAAAATCTTGGAATCAATTGCTGTTTTTGAAACCACTTTGAAACTTGCAATGAATATTTCAACCAGTCAACTCCGGCAATATTTATCGATTCAGTAACACTTGTACCGAGAGAAAAGTATGAAGAGTAAGACTTTGGGAATTTAATAATCATGTCACCTACTTCCTGGAATGTATGATAAACTGGTATACCGTTTTCTTTCAAATATTTTGGTGAGAACATTATATCAGTATTAAATCTTATTGGTGTGCTTTCATTCTCCACTAATTTTTCAAATCTAACATCATTTGGCCTTGACCTAGGTAAATTAATATCATAACATACTTGATTTTCTAAGCACGCATTATAAATATCATAGTTTATAATTTCCTTTTCGAATAATTTCAAAGTTTGAGATGTTCTTTCATTTTCTTTATTTCTAGATTCTAAATTTGTCTTTAATAGTTCTTCATACTTTTCTTGATATTCCGGTGGTATAACATAAAAAGATTTTGCGTCACCCAAATAGTGGTAATCTATATTATACAACCAATGATCTTCAATCGACCAGGACTTTGAACCATAAAACATACAAAAATTCAAATATGAATGATAAGTTGTTGCTGAATCTGAATCAATGTATTGTAACATGGAGCCATCCGATATTGTAGTATTGTTGAAATTTAACGAACCCAAAATTGTATCTGATAAGTTACCGTTTTTGTCTGATAAGAACTTGTTTTCGCAGCTAGAGTCATGAATGGTTGTTGATTGATCTAGTGAAACTTCCGTTTCAAACATTATATTTTTATTTTCTAAAAGATCCCAAAAAGTGTTTTCTAAGTAATTCAAATTCTCAAATTTATAATGCTCAGCTTCTTTAAATTTATTCAGTAATTGAGTCTTCAAAATTCTACTTTTATCATAAAACTGCTTCAGTGTATACAACGAAGAAATTTTTAGTTCAGTTGGTAGTGCATCGTCGACGCAAGTTGAATCACTCCAATTATAAAAATTATAGTTCGGTAATGTTTGGTTGTCGCTCAATGTAATGCCCTTCTTCTGAGTAGTTGCCTGGTCAAAATATGTCGAAAATCCAGCGTCTAATAAAGTTTGTCTATTTCTTTGAAAAGGAGTGGAAGATCCCAAAATAATCGGAAGGTCGGAGCTTTTCTTTAAAAATTCATCATGTGAAAATAAACATCGGCTTTCGTCATTTCTAGCTAAATTTAGAAAATCTTGGTTTTGATTGTCTTTGTTCAAAATTTCCCATGGTGTAATATATTTTTGATAAACTGATTTGATTGATGATGATAATGAACTGCTGATTTTACCGTAGAATCCTAGTTCTCTACCTATTTGAGCCCAAAGCTTGTCATTACAACAGTTTTCAAATCCACCACGTATATTCACCACTCTATATAAACGATATAAATCAATGACACGTTTATCAATGCATGGTAACTTATTAATCGAAACATTTTGAATAGCCAATGCATCTTTCAGTTGCCTATAAAACTCACATCTTGTGTTAAGTTCATCTGATGGTGACCTCCATAACTGTCTGTTCGATTTAATCCAAAACGATTCTAAATTGATTGAAAATTTAGGTGAAAATTCCTTCGGTGGTCTAATCTTCACAGCACCATACTTTTCCCCGATCTCTTTGATCGATTCAATATATGAGTAAATATCTTCAAACTCGTCCATTGTTGGCGTCAATTCAGGTATACTCAAATTTGTATATTTTGGTATTGGGTCTAAAAGTTCATTAGGCAAAGCAGATGTTAAATCATTATTTTGATCTGGTGACACACTCAATCCAGCAATGGTTGCAATTTGAGCTGGTGTAGGATCTTCCCTTTTACTCTTAATAAAATCGGGATGCGGATTCAATTTACTCCTATTTTGAGGATATCTGTATGGATTATAATGATGAATTGAAGATGGTTTTGAAGGTTTTGAACCATCTACATTGTACACTTTGAAAAATCTTGAATTTTTTGGTGGTCCTTTTGTCGATTCTCTTCTATTCTTTTTAGAGTTTGGGTTGGTCAAGTATAAATGCGGCTTTTTAATATTTTCAGATGTTCTGTTTGGGGTGAATTTGATTATTTTCGATTTCGATGTCAAATCCAAGACGTTACCTTTCTGTGGATTGATTGAGGTTGAAGAATCCTGTTGCCCCACGTTTTGATTCAAACTATCTTGCATGTGTAAAGTTTCCGCATTGGTATTATTAAAATCGTTTAAAGAATCATCAACACTTCCCACAGTTGGATCCATTTGTTGTTTTTTGTGGCTCGTAGTATCAGCGGTACCATCAGCCAATTCTGGATAACCTCTCTTATTACCATTCTCGGATATATGGTTGATTGACACGGTCGCAGCTGCAGTTGCTGCGACTGCCGCCACCGTGTCCCTATCTATAAGATCCGTATTGGTCCTTGTGAGATCAAGATGTTGTCGATCGATATCATCTGCTGATGGAACAAATGATGGTACCAGGTGATCAGATAATACAAACCCAGATGTATTAGATGCAGGACACTGTCCATTATTTTCATTAGTTGTATTGGTTATATTGCTAGTGTTATTATTTGTAGTGTGATGCATGATATTGTGGCTGGCCTTAGCATCGCTATTTTCATTATTATCGTTAATCTCAGTATTTTCTTGACTGTTATTACTAGTAGTACCATTCTCGTTACTATGATGATTCTTCTCAATCATACTATCATTTAGATGAGAATTTGTAAATGGATTTTCTAAAGTAGAAGTCGAATCCATTTTGGGATATTCACCATTTAATGTAGACTGAAACTGTAGCAAATCTTCCGACATTATTGAAATATTTTTCCCTTTCTTTCTTTTCCTTTATTTCGCTTAACCTTAATCCAGTTCTGTTAACTTTCTAGGTTGGTATCGTTCAATTCCTCAAAAGTAGGCCATATGTATAAATATGAAATTTTGGAAATGTATATATGGGAGAAATAATAAAAACTGAATTTGTATTGTGTTGAGTGCTGTAATATCAGATGGAGAAATGTTAGAGAAGTCAATGTTTGTATTGTTTGTCAGCAATAACGAGAAAAAATTTCCAAACTTCCAATAAATTTAAAAGTTGTCTTATGTTTTGTACTGTAATTTTGCTGTTTCTGTACTGATTTTCTTGGTACACACAGTGCATGTTCTATTTGATGCATACAAAGTAGGTTACTTCAATTAACACCGCGAATTTGATTGAGAAAAATAAACAAATTTTCATGCTCAAAATCAAAACTTGCAAAAAAATGAAAAAACCATTCCAGAAAAATAAAAATATTCCGATACCGGGAGTCGAACCCGGGTCTGCCCGGTGAAAGCGGACCATGATAGCCGTTACACTATATCGGATAGTGTTTTTAAATTTAAGTGGCTGTTAAACAGGAAGGAAAGTGGCTATCTTCGGACTATAAAACTCCAGAACAACATAAAAAGTGACCATTCAGGAAATAAACTGAAAGATGTGAGAAAGTTTTTTTTTTTTTCACTGCCACATCTACTACTCGAAAAAAAAGAGGCATGCTTATTTATATGTTGAATGACACAACTAACACCAAAGCAAAAAGTACAAACACAGAGAAGCACAAATCTAAGCAGTTAAAAATTAAATTATTAAATAATGCAAAAAATTAGAAGGTAAAAGAAAGTAAGGTAAAGAGATTAAAACAAAAGTAAAGATAACAGAAACTCTGGTAAACAGATTAAAGTAAAAGTAGAGGTAAAAAGTCTATAAAAGCGGTTGGAATTTCATAAATCCACCCATTGGCGGTGCATCTGGTCTTGCAGGTCTTGGTAAAGGAAGATATCTGCCTAGCAATGAATCACCCGGTGTTGGTACATTTGTATTGGCCGTATTAATTTGATTCTGAGTTGCAGTGTTATTTTGCGTATGGATCGGGTTTTGAGTTTGTTGCTGTGACTGCAGACTGCTTGGGGAGTTTGAATTAATTCTGGTGCTTAATTCGCCAGTACTCTTAGAATTCGACGGTTCATGATTCAAATTCAAATAGCCCTGCGTAGCATTTGCAAAAACCAATTCCAAGCCCACTTCTCCGTTTCCATCATTGCTTAGCATTGCAGCCAACCGTAAAATACGTTCCAATTCATGATCAGATTTGATTATTCTGTTGGATCCCAAATTTTTTAAATTCAGAATTCTGGATGAATTCACAATTCCAAATGCCTGTTTACAATTACTCACCAACTCTAATATGGTTGGAGGTGCATTACTGTCAATGCAATACCTGAATTTCAGTTCCTTTTCTTTAAATTTGATAGTCACATGCGTATATTGCTTTGAACGCAAAACTGGTGGTGAATGTAGTACATGTAAGTTCAACTGTGAATTTATCCCACCGTACTCATTATGTGGGGATAAAGTAGCAGGTGGAATGGGTATATGAGCAGTTGATAATGGGAAGTCTGGCATTTCTGAATGTCTCTCTGTCCTTTGATCTTTCCCCTTGATGTTTGAATCTAAACTTGAAAGATTGAGTAAACTGCTTCCACTCGGAATATTATTTAATCCGTTCACGCTATTATTGAAGTGCGCGTTTGAATTCTCTAATGGGGATAATTGCACATTTAGTGGATGGATATTAGACTGAACTATAGTTGAATCGATAATAGGTGAATCCTTGAAATAATTCAACTTTGTATCATCTAATAATTGAGTAGTGTTCGAATCGATATCCATGCTCATACTTGCATTTGCATTTGTATTTTGATCTGTGTTTGTGCTTGTGTTTTTATTTGTGCTTATACCTGTACTAGGCATTTTGTTAGTTAATCGAATCTGGTCTTTAGATATTATTGGATAGTCTTTCAAAATTATACTATGGAATATATCACACAATGGATTCAAAGTAGAATCAAACCCAAAATCTTTAACACACCCACCAATCAATTTTTTGAATAATTGTGCAGCAACATAATTACTCAATCTGTTGACTTCGACCGAATTTTTGTCCAGATTCTTCACAATCAATCCTAATGTTAAATCACTCTTCAATCTTAATTTGATGTACGACGAGGAATCAGGCAATAAGTGATCAAACCATTTTTCCAGTGTGTATAAAACAGATGAGGTGATGCAACTTGATCCAAATTCTTCTAGCAGATCATAGTTTTGCGATCTACTATATTCCGTTCCTGAATTTCTTGAAAATTCAAAACAGCTTTTTGAATTTTTAATTGCATGTAAAATTTTGGCTGAAGCCTTGGCAAATTCCGGATTTTCATCAAGCTTTTTCAACGATGGTAATTTGTCTGCATCTGGAATAATTGGTCCAACCAATGAATTAATAGCAACACGAGAATCATGGCCATCTGTCTTGTCATTGTATCTTGAAGTCTCGTAATTCTTGCTAGCACTTTGAGATGATGATATCATTGAATAGTCGGCCAATCCTGTAGATGGTATGGAAGCTAGTGCCTGATTTACAGTATTGCCGCTGTTAATATTGTTGTTTTCATCATGGACGGCATTATTGCCAGCATCATCATCAAGTAAAATGTTTGTTAAAAAGTTCAAGTTGGTGTTTTCATGATTCACGTTACTATTTGTTGTACAGGTATTTGTGCTATGGTGCAGGTTATGATTGATAACATTATCCCCTTGGAAATTTATATCATCGCCTGAGTCTGTTTTCGTCTTTTTCCACTGTAACAGCTGTTCATCATCACTGGTCAAAGTCTCCAGTTTACTTGCCAGTCTCTTCTCGGACCTTTTTTTATTTCTTCGAACACTTTGAATGGCCAATCTGACTAATTTATCAAATTCCGCCAATGTTGACGCCGGAAAATTGAATTCATTCAGAAGTGTCTTTGCACAGATTTTGATCTCTTCATCTTGCTCGCTGGCCTTCTTGGAGCTTAATGATAGCGATTCCACGAGTTGTAATCTACGTGAAGAAAACTGTTTCCATAATGCTTCATCTGTGAAGTTCAAGCGTTTCCTTATAACGCTTGTCGTCCCGTTACTCGAGTATGTATGTTTATTGCTTGTTAATGTAGAATTAGATATGTTGACTCCATTAGACATTTTCACTATGTTCTTTTTCTTACTGCTAACTAGACCCCAGCTTCAGTTCTACGCATGTGAAGTACGGTACATATTTTGATGTGGTAAAGAATCATCTAATGAATCATCCTCTTTCCCTCCCCAGTCTCAGTGACTGTATTTTACCGAGTCGTTTATTTGGAAAAAATAAAGAAAAAAAGATTTTTCTTGTTTTGATCACGTGTTTTGTATTAAACTAAACAATCTTCTATTGTCTCTTTATATGGCCAAAATTATAATAATAGGTTTCAAACGACCAGAGTAGGAATCTTGAATCTACGTTTCCAATGTATTGGAAAAGAAATCCAGCCATTAAAAAGATATTTTGACATGATTTTGAAAAATTATCAAGAAATGTATGCAAGACTTGAAATTCTAATTTTGAAAGACTGAATCTATGTCCTGGTCTTTATCTATAGACAAGTATTCGTTTATTATAGCACGTGTACCGGGCATTCTGAGTAGCATATGACTATTTGGAACCGTTATAATGATGCATTTCTATTTTTTGATGAGTATTTTAGTGGTATAGATATTCTTATGTGCTACGGATTAAAGCAACAGAGTCCTAGTTTTTAAAGGTTTACTGTAAGAAAAGCAAATTTCTATAAGAGGTAGCATAATAAAAAATATTGATCACAAATTTGTTTTTAAAAAGTAAAAGTGATCAATTTCATAAAAAGTAGGCCAAAACCAATCTTTTGTTTTTGTTTATGCTTCCGTTTTACCAACAAACCATTCTAAAATGTAGGCTTTCTTCTAAAAATATCTATAATTTTGCAATATAAAATGTGTAAACAAATTATGTATGGATTAAAAATAGTCACCTTTTGGAAAATCAAAGATGAGTTTCGATTTAAGGTATTAGTCTTAAATGGGTATGAAAAAAATAACAGTAAGTAAAGTAACGAATGAGAAGAAACGACCAATAATAAGAAAAAAAGGAAGAGTATATGAAAATTGATATTAAGTATTAAATAGTGAAATTAATTAATTATTAGTCATTAAGGTTGAAATATCAAGTGTATGAAAGTGAAAAAAAAAAATAATAATTGGATATGCTATGTCATTCAGTAAACTAGTTATTCATCTTTTCCATTTGTATCGTCCGTCTCATCATCATCGTCTTCTTCGTCATCAAAAGCCGAATAATTTTCACGACAGAACTTCTTTCTTAAGCGGCTACCCCATTTGTAGAAGGCAAAAGGCAATGCAATCATTGCGGTGGTGATGAATGCCAATAGCCAGGAAGCCCAGTGCAAACCTAAGGTGTGATACATCTGAATTGTAAATAATGGAAAAGCTGCACCACCGGCGGAACGCAAAAAGACCTTGGTAGCCAAGGCTGAAGCAGCATATTTGGCATAAGTATCAATGATGTAATTATTTAGGGAGTAATAAATCAAAACCATACCATAACCAAATGCCAAACCGGAGGAGGCAGGACCAACCCAGAAAACATGTTTTTCGGAGGTTGCACCCAAAATCCATAGAGCAATTGCTGGGAATGGTGAGCCAATCATTGCGCCAACTAAACGATCTTCAGGAGTTGGTTGACGACGATGACACATTTTGACATAATATGATTCAATGACAGGAGTAGTTAACAAGGCCAAGAATGCGCCAATAATAATAGGAATCAAAACCATACCGACCAAATCATCACCAAAGTTGTATAATTCACCAAAGACAACCGGATAAGCAAAGAAGAAGGCGTATAATAAGGAATAAATCAAACAAACATAAAAACACATCAAATCCAAGACAGGTTCAGTCAATGCAAATTTTAGGGGTCTATAGAGACAGGTTTGGACCAACTCTTTTAGACTCAAACCGGCTGCTTCTTGTTCGGTCATAATTTTTGGGTTACCGGTTTCTTTTCTCAATCTTTTAGCCTTTCTCTTTAAAATGACAGGTGCATAGGTTTCTGGGACCATTGAACCGACAATCCACATTAAACCTGCAAATGCAAAATTGACCCAAAAAATCAATGAGATTCTACCATCGTATCTTGAAATGAACCCACCAACCAAAGGACCAATGACTGGGCCACCATAAGGAGCTGCGGCGAAATAAGCGATAGCCTTACCTCTCGTTTCCGTTGGGAACATATCCGAGATCGAACCTCCGACATTTGCCAAGCCCGAGGCAGCAAAGACACCACATAGGAAACGACAGACCAAGATTGTACCGATATTTGGGGCGACTGCACAGGGGATATTGAAGATAAAGTACAATCCGAAGGAGATGAAATAAACGGGTCTTCTACCAATTTGTTCGGACAATGGGGACCAAATCAAAGGACCGACCGCAAAGCCCAAAACCATCAAAGAACACGATAAGATCGAGACTTCTGTTGCCACGTGATATCTCTCGTTCATTGGGCCCAAGGAGCCGGTGACAATTGAAGAACCGAAGGCGACACACACAACCATCAAAGACAAGATGATGGTGTAGAGCCATCTCATCTTTGGGTTCCAGTTATGAGGGTTTTCCGGGTCATTAATTGTGAAGGTGACAAACTGGATTTCGGGGTCGAAAGGTTTTTCATCTTTAGCGGTTGGGATCAGATTTTCTTGATCCACTTCAGTATTTTCTTCTTGAGACGCTGAGGTACGAGTGGTTGATCTTCTGGTGAGTGTTTTGCTCGCCAGCCTCGATCTACCTATTTCATGCAAAGTTTGAACAGGAACCAAACCGGTTTGCGTTTCTAGGGTATACTCTTCGGGGAAAATCGGGTTGTCGAAGTTCGTAGGTCTGACGGTGTCGGTGATTGTGATCGATTTACTCAAACCATGGTCCTTCAAGGACTTTGCCGTTTCTGTTCTCACCATTTTAAGAGATTCTGCTCTCGACAGGGTGGAGCTCATATTTCCGGAGATCTGGGACTGTGCATCTTCTGGGTCGTACGCCTGTGGCGCCACGTCGTTGGGATTTGATTCGGCCGAGGACGCTGAGGACGCTGTTGAGATCGACGATGCCAATGAATTTGTTTCGCCCTGGGCTTCAATATTTGGGTTTTCGGGCTGGTGCTTTTCACCGCCATTGCCCGACTCTTTGATCGGGAGGTCATTATTTTCCGACATTCTGTGATGCGATATATGTGATTAGTGGCCGATTGACTGACAACGGATGATCGATAACCTGAGAGCAGGAACAGTCGAGTAAGGGGCAATCGAGTGAGTCGAGGGATGTAGCTGTTGGTGTATGTGTGGCCAAAGGACAATCGAGTGAGTTAAGACTGTGTGGCCAAAAGGACAATCGAGTGAGCCGAGACTGTGTAGCTGTTGGTGTATGTGTGGCCAAAGGACAATCGAGTGAGTTAAGACTGTGTGGCCAAAAGGACAATCGAGTGAGCCGAGACTGTGTAGCTGTTGGTGTATGTGTGGCCAAAAGAACACAATTGGGAAAGGATGGTAGAGAAGACCAGAGAGAAGGGAGGTTCCAAGAAAGGGAAAGGAAAGAGGGAGATGGGAACACCAGAAAGCAATGCCTGCAATTGAGATGCTTCTACTATCCACTTTTTCCAAAAAAACCGAATATAGTCCTACATATATATATATATATATATTTCCACCTCTCCATCTATATATATATATCTATATCACTGTATCTTGATGTATCTACATGTTTATATATAGAATTGTGCCCATATCCCTACTAATTGTGCAACAACAATCAGAAAATAATATGTTGTTTTTGGTATTAACGACCAAATTGGGTATTCCTATTGTATTAATGACTATATTCGTGTGAAATGACAGGGCGGCAATAAATTTTTTCCTTTTTTCCTTTTTTTTTCCTTTGTTTTTTTTTCCTCTTTTTTTTGCCTCTTTTTTTTGCCTCTTTTTTTTTACTTCTTTGTTTATTATTTTTTTTTCTAACAGAGGGAATTATCTGGTGGTAAACTTCGCCATACTATTTATTGGTTTGTGTATGCTATAGAGATTTTTATGTCTCCCATGTGGAAAACAATAGCAGACTTGCTCTGGAGTTCCGTTACAGTTGTTTGAATTCAATATCGTCCACCCTGCCACATCTGTGTGGATTCCACAAGGTCGGTACCCTGCCCCTCTCAGACCTGTGTGAATTCAGCAAAGCCAATCCCCCTACATCTATCGAGATATCCCTCGATACAAAAACATGTGTAGCTGTGAACCCTTGATATTCCTGTTTGAGCTTGTTATACTTTTCCCTCAAACGGAAATCATCTCACTTTCTTATGCACGCGGATAAAAAAAAACAAAAAATAAAAACAGATTTTTTATTAAAAAGGAGAGGCAAAAAAGCAAAAAAAAGAAAGGGAGAAATCAACGCTTTTCCTATATACCGTTCTATTTCCACACACAGTCAGCTCGGGAACGGCCCAGTCATGCCGGCGCCGCTGGCCAAGATGACGGGAAATCGAGCGTTCTGTCGAACCGCACAACCAGTTCATGACCGTTGAGAGATCTACCGTTGTTGTTGACAATGATCTCACCACTGGCCTTGGTTCCTGTCGTAAGCACAATCGCATGGCCGCGACGGAGCTGCAGCTCCACGATGATGTCCTGACATCCCCAGGTCAAAAACATCCAGAGCTCGGAATGTCCGATGTTGGCAGGCAGGTTGCCAACATAGAGCTTGTTGGCGACGGCAGGTCCTCCCCGAGGAACACGGGCACCCTGCCCGCCCTCCCCATCGCCGTCCAAATCCGGATACACTATCGAGGTGTAGTCGTTGCCCAACCTTCTCCTCCCATCGGGCGCACCGTTCTCGGACCTCCCTCTGTGCCGGTTGCGGGAGCAGGGAACAATCGAGATCTTCCCGTTGTTGACCATCACCCCATACAGGAGCTGGCCCATTCGGGCAAGTGTTTTTCCGTCACTCTTGGCCACTTCCACCACACAGCCACCGCCGTGGCCTCGTCTGATGGCCGCAACCCGGCCAAACAGCTCCTCCCCAACGAGCTCTTTGATGGTCTCTGCCGTGGGGACCATTGGGGGCGGGAAGCGGTGCACCCCCAGGCCAGAGCCAACCCCCCCTTCTTCTCCGTAACGGCCTTCCGCCCTGCTGTTTCCGGCCCCACCCCCATTTCTGCGGCCTCCGCCCCTGCCGGAGCTCTCGTCGACCGGCACCCCTGGCACACGGCCGTACCCACCGGGGGCGGACTCGCAGCTGTAGACGCCCCCGTTCCACCGACCCAAACGATGGCTGCCGGCGTAGCCAACAGGGTACGCCGGCGGATACACATACCCGTAAACGTACCCATAGGGCGGTTGGCGGGGACACCGCCCCAGCATCGGGCCCCCGACAGCCAGCATCCCCGTGTCTTCGCCCACCTCCCCCGATCTCTCACGCCCTAAACCGCCGATATCGCCTCTCTCACGGCCGCTCTTCCTTTCGACTGGCGATTTCTTTTCCTGTGTTGCAATCTGAGCCGCCATTGACACCCTGACTCGGAACTCTGCCATCGGCAGACCGCCCGACCCACAGGCGCCGGGCAGAAAAGATGGTGCCAACCACCAACGCCAAATTTAAACACAGAGGACTGTGCTGACGCTGCTGTTCAGCATCCGCTGACTCGTCCACCATCTGCCTATCTCTGTGCTAATAATAAATGTTACAGCTCGTTGCTTAATAATAAGGGCAACAATAATAACAGCAATGTAATATCACAACCCTTGCATACTTAGTAAGCAGATTGATTATTTCAAGGATCTTCTTCTACCCCTGTAGCGATAAGAGGCCGAAATTCTTTTCTTGGCTATTGCCCACATCGGTTTTGCCCTCTACATGCCTGTGCGATATATCGGGATGTCCACAATCCTGCTGCTATTACTATTATTCTTACATAACACTACATCAAATAACATTGGCCGGACATGGCCACTGCCATGGCAGTGGCCCGTGTCACCCTACAATCGAGCACACCGTCGGGGAAGCACTCCTTCCACTCTACAAACCACTCAATACCTGGTCTTGTAGATACGTCCGTTATGGCTGTGTCTGTTATCTCTGTGTCCGTTTCTGCCGTTTCTGAACCGTGGGTGGTCTTGGTCTCTATTGCCCCTGCCTCTGGAGCTGCCCCGGCCTCTAGCATGTCCCTTGAAAGATCTCTCCTTCCTGGCAGGAGGGGCCGTTGGCTTGGCCGGCGCAAACCCGAGTTCTCTGGCCAGAGCCGAGTCGAGCGCAAGACCAAACTTCTCGATTCTGTTGAGATCCGCCTGCAGGGCGGCCACCTGCTGATCTTCACCAAACTTCTGCGCCCTGGCAATCTTTTTGTTCAGAAGGCCCACTGCTGCGCTCTTGAGCTGCTCCGGGGTCAACTCTTTGGCTTCCTCTGCGTCGTTTTTGGCGTCAGCAGAGGGCGCTGGAGGTCCCGAGGCCTGTTCCTGCGATGGCTCCAGAGGTCCCGAGGCCTGTTCCTGCGATGGCTCCAGAGGTCCCGAGGCCTGTTCCTGCGATGGCTCCAGAGGTCCCGTGGCCTGTTCCTTGGTTTCCTCCGGGGTTTCCTCCTTGGCTGGTTCCTTCACCTCCCCTTGCTCTTCTTCCTTGGGCTTTTCAGCAGCTTTGGAGCCCTCGTCTTCCTCCTCCTCCTCCTCTTCGTCGAGTTCCGCTGCAATCTTGTCCGATTCCTCCAGACGCTCAATAAGCACCTCTTTGGTGCCGTCGATAGGCAATCCTCTTGCAGAAAGCAACTCCTGTAGCTTGGCTTTGAGTAGTGTGGAATACTTGGTCATTGATCGTATATGTCTGGTGCCGCTATCTTGCTCGCTTCACCGGATTCCCATCCCCGTCATTCTCGACATACACGTCACACACTCTATCTATTCAAAACATCCCATATCAACACTTCTCACCACACGTATTTTCTCTCGAAGAAACACGAGGAATGCATTTTTTCCATCGACAGTTCGCGACCTCTTTTTTTTTTTTCTTTTTTTGTTTTCGAGAGAATTTTCTTCACAGAATATTCAAACTTACAAAAAATTCCCCCTCCCCCTATTTTCATGATTTAAAGTTTTTCTATAGTGTTTGGCTGTAGGTTGTTGGTAGTTATAGATCCAACATCTTTACAGAGGTACATCAGAAGAGTCAACGGGACTTTAGTTACACATCACTTCCCACGAGCCAATGCAACCACAAACCACACTGTACTGCGGAGTGTGCACTCTGCCTGTTGAATTCTGCGAATTCGGCAAAACTCTGAAAAAATGTAAAGCTTGGCTAGAAGCTGAAGACACGGCGAAATACAACGAGCTGTACGGATCGGACGCCAACGTGACATCGTCGTTATCGTCGGAAAGAGAGGCGCAGATCTCGTCGTCCTTGGCCAAGATGCAGCTGAAAGAAGAACGCAAGCAGGAGAGAGAGGCGGAGAACCTGAAAAACTCCAAGATCTTGATCAAGAGAATCCCACGGACAAGACACAAGCACATTGTCGCCATCGCCAACATGGAGGTGCTTGGTCCGGACGTGGACCTGAAGAAGATCGCCAAGGTCTTTGCGTCGAAGTTTGCCACCGGCTCCAGTGTGTCCAAAAACGCAGAAAAGAAGGACGAGATTGTCATCCAGGGTGATGTTGCAAATGAGGTCGAAGAGTACCTGACCAAGCTGATGAAAGAGAAGGGGGTGGACGTCAAAATCGAGCATTTGACCGAACGGTTCACCAACAAGAAGAAATAGTGTGCATGTGTCACTCCCACATCCCGTTCTCCCTTGTTGTGCATTCCACCACCATTCATAAAGAGTCACATCTCCCTCCCTCCGGCAGATTTAGTTGTGTATCTTCTTCTCTTCATCCTATTTGTATCCTTCTCATGTGTAAACTTCAACTCTTCACGTGCTTCCAATAATTGCCTAATTTGGTCGTTTCTCCTCTCTCATTTTTCTTTTTCTTCTATTCCCAGATGTTTCCTACCGCTTAAACCACCTTTGTATATGCCGAGGGAAAAAGAAATCTCAGAAACCTACTTCAATCTTCTTAGACACATATGGAGCCCCCCCAACCATAGCTTTGCGGAACATACAACTGCTGAGCTTGTGAGACAAGTTAGAGAACGACCAGCCATGTCATTCCACGATGTTCTAAGACGTGGAGACGACGAGATCCTCAGTGTCCGAATGGAGAGATCCCGACTCTGGAACGCCATGTCCCAGCTTACGTGCGTCGCAATGACCGGGTTTTCCAAACTCATCCTGGCCACTCTCTACAACGTGGAAGTCAAGGGCCTGGACCATCTGGACCAGTCGTTTGCCAACGCAAGGGCCACCAATCGTGGGATTCTGACGGTGATGAACCACATGTCCACGTGTGACGACCCGTTTATTTTTGCCTGTCTACCTTGGCGGTACTTCAAAGACTGGGAAGACATAAGATGGGGCCTGGCGGCTTCGAACGTCTGCTTCACCAACAAGTACTCTTCGACCTTCTTCTCCCTAGGCAAAATCTTCCCCTGCGAAAGATTTGGCCGTGGCCCATTCCAGTCAGGCTTAGATGCCTGCATTAGAATCTTATCGCCAGACGACACCATCGACTCGGACCACATTCTAGGCGACGAAAAATATCTCTCCCAGTATCACAACCACTACAAGGGCGAAACACCGCTCAACCCAGAATTGCTGTCATCCAGAAAGGTGGTGTCGTTGTATTCGCCACAGTACACCCCGCCGGTTTTGCGCTACAAAACGTCGTGGGTCCACATCTTCCCCGAAGGCTACGTCTGCCAGCTGAGACCACCGTTTCAGAACTCCATGAGGTTTTTCCGTTGGGGGACCGCCAGACTGATCTTGGAGCCGACGGTGCAGCCCGTAATCGTGCCCATTTTCGCCGACGGCTTTGAGAAGGTCAAGCCCGAGGAAATCGACATGAAAACCGACTACCTGACTCCCAACAACGTAGGTGCCCAAATCACCGTCAACATTGGCCGTGCCATCGACGACAACATCATTTCCAAGTTCAGGGACGAATGGAAAGAGCTCTGCTCCAAATATCCTAACACGGCAAATCCAAATGACTTGTCGGATGAGTTGATGTTTGGCAAGGAAGCCCGGGACCTACGTAGCAGGGTCTGTGCGTTTCTACGTGAGCAAGTTGCCAGGTTGAGAATGGAAAATGGCTTTCCAGAAGAAGACCCCAGATTCAAAGAGGTGGACTTTTGGAAGAGATACACCATTTCCAGAGGAGAAAGTGATAAGGACGTCCAATTTGTCGGCTTGAATTGGGCAATCAAAGAGTATCAAAAACACGTCAAAGTGTTTGACGACAGAGGAAACGTCATCGGAGAGGCCGAAAGTGAAAGACCAGATGGTCTGTAAATAAATCACCTTTCATTTCTCCTTCTTTTTGAAATAGAAAACCTTTTGTATAGAGTATTGAGTTTTCGGAGTGTATATAGAATAGGTCAAAATGTTAACTTTGATTGATATATTTGCGTCGATCGGCTTCTTATTTTTTTTTCTTTGAAAATCAATTTTTATTAATGGGGAAGGATCTGGGTTCATGAGAACAGATACTGGTGAAATCCTATTGATTTCCTGCTTTTTATCTTTGAAAACTGGTTTGTACCGAGTAGATCAACCGTCTTCTTTGGATCTGACATCAGGGTAGCCTAGAAGGTATTTTGAAGATGAAAATCGTGGGACAGGGTTCAAGGATAATAACTAGGAGTAGTCTATTTTCTAATAGTGCGTTGGTGAATTCAGTCTTCTCTTATTATATACGGTTAAGCCACAAGGACCACCATTCCAGGCAGTTCTCCCATTTCAGAAAGTCCGGAATAAATGGGGAATCGAGAAACTACCAACAGATATCAATAAAGAGAAATTATTCCGATGGAGTGCCAAGCACAAAATTAGCCGATTTGGAAGGCCAAAGAATTGAGTACTTTCTTGAACTTCAAAACACCTTCAAAAATCAATCAATGTCGACCAAAATCAAAGCCCAGAGGTTGAAAATTCTAATGCTCCAGCTAATCAACATTTTGCCGGAAGGCGAGTTTACAAACAAACAATTGCCATTTATCAACGCAGTGATTAATTTCATCGATCAAACACCATCACCGACAGATAGTTTCACGGCACCTGAAATGCTGAAACTTCTACGTAGTGTGTTGGGCGGTATGACTTTGCAAGATGTACGATACATAGACTTTTTCCCAAGGTTTTACAATGCGTTGAGAGAATCTGAAGAATATAATTCAGATGCGGAGACCCGTCTACAGTTATTTGAAATTTTTGTGAATTACGTTCTTCTCAGTACAAAGAGGCACACTGTTAGTAAAATCATTGAGGCGTTTATCAAAGAAGAATTAGATTTACACAATAATTGCGATGCTAACGTGCATGTTGTCGAAATTGTCTTGGATGCTTTCAGGTCGATCAAACCAGACACGGAGACAGTCTTACTATTGGCAGATATCTGTCCAGATTTGTCGTTCATAAACACAGATATTTCACCCCTGCCAATACTAGACCAAATACTTGAATGCTTTTTCAAAGCCGCAGATGAAGAAATCAGTGAAAGTTTTGAAGATAACTTTGTGAGTGAACGATTGGTGAAGTTGCTTGATATAGTAGAATCCAAGGTTTCGAACCCGATTGACTCATATATTGAAATTTTATATTTTTCAGTGAAAAATAATTTTGATGACGTTTCACAAAATTTGCTGGTTAAAGTTGAAAAATTAACAGACTATTTCACTTCTAAAAAATATAGTTTCAAACCAGATGTCTTATTTTCACTTGTGAGTGCCTCATTGAAGTTTAACAAACCAAACAATGCAAGAAATTTGACTAACGAATTGAAGTTGAAAAAAGAGTCTGATTATGTGGAGGAAGAATGGATGTCATTGCTTCAGTTCGAATCATACCAAGTGAGCGAGTCGAAGCCCGCAATCGAAATCGTCAATGAATTCAATAATAAATTAGAGGGCCTAGAGAAAGAATACTCCTTTGAAGATATAGATTCGTATAACCTGGTATTAGAATCCTTATGTTGGTCAAATAAAAGTTTCAAGTACTTGGAGAAATTCAGAAAAGATTTTGAAAATGTGTTTAATACTCAGGTGGATTCAAAGAGCGTGGCTACAGTTACCAATTATTTATGTAAAGATGAAAATAATTATGAAAATGTTGAACTTGCTTCACAATATTTCCTGAAATTTAAGGATTTAGTCGACTGGGAAAATGATTATGAAGGTTTTTATATGTTGTCGTTATTTAAACTGACAGCAATTATTTGGAAAAATCCACAAATTTTATGGGCCGAAAAGTTAGAGGTTTACAAAAATGTTAAAAGATACGAGTATTTATTTAACAAAGAATGTGTTTATGAGATGATGAAGTCTGCCATTAAATATGATGCAGGAACCATTGCTATCAAAGTTCTATTAGATCAAACACCTGAAATTAAAAAGGATGAACCCAAGTTAGAAGTTCAAAAGTATGAGAAAATTTTTGAATGTATTTACGAATATTTGGTTAATTCAAATGACAGAGAACTTAACAAGAGAGTATATACTTATCTTTCGGATTATTTTCAAATACCGTATGAGTTTTATCCTGGCTTTGTTAAAATGTTTATTGATTGTTCAGACCCGGATATGGCATTGAAAGTTTTTGCAGACATGAAAAAATTAGCCAAAGAATCCAAATTGCCACCTCCAAGTGAAGAGTTCTATATTTATCTGCTAAAAAGTTTTGCACAATTTCAAGACGAGGATGGAATCTTCAAGCTTCATTTGGCAATTAAGATGGATTTATCAATTAACCTTGACATTAAATTGTTAAATGCCTTAATGGAAAGTTATGCTGCTTTGGAAGATCCATTCAAAACTCGTGATGTATTCAATTTAGCTTTTTCATTACCTAAAGAATTTGGTACAAATAATGAAAGTGCATATTGGATGTTGAAGTCACTTAAATATGCCACATTGCATCATGTAAATGATTTCTATAATGGACTATCAGAATACGAGGTTATCCCAGACCCAAATTTATTTGCCGAACTTTTGATTGCAAATTGTTATTTTGAACAGTACCGTACAGCATTTGAAACTTTACAAATTGCGGAAAAAAATGGAGACTACCATTTAATTAATGGCTACGTTTTAAAAACTTTGCATAATAACTGTTTACATGATGGTGTAAGAAGTGAGCTTAAAACGTACTGTCAAAAAACTTTCCCCGTGGAATGGAAGAAGCTCGAAGAATCTGGTGAGTTACAAGATAACAAGCAAGAATATCCCGATTTGCTCGCAAGCCCGTACGACAAAGCAAAAATTCATACCAAACAACTTACTGATTCTTGAAATATACTTTTGTACATAGAATTAAATGCTGTATAATAACTTTATATAGTGATACATCAATTATTTATTTAAACTTGTATTATTCACTTTAGTAGCAAATCTTAAGGAACTTAACGACTCATTAAAATGGGAATTTAGACAGCTGATATTTACAAACATTAAAGTTTTTGAATCACCACCCAAGGAGTCTTTTAACGAATACGTTAGTTTTGAATTCCGGTATGGTATATGGGACGATTTTGATTTCAAGCTTGAGATGACATCCCCTAACGAACTGAGAGATTTATTAATCGACAAAGTCTCTTGTAGTCTTACACCAGTAACTTGAGAACGAGATAATCTTTCTGAGCCTGCCAAGTCAACTAAATTTAAAATACCTGATTTAACAAACTTAGAGGAGGATTGATCAAACTTCAAAATGTGGACTCTGAAAATGGAGTGAGATCTTGATGACACATCGTTGGCCATTGTTGATGCTGTTGCACGCTTTTTATTTGCATGATTTAGCAATTTTTCAATTTCAGTGATTGATGTCAACTTAATCATTCGTACATCAATTTTATCGTCTATATTTAATTCCTTTTCACTAGTTACATCACTATGAAAATCTTTGTCAATCAGATCTTTTATATTATCACCATAGATCTCAAAAAATTGTCCATAAATTTTGAAGACGTTTCCTAACGAGGCAAGGACGTTGATTCTATCAAACACTAAAATCATTGATCTGGGTATAATTCCATCATTTGGATTACTCATTGTAAAAGTTTTACCCGAGCCGGTTTGGCCATATGTAAAAATGCATACATTAAAACCATCTAGTGAGCTTTGAATCAGTTGGGAGATTTCTTCGAATATATCACCGTTTGACGCAGTCTCGTCAAAGATTTTATCAAATGAGAATGTATAAGATTTTGGATGCTTTTTCATTGGCGATAACGAAACTGTCGGTCTTGAGTTTGCGAGTACCATAGATGGTTCTGTTATGGTCAGTGATTCCTTCATGTCTGATGTTTCTAACATTGATTGAATTTTATAGCTAAAAGTATTCTCTTTCTCGGGTTTTATTCGACAAAAGACCCTTATATTACCCTTTAATTCTTGCAACTGATTATGTAGAAATCGCCGGCACTGTTCTTCTTCTTGGATTAATGAGTTGAAATTTCCTATTTCGTGATTTAACTGCCTATTCTTTTCCTGCAGATCTAACAATTTGTTACATTCATATTCTTTTGAGTCATTTAACTGATTCAGCTGTGTACTTAAATTCGACTCAATCGATAATATCGAAGTTAGTTCATTATTTAAATCTTCCAGATTTGATTTCAATTGTATTAATTTTGGCTGTGTTTGAGTGTCAAATCGGAAATTTAAACTATGAATATTATGATGTAGTTCGTCTATTTCAATTTGAAGTTTTGTATTCTCTTGTTTCATCGTTTCAAGCTTTGAAGTCTCCAATTCAACAAACTGTTCTAGACTCTCTTCCTTTTGTTTTGCAATCTCTATTTTTTTTTCATCTACAATTTTTCCAGAATAGTCCAGAAGCTTGTTTTTCAAGACTTCAATCTCATCACTCATGGATTTCAGTCTAGTTCTAAATTCCAGATCTTTGTTATCAATAATTTTGGTTACTTTGTCATCGTAGACTCTACCCAACTCTGCGACCTTTTCATCGAAAGATTTGTTTAATGTTTTTTTGAAAACCAATAACGAGTCATTCAGAGCTTGAACCTTTTCTTTCTTCACCAAATCAATGTTTTTGATTTTACACTCTAAAACATGAAATTTGGATTTTGTCAGAGAGACACAACTTGCTAGTTTTTCCAGTTTCAGTTCCAAATCTGGTATCTGTGTTTGGATTTTCCAGATTTCCGAATTTAGGTTGTACAGATCGTTTTGTTTGTCTTGTTTTAATTTAATCAAATCGTCCATTTGGCTTTTGGTATTGCTATTGACGGTTTGAATTATCGAGGCCATCGTCGGAGGATGTTTTGTGATTGCGCTCTTACTCGTTATTTTCCTACGCTTGGTTCTGCTATCGTTTTCAGTTCTGTTATGTTTGTCAACAGACGCAGGAGAATTCAAGATCGAAGAGACATTCGATATACTCTGCAAGGGTGGTCTCCTTCGGTTCGAATGTGAGTTCATTGCTGATGCATCAATTCTATATAAACTTTCTTGTAAGCATGTATTCGTCACTTTTCTGACCCTGTTGTTCAGAAAAAGGGAATCTAAAAAGGAAGAAATATATGATATGTCAGAAAATAGAGCAACTTTGTCAAACATTAAACTCCACAGTTGTGCCATTGGGTAAAAAAAGGTAAACAAATCACGACAGTGCTATAGTCGCACACCATCGAATTACTGTGAAAGTTTCATTTTCCGATCGTCGCGTCGATTGTGTTTATTGAAAAGCATTTTTCTCATTTGTTGGATGGTTCTTCTGAGAGAGAAGTAGCAAAGCAAAAAAGCAAAAAGATGACAACTGTGTGCTATGTTTTCCTTTTCCTATTTTGTAGAGCAACCAGACACAACCAAAAGTTAGTCTGTGTAAGCAAAAGACATTTTCATGCGCCAAAGTTGTGCGTTAACCAACTGGTCACAGCGCGGTAATAAATACTCTTGCTATTCTAGTTGCTATCCATCCACTGTGAGACTCGCTTCTCAAGATGATTAAACAAGTAAATATTTGAAATCATATACAGCTATCAGGGCCACCCCAGAGCACTTCAGTTTATGTTTCTAACAAGCAACGATCAGAATATCAAATATGATTAGGTAACTCCAATCTTGAGGATAGACGAATATATGGACCTAGATTGTTGTTTTCGCTGGTGTAATACCGCGTCAAAAACAATCGTATCGTAATGTTTTTTAGTCAGCAGCAATCTATAGCGCAGTCGATGTGATCTGAAGACCCACTTGCTGAGCATCAAAGTTGATAACGTTCATGAAAAAGATCTAAGAGAACGTGGGGACGCCTGCTTTTCTCAGATTCGATTATAAGACAGAAAGCCGCACACTACCGATTTTTACGTAATGGATCCATGCAAGATAGCCACATCACTATTCTCGTAGGAACGAGGTGTGTATGCCGTATATACATAAGGATTTTGATTAGAAAACAAATACCAACTACTAGTTAACGTAGAGCAATACTAGATAATTAAACGCATGCCATGTTGAGGTGTTTCCGGAAACTTTAAAATAATAATTTCATCGCCTTTAGGACATTCCAAAGCACTATTGAATATGTCATAATTGGTGTCTAAAAAATAGAAATGTAGTATACCACATCACATTAAAAAAAATATAATGCAAAATAAACGCACTTGAATTATCAAGCAAATGTGCTGAGATAAAATTATCTTCAATAGTGATGCGTTATTTCTTTGTTTGTTGCTCAAAGTTTAAATGTGCAATGTAACAGCGAATATCGCTTGCAGGAAAGTGGCTGAAAGTTATTTTCCAAATTTGAATCAATCCAATACGGAAGAATAGAAGTCTAAATGTTTTGTTCCCAAGCTCCCTTTGCTGCTAAAATAAAATACGAGTTTCCTGGATCTACTTTTTTGATATTTTTGTGGATATCTGATTCAGGCATAGGTTTGTACCATCATGTACATACATATATATATGCTTGATGGTAATATTTGATTCATCTACTCAGCAGGGCTGTGCATACCTAAATGTCCAGGCGTCCTATTACACTACATCCATCTATCTATTCATCCATCTATCTACATGGCCACCTGTTCACTTACCTATCTTTATATTTATAATAGCCTGTATGTCTGCCCCTCTCTTTCTCTCTCTATAAGTACCATGATAGGTCGATCGAGGTGCGTACATATTCATATCTTAGAAATCTATGCAAGTACATTCGAGCGAAGTAATGTTACAAATAAACTTACATGTTGCCGATATCGGTTTTATGAATCAGAACATGCTATTCAAAAAACGTAATTGGGTGTAAAAATTTGCATTTTTTTCGACTAATTTTTAGCTGGAAGTTTTTAGACTTCCTCTCCCTTTCGCTTAATCCATTAAATCAACATTAGGCCGAGACAAAAGTGGTGGCAAATCAAATATTCAGATATATTTATATATTTATTAACATTGCTTTATGTTGGGTGCAAGGAATAAGTTACCAACTATGACAAAAATTTGGGTGCAAGGAATAAGCTACAAAATATGAAAAGAATTTCGGTTCAAAGAATAAGTTGTCAAATATGAAAATAATTTGGGTAAATGTGTGTTTTCTTTGGCACATAATGTTCCAGATCGCCGATGAATCACTTTTTATCCTAATGATGTAAATATAGGATATTGCTTAACACATCAAGAGGTGTATTGATAATTTGCTCTATTCAGGAATGTCGCTTTTTTGATTGATCAAACCTTCCAATTTTAGCGCACATTTTTTTCTCCTAAAGCGAGTCTAACCTATTTGGTAACTGCATGCACATATATTTTGATAGGATTATATGCACGATGTGCGTATAATATGTATAGTGAATTAGACATACATATTTTTTTAACATCTCTTGGTTATTGTGCCGGTGATGTATGTGCCAAAAAAAGTTTTGCAAGAAAAATCAGAACCGGACTAGCGAATTTAAAGTTTTGAGGCTATCTTTTAGTAAAAACCGGATCCTAGTACAGTTTTTCTATTCTTCTTATGGAAATGCTAAACCATCTACCTATTAAATCTATATAAATAAACCGTCATATTCCTCACACATTTCTTTCTGGATCAGCTCTACACTAAACACTCCTCCGGGTTTTTTAATAAAGTCAACTCTGAGAGATTATTTCAAGCTTCACTTTTTTTGTTTTTTCTTATTACACATATCTTGATATATTCTTTATATCAATTTGTTAGACTTAATTCCCTAGTACACTTAGGAGCTTAGAATAATTTCAGCAATAAGCTAAGAAGGTCAGAGTGCATTTAGTCACGAAGAGTTTTTCACTTCCAATATATTTTTTTATCGGGTTTATAAGCCCTATCGGTATTACTGAAATTAAGTCAAAAAGCCCTATTGTTTATTTTGCCTACATCAACAAAGGAAAATAAATTTTTTAAGATATTTGCTGCCATCTTTTAACACTCCGTACAGCAAAATTGGCCGATTTAATTGTGACTTTCGTTGACAAGGATTCCAATATTTTTTTAGTCTAGTGCTTCTTTTTTTATCAACACAACTTTTAACTTGAAGTGTTTGAAACGCCACGATATAAACAACAATACACTTTGCGTCCCTTTCCTCTATAGTTTCTAGCACAGAAAATCAGAGAACAACCATTTTCAACATTTTATATTCAAATCGATACGTGCAGTTGATACAATCTTGCATAAAATTGCCTGTATTTTAATATCTTTTTCAGTTTACAATTTTCAAAACCATTTCAAGACACATCAAGCAACTAGCGGTTAACCTCGGGATTGTAACGGAAACTAGAGCCACAAATTTATTTTACCATTGATATTAGAATACCAATACTCAAAGCTGAAAATCTCTATACAGATTAACACGATTTCAAAAAGAATAAAAAATTCCTGTTGCCATCAATCTACGAGCAGTCTATATTTTAAAAAGAATCAAATAACCTGTTCAATTTTTATATTTTACCACTTCAAATACGATCTACAATGCAAAGTCAATATAACGGCCAGTACGTTTCGCATGATGGTAGAGAAGTTCATCTACCATCCATGCAAGTTCCAATCCAATTAATGCACATGCCGATGCAACAACATTCAACGTCACATGTCCCAACCTCTTCCAAAATTCAGCCTTCACATAACGAAAATTTGGGAAATTCAGGCTTGCTACAGTACCCTTCACTCCAATCATATCCAGCAATTTCACCTTTTCAAATGATGAATTCCCACGTACCACCAAGATCAGATTCTAATAATATTTACTATAGAAATTTAAGAATAAACGAACCAAACGAGCTTGAAAAGGCAAATCAGCTACCTCGTGGGCAGGCCAACTTACCTTCTCATCTATTATTTTATAACCAACAACAGCAACATCCACCATTACAACCATTGCAACCGCTACAGTCGCCTTATTTGAATTCCTATAAAAATAAAGATTCATATGATCTACATCAGCAACCATATTTGTTAACCAACATATCTTCTCAACATATTACCCCGGCACATCGTTATTCATTAGACAGGGTGGATCCAATCACAACTCCAACTTCAACTTATCACTCTAATTTGAATCAGATATATCCAACTCAAATACCAACTATTTCTTCCCTGAAAAAGCATTCCGCCCCAGATGCTCTCAAATCGCCTACAACAAATTTAAATACTGAAAAGGATCAAATAACTGGTATGGGCAATACTAAATTTAATCCCTCCTTCCGAACATCAAACCTGTTCAATAAAAGCCCAAAAGAAGCAAGTTATAAAGTTGAAAAAAATCAAAATTACAAAATGAAACCGATCTCAACTAAATACAGGTTATCAGAAAATCTTGAGGCTTTAAATAGCAATTCCGTGGATTCATATTTATCTTACTATTCAGACGTGAGTAATTTATATGAAAATCTATCGTGGGCCACATCGTTAGCTCATGAATGTCCAAAATTTTCCAAAATCATAAAGTACGATACGAAGCTGTTAGACTTTATTGAAAAAACAAAAACATTTCAGCAAGAATCTGATTTAGGCAATTATAAAATTGAGGAATTTTATGATTATTTGTATAACTATCCATCAGATAATTTGGAAAATTTGGAAGAGACATTCGGTAAACTCCATAATCTATTTTCGAGTTGGGTTGAATTGAAACGCAAAGATAAAAAGAAACTTCACACCATATATCATTTTTTGAATAAATCAGATGGTAAACTATCTTCTGCTAGTTCCTTGTCTCAAACAGAAGAAGAAAATAAACTCAATGAAAGCAATCACAAAACGAAACAAAAGAATTTAAAAAATTCTGCAGTACCTGGAGAAGTAGTTTTATTGACTGTTGTTCCGTTTAAGCCAAATGAAATTCAAGACCAAAATGTTCAATTTAATGCCCAAGGGACGTTGCAACCGGATTTGAGTATTAGAGTTAAAATGGTTTGTCAGCATTGCGGCTCAAAGTCCACACCAGAATGGCGTAAAGGACCCGAAGATGCAAGGACCTTATGTAACGCCTGTGGACTATTTTATACAAAGCTCGTCAAAAGGTTAGGCAGTGAAGCTGCAACACTAGAATTGAAGAAGAGAAGAGACAGCGGTGAAAAGACAAACAGAAGGATATAACTGAGTTCTATTTTTCCGAGGAACTTGGCTACATGTTCATTTTTATTTGGATTTTTTCTATTAGCTTTTTAGATTTTATTATCTCATTTAACTTTACAGTATTCCATCTTATCTTACAATACTGTATTTTATTCTGCTTTTTCCACTTCTAATTACAACGGTATTGATGTATATTATAATGTTAAAATTTCCCTGCTATACGATTTCCTCTGAACCAAGGTAAACCTTATTGAACAATCTATATAATTTACAAATAAAGAGAAGATAATATTACAGAATTTTAGTATTTCCTACGTTTATTAATTTTATCTTGCAAGAATTTTTTACCCCCACTCTTCTTCTGTACCTGGATGTCTTTATAAGTTTTACTAAACCATTCAGAGGCCTGTTCATTTTTCAACAGTTCATCAACGAGGGTCTTTCCACGTTGCTTACGTTTCATACGTCCACCATACTCACCGACACCTTCAACGATTTCACCCATTTGGAAATTTTCAGGAATATCCCATTTTTCACCACGATAAAATCTTTTTGGATCAAGATATTTTCTGTTCTTAATTATCAATAGGTCCCGTTTGATTTCATCCGTCATTTCAACTTTTGGCATTGCAAACCAAGCGTTCGACTTCTCTTCCTTAATTAAACGTCGATCTTTGACTGTTTTTTTATTTGGATCTGGTAGTACACTTTCAACACTGTCATTAATTCTTTGAATTTCACGTTTCTTTTTCTTTAATTCAGCACCATTGGACTTCTTATTCCCTGCAAACAAGTGGACTTCGATACTTGGCAAATGGGACACTTTTCTCTTTAAATTTTCGTATGTTAAGTTCTTATTATCAAGATTTTCTGTTACCTCTTTATTTTCTGAATTTTCCGCCACTTTCGTTGACTGCTTTAGTCGATTAAAAATTTCATCTATATCTAAACTTTCATCCTTTTGTGCGATTGACATGATTTGGCTAACTTCTTCTATTACAATTGGACCTACCCATCTTCAAATTGAAAAAGGATTTCAGGTATCAGGAATAAGAAGTAAAATTTTTTTTACAATTACCGAAAAGTGAAAAAAAAAGAAATGCCACAAAAACTAAGATCAGGTGTGAGAATTTCACAATTTTTTTTTCTTTGAATGAAAAGAACAGAGATTAAATTATTTTTATACTATAGACAAGAATTGATACCACCTTTCTCTTTTCTTCCCTATTATTCATTCACAAAGGGAAAAAGCAGACCGTTTATACAAATAAGGAGAGTTGACTTCAAACATCATAATTACGACAAATATGATTCAATTTTTCAATACTAGCTAAATGTTTACCGTGGCTATTTTTTTGAATTAATTTCAAATATTGTCTAATTTTGAAAACCAAAACTTTCTTTCTTTCAATATCAATGATCTCAACCATTTTCTGAACAACATAGTTTGCAAACGGATCCTTAATCATCAACATCAAATTACTGTTTTCGGATAATTCATCTTCCTTGTTCAAATTGTCTTTTAGCATTGTTTCATATATTTGGATTCTACTTTCATTTGGTAAATTGATGATACATTTTTCAACAGCATTAGAAGCAAATTTATGTTTTGATAGCTCAATTAGGTTATCCAAAACCACTTGCAAAATAATATCTGAATCTTTCTTTTTACCACTTTCGATAACGTGTTGGATAACATAATTACCAAACTGGTCTTGAACTAAATAATAAATAAAACCTTTCAATTCATTCAAAATAAAATCTTGATCTTCTACACTTGAACATTCTAATAATCTTTGGATCACTCTACAACCATATGGATGCATCGACAAATGATAAATTTGATGTCTTAAAGAGTCTAAAATAAAGGGAATATCTTCTATTGGAATTTGTTCAATTGCTTTTTGAATAACGTGATTACCATTCTGGTCCTTGACTAAATTCAAAATGTTCGGTTTTAGTTCTTCCATAATTTCCAATTGGTCCGTCAATGGGACACCTTCCAAACATCTCTGGACCACTCTACAACCATACATTTGTAATGATAGTGAGTTAAACGAACCTCTCATCGACTCAAATAACACTTTTTTCTGAACTGTTGTACCATGTTCAAAGTATTTTTGAATTACATAATTACCGAAAACGTCAGTCATTAGATCAATTGCATTAGTTCTGATTTCTTTAAAAAATAATTCCTTGTCAGCATCGGATGAATTTGCTAATTCTTGCTGAATAAACCTTGAGCCATGCTGATCTTTCGCAAACTCGTAGCCATGCGAAACAATATCGTTCAATGTATATTTTTTATCTTTATTATTTCTGAATTCTTCTAGAACCGGTGATCTCACAATGTGCTTATTTTTACCCTTAGAAGCTTTGGAATTTTTCTTGTTTGAGTTAACAGGTGACTTGGAATTTCTGATTGGCGAAGCATTTGAGCGGCCTTTACCACCCCTTGGACCAACGGGCGCAACTCCAACCATTGGTGGCATCATCATACCTGGTGGTGGAGTTGCACCGATTGGGGAGCCTGGTGCCGGAATAATCGGAGGAAACCCCCCCGAATTGTTACCATTTGGACTATACATACCGTAAGGATTAAATGGTGTAAAAATATAAGGGGACGCAGACCTATTTAGACCAACGGGAATGAAATCATGGGCATGTTGTTGTTGGTTTATTTGACAATTTGAATTCTGTTTAGTATTTGCAGTGACATCTGAATCATCAATTGCATGCTCAACATCGTTTTCGTGTCCGTTTTCACCATCATTTTCGTTTTCGTATTCTCTGTCGGAATCACTAGCCTTGCTACCAAATTCACTTCTGGTTGTATCTGAAGGTTTCATTAATTCAGCTTCTGAAGCCTTTGAATTCGGCATCATGTTTGGAGGCATAGAAAATGGAGCACCGACGAACGGTTGAACCATGTGAGGAAAAAATCCATTATTTGGAAAAGACTGAGGAGCCATTGGGAATGTAGACATCATCATTGATTGCTGTTGCATAAAAGACAATTCAGCAACAGGGTAACTTGGATGGAATGGAGCTGCGGTTGCAGGATTCCAGTGGTTTTTGAAATGGACACCACCGCCGTTGGAGCCATTATCGTTTGTTGCACTTGAATCGAGAATCGCAGAACTGTGGTCAGATGCAATTGTATTTGAGTTGGTAATATTGACATTGTTGACGTCTGAACTGAAAGATAGATGTCTGGAAGCACTTGGTGAGGCGGTCGCAGAGATATATGATTCCAACTTTTCACTGAATGATTGCTTGCGTGGCTCTCTGAAAAGTTGCTGAGGGGATTTTGGTTCATTGTTGAAGATCGAAGATCTTCTAGAGCCCAACGTGCCAGTGGCATTACTGTTATCGTTGTTTGATTCCAACTCTCTTGTTTTCTGGGTGACAGAAGCAAACTTCTCCAAGAACGTGACACTTGAATTTGGGATACCGGAGGATTTGAAATTGGACACATTGGCGCCTGCGACAGAGGCGGAACCAAAGATGTTGGCACTGAATCTGGACTTTGCGAGATGCTGGTTAGCAACGGGAGCAGATATGGCGGAGATGGCGTCTCTCAAGGCATCCGAACCTGATTCACTGATGACGGCATCGTCGAAGACGTTCAAATTTTGGGCCTGTTTGTAATTACCCAAGAAGTTGGACTGGCCGGTCAAAATGTGGGAGTGGACCTTGTTGGCGTTGCTCAAGCCAGAGATGATGCTTGCAACGTCGTCGTGGGCCTGCGGGTGATTGTTTGAGATGATTGGGGAGATTGGGTTTGGTGCCACCAAGCTGGCGTGGTTGCCGCTGTTGGACGCATTTTCCCACGGGTTGGAGATGATACTTTCGTCCACCGAAGTTGGTTTGTTGACAGAGTCCCAGTTTGTGTTCATTTGATCGAGCAGTATGATGGTTTGAATGCTTGTGGAGAGGGAAGTTGGGAAAAATATAAACAGGTGTATCGATGTTCAAGCTTCAGTTTCCAGTCGATAGCAAGCACAGAATGCGATTTTGTTTGTGTAGACGGAGTCAACAGAGGCTCCCTAATATAAACCTGGAAGCAACAGAATCGTTCTGTTATGAAAATGGAGTCAAGGTGATTTTTTTTCCTTTTGAATGGAACGAGAAGTGAAATTTATAGTGTATTATATGACAAGAGAAGAAAGATGGTTTTGGATTTCAATTTGTTGACGTTTGATTATAGATATGAACAGGAACGCCACTGATAGATTGAAACGGTTAGGTATCTCACACTTTGTACAAGGTTGAAGGGGATGGAGTAATGCGATATCCAAATGAAGCTGTTTGACGTGTTTATATACAAGACTCTGATGTAGGAGAAGCACAAGTTACCAGGATCCAGGGCTCAGATAGCAATCATTGCAGCCAAGCAACAGGTTTGAATCCTTTTGCCTACAGAAAAGTTTTCCTTTTTTTTTTTGCTTACAATCTGTCTCAACATTTTACACATAAAATAATTTGTTGTCATTCGCACCAGACTGAGAAAAAAAAAGACAATTCCCTCATAGAAGAGCAAATGTGGAAGTTGACTAAGAAAGCAGAAGAGTTGAGCAGGAAAGAACCCCATCATGAGATAGGAAAGGAAGGCCGAAGTTGAGGGGAGAGGACATCGAAGTGATAATACCTACTGTGTTATGCCGAAGTAGGTTGTGATTAGACGACCATCTATCCATCGATCATCCAGTTGCTATGAACAGGGCCTCGCTATTGAAAAGTATTAAAAATGCCATGTCAAGTTTGCCCTCAAGCAAAGGGGCTCTTGACATCAATAAGTTGGACATCGATATGATACCGGAGGAGCTGCAGCTGAGCGGGAATTCCAAGCCGTTGGCCACGGAAAAATCCAACACGAAGTCCTCCGCTGCCCTCAGGACGCAGGTGCCAGTTTTGCGATGTTTCAATGTTCATTCCACCCTTGCGCAAGAAGACTTCCAGCAGCTCTGTCCGGAGGTGCCCATCAAGCAGGTCATCCGAGGACGCCATGCGCTGAATCTGATGCGTTCGGATGCATATTTTCTCGTGTTCAAAGACGTGACGACGCTGCAAGAGTACCATGGGCATTTTGCCCGACGGAAACCGTTGCTCAATCAGGATCATGTCGGTCTCAAGCCGGCAAATGACCTGGTAAACCAATTGCGGTTTCTATACCCCAAGTATTTACCGGACCTGGACGACTTGCCGGCCCTGGTCCTGCTGGGGAAGAAGTCGAGAGACCACGACAAACACAACGATTTCAATTCGGTCCAAAAATCACTGGACCAACTGCTGCATTCACGGCGGCTGGATTTCAAGAGGTATGCGTCCACGGAGGTTGGCCTGGAACTGGCCCGCATTGCGTCGCAGCTGCAGCAGGGTGACAAGATCGCTTATCCGACGATCAAGAGAGACAGTTGTGTCATTTTGAAAAACTTTCCAGCAAACATCACCCACCAGAAGATCACGGACTTCTTGTGGGACCTCGGGTGGAACTCCGCAACATGTAGTGCAATCAGAGAAGTTTTTGTGGACAACTTCACAAACCTATCGACTCTCGTCCTAATCTTTGATAATAATGCGGATGCTGTTGCCTGCGTCGAGAGAACAAACAACTACCACCTCTTCTACGACCCTGCGCTACCAGTTGTTTCCTCTGAAATCCTGTAGCCCCCCGAGTCGTGGCCTTGTGTAGTCGTACTCTTTTTGTTTTGTATATAGAGCGTCACCACAATAAGAGGGATCGGGAGCAGAGTGGGGGCAAAAATAAGAGTAATAAGGGCTATACTCCTCCTACTACCGCCACTTGCTACTGCTGATCATAAGAATAACAGTAATGACAATAATAATGAAGACAGTAACACCAAGATGTGCTTGGTACATGATTCGGGAACACTACTCGATTCAGAAATATTCGATTGTGTCTGTCCGATATCAGAAGAAACTCAGTCCTGGCTGGCGAACCAGTCAAAATCATCGCTGTACCACGTCAATGGCCATTTGTTGTGCTTCTTCCTCGATAAGTACGGATCGTTTCTGATGGACTGATGTCTGTCGGCATCCAGATGCAGAGACATGCACCCATACAAGACTCCAGGGTTATAACAACGGGTGTACTACCTGTGCTTCTGCCAGGCGGACTCATGCCGGATAGTGCACACACACAAGCTCTCAATTTGATAGCCAACATATTCAGCTTTGCTTCTTGTTACCAGAATCACATCATCCAGGATATAATCGTCTATATACATGACTACAAACTGGCACACGGCGTCCTCCATGTTTTTGCAGTTTCGGGTCTCGGTAAGTACGTGGTTAAATGCACGGTCAAAAATATGAGTCGAAGTCTTCTGGTGAGTGCCGATCTCACGATAAGATACTGGATCCAAGCAAAACTCTAGAGGCAATCACTTCCTTTTGGTAGAACGATGTCTTCTCTTAACTCTCCCAAGATATATTTATATAGGTGTCTATACAGCAATCTCTAGTACAAACTACGCCACCCCTCCTTGGTGATCTGCCATCGGTGTCTACCATCGCCGTGTCTATTATCGTCATTTGTGATTATATCGAATTTTTCCCATATTCCCTTGAACTTCCATATTATTACAATGGAAGACTCATCTGCCCAGCCAATTGTACCTGTATCATTGACAAGGTCGTTTTTGTTACCCACTTCTTTCGACACAAAACTCCATGTACTTTTGAAATAGGTTGGAAAGATGGGCAATCCTTTCAAAAAGTGTGTTTTGTTCTCGTCCTGAGTCCCATTCCCGTACACCTGAAAAACGTGCAACGTGCTCTTGTCACTTAGTATGGCCAACTTCGAGCCTTTTGGCGAAAAGCTCATGTCGGTAATCACTGCATTATCGACGCCCCTTCTGAACTCGTACAGCAACGAGCAGTTCCTGGTGTCGTGGACCCGTATGAGTGTGCCAAGCTCCGACGCACTGGCAATCATCTGCCCAGATGGCGACAAACGGATGCATCGAATGGCATTTTTATGTGCTCTGATCAAGGAGACACTCTTTTTCTCTCGGTCCGAGTTGCCCACAGACACATCGTTTGCAATATCAACTATGTGTATTTGCCCCACCGCCCTGCCGGGGAATGCACAGACCGACACGCTATCACTTACAGCCAAATCCGAAACGCCGTAGTCGTTGTCCAAGGTATCGAAAGAAAACAACAGCTCTGGCCTGGATTTAAAGGAATAGACCAACGCCATGTTCTTCAGTATAACCACGATATGTGTCCGTGACAGATGCACGTTCAGTATTGGAGTTATGAAGTTGAGGACAATCGACGTTTTCTCCTTCAGATCGTCCCATATGCATAACTTGTTCAGTGGGAATCTCGGTTTCTTGCCTCCCCCAACCAACGCAACATAGTTTGTTTTGTATAACATCTTCACGATGGCTATGCCTCCATTGCTTTTTGGCGGCACACTCACGGCACCGTTGCTTATCACCCCCTTTTTCTTTGCATCTTCTTCTGTAGTGGCCACAGAAAAGTCTCTCTCCATCTTCATTTCCATCGGATACGTAGAGAAGACACGGAATCCGTTATCCGAGCAGACCGCAAAACACGACTGATCCTGGTTAAATGCCACATTCAAGAGCTTGGGCTCTTTGGAACGCACACACAACTCTAATGTCTTATGACTATTCATATATCCATATATGTAGCACTCCCAATGTCAAATGTATTAGCCGGAAAAGGAGGGGAGCTGGGTTGTATTTGCTCTTCAACACCCTACAAAATACCCAAAAGACAATCCGGAGACGCATTTTTGTACCCAGATCATTCTCGCCAGTACAAACACTATCTCTTTCAGGTGGGTGATTTCGTGATTCGCCTCTTTTACACATCCACAAGTACCCACTCCTTTTGAAACTTCTTCCCAGAAACCCGTTATTGCATACGAGAGCCGATAGAACCTCTGTTTTTAAAAATATCAGGCCCTATCAACGGACGGTATATTTGGAAAGAGCCCTGTGATGATGACAGACCAATTACGGGCATCAGATGGTGAAATACCTATTCCCGAAGGAGTATATCCACTGAATTGGGACTCAAGCACGTCTCCCAGCATGAAAACCCAGATGCCACATCTACATGACGAAGAAAACACACAAGTGGAAGACGAATACCCGGATTTCAACGTATGGAAACAAAAACCGGAAGAAGATGCGGTGATGAAATCACATCTGCAGAAGGGCTACATGGATCCACAGCTTGTTGCACATGAAGATCAGTCAGGTAGACAACTAATAGTGACAGAGCTGTTCAGTAAGCCGAACGGATCAGCGGTACTTGTATCCCAGCAAAGAGATGAAAAATTGGATCTATTGGGACAGATATTTATTGACGCCATGCATAAGAGAAAGGTATTCAATACATTAAAGAGCCACGGTGTTTATAAACCGCCTCCCCGAGTGACGTTGACTGAACATAAGAAGGAAACTTGGCTGAAGAAGCTAGCCACCCCCAGCACCCCCCTGCGAGAATTGTCAAGAGCAATACCGCATGGGCTAAGAAATAAGGTGCTGTTGGAACAATGTATGGCACATAAAATACCCATTCCTAGGGCAATTTGGCTAATCAAGTGCATTTCAACCAATGAACAGAGACAATTGAAGAGGAAAAATGGAAATCTATCAACAGTAACGACAAAAGTGAACAAATGGATTGTTGAGTGGACAGAACAAATAACTTCGTTTTTTGAATCTGTCATTGAAGCATGTTTCGATCCGGATACGCCCAAAGAAAATTCGAGATTCAGATTAAACTACATCACAGAACTGATTTCCAACCTATACTCCGATGATCTAATGAGTAGAATAACATTTTTAACATGGATCGTGAGGTTCACGGCTCACCTAGTAAATAACTCAACAACCTTCACGGATTTGAAACCACTTTTGATTCATCAATACAATATTAAGTTATTTTGGTTCAAAATAATAAAATTCGATTACTTGTCGAAAGAGCTATCCGAATCAATGTTGTTAACATTATTGAAAGCAAACCAGCTGTCAAAAGGAACGAAATTTGATAGTATATCTCAAAAACTTTGCGGAAATTTCCAACCTCTGATTAAATATTTATTCTATAACAATTCCGACATTTTCATTTTGCCTTCCAATTGGAATTATCTGAAACCTTGGTTAAAAAAAGTGTTGGATATGAATTTGCCCCCCGTAAGCGATCAGTTCAATTTGATTTCATATAGAAATGAATCTTTAACAATAGATGAGTTTGATATTTCATTGCCACATAGTAATAAACCTCAGTTCATCAACCCACATGATAATTTATCCTTGATATTATACAAGTTGGATAATTGCGAAAAAGAAGGAGAATCCTTTCCCACATTATCAAAACTCATTTTCGATGATTCCAATTCAGAAGGCCCGGGGTGGAAATCAAGTTTAGATTTGATATTTCAATGGTGTATTGAATCTTTTAGGGAGAAACGAACGTGTTTTCAAAGAATAGTTTTGGTCTGCTCAATATTGCAATTTAGATTATCCCAGTTGATTCAGTTGAAATCCAAAAAATACAAACAATTCAGACTTGAGCTGGAAACAAAAATCACTGATTTTGTATATATGATGTCAGAGATCTTAAACTACAACAACAAGAAGAATCCAAAGGGAAATTTTTATGATGTCAACAATTTTTTAATATTAATACGTTCACTTTTTACAATAAAACTATTTGTCGTATCTTCGTATCTTAGAAGATTAATTGCATCTGGTGTGATTTATTTGTCAGAGCCAGATAGAACATGTTATATCCACATACTGATTTTGAATTCGTTGCCAGCATCGAACGATCCGAACATGAAAAGTATACTGAAAAGATTGACCGATTCTACAAATATGCAAATAATCAATCAAGATATTAATGATATAAAAGTGTTAAAACTTAAATTACTAGATGATGTGTTAGAAAGCGACAGCGATATTACATATACCGATGAGCATTTTACTTCTACTGATATTTTTAACGACCCAATACAAATTGGAAGACATTTTGAACTGAATGAATTATTATGGACTCAACTAGATAAATTCTTAAAAGCCAAAGACAAGCAGGTAATCTTAACTTATAAAAAGGTGCTAGTTCTGTATGGTTTGTTTGAGAATAATTTTACAGGACTATGTGCAGTAATAGTGTCAATTTTTGACGCATTGAATATTGAAAACCCTAAAATCAAATTTGCTGATGATGATGCATTTGTTTTGTTTTTAAAATTGGCCTTCTTGAACTACAAATTTTTGAAAAATTCAATTTTCAATATAAAGATCAACATGCTAGATCATTGTTTACTTCTAATATCGCAATGGATTGATACGAAAAGATACAACATAATTCAACTTCTACATCTTGCCAATCTTCCAAAAAAAATCTTGAAAAAAATCCCAAAATTTCATGATACTCCTGACTTGATCAACGCATCCCTCAAGCTTTTAACTCCAGAAGAGTTAGCGTTAATTGAGGTTTCATCATACGATCGGTTATCCAATGGCGCCGAATTTTTCCATTATGCTACGTTTGCAATAAATAAATATTCAAATTTCATTAGAGGTGGTGATGAAATCATTCACAACACTTTGATCATTAAATTTTTAAAAAGTTTACAGTACATGAAAAATGATGAATTTTCAAAGTGCATTTTCAATTATTTAATTAGGTCTATAAAACCGACATTGCAGTTAGACTATGAAGGTAATTTGAAACTAATTATGAGATTAGTTATTGATGGATTTATCGATATAAAAAAGGTTCTTGATATTTTTGATTATAGTTCATCAGAAAATCTGTTATTTGAATCTAATGATAGTTACTCATACCTTTCTTGGGATTTATTTTTTGGTTTGAAAAATGATTTTGATTATAACGAGAATATTTTATACGAATTTTCGAAGCTGGTCTATATATTAGACCACCCATATGAATTTTATAAGATAATATCACAAGGAATTTACTCTGCTTTTCAAAAGAAGCAGAATATACAACCGACGGATGAAAATATGGTAAGTGTTAATTCTAATACAGTAAGTGTTAACGTTGATCCTGTTGATATTGCGGTGAATGTTGACCCAGCAGTGAATGTTGATGTTATGGGGTCATTCCATGATTTAAATGATGTTGCTCATTTAGAAGATGTTGAGCATAGTGACTCGTTTTCACGGACTCCCCAGGGCTTATTGAATACCAAAGTTATTGACGCTTTTTGGGAATTACTCTCATGCCATTTAAACGTATATCTCGAATACATTCAGCATACACGGAATGAGCACAGCGAGCTTGATTTTCACTCACTTACACATTTTATGTTTAATAAGGTATTGAATATCGAAACTGAAATGGAAATAAATGAAACAGACATCTTTGAAAATTTGAACCATTTGAATTTGATACTTATGCAATGGTTGTTTAAATTGTCCATTAAGGAGAAATACAAAGATAGGATTCTATCAGGAAAAGACGTAACTAGTTCTTTTGTTTCATTAATTGAAAGTATACCCCATGTTATTAAGATGGATGATAAGAACTACAGATTAATCGGAGAATTATTTTTTTACCTAGAAGATGCATGTAAACATAAGATTTTATCTGCATGTGAAAAAATATATCTAAACAGTGAATCATTTCCTAAAGTTGTCGTGGGAAATGTTGATATCACCGGTTTGATAAGTTGTATTATTTCAACATGTTCCAGATTACGTTCCAATTGTTCCACACGTTGTATTTGCTGCACAGGTGGTCACAAAAATACTGATAAGGTCAACAATGATGTAAATGATAATATCAACAAGGAGACGCCGACATCCGTCTTCTCGCCTCGGGAACACAACGGTATCGTTTCTCCAAATCCAGGAACCGATATGAATAATAGTGTTTTGAATCCTTCTTCTAAGCCCTCGGGCACAAACGCTATGAATGAGCTCAGAAACATGAACACACAGAGTAAAATCAAAAAAGATAGTGCAGGGATGGAAAGAGATGATGTTACCGATTCTTCGAATAAAGTGAATCTGGGAATGACGGATGAAATCGTCTTCTCTCTAAACACAGCGCTAGAAAAATTAATACATATTTGCAATCATATCGAACACCAGAAGAAAAGAGCTGGCAACAAATTTGAAATATCGAAGGAGCTGGAGCTGGGAATCAAAATGGTTTCAAGAATCATACTTTTACACAGATATTTTTTGGTTGAGATGATTTTGAAAAGGTCTGTCAACCTACAACGTGACGTCTTGATTATGAATTTGTTGAAGCTATTCAATCATAAAATCATGCTCAAAGATCCTAAGCTGAAAAATTTATTATATGACGTTCTGATTTCAATCAAAGCGATAATTTCCGAATATATAACAGAGCAGTTCCAGAAAAGCCAGACTATCAGCACCCAGCCAACAACGCTGAGTCCCGGGATGTGGATCAGCAAAGGAACTCCAACCACAAATCTGTTTCTATCTCCGATGAACTCACCGAAACCCTCCGCAAATATTCACAGCATGGCCGGGGCTACCTTCAGTGCCACACCAGGAGCTACAGAAGTCCTTTCAAACAACGATTTTAAAACCACCTCGAACGACGAGATTTCTGGTAATGGAGGTTCCAGCACCAAATCCAGGGGTAAATTCAATTCGGCAAAGATGAAACCTTCCACCAGTATCAGCAACTGCAACAACAATACTCGGTACAGTTCCAGTTTCAATAGCACAAGCAACACTTCGTACATAATAATGCCCAATATACTCAATATCAAGCCTCCAAGCTTCAACAATAATCTTCGGAGTTTGTTGAGTATGTTTGATCTGAGGGATACTGTGCCCGAGAGGGAGACTAGGCTGTATCTTGTGAATCAGAATTGGGATGGCACCATTTCAGATGATGAAATCCTCACCAAATACTTTGCTAGGCCTTTTGAACAAATCGAAGATTCTTCTCCGAGGAATGCATCAACCGAATCTGCCATTGGTCTCCAACTATTCGGAATGTCTGCCAAAAAGGAAAATCCGAAATAGGTTAAATTGGTGCGTTTTTTTTTTGATGGAAAAATAAAATATCTTTTTTCTTCCGAGAAGGGGCTTTGCGTCACTGATTTTATTATTTTTTCTATTGTTCATGTGGTGATATTTTTGTGCAAGTATAGTGATTATTCTCTTTCATCATATAATTGCTCCAAGAAGCTATCAATGACGAGGGCTGAGTATCTCTGAATAGACATATGATGCTATTGGTTATCCATGTTGGGTAACAACCTGAAGTATAAATAGGGAAGCAATTGCAATTCTGTGTTTGAGGTTCTCGATGCTTGACTTCTATGTAAAAATTCTAAATGTATATTTCTTCTGCCATCAATAGGACTTATTTGTGCAATTTCCACACACAAATAGTATAGATATATAAAAAAATGCAATCGATTTTACTTATTTCACTTGTTTTTCACGGACTTGTGACAACGACATGGGCAGATGAACAAACATCTGCAGTTGGAGACGAGGTCACATCAACAGAGACCCTGAAAAACGCAAAAACCACCGTGGTTAACACCAACATCGCCACATCAACTCCCACCTTCAACCAGGCATGGCCAACATATTCCTACGATAGTACCGGGTGGCAACAGTACACAAACTGGAAAACAGCCACTACGTCATTGGATGACTGGAAGTCCAGCTGGGATAGTCAGACCAAGTCTGCGGCCGACAACTGGGACTCTCAAACCAAATCAGAATGGGATTCCATGACCTCGGCGTATGAAAGTCAGAAATCGAGCTGGGATGGCTACACAGACTCCGCTGCTAATGACTGGGAGTCCCAAACCAAGACCGAGTGGAGCTCATTGACAGCGGCATATCAGAGTCAGAGATCCAGCTGGGATGCATACGCATCCTCGGTTGACGCAAACTGGAATTCTGCGTCGCATTCCGACTGGAACGCATACACCTCCGATTACAATAGCAAGAAGTCCGCATGGGAATCTTACACATCCTCCGTAGGCCAGGTCATATCCGAGTTGTCCACGCAGTCTGCTGCCACCGACTCTGCAGCTTCATCCACCTCCGAGTCCTCGTCCACTGCCACTGCCACCACTACCAGCAACACCGAATCATGCGAAAGCGAGTGGGCCCAATGTGGTGGGGCCAATTTCTCCGGCAATTCATGTTGCCAAAGCGGACTGACCTGTGTAACCGTGAATTCCAACTGGGCACGTTGTGTGCAGGCCAGCACTGTGGACTCGGTGACAACAACAGGTTCCGACGCTTCTTCTTCCACATCCGCCTCATCATCTACAACTTCAAGCACGTCATCTAAGAAGATAAAAACCGTCAGCTTCACGAGTGTGGAGTCATTCTATGATTACAGCACCAGCGTTTTTGAGACCACTGTAACTACAACAGATAGCCAGGGCTCTCAAACAACCGCTGTAGTCGAAACCACCTCCGTCAGCTCTGTTTTGAGAGGTGTCAGCTCCGTTATCAGTGTGACCACCACCAACGGGGCTAAGCACCTGTTGAATCCAAGTTTGCTATCTTCCTTCTTAGTCTTCTGTCTTGGATTCTTCATATAGATTTAAAAATACAAGTTTTTCTTTGTTACTTTGTTATTCCACAAAAGCACGGGGTTCTTTCTCTAAGCCCTATTGTTTATCGTATGTTATTGTTTATAAACCACTTTACCTATAGATACTTCAAAATCAAACGCTCTAAATTTGCATACTCTCGATATTGACCTGGTAAAGAGACTGGAAGTGGCTGGACGATGTAAAATCACGTTTTATTTACTTTTCGAATGCTGTGCGCACCTATTGTTCCAATGTTTGTTGTTGATGGTGGCTTGCCTGTGAGAAACGCCCCTTTCTATCAAACCAAAGAGTTTTAATGCTTTCATGTGCCTGTATGCCCAGAACAATAGATCTGTTGATAGACTTAAAACTCTATCTTACTGCGGGATCTGAAAGCAAAATGCACAAGTGGGTCCTGTGCTATAAAAGCAGGGGCACTTCCTGTATTTAATTATCGAGCTTCGTGGATGGCTGAGCCTCACCATTTCTGTCTCTCTTCTCTTCAAGAAAGGCAAAGACACACAAGCTTTGCAATTGAAACAGAAAGACCCAAACCAAAAAGCAACGAAATAACACCAAATGACAAACTTCACAAAGAACAAAACCCAAAAATTATTTGCTCTGCTTGCAGTTGCCAATATGATCGCATTTGCCAATGCAACAACTACTATGACGCTTTTGAAGAACAACGGGAGCCTGGACCAGTATTACGTTCCAGCAGATTCAAGCAGTTCTGAGCTAGCATCAACTTCAGCTGCAACGGCAGAATCAGTGGCCACAACCGCTAGCCACGAGGAGGAAACAGGCAACTCTGTCGATGCTACCACGAGCTCCACTGTGAACAACGCCGCCACCACCGTCATGCGAACCGACAACGAGAGCGAGTCCCACTCCACCACCGTCATGCCAGCTGACAGCGAGAGCGAGTCCCGCTCTACCACCGTCATGTTAACCGACAGCGAGAGCGAGTCCCACTCCACCACCGTGTGGTGGACGCCCACTGAAACATGGGGCTCCACTGAAACCACCCATACAGATGTCTCTACAGATGCAAGTGCCAATCAACTGTCGTCTGAGTCGGAATCAGCTGACACCTCAGCACTGGAGCACTGGTCTCACTCTCTCACGACTGAACTGCAAGCCACCACATCTTTGTCAACCGAAGCTACAGCAACTCCTTCAGCGCCATCCGATGGTGGTGTTACCAGCACGCTTGCTACAGCCTCCCAGGACAAATGTCAGACTGCCTGGGGCCAATGTGGTGGCGCAGGTTTTAACGGCGCAACATGCTGCCAGTCGGGGCTCACCTGTGTCCAGGCCAACTCCTACTGGGCACGCTGTATTCAAGCAAGTACCATGAACTCGGTCGGTTCTACTTCCAAAACCACCACCTCGGGTGGCAACGTGCAGATCGCAAGTTACACAAGCGAGTCTACCGTGTATGACTACAGCACCGAAATTTATGACAATACTCTTACAACAGTAGACAGCAATGGTTCCAAAACTACCGAAGTCGTCGAAAGCACGTCCATTTCAGCTTATGCAAAGGGAGTCAGCTCGGTAGTTGAAATGAGCACCTCAACAAACGGTGCAATCCATAAGTCCTTAGCCGGTCTGGGTGCATATGCGCTTGCCGGTTTGGCTCTCCTTTTGTAATACAAGTGTTGCACGCATTTCCTGATTTATATATACTTGTTCACCTACACATGAAACGCTAGCAGAGATACTAAGGGCCATACAAACACAGACACAGACACATCCACAAACACATCGTCCCGCAGTAATTGATGCTTTTATTAAAAATAAAATAACAGGTGGAACAACACTATATTCTCATAACCCTGTTTAATATATAACTGTATACTATCCATATAGTTGTTTTAAGTTCTTTTTTTTTTCAACCTTTATTATGAGCCATGTCTTTTGTCTCCGTTGGGTTGTAGCACATAACTAAAAACCCTCATTTCATGTAGTAGGAAAAAAAAAATCATTTTGCAATACCGAACAACAAAAGCGAAATTTTATTCGCATATAAAAGGAGAAGCATTTGCCACCCAATTTTTTTTCCCCTTCATCAACACGTATGTGTGTGCTCTTGATAATGGCTTTTCTTTCTAACCAACCTTCATTGCACCAATGTGAGCTGGCTGGAATATTGTCTCGTATAGTATTTTGGTTCGTGCCTCCTCTGTGGGGCCACAGCGCACGGTGTTGAATGCACGTCGGTCCTCGTGAAGCTAGCACTTGAATTTTCCTCAGGTCTGTCCTTTGAGGAGACTCTTAGTTGATCGGCCTTCTATGGATTATTCGTTTCAATTAGTGCAGGGCATGCTCGATCGAAGGGTTGAAAAGTATTTGGTTTTATGTCCTTATCGAGTTCTTTTCTTGGAAACAAGATTAGGCTGACAATTTGAATTCTTGTTGATAAGATACTTTGACAATCGAGTTCGTTGTTGGTAGGTTTTGATATTTAACCAAGGCGGTATATTCCTATTCTCTACGTATGTTTTATGAGCAGTTATCGTTTGGGAAACAACCATATCGCATACATTCTTTTGTACAGATGTAGTTTTTTGTCTCGTTCTGTTGCTTTTGAGAGGGCACAGACGTTCTGGCAGCCTGTCGGGAATGGCCCGTGGTGCGTTCCGTTTGCACAGATGGCAGGGAATTCTCTGTAATATTCTCAAGGTAGACGTTGAGGTTCAAAACGAAACGAGTGGCGATGGAAAAGGGGGAGTGAAAATATATCCAATGTAAGAATAAAAAAGAGAGTATAGTAACAGTTATAAAAAACGCTGACGGCTGCAACTTTCGGGAATAATAGAGAGCGGTTTCAGTAGCCGGGAAAGTGAGCCGATGGAGCATGTTGAAGTAGCGGTGCACATGGTGCCTCTGGCCCAGCACAAGACGGGCGGACGGGCCAGTCTAACAACAGTTGGAGCCTGCTTGCCCACTGGAAGCACCCTGTTTGACGTCGATGCTGTCCTCGTTCTGTGGGGCCTGGAAGTCGGAGCCGCTCTTCTCCAAGATGAGCTCGGACAACTTGTAGAAGACGTCGGAGACGTTGATGCCTGTCTTGGCACTGGCCTCGATGAAGGGGACGCCGAGGGACTGTGCCAGCTGCTCACCCTGCTGGGTGGAGACCACCCGGGAGTCTTCTTCGTCGCATTTGTTGCCGACGATGATCACCTGGGCGTCCTCCTTGGCGTGCTGCTGCACCGTCTTGTACCAAGTTTCCACGCGGTCAAACGAGTTCTGGTCGCAGACGTCGTACACTATGATGATGCCCATTGCGCCCCTGTAGTATGCTGTCGTGATGGTTCTGAACCGCTCCTGGCCGGCCGTGTCCCATATCTGGAGCTTGATTTTCTTTCCGTTCAGGTCGATTGTTTTGATTTTGAAGTCGATTCCAATTGTCGTGATGAACGAGGGATTGAACTTGTCGTCCACAAACCTCAGGAGCAGACACGACTTTCCGACCCCCGAGTCTCCCACCATTAGCAACTTCATCGACTTATCGAACGCCTTTCCTTTATTTGCTGACATTGTGTTCCGAGATTTCTCCTGCTGTGTGATCCAGTACCTTCCTTTGCTTTTCTCCCGAGATGCACAGATGTATGCTTATATCTAGGATGTATATATAGATATATTTATATATATATGGATATAGATGATGATACCTCTAAGATGGGATACCGCAGGGCAACAATTCGTTCCATAATAGATCCCTCCTCAATTGCCCTTCTAGATCACTACCACATCCTCTCACTATCTAATGCTCATCCACAACAAACCCATCTTCTCACCTTCTCTCTACACCTGGCGCAATAGGAGAAAAAAAACCTCTGTTGTAGTGTAGAACACCCAAATCCGCCAAAAACGGCACGGAACCCAAAACGGCCTTGAGATTTGGGGGCTGCGCCCGCCATGGCCGGGTAACAGGGCGGAAGGCTCGAGTTTTCCATCTTTTTGCCCGACGGTGGAAAACACGGTTTTTTTTTGTAATTTCGAATTTTTTTGATTTTTTTTGATTTTTTTTGATTTTTTGATTTTTTGGGTTTTTCCGATTTTTCGATTTTTCGTATTTTTGTATTTTTGTATTTTTTGATTTTTTGATTTTTTGATTTTTTGATTTTTTGATTTTTTGATTTTTTGATTTTTTGATTTTTTATTTTTTTTCAATTTTTCGATTTTTCGATTTTTCGATTTTTTCGTATTTTTGTATTTTTCAGTATTTTTCAGTATTTTTCAGTATTTTTATTATTTTTCAATATATACATATAAGAAGATATAGTTGGATCTCTATATATGCGCACCTATATTGAAAGAATCATATATATGGATAATGTGTATATGGAAAAATAGGGCCAAAATTTTTGGTAGAAAATGGAAATCCAAGAGTGGCAAATTCCCCTTTTTTGTTTAGGGAGATATATACATATATATATATATATATATATAACTGTATATACTGCATACTTGTTCTCATATAGGCATATATATATTCATATAGCCAAGCAAGCAGCTCCAGATATAGACACGTACATCGAACAGAAATCAGATCATGCCTACCGTTGCAGTCGACAAACAGGACCTCTTCGATCTCTTGGGCAAAAACTATACCACCAAGGAGTTTGATGAACTGTGTTTCCAGTTCGGTATCGAACTGGATGAAGACACCACCGAAGATGTCAAAGGCACAGACGAAAGACCACAGCTGAAAATCGAAATCGGCGCCAACAGATATGACATGCTCTGCATAGAAGGTATTGCCCAGGCCTTGAACCAGTATCTGGGCAGAGAACCAGAACCAGACTTCAGACTTCAACCGGCAGCCCCAGAAATTTCCTTGACCATCAAAGAGTCCACCAGCACCGTCAGACCCTACGCCGCTTCGGCCATCCTCAGAGGCGTCCAGTTCACCCAGAGATCGTATGACTCCTTCATCGCGTTGCAGGACAAGCTCCACGCAAACTTGTGCAGACAGAGAACCTTGGTAGCCATGGGTACCCACGACCTGGACACATTGACCCCTCCATTCACATACGAAGCTTGGAAGCCCGAGGATATTAAGTTCGTTCCTCTGAACCAAACCAAGGAAATGTCCGGCCAGGAATTGATGGAGTTCTACAAAAACGATAAAAACCTGGGCAAGTACCTGCACATCATCGAAGACTCCCCAGTCTATCCTGTCATCTTGGATGCAAAGCAAACCGTCTGCTCCCTACCTCCGATCATCAACTCCAACCACTCCAAAATCACCCTCGACACCAAAAACGTCTTCTTGGATGTCACCGGTACCGACAGAACTAAGGTGGAAATCGTGGTTAACCAGTTGGTGGCTATGTTCTCTCGTTATTGCGAAAAGCCATTCACCATCGAGCCTGTCAAAATCATCTCTGAACACAACGGCCAATCCCGTGTCTGTCCAAATCTCTCCAAGCGTGTCTTGGAGGTTGAAACCGACTACATCAACTCAATTTTGGCTTTGAAGCTTTCAAGCGAAGAAATCTGCTCTCTCCTTTCCAAGATGTCCTTGACAGCAACTCCATCGAAGAAAAATGATAAATTGGTTGAAGTCAACATTCCAATCACACGTCCTGATGTCTTACATGCCTGTGACGTCATGGAAGATTGTGCAATTTCCTACGGTTATGATAATTTGGTTAAAACTTACCCAAAGTCCGTTGCAACCACTGCCTACCCATTACCAATTAACAAGGTTGGTGACATCTTGCGTACTGCATCCGCACAGGCTGGTTGGTTAGAAGTTTTACCTTTAACCTTATGCTCTCACAACGAAAATTTTGCATTTTTGTTGGATAACGATGATTCAACAGCTGTCAAGTTAGAAAATCCAAAAACTGTTGAATATGAAGTTGTCCGTACTTCCTTAGTCCCAGGTATTTTGAAAACTATTAAGGAAAATAAAAACCACGCCTTACCAATTAAGGTTTTTGAATCTGGTGACATTGTCTTCAAAGTGCCCGAATTGGAACGTGGTGCAAAAAATCAAAGAAACTGGTGTGCAGCATATGCTGGTAAAAAGTCCGGTTTTGAGTACATCCAAGGTTTGTTAACAAAAATTATGCAAACGATGCGTGTTCCATGGTTAGAAAAGGAAGAACAAAATTCTGACAAGAGAGGTTTCTGGACTGAAGGTTCTGACGAAAAGAAAATGTTCTTCCCTGGTAGAGGTGCTGTAATTTACTTCCGTCCAAGAGATGGTGAAGAAGCCGTTAAAATCGGACATCTCGGTGTTTTACATCCAGAAGTCCTTTCTAATTTTGACATTCCATTTGCACTATCTGTTGTCGAACTTAATGCTGAAGTATTCTTGTAATTATATATTGTTTTGAATTTTTAATTACGTTCATGTTTATTTTTTGATAGTTTTATATAATTTTTAACATATATCTATAATAGAATCTAATATAATAGAAATTGATAAAATTTGACATAAAAAAAACTAACCATTAAAACTTTTAAATTTTGTAGAAATTCCATTCCATGCACTACTCAAAACTAAATTGAATGTTACTTTCATCATGAGGAAACTCTTCTTCATCGCCATAGTCTATTCCAGTCATGGGACCAAAACCCGGCCTCTCCTTTTGTTGCTCTCTAATCTGTTTTTCAATGGCATCAATGTCATCGTCAAAACAAATCTGCATGTGCTCTTCTTTCGGAACCTCATATTCCCCATAATCTATATTTTTTAGATCATCGAGTTTCTGCTGTTGATCATCAAGCGTCTTTTGCTGCTGCAGTTCAACTGCATCATTATTAGAAACTACGTGTCCTTTGGAAGTTGATTGAAACAAGTTTAAATTTAATGGAGGGGATCGATGATCGGAACCAATTGCTCCGCTAGAAATTCCAGATCCATGCGAAGTGATTCTAAATTGTTTTAATTTATGATCTTGCTGTAAGGAAGATGATTTAGCCTTTTCTTTAGATTGTGTTTCAGCGATTTGAGGTAAACTTGGACGCTTTTTAATCTTTTTTGGCTCAAATTTTATATCTTGCGGTAGCTTGGGTGAAACATCTGATGTTAGATTAAAGTTTGTCTTGTGAACATCTTTACCAAGGTCCGGTGATGCAGAATGAGATGCTTGGGTTTCCGTGAGTGGTTTTTCTTCTTGTTTGGAACATCCCTCAGTTGCTATGCACATTTCAGTGCTATTCTTTGTGTTTTCATCGTCAAATTCTTGTGCATTGGAATTGATAGCAGTATTTGTTTTCCCGGAAGAATGCTTTTTACTCTTCTTCTTTTCCAATCTCTTTGCTTCTTTTTCAATATTGGCAACCTCCTTTTTTAATGCATCTAAATTAAAATCGACTTCCTTCCTTGGATCTTCAGGTTCACGGTCATTATCATCGCTATCAGTTTTTTCCTTGTCAGTATCATCAGCACTCTTTTTATTTGAGTCTTCCTTTTCATTTTCATCAAAATTTTCCCACCATTCTTTGTTTTTCTTGCCAAATATTTTGTTATACCATGTTTTCTTTTTCTTCTGATGCTGTGCCTTTTCAAAGTCACTGATTAACTTTCTCCGTCTTTCTTCTTCTTCAGGGTTAGGTTGTTCAATTTCCACAAACTGATCATCTAATACCTCCCATCCTACCATTTTCAGTAACTTAGGAGTAGCTTCTCTGTATTGCATATGTCCTTTAACATATTCAGAACAATTGTAATTCTCAACATTATACTTCTCCTCATTGATCGGCGACAAACCTGCGATACTACGCAAACCACCAGACGTTGCTCTGAATAAATAACCTAAAATCCAATCTTGTTTCATGTAGCCGTTTACAAATCGACCACTGACAACTGATCTGGCTTGCGCCATTTCATCCTCCTGGATTACGATTGGAGGCCCAAAAATATACACGTTCTCAACGATACCAAAATCTCCGCTTTTTGCCAAACTTAGTAGGCAACTATATATCAATCGAGCCCCCAAACTGAAACCAACTAGTGTAATTGGTCTTACACCTAATTTATTTCTTCTGAGAGTATCTGCTAGTACTTTACCACTTCTCCATGCACGGTCTAAGGAATTATTCCATGGATTATCTAGTAAATATCCCAATTTGGACAACATCATTGGCAATTGTAAGCCCGACATTAAGGTAATTAGCAAAGTGGAACCTAAAATCTGCTGAATACTCTGGGTTAAAATTTCGTTAGCCAAAATATTAATTGTTTGACCCATACTTGTCAACATTTCAGGTTCCCAAAGTAAGGAATACAAATCTCCCATAACTTGGTCCACTGTGGAGAATGGCAATCTAACGTCATCTAAAGTACCAGACATCCATCCTGACACAGTAATAATCAAATTAACACGTCTATTATTATGCAGTGGGATAAATTCAAAAGTTTTAACAGACCCAACTCTATGCTTCATAGCGTTTTTCCCTGCATGCATACCAGACATGACACCAGAAGTTGTAATAATCGCAGTACCACCGGCTCCAGCTAGAAAACCACCAGTACCAGATATTCCAATAGTAGTCAAACCTGCTGCCAAACCCGCACCAATGACAGGAGCAAGAGCCCCTGCACTAAGACCAATAATTAAACCACCAGCAGCTGTTGCCAAAGCAATCTTAACAATTTTAGCATTCTTCTCTCTTCTTTTATGTTCCTTTAAAATTTCGACACCGTTCAATGTTTGGTTATTGTTTAAAATTTCAAAAGCTTCATCTATCTCCAAGGAGTCGGTGATACGTCTTTCAAACTGAAAAATTTCTAAATTTGTTATACCAATAGCATTAGCAAAATGTAGGAGCAATGTACGTGATCGTGCATCATACACCGAAGACTCGAGTAAAATTAAAAACAAATCACAGATTAGTGTCCATTTAACATCTATTTCAATTTTGTTGTCTTTGCTCTAATTCTGTTTTATCGACATTAATAATTTGAAGGTCTGGTTCATTTTTTTCATCTTTTAAGTGGTTTTCAATAACCACATTGGAAGTGAATGTTTTGGACAAATCACCGGTCTCAACACCATGACAACTTAATGTTTCAATCATTTTGATTTCTGCCTCATTTTTAATATCCAAATGATCATACAGGGCATCCATGACGGTCATCGACCATCTTGTAAAAGAAGTGTGACATACGGATAATTTTTTCAACACTTTTGTAGAGCCTGAACCACGAACTTCAATAAGATCTGTTTGTAGTTGAACAATAATTAGTTTTACCAAGGCAACGTACGCAATTTTTTGAGAATCTGCAAGCATAGATTTAGTTGACATCATTTGCATCGAAGGATTGAGTTCATTTTCATCATGGCCCTCATTACTGAAAATAACATCGAAATCATCGTTATTCACAAAATCTTCAACAGTCTTAGTTGAAATATCAGCAAGCCCACTGGAAGCTGAAGCATTATGGAGTTTTCGCAAATTGGAATTTTCATTATGGAATAGGAAGTCAAACTTTTTATCCATCTCTCCGAACTTTTTGGCCTGTTCTTCTTCATCTATACGAGTGTATCTAAGCTTTGCATTATCATTACTGACCAAATGTGCCTGTTGGTATTTTTCACGTAGTTTACGTTCCTCCTCGTTTTCACCGAGTTTGACACCAGTAGTAATCTTCGCAATCTTCTTACCGACATCAGCACCTGATTTAGCTACTTTTTGGAGATGTGATTTTCTTACTTTTTGCTTTTCAACCGTCTTGGTCGAATTTTCTTTGGTTAGCTCATCCTGACTATGAACAAAAAAATCAACCTTTTCACCCTTTATATTGTATATATCACCGCAATTCAGCTGTGTATCAATTTGTTTCCAATCGTCATCGGAATCACTATCATTTTCAATACGCAATTCTTTCGAATTATTTTTCTTAAGTGATGACAGATCCAACCGTTTCCGCCCACAAGAAAGACTCGTTTTGCTGCCATTTGTGTCCTCATTCTCAACTTGATTCTGATCAAAGTCATGATCTACTATCGTCATCGATTCCTTTTCAGAATAGCGTGGCTTATTATATTGATACTCTATAAAATCATCTGCAAACTCATTGTTATTGGAACTGGGCATATTTCTCCTATCCATGTTGAATTCATCACCTAAGTCAAATGACTCAGATGAATCCCTCTTACTCATCTGATTAATTAAATCATTCGTATTTAGCTGGAGCAGGTTTGAGACAGGTAACTTTTTGTCTATAAACTGGGTATCTCGAACCACAGTGGATGTTGGTATATCCTTCATTTTGCTTGCCTTTTATATCTCTAGTGAGTAGAAGTAGCACGCCTGCAAAATGTTGCTATATATTTAGAAGAAAGAAGTACTCCATGTTATCCTATAAAAAGGTAAAGTAAACACATGTGCATAAAGGTATAGATCTTAGCGGGTTGTGATGCTGGTTATCTGGGTGATATTATTATGTATTCGCTCCCAACATGAGATTACGTATCAAATGGGTAATTGTTGTGTTTACTTTTTGTTTTCTTTTCGATCTCTATTACAGTTTACACTTTACGGTTGAGTCCGATTATGATTAGAACATCAGCAAATAAAACACATGTTATAGATCAATAGATATGTTAAGAAATTTTTAAAAGCAAAAAGTTGGGCCAGGTATACATGAGTAGAAAAGAATACATCTTTGAATTAAAGGAGTTTATAAAATTAAATATATTTAATTAAAACACATTTATTCTTCATCTTCTTCATCTTCATCAACAGAAGTGGAGTAGAATTGCAGCTTGTATTCGTTCTTCTTGACAGAGATGAATCTGATCCAGTCTCTGATTTGGTTCTTCTTTAAGTATCTCTTAGTTAAGTACTTCAAGTATTTACCGGAGAACTTGGTGGAAGAAACAACGACAACCTTGGTACCTTCAGCAGAAACTGAGATCAATTCACCTAATTGACCAAGATGACCATCAACCTTGATGTGTTCAACTAAGTACTTGACGTAGGATTCTGGGTCGAAAACACCATTTTCAGTTGGGGTGGAACAGTCGACAACGAAAGTCTTGGTGGAAGCAGCGGTTTTCTTGGTCTTTAGAAACATACGTTAAAGGAGGCTTGTATGTTAGTAAATTGAAAATCAAAAGGCATCAATTTACAAAGACTTAACAGATTACACGTTCAATATTAAAACCTACTGCAGAGTACATCCAACATCAGCCGGAAGACACACAGAATAGTAAAATGAAAAACGACAATAACTATCGTATTTCAATTACGGGCTTTAAAATAAACATCAGTGGTCGCTATAACCTACTGGTATTCTATTAAAGACTTTGCAAAATAAAAACAAAAAACGAACAGTAAACTGTTTGTATACATACAATTGGAGCCATTTTGTCTGTCTATGAATTCTTGTTAAAAAGAAAAGGTAAGTTGGACATGTTGGTAATGGAATTTATTCAGAAGTGATAGAAAAAAAGTAGGAAATTTCTTTCTTATATAGGCCTCGTTAATAGAACTCACAATGAAAATTAAAAAATGAAAATCTTTTTGCGGTCAAAAAAAAAAAAAAGCTTCGAGGGTTTTTCATTGCGTCAAAAGTATTGGAAATATTTTCAACCCTTATTGAAAACACGTGATTTAAAAACGTGATTATCCTTGGATAACATTAGATTCGTATATTGCGTACTTTTATTCCAAAATCAGTGTCTGGAGAACAATCTAAATATAGGTGAACCGATATATACTGAAATTATGCACAATTATAGTCTTAGGACAAAAAGAAAATGAACATGAGAGGAAAATATTAGAAAGAACATATTGTTAAGATGAAAGAAGTATAAAAGAGAAAAAACCGATACGTTTGTGATCTAAGTTATCAGTTGATCTAAAAGAAAACACCAGGTTTGGTTTTATTGAATTGACATTGCAATGGTGCAAATAACTAGCTCAAACTATTCATACTTCAAACATTGAAATGTGATTGATTAAATGAGAAATGAAATGTAAATGAACAGAAAAAATATATTAGGCGGCTTTGGTTCTTGCTGTTGTTATTGTCAACAGTATAATTCTGTCTATAGTAGAAAACATAGAGAAATTTTCATTTAGAGCAAGGAAATTAAAAACGATGAGCCTAGTAGGCCAAAAATAATTGTTTTCGATTTCTTGGTATATTTCATGTTTGCCACATTTGTAAACGCCGAACTTTGTAATTGCTGAGTCGAGGTTTGGCTGACAGACGTTTGTGACTCTTTCTTTGCCGATGTAGACGTTGTTGTATCGATGGTTATACTGTTCAAAGTGGTGAAAAACATGCTTGTGGTTGCGCTATCTGTCAAAAGATTTGTGTCAGAGTTTGTGCTTTCTCCTGTTGTCCCACTCAGGCTGTTGAAAATTTCAGACGATACCTGGTACTGTTTTGATGCAGTCACATCAGGACCGGAAACCGAAGTGGTTGTTGTAACTGCATTTGTTAATGGAACCAAATCAGTGTAAAATTCATCTCGTCTAAAATTGTCGTTGGCAAACATTATACTATACTATGGCCACGATATTCTTGTTTTGTAACAGAAGATATTGAAAGGATTGACCGCTGCTAGATGGATGTTAAGGGTGAAAGCGAATGGGAAAATAGATGGTAGCTCTGTGGAAAGCAAATAAGAATAGTTGAATGATTCCCTCTATTTGAATGTGGATTTAAGTGATGGAGTAACGAAGATAATAAGAGGAGTCAGTCATCACAATAGGACCAAGAGGGCCGAAGGTGGTATAAATAAGTTTCAAGTTTAGAGGAAATGTTTTTTTTGCACGCTATAACTCAAACAAAGGTACCAGGAACACATACGTTTCCGAACTTGTTTTGTTTACAAAATCAATAACAAAAACATCCAACGGTCTTAAAAAGCACATGACGTAATAAGAAAATACACGTATAAGCATGATGGTACCTGCGTCAATATTTCTCGCTACTTCCTAAAAGGACCAATAGGACACGCTGAGTTTTCTGTTCCTTAAAAATTGAGTCTAAAGGGATCTTATTATTTCAAGCATGTATGTAAAGGAGTTTAGTTAAAGTGTCCACAATCCGGAAGTACGAATCCAGAGTCAAATGTGGTCGCTAGAGTGTACAATGTTGAACGATTGGTTACATTTGTCTGTAATGTCAACAATAGATTACCTACATTTTACATCCGTGTTGTGTTTATGATTGTTTGAAAAGAATATGCCCAATTGTGAAAACACCACAGATACTTTAACTGTTAATAGAAATATTTTATTTTATTATTACAGGTGCTTTGTGTGTTTTCCTTTGTAGCACATTTACCGATTTCGCATAAGTGCGGGATCTGGAACCTGTCTTTGAGGTGATGACTACATTTAAAATAAAGTCATGTTAAAGCTAATAGACACATTTTTGTATTAAATTTTATGTGAATTAGTAAACATTGAATTTACCTTAATTAGATATCGCAATATAAAGGAAGATTTTGCAGATCCTTATTTTTGGCCACCTCAGAGCTCGTCAAAATAGTCCTTCCTGCTCCCTAGAGGATTACCAAAGACCTCATGCCTCAATTCGATCAAATGTTCTAGGTGCTTTTCAGTTGCTCCGTACTCAGCTTCACCACGCTTTTGCAACTTCAAATGGTTTTTCTGCGTATTGATTTTCTTATCCATCCAGTCTAGAAACTCATTTGAAGGCTTAAAAGCCCCTTTATTGTTCCGTTTTATTTCGGCCAAACCTTCGAGAATATCTGCACTCACAGCGGCGTTGTTGTCATGATTACTTGATGACGATTCAATTAATTCATTTTGCGCCACAATTGCGTACCTGCTATCCATCTGCAAAGGCCCATCGTCATCGCCAGTATTAACAGACTCGGCATCTTTTTGTCCCAAAGTATTATCTCTTTTTTCTAACTTTGAGCTTTCCAAATCGTCCAATATATTCAGAATTCTCTTCTTAGCAGGAGTATCATCGATCTTAGTATATAATAAAATTAATTTGGACTGTATACCTGCTCTGAGGAAGTGTGTATGGAAAACTCCGTTATTCAATAGAGAACCAAGCATGCCTAGTTTTCTCCTAAGTATTAATTTGGAGTCATGTGTCTCAAACGCTACCAGACGGTTGAGGAGGTCGTCAGGATCCGGCAAAAATTTTAGGAATATTGTCTGGGCTTCGATATTATTTCGGAAACATGATGCTAGAATTCTATAAACCAGGTCCTGCACCTTTGAGTAGTCGTTGTTGCTCAAACCAAAAGTCGGATGGTTTGGAAAGTCATCTGATTCATATAGGCCGGAGATTTTGAGCAAGGGCTGGATTTCATTAGCAATCGCAACACCATATTCTATGTCAGAAGACCATTCGTCCACTACCTCTAGAGCGTCGAGCAGAATTATCGGTGAAGTCTTAGATAGTCTCATTTCTGCAAAATTGTAAACAACACCAAGTGCCGATTGGAAATCGGAGTTGGAGTTTGTGATGACGAGATCATGGTTCTTGGAATTTTCCACATGGTCGGAATTGGTTTCCCCAGATAATTTGGCCTCTCTGCTCATGTTTTCTAAATCTAAACGTACTTGTAATCCTACTGGTATAACTTGACCCTCTCTAACTGTTTGCCACTCTTCGGTTGGAACAAATAACTTTGGGTAACAGTTTAGTGGGTTCGAATCTGGACAAATCTGTTCCAGATCGTCAGCTTCTTCTGTCGTCGCTAGAACTGGATATGCTTGGGTGAATAACCAAAAAAGGGTGGTAACACACAGGGATTTTGCTAATTTCATCAAACAGTATTGCTTCTTTTTCTAGGATACTGAAGCAGAAAGTTAATCTGGTAGAGCATCAAAGTAAGTGATGGCGAACTCAAATCACAATTCATGATGGCAAACGGTATTCAAAGTACAGGTCTGTTCCATCAAAACGACCTCACCTCATGCGGTCGATCGACGCGTGCAGCAATCTCACACACATAGTAGGGCAATCCGAGCTTCTCGTTTGTGTTATGGGTAATTGACATCAGGTGAAAGAGGATACACAGTCCTTCCACATGCCCAGTTAAGAATTGCCGTAGAGGGTCGGTACTGGAGGGCGGATCTAAAAGCAATAGACAAGTCAGATGTCGTTTAACGGAACATTCAGCAATAAAGTGGGACTAACGCTTCCGTCGTTCACCAATGTGCAACCAACTGTGAGTGTAACAGGAATTACACCAACTGCTACCGAAACGCCTAGAGACGGACTCTCTCCGGTAAAAAGTGCAGGATCAGAAAACAGCTCATCTTCAAATATAGCAGTAGCTGCAGAACCAGCTTCAAAAATTGATGATTCAAAAGAAGAGGATGGTTGCATAGAGCCAGATTTTACAAATAAAAAGAAACTCGAGAACAAACCAACAGCCGAGACTATCATGGAATCTTTGCTGCAGCACGATAAGCAGAGAAATAAGGGCTCTGAAAACAGCAGAGACAGCAATGAGTTTGTAACCGAGAAAACCACATCTGTGTCAACTCTGGAAAAACTTCTGGCTGCTCGAAACAACAGGGTTGATGATCCAGCTCCAGTGCCGGCTATTACGGAGACCCCAGGTAAAGGTGAGCTTTTGAATGAAGAGTCGGATAGTGAGGAGGAAGAGGGAGACAATGAAGTTGCAAAGGCAAGGGTGCTGGAAGCTAACCATATAAAAGCCTCTAAAACGGAAAGCTGTGAAGATGTCAATGAAAATTCCGATGTCACTTTAAATGTGCAAGTAACAGCCGAGGGCAATACGGTAAACGAACCAATTCAGAGCAATATTAGTGCTTCGCTGATAGCATCAGAGGCTGCCAACCAGAATAAATTTGCTGAGGTGACGGAAAGCGAAGATGATGACTCCAGTATTAATGAAAAGCAGGACATGTACTATTCAAATACACCAAATGAAATTGCCGAAAATGGCGATGATGCTTTGATTGATAGAGTTGTAAATGACCCAAAAGGCGAACACGGCGGTCTGAACACTGAGGAAGAGGTTAAAAGAGATGAGGAAATAGATAAAGAAATTCAAAATGAAGTTAATAAGATTCATCACGAAGATGACAAGAACAAAAGGGAGGTTCCGCTAGCGGGTGAAAGCATGCAGAGTGGGGATGCTGCTAATGTGAGAAATGCGGTCAGACATAATTCGATCAAAGACATACCAAATCCACCATCCGATCTGAAGAAGCAGCAGGCGTTTGACTTCCAGACGTTTCTGGCCCAGTTCAAAACCAAGGACTGTCAACATGCGCATAAGTATCTCAGATCTTTTTTGAATCAATTCAATCAAAGAGTGTGGACTGTCGACGAGCAAATCAAACTTTTGAAAGAGTTCCAGGACTTTTTGTTTGAGAAATTGGTTCAGTATAAACCATTCAATGAAATGGGGAACGATGAAGTCAAAATCAACAATTGTAAGGAAGGGTTGGAGAAGCTCATCATGACCAGAGTCTATACCTCTGTTTTCAGCCCGGCCATGTCGTTCATCAAATTGACGGATTCGCACAAACAGGATCGCATTATGGACAGGAAGTATTTGGTCAACACGTACCTCTATGATTGGGTTGAGTTGAAGCATTTGGATTTGAATATGTCTGTCAAAGTGGAGTCGAATTTCATCTCCTTGGCGTCCAAAGAGCTCTCCAAAATGGACGAATACAAATCTCCGAGAGACAAGATTGTGTGTATACTAAACTCGTCGAAAATCATCTTTGGGCTGATCAGACAGGAGGAGACGCAGGAAAACGCAGACTCCTTCATGCCGCTCTTGATCTATGTTTTACTCCAATCCAAAATCAAGCACCTGTATTCCAATTTGCTCTACATCGAAAGGTTCCGTAACCATGAGTTTCTGATTGGAGAAACCTCCTATTATGTCAGCACGATGCAGATTGCCTGTAATTTCATCGTTGATCTTACAAAGGACCAGCTGACCGTTGAGGACGACGAATACCAGACCAAAATGGAAACCTCCAAGCTGAAATTCCAGGAGTTGCTGCGATCCAAGAGAGAGGCCGAAGGGTCTCCGTCCCAGGTGTTGACCAAGTCTGCGGAAATGGTTAAACAGTCTTTGTCGAATTCGATCAACACCTTTCTGCAGAACATGACGGGTGACTCCGAGACAGACCCTTCTAATGCCGAACCACCGTCACGTGATCCTGCCCGCACGTCACGTGAAGAGCTAGAACATGTGAAGGAACTTTCTCTTCAGGAGAGCAGAGCGGCCGCTTTAGTTGCTAAGGAGCGCGCCGAGACGATCGGCGAGCTGCAAAAAATGTTTCCACAGTTCGACGAGTCGATTATTGTTGACGTTTTTGATGAGTGTCGCGATGTTGGAGAATGTGTGAACGCGTTATTGGCGTTGGGAGAGTGAAATTTTGATGAAAATATGCAATAGAGAACAAACAAAAAAAAAAAAGACCACACACGCAAAAAGAAAAACGCGTCTGTATTTTTATGAGCGCGTTTTCTTTGTTATGGTTTCAGGAGCGTCTAATATGGAACGCGTACTCCGAGGAGTGGTGAAGAGTGTATGTATAATAGAAATCTTTATAAGCTTTAATAATATCTATGAAATCGGACGGAATGATCTAGTTAGCAGTGATTGTTGGATTAGTTAGAATACGATATGCATTCTTTCAGGTAAAGTGCCATTAATAATTGTATTGTTGGAGAGACAGGTAGCTTTGACATTCATCTGTTGCTCTGTTGCGTGTGATATAATTCAGACCAAAGTTGGGCTTGTGGTTATCTCTTTAAGGTGTTGCATCTTTTTTTCTTGAATTTTAATTCCTTCAGCTTTTCTCCATTACTTGTTGTTCTGGCATTGGAAGTTACTCTAGTCGTTGTGGATTGTAATAGGTGAACAGAAAAATCAAAGACAGTGCTCAGACATGGTGTCATATACTACAACACCCTTATTTTCCATTCAAGAAGCAATGAATTCCGAAAGCAGTTTGCACCAGGTCCATCCTCTGCAATCACAGGAAAAAATGGACATTGCACTTGCTAAATCATCGTTGAGCAAAACACCAACATTGAATTCAGCACACACACCAGCACTGGACATTAACTACGAATATAATAGATTACTGCTGCTGCTGCAGAATTATCGAACTAGCGAACATGAATACAATCAGGAATTACAGATCTTACTGTCCATTGTCAAAAGATTTGATCCAGTCTACGATAACTACTATGACTCGTCATTGGAAGATATAACAAACGAAATGGTGGCATTGAGAAAGAAAGAAAATGCCAAAATGCAGGGAATTGTCACCCAAATGGTCGCCAAACATGAAGAATTGTTACAGATTTTGACACTCTCGGATTTGGACGAATTTTTGATCAGAATCTCCACATGGGGTTTAAAAGTCAGCGATGTGTATGATAACTACAGTAAGTTCTACAAACTCGATATCAACCACTCAAAATCAGAAGTCAGAATTAGACGTAGACCGCTGGTCAGGGTGAGATATTTGAACAAATTCTACTCTTCTCTGCGGGATATTGTTATTCAGCTGAATGAAAAGGCGTATTCTGCTGAGGTCTTGTCAAATATTGAAGTCACCATATTCAGGTTGGGAAAGTGTTTAGAAAATTCAAGACTGGTGGATGAGCAGGAAAAGAAAAAGTGTGAACTAAATGTCAACTTATCAGCTGCTAAGGATGTTAAGCATTTAAAACCTGTCTGTGTTAACCTAAAAAAACAATGTTTTAATTCCAAAGAAGAGACATTCAGCTGCGATTTACATTACATTAATCAAAAAGAAGATACCACCTTGAATTTCTTAAAGGTGGATTTAGTTTTCATTACCTCAACACCCATCAAACAACTGGCAATTGTCCAAAAGGATATTTACGGAAGATCGTTATTGTTTGCTCCAATGAAAAAAAACGAGTTTGCCTTTGCAAAGGTGAACTGTGAAAATGGTACCAAATCGTTACTTTTCATTCATTCCGTCCTGAAACATGACGTTAAGTTGTGTTTTTCATTTGACAGCTATACATCTGAAGACCTGAATTCTCGATTGTTAGAATTTTTCCCCGAACAACTACAGCCAACTTATACCCAATCCACAATAGGTTTGGGGTTGAAGACAGCAAAAGAGAAATCACCAAAACAGACTGAGAATTTGAACTTAAACTCTCAAATGTTGCCAAAGACTTCTTTGAACGGAAGATCTTCTAATGCACCGCTTTATAAATTGAAGTTTGCGTCAACTAACTCGAGTTTACATTTATCAGACTGTCTGAGTAGAAATGTTACAAGTGATGTCACAGCTCCTCTTCCTAGAGCTAAGACGACAGAGCAACTCGCATTATCTAAAAAGTTAATGGAACAAATTGTCAGCGGGGAAACATCGGATGAAGAAAGTATTATTTCAAAAACGGAGGAGTTGTCTTTTGCCCCAATTACTAACTTGCCTAGTCCACTTGATGAAAGGCCAACATCACAAAATAAAACAAGACCAATCAACGCTGTGGATCATGAGATTGAAAAACAATCACTGCCAATACCAAAACAGACTGTTCTTGTTGCATCTGAACAAACCGAAACAAAACCTCCAAATCGGAAATTGAATTTAGAGAAATACCAAAACAGCATGGAACAAGTACATGAACTAAGATTGAAGGAGAGCCAAAATAACAAGAAAAAATCAAAGAGTTCATTTTTTGGTTCTTTATCCAATCTATTATACAAGAGACAATCAAAACCAACATCTAATATTACGAATCAAAAAGTTGTCAGCAAAATACCACCAGCAAAGGAAGTATCACCTACTAAATCTGAATACTCTATTTCTTCGGTAGTTAGTAATAAAGAAGGAGATGAAAAATTAATGAAAATCTTATCAGATGCAACGCATGTTGCCAAGCCTTTACCATCTGCTAAGCTTTCATTGTGGACATCCCAAACTTGGACCAAAGCCAAAAATGTCAAACTGTTTATACATTGTTTACAAAACAACTCTGAATTTTATTTGGGGGTATATGACGTGCTTGATAAATCCGATTCTTGCAAGACAATTTCCTCAGGTGAAACATCAGTTAAAAACATGCATCAAACACCACTTTTGTTTTTGAAAATAAATAAAACAACAGAATTTACCTTTAATTCCATTGATATTCACATGAAAACCGATAATCATAAGGACAGTAATTTACTTGTTTTAATTAGACCCTTGAACAACCAAGGAAGGAAATTCATTGGTAATGCTTTGGTGAACCCTGAAGGACTTGATTCTCTAAATAGCAGTGAAAGCTATAAATCAGGACTGACAGATGGATCTGCATTTTCGGCATCTACAAGCATGTCCTCAATTGAATCAGTTGCTGAAGTGATACAAAGCATTAAAGTTGAAACTGTGCCAGAAGTGGCAACACCGGAGCTAACTAAATCTTGGACAGGTGTAGGTACGCTAAATTTGATTGAGGAAACTGGTAAATTGAAAGATCTAAATAGATGTGTTTTGAGTATTGACAGAAGAAAGAAAGGTGATATTGTGCTAGATTTAACCGGTTTTGAGTTTGGAAATATTGAACTGAAACTGAAGATTGAACAATTCAAGGCAATCTCAGATGTAGAACTTATGGTGATAGATAAAAAGAGTTACATCATCACGTTTGATTCATTACAAGATCTGGGATTTTTTAATGAATGTGTTTATTAATGTGTGATCGTATGGTGTCCTTGTATTCTTCACTTTTAACATATATATATATATATATATATGTTATGTCTGTATGTATGTATGTATTTGTATATGTATTTTTCATACTGTTTTTTTTTTGTATTTAATTCACGTAGTTTTTGGTCTAATATTTGGATTTAATATTTAACTAAATGTGGTACAATATATACAAGTGTAGAAATTAAATAGAAGTTGTATCAAGGCTTTGAATTAAAGGCGACGATTGCAGCACTAGCTAAATTTCTCTTGATATCCACCTTGTCAACGTCGTGGGTATCTTCAACTTCACCCCATCTTGCGGTCTGAAGGACGGTTTCCAAAGTCGCCAATCTGGCCAACTCTTCGATTGTAAGGTTGAAATTGTCATTGTAGTCAGCATTTCTCAAAATCGAAACACCGGCCATGAACGATTTGGCAACTAACGTTGCCTTCTCGAGAGCAACCAAATCCCAGACTGATAGGGAGTTCAGATACTTGAGAACAGCCTGTTTGGTGTGCTCAGGTTGTGTGTTTCCGACCAATCCGTCCTTTTCGCAATCCAAATAGGTGAGAACCACTGGTTTGCCGTCATCTGCAAACCTGGTGAAAAACTGCTCCATATCCTGGATAAGCGGTCTGTAGCATTTTTCTTGTTCTTTTCTCAACTCACCGTCACAGTCTTCCTTTGGAGAAAAGACCAACATTGTATCTGTGTCCAAATATCTCAACAACAACGTTTTAATTGTGGACAAGTCCCCGACTTTAGTTTTGATTTCAACGTCATCGGTGTACTGAGCTTCGTGCAAATCGATGCACCTTGCGGTCAACGAAGTCAACGGAACAAGGTACGGACGGATCTGTAAACTAGGCAGCGATTTCCATTCATCTGCCAACAAGTAGGCCAAGGAGCTTTTGGAGCTTGGAAGTTTCATTTCAAAGCCCAGTGGAGTTTTGATGGCTTTGTTGTCCAGCTGCACCACATAACCTCCATCTTGGGTCTTTTCCACGTTCACCTTTTCCCAGAACTTGGCCAAGGTTTTTTCCAGTTTATTTGTTTCTGTTTTCTTGTTTGAGTCGTACGCCGTCTGTGGCTGCAAAGTTTCGGCTGCGTTGTTGGAATGGACAGCAAAGCCTCTCCAGCATATTTTTGGGCCGGTGGCCAAGAGGAGTCTAGAGCTTGACAATCTAACGGCTGGGGCACCGACAGACTTCACAGAACTTCTAACAGAGAGCATTGTTGATTAAGGAGGTGCTTTACTCAAGATCGTTTTCTCTTGCACTGTATCTGTATTTAGACATGGCGTACAGTAAGTTGGTTAGTAAGTTATCCCTGTTCTGTTCAAGAGGTTTTGTTCTCAACCTCAATTGGATAATATCATGGAACTGAAAAAATGAAAAAATAAAAAATATCCCCGTTACAACAGCTGTTTTGTTGTGACCAAAAAAATAAAAAATATCCCGTTACAACAGCCCTTTTGTTGTGACCAAAAAATTAAAAATGACATCAGCGTCGATCGACGCTGATGTCATTTTTTCTCTTCTTTACATTTTCTCTTTTCTTTTTTTTTTTTCCTGGAAAAACGCGGAAAACAACAACAATCACGTTTCGGCCGGTTTCTCCTTGACGAAATGAAAACTTTCGCATCTTTGCTATCTCCTATATGAGTTAGTGAGGGCATATTCTATAAATATACATGTAACCATGCAAGGTGCCAAGATGCTCATATAGAGGAGTTAAGAACGGAAGTGAAAAATAATAAAAAAGTTGATATAAGCCTTTATAAAAGGCTATACTTGTTTTTTCTTTCTTTTTATAGTATGTGGAAAAGGCAGAGTGTGGGTTATTTGTATATATATCTACGATTCCTATCAAACATCTCGTTGTTTCCCTGTTGTGCTGAGATCCCCTGCTTTAGTTGCCTCGGAATTGCTGCTTCAGTTTGATTTCCAAGAGCCGGCTTTGAATTTCTTATTCATCAATAGGATATACTTGTTGTGAAATCAAATCACTCCTGCAAAGAGATATAAAAACAACTACACCCGTTGATCTGGTTTCCACAGATCCATTTATACAGTAACTATCAAAGCGAATCAAGATGAAAATAGGAGCACTCACCTTTCCCAACATCAAGCCACAGCATGCATGGGTACTTCCGCTGATCTCGTTGTTCTGGTGGTGGGCAATGTTGATCGCAATGATGGTGTGTTGGTTTGCCAAGGGTAGACCGATTCTAGATACAGACCACTCGGAAATGCCCCACTACATTGTCTATCTCTCGAACGTGGCAGCCACAGACCTCCAGCCGATCTTCATCTGCGGCTCGGCTCTGATGGGCATCTTTTTTGTGTGGGCGGTGATTGAAGACTACTACCTAAGAACACCGGAGAAGAATTACTTCCCGGCCACCTTCCATTGGTTTGTGACGGCGGTGCATGCGTTGGCAATAGCCATGGCAATAATCGGAAGTTTGTGCATATTGATGGTGTCGTGCTTGAAGGACAACTGGCAGTACTCCAGACCGCATTCGGTGTTTGTGATCCTGTTTGTCATTTTCATCTTTGCCTACCTGTGTGCCCACAGTCTGTCGTTTTTCATCTATTACAGACACTACCAGATCAAATACTTCATGGTGAGTGCCATCATCAAGATCGTGTGGACTCTCACGGCCATTGTTCTGGTGGTTTGTTACGGAGCCTTCATGGGTAAGGCCAACAGCGAGGGCAACCACTCTGTGTATTGGGGCTACTCGGCCGTGCTCGAGTGGGCCTTGGTGTTCTTTTACGGCACTATGATGTTCATCATTGCCTGGGATCTGAGAAGAGCCAGCTATGGCGATTTTGTCGAGTACTACGTCAACAGAGCGGAAGAAACACAAAAGGCATCCAACAACGGCGACTCTCTCTCCGCCTACGATACCCTGGAATATGGAAATGAGTTTGCCAACCAGGATGACAAAGAGGTGTATGCCTCCGAGGATGCCCCAGTCCAGCCCACAAACGCAGCTCACAAAAGACATTTTCTGTGAGTAATCTCCATCCTAGCATTTTGTATTATATATCTCGGTTCGTCACGTATAGAACTTAAGTTTCAATCAGGTTACATGATTTTGTTCAGTCCTCTCCGTCCAGGAGACACCGTAAATTCAAATTGAGTAGCGTGGTTGTTTTTTATCCGGCTTCTTGCAGCTTCTTTCATCTTGCATGTCACCTGTAAATTCTTACATGACAGCTATAGCGGTAGAGTAAAGGGCAGAACAAGCAGAAAACATGGTCAGCCCCCTTTTTTGACAAGGAGGTATGGTTTTTGTTAAGAGTTCACATAACACTCTCTATGCCCTGTTTTTGCCCCGATGTTACCTCTTTGGCCTTGTTGTGCCTCTTTTATGCCTCTTTTATGCCTCTTTTATGCCTCTTTTATGCCCTGTATGCCCTGTATGCCTCTTTTGCCCTCTTTTGCCCTCTTTTTGTGCCCTCTTTTGCCCTCTTTTGTTCCCTCTTTTGCCCTCTTTTGTGCCCTCTTTTGCCCTCTTTTGTCCTCTTCCTTTGCCCCTCTTTTTTGCCCTCTTTTTTTGTTCCCTCTTTTGCCCTCTTTTGCCCTCTTTTGCCCTCTTTTGTTCCCTCTTTTTGTGCCCCTTTTGTGTCCTCTTTTGCCCTCTTTTGTGTCCCTTTTGTGCCCCTCTTTTGCCCTCTTTTGTGCCCCTTTTGTGCCCCTTTTGTGCCCCTTTTGTGCCCCTTTTGTGCCCCTTTTGTGCCCCTTTTGTGCCCCTTTTGTGCCCCTTTTGTGCCTCTTTTGTGCCCCTTTTTCCGTTTTCCCACATACCACATACCAATCCCGGCTAAATAAGAACAAACCAATGATAAGGATATCATACAAATTACACCGATCTGGCTTAACACACCATTTCTGATGTTCCAGATTATATAAATCCTGTCTGATGTTGTTTGTCCTCTGCACTATCCTTTCAGCCGTGTTAATCGATCATGAATCAACGGAATCTCTATGGATTGATGGTTGCTCCTTAAGTAGCATTCCATATCTATCCAGCGATCTTAAATTAGAACAATTGGATGTCTCTATAGAGACAGAATCTCGTTTACACAAACTTTGAACTCCAAAAATAAATAAAGTTACGCCAATTAACTTATACAGGTAAATTAAATAAATCAATTGAAACAATCAAAAAAATTAAACAACATAAACACAATAGGAACAATATATATGCTCCAAAGGACATAAATACTACTCAAGTAATATTTAAAAAAAAATATGTAAAATAGTGTGTAAATAAAATATGAAAATAATCTGTTAACGTTGAAATAATAAGGAAATAATATGTAAATTATTTCCCAAGAAATAACACCAAAAAGAAACACGAAAACAACCGGTAAAAAAAAGCGGATGGTTTTCTCACATGTTTTCGGCAGGTGACATTGTCAACATAAAACTGTATATATATTGTGCAGATGCCCGGAATGCGAAAATGAAAAAAAGATCAATGCAAAACCCTGACTTCAGCTTGATCTTGAACGCAGAACAAGATATCACAATTTTATCCGGTTGCCAACAAGAATAGTTGTCAGTAACCAGTGGTGGATAAAAATGAGGATTCTATCACTCATGAAGAAGGTGGTGCCAATACGAAACTACAGGGTGAGAACGACGGTGATTGCCATCCTCCTTTCCCTGTTGTTGGTGCTGACGGTGACGTTTATATTCATAATAGGGGGATTCTTTTTTACACACCTTGAGACATCCTCCAACCACCCGGTGAAAGAGCTGCTTTCAAAACTCAACCCACTAGATTTAGGATCAAAGAAATCCTCGGAGGAAGGCGATGTGGTGCCTCAAGGCGAAGAATATGAAGCGCAATATGGAATATACTCCCATCTTTTTACTCTCTTGGCCAACAGCAAACCATCGTGTGACCCATTACTGCACTATGAGGCGGAAAACGAAATGATCCAAAGATTTGTGCAAGACGATGTTAAATACAATAAGAAATTTTTGAGCAGCTTATTGGGGTTGTCAGACTTGGAAAAATCAAGCTTGTTTGAATCCTATCAACAGTATATGGCAGGTGTAAACAAATTGGCGCTGGACGTGTTTGGTGACGAGCTTAACACCCCAATCAAAGGTAACGGAATAGTGATTGTGGGTGGTTCGGAATATTCTTGGTTGGCATTGCTCAGCATCCACCAGTTGAGAAAAACAGGGTCCAACTTGCCCGTTGAGGTCTACATTCCGTCAGTGGAAGATTATGATGATGCGTTTTGTACAGAGTTGCTGCCCGCTTTAGGTGCAAAGTGCATCCGAGGTTATGAAGTGCTGCCATTGAAATATTACAAAAAGTCGTTCAAGTTGAAAACATACGAAAATAAATTGCTGGCATTGTTGACATCGAGCTTCGAAAACATCTTGTTGTTGGACGCTGATAATGTTGTGCTCCACAAACCGGATGGTCTATTTGATTGGGACATCTACAAACAGCATCACTTGGTGTTGTGGCCCGATTGTTGGATCAGAACCACAAATCCATTTGTCTTCGACCTGTTCCATATTGATGTCGATTATTCATCGGTAGAAGGTACCAATGACTATGATATTCACGACTTGCCAGGCTCGATTCCAAACCCCTCCACGGAAAGTGGTATGCTTCTTGTCAACAAACGATCGCAAGTTAAGACTTTGTTCTTGGCGCTCTATTTGAACATTTATGGTCTAGACTACTATTACCCCCTCATCAGTCAAGGTAGTGCTGGGGAAGGTGATAAAGACACGTATATTGTTGCTGCATTTGCGCTCAAACAACCCGTCTACCAAGTCAAAGAAACCGTTACATTTTTGGGGTATTTTGACAAAGCAAATGATGAATTTATATCTGGAGGTTTGGGCCAATGCAATCCAATGACCGAACATGAAATTTACCTTATGGAACACAATATTGTGGGTGGTAAATGTTCTGATTTCATGTTTATCCATCTTTCCAATCCAAAATATTTCCCCGACAAAATCACTGTGAATTTTGTCGATAAAAAAACCGGTGTTGAGAGATACCAATTCGATAATATAAATACAGATTTTGATTTCGAACTTCAGCTTTGGGAAATTATGACCCAATTACTATGTGCTAAATATACACCAAACACATTGCAAGAAGATAACACAGCTTCTGCGTTGTTGGATCCTATTTACAGGTTGTCTGCAAATGGTATGAAATATATTCAAAAGTTAAAAATAGAGAAAATATGTTCTAGAGAATTATTACCTCATTTGAAATTCCTCAGGAAACATTTCAAGTCATTATCAGAAAAAAGTTGACCTGACATCACACTTATATTTCCATTCGGTTTGTAATATATGATGTTTCCTTTGTATATATTATTTTTTATACATTCTTTCTGACGGATTTTTTTTTTTTTTTTTTTTGGTTCTGTTTTAATGGCTAATTTCTCTTACTACCCTCTTCCACACATCCCTCCACATGTCCAATGTAGATAAACCGCCGGCTATTGTACCGAACAAACCAACATTGAGTGGGCTTAAGCACCCGTCTTCCAAACTCCAGTGTACGCACAAAGGCAGGGTTGCCAGATGTTCGAGAAATCCAATAATTTCTTCCTTTTCCATGTTCCTACCCCTCTGTACTACGAATAGTTTGTGAGAAAGCTGGGCAAACTCGGCGATGACCCACACAAACCAAAACCTTGTTGAGACTGCATACCACCAATTGCAATTATTGGCTGCTCTGTCACGCAGCAACCAGTTATGATCGAACAAAAACGCAATTGTTTCAAAGGGTTGGTAAAGAGAAATACACCATGTGGAAACAAAGTTTAGATAGTCTTTTTCCTTCAACAATGCACCTGCCTCCAGAATATCTGCAATACACCCAGGGATGGTGAATCCTCTGTTGAATATTCGAATATCGGTTAAATAATTGGAAAACTCCTTAAAAAACTCTGCTGTTTTTTCCACGCTGGACGAACCATTACCTTCTGGCACCACCTCCTTGTCTTTATGTTGATTTTCCTCCTTTTTTCCGGCCCACTTCAATAATTCGGTCTCGTATTTCTTATTTTTAAACCGCTTTGCGAACAGTAACAGCAGTCTGAAAAAAGATCTCTTTATTTGTTGGAACATTTTCACAAAAATTGGTCTAAGTCTCGGTGCCTGCCCTAACACAGAGCTCACAAATAAAGCCGAGTAACACAATGTTCCAAGTGTCAGGTCTAATTTGGAAGGGTCTTTGAAAACGTCGTTGATGATTCGATAGAACCTCGGGTTGTAGAAAAGACCAGCAAGAAACTTCACTCTCTGTTGGAGAGTGTGGAGCTGTGTCCTGGAATTCTTGCGTCTTTCCATTTCAAGTACGTTGTTGTATTGTTTGCTGTTGATGCACACCCCAAGTATGTCCTGCAGGAAAAGCCTTTACAGACAAATCGCCAGTCCTCTTCAGCAGGTGTCTGTTGCCGGATAACAGTAATCGCAACTAGTCCAGTGTCGGGGAAATACACTTTTTATATGATATCGAATCTCCGCATTTCGTGAGTTTGTTCACAATTTTTCATCGCTCTAATTACCCAAATAAGGATAGAGTCATGTCGGGGGTTATGATCAATAGTAAATCAGTATGGATTTCTATATACAAGGTAATACTATAAACAAGACGTCATCCAACGGATCAACGCAAACAAATATCATGCACTCTTCTTACCCTTCTTCTTGCCATTATGGGGGTCTTTGGTCAAAAAGACGACAGTTCCCTTCTTGATGATGACTTTCTTGATTTCATGGCCGGCTAAATGTTTGGAACCTTCCTCGGTGGACAAGATCTCCTCAACACATTCGGATTCGGAGCTGTTGACAAATTCCGGAGAGGACTGGTGAACAAACTTCATTTTCCCGTTAACCATGACATTGAATCCGAGCAGCGTTTGAATCGACTCGTCGAGAGTGGGCCATTCGGATTCAAGGATGAAGGTGGCATCCTTGGCGGAAGTATTTCTGTAGTTGTATATTTCAAAGGCTTCCTCACTTGTGGCTGGAGTAACAGGGGCCATGAACTTCAACAGATTTAAGTATTTGTATTCAACGTACTCGAGCGGAACTTCCGAGGACTTGAGCGCATCGATTAAACATTTTGTGTATTTCATATAATGTGCAATCAAGGTGTTGAACGATGGCACCTTGCCGAACGAGCTATTGATATCCAGTTCATGTTGGTGTAACTTATTATGAAGCGCAATACACTCATCTCCGGAAGGTTCAACCTTTTGAGTGACGGAAACTAGCTCGCCTGCACCATGTTTGTCGGCAATGTCAGCGGCTAATTTTAAAACTTTCTTCAGCCACCTCTCAACACCGATAATTTTCGACTCATCCCAATCAAGAATATCATTGATAGGGGCTTGAAACAAAATATGTGCCCTTGTGGCGTCGGCACCGTGTTTGGCGATACATGCACCTGGGTCTGCTCCATTATATTTCGATTTCGACATTTTTTCATAGGAAATACTGGCAATTTCACCAGTGGCTTTGATGATCGCATCGCCCGAATCGGTAATTTGATACTCGTTTGGCATCAAGAACTTGCCGGTATCAGGGTTGACAAATGTTTTACCATGAACCATACCTTGCGTGATCAATTGTTTGAATGGCTCACCTCTCATTTCCTTGTTTTCGTACCACCCGATGGTGGCAAAAAACTTACTAATGAATCGGGAATATAATAAATGCAAAATCGCATGTTCGACACCACCAATGTACTGATCAATTGGCATGTATTTGGTGGCAACTTCTTTTCCAAATGGCTGTTCCTTGTTTTTAGAATCTAGGTATCTGAACATGTACCAGGAAGAGTCCATAAAGGTGTCCATCGTATCGGTGTCCCTTTTTGCTGGCTTATGACATTTTGGACATTCACAATTGACAAACTCTTCAATTTGTGCTAACGGTGAACCACCCTTACCTAATAATTTGTCAACGTGTGGTAACTTGACAGGTAAGTCTTCATCGGGAACTGGAACAACACCACAGGAATCGCAATGAATCATCGGAATCGGTGCACCCCAATAACGCTGTCTGGAAATTAACCAATCTCTAATACGGTAATTGGTCTTGTAATCACCCATTTCAATTAACTTTAAATCTTCAACGGTCTGTTTTCTTGCCTCCGTTGTAGATAAGCCCTGCAGGATTTTAGCGTTGACATTCATGACACCTTCTTTAGAAGTATATGGACCGTCCTCGACCTGGTCTGATGGATCTTTTGGATCAACGGTGTGAATTATAGCGGTGTTTGCACCCATGTTACTAATCCAAAATTCATAATCTCTAGTATCGTGTGCTGGACAGCCCATAACAGCACCACTTCCATATGTTCCAATAACGTATGGCGCAACAAATACAGGAATTTTAATACTTGCATCAAGGGGATTTGTGATGTAAATATCATCCAACTTGTATCCCTCTTTGGACTTTTCCCCTTCTTCACCTTCTTTGTTGAATCTGTCGATGAAGACCTGCAATTTCGGGTCGTTTTTAGTGTATAATTGTGTGATGGGATGATCAAAAGAAAGTGCCAAATACTGAACACTAAAGATAGTCTCTGCTCTCGTGGTAAATACTTCCAAAATATCCAATGGTAGCTGTTCCACCACCGTTGAATTTTGGTTTTTGAACACCCGAAACTTAATTTGACTACCGTTAGATTCCCCAATCCAGTTTCTTTGCATTGCTTTGACCTTACTTGGCCAATCTTCCAACAACTCTAGATCTTTGTTCAATGCCTTTGCGTATTTTGTGATACCCAAAAACCACTGTTCTAGTAATCTCTTTTCGACAACAGCACCCGACCTCCAGGATCTACCTTCAGCGTCGACCTGTTCGTTCGCCAGAACAGTATTGTCGATCGGGTCCCAGTTAATTTCGGCTTTTTTCCGGTAAGCCAGTCCATGTTTATGCAGCTCAAGAAAGATCTTCTGGGTCCACTTGTAGTACTCTGCATCGCAAGTTGACACTTCTTTGTCCCAATCAAAATCGGTCGACATCAGTTCCATCTGGGCTTTCATTTTCTGGATGTTCAACTTTGTCCATGTTTCTGGGTTTTCGCCTCGTTCAACTGCTGCGTTTTCGGCTGGCAATCCAAATGCATCCCAACCCATGGGGTGGATCAGGTCATATCCTGTCATTCGATAGTACCTCGCCAAAACATCACTGATGGTGTAGACTCTCAAATGACCCATATGTAGCGTCCCCGAAGGGTATGGAAACATGGTCAAAGAATACATCTTCTTGTCACTTTGATTCTTAAGGTTGACCAGACGACGTGGATTGATGAACTGGTTGTTGCACTTGGCCTTCCAACGAGCCATCCATTTGGCATCCAACGTAGTCAGATCGGTTAATCCTTGGGCTGCTGCTTTGGCATTCGCCCCAACTGAGCTCTTCAACATGGCTGTTCTCCACTTCGAAGGTGTATCTACTGCCAGAGTGCTACTGGCGTCGTCTCAAGAACAATCTGCAAAAGAATCCACCTATTGATAGAAGTGGCCAAGTGATCTTTGTTACTCATCACTACATGTCACGAACTTTCTTTTTCACCCAGTCAAGGGCGATAGTCGCAATCTGAAAATTATTGCCACTTATTTGTATCAACAACCACAACAACGCGTTCTGATGGTTGCATGATCTGTAGAATCAGAGCCTTGATAACGAGGAGAACGGCATACGTAAGCTAGGGCCGGAATCAGCTGTGGTACTCTCCACAAGGGTGAAATGAAAAGACACGCCGCTTTGCTTGAAGATGGGACGGATATGGTTAACTCTGGCGGGAATCCCAGTGATAGAATGGACAATACAAACAAAAGGCAAAAGCAAAATGATTCACTGCTAGAGGAGTTGGACACTACGGCTGCAGCCTCGATAGAAAAGATCAGTAGCTCGGAAATGGATATGGACCAAGTGATGACACAAGTGGACGAAAGATGGAACGACACCAGGCGAAGAAAAAGAACCATCGGCAGAATGACACAGGCTCCTATCGGAGGCCTGTCTGCGCCAGACGATGAATCACCGTCGGAAGCAGGCATTATTGAAAAGCTGGAGCTCTTCAACTTCATGTGTCACAGCGCCTTCTCCTTGCAGTTTGGTCCCCAAACAAATTTCATCATTGGTAGGAATGGTTCGGGGAAGTCGGCAGTGCTAACTGGTATTTCCGTCGCCTTGGGAGCAAAGGCAACCGATACAGACCGTGGTAACACGCTAAAAAACTTGATTATGCACGGTAAAAATGTAGCTCGTGCAATCGTGACCTTAAAAAACGAAGGGCCCGAAGCGTATAAAACCGAAGAATTCGGGCCCAAGATCATTATTGAAAGAGTCCTACGAAATGATCGTCCTCATAGCTTAGCCATTAAAAATTCGGCTGGAAAAACCATCTCCACAACAAAGAAAACAGTAGATAAAATTCTGGAATATTTTGGTATTACAATTGCCAATCCAATGACATTTTTAACTCAGACCGAGGCCAAAACATTTCTTGCTCATTCAAGCGACAAAGACAAATTCAATAGTTTTATGGAAGGTACAAGATTAAAAGAATCATTCGATAATATCAAGGTCATTGAACATAACACAAATGAAATCAAAGATATCCTATCTAAAAACCAAGATATCTATGAAGAAATGAAATTGAAATTTAAAGAGGCTAAAAAGGTTTGGAGGTCTTTCAAAGATTCAGACGAGTTTTCAAAAAGGAAAGAATTGTTGATTGGTAAAAAACTTTGGGTCGAGTTCGTTGAAAATGAAAAGTTATATAAGAAAGCAAGTGTGCTTTTGGAGAAAAAGTCCGCAGAAATCACATCAAACGAAACAAAAAAGACGGCTATTGAGCAGGAAGTAATTGACATGGAAAAATCAAAACATCATCTTGAAAGCGGTGAGCTGGAAAATTACAGAATGAAGTACAACCAGTGTAAAGAAGAAAAAAATGATAGTATGAATTCAATCAATAGCGCAAAGGAAGAAATCGAAGAAATCAATCGTAAAATGAATGCGGCTAAGGAAAAGATCAACGAAGATCAAAATTTAATAAATAAGCTTTCCAAAGATATTGAAAAGGAAAAAAAGAGGATTGAAGGGTCCAGTGAAGAAAACATTGAACGACTTAAAGCATTCCTGAAAAAGCAAAATGAAAAAATAACAGAACTAACTAAAGAAAGAGAAACCGTAGCCGCAGACATAGAAATCTCCAAACAAGAATTGAAAGATTTAGAAGACAAAAACAGAACAGTTTTGATTGAGGTAAATAACGAAATTAGAAATGTTGAGTACAAAATAAGAGAGGCTCGGCAGCAAGAACATTCGAATAGGCCTGAAAGTGCATTCAACCCAGGCATGGTAAAGCTTATCAGAGACTTACGTTCTCAACGATTTCAAAATCAAATAATTGGTCCATTGGGATTGCATATAGAACTTAAAAAAGAATACCAAAAATGGTCATCAGTTTTGGAGCACATTTTACAGCGTACGTTAACTGCATTTTTAGTTTCAAATCATAGAGACGCACAACTACTAAGTGGAAGAGTCAAATTTTTTGGTACCAACAGTGAAATTACAGTCAGACAAAATGAAATATTTGACTACTCTCCATTCAAACCGAATTCAGCCTATCCCTCTGTTTTGGATGTCTTGAAAGTTGAAGATGAAAGTTTGAGATGTTTTTTGGTGGACTCTCTTAAGCTACATTGTACATTGTTGGTCACAGATAGAATGGAGGCACAAAGAGAGCTTGAAAAAGACATCCACCAGAAAATTAGCTCTGTGATTTGTCTTGTTGATAGTAATGTTCTTAGACTCTACCAAAAAAATGGAGCTCTTCAATCTGATCCCATTTACTTAAATCAAAAGTCCAATGTCAGGCTGCGTGTTGAAGGAGATTCTTTAGTACTAAGACTGGAAAGAGATTTGGCAGTTTTGAGAAAAAATAAATCCGAGCAGGAACATAGAATCAATGAAAAATCGAAAACCTTCACTTCTGGTCTCAAAGAACTTCAAACTAAATTAAGTCATATTAAGCATCAATTTCGTGAAATCTCTCAGTCAATTGAGAAAACATCTAACAAATTAGATAAGCTTCATGCTGGTACGTCGAGATTTGATTCTTTGATGGAGGAAAAAGAAAGTTTAGAGGCAAGTAGAACATTAAATATTGAAAGATTAGAACCAATACAACATGAATTTAATAAAGCAAAAAAGGGTGTGGAAAATCAAATAAAATTATACAAATCGATTTCAGATGATTACACTAATGCCAAAAAGTTATTTGAAACAAAAAGGAAAGAATTTGATAGTTACGGTTCTAATATTGAGTATAGTAAAGGAAACATTCGAACATTATGTAATGCAAATTTAAAATTACAGAATGATGTTAATAAGCTCGAAGAATATTTATCTAAAACTCAAGAACTCATGCACACTTTGCAGACAAAAGCTGAAGAATTTTGTTCGTTTGAAGCCGCATGTATTACTTCAGACACGACATCTGAGTCTGTTGAAAATGAAATAATTGGCATAAACAAAATTCTTGCCGAAATTGAAACCAGACAGGGAATAAGTAAAGAACAAGCCGAGATTGATTTGTTAAGAGCCAACTCTCACTTGAAGGAGATTGAGAACAAATTTAATAACACCATTGCACTATATAATAAACTCCATAGAGCATTGGAAAATAGACTGGATAATTTGTTGCAAACTACCTATCTTACTTTTCAAGAAGTTGAATCTGTTTTTATATCAGCATTGAAAATTCGTGGTTTTAGAGGTAAAATTGAATTTAATGTTAAGCAGGGAACATTGACTTTAAAAGTTGCTACCAAGGAAACGGGACCACTGAGGTCTGTGGAATCATTTTCTGGTGGTGAAAAGTCATATGGTCAGATAGCATTTTTGTTTGCCATTTGGGGACCTATGCACTCGAGAGTTAGAGGCCTAGATGAATTTGATGTGTTTATGGATAATGTCAACCGTCGGATTGCGTTGAAATTAATTTTGAATAAAGTTGCCGAAACCCCTAAGAGACAAACGATATTTATTACACCTTTAGGAATCGCAAATATTGAAGGACTGGACAGTAAAACTGTTTATATTCATGAAATATCACCCCCAGAAAGATCCAATGTTTAATAGATATGAGATTCTTTTAATGTTGTAAAGCTTTATCAGTAATGTACTGTTATCAAGAATAAATGTTTGTCCAGCTCGCACGACAACTACATGCTATGGCCTAAATTTTAAAGGTTTTTCATTAACTCTATATGATTTATAAAAAGGAAGAATAGTATTTAAGTGTAACATATTAAGTTGGAGATTTTATTGTGATTCGGTAATGGCTAGTAGCTTCGTGATTAGATTTCGAATATTTTTGCAGCATTCCTCTTCATGTTCAACAGAGTTGAGCCTATCTGGAACAGTATTCATTTCAAAGAAAAAGTTGTTAATTATAGAAGCAATCTGTTCTAATATGGAATCACATGTATCAACATTTTCTTCCAAAACATTAGAATTTATAATACCAGGAACATTCATATTATTCAACAATTTTGATGAGTTGAAAATAGTAGATTGATTCAAGTCATAACTAGTCTGCATCGTTTTTGTTAAATTGGACTTCAACTGATTTCTAAGTTTTGGAGCGGAATCAGTTTTTGATTCATCCACAAGATGTGAATGTGATGAGTCTGAAACATAAAGTCTTTGCTGATTTTTCTCTAATAAAGTGTTAGGATTACACTTCATTTCAAAAAAATTGACTTTTCTCATTGCAAGATCTATAAAATACAAACGGCTTTGGTTAATTTGGCAGTCTTTTAAATCGTTTTTCATGGTATCTATAAACATATTTTCTTGGATATTTTTATTTGGACATGACATCATATTAAATTCTGGCCTGTATTGTGAAACATAACCTGCTAACATTGGAAGTGGTATTTCGGTTATAGCGTTCAAATTATTATCATTTTTCATATCTACTTCCATGATAGATTCATCATTATTCAATATCGAGCACTGAAAGCTTTCGTTCATTATTGAGTTAATTTCACTTGCAATATTGTCTCTAACATTGTTAAGTTTGGCACCCAGTAGATTATTCGCTGATCTAATTATTTTGTAATCATCATTTGCCTTATAAGTACTTATTACTGGATTATTTGTCAGGGTAAACCTGTTTGTGTGTTGAGTAGAGGACGTGTGTATCGAAATAAATGATGGTGATGGTGAAGAAGATAGCAGATTATTATTTGGCTTTCTAGGTGTCATCCATGGATACTCATCATATTCCACAATATTTGGAGAAGGCGTTTCAGTCTTTGAAGAGTTTGAATGCTGCTGTGAATGTTGCGAAGTTGTTGGTGATGGAGTTACAGAATTTTTCCATCTATCAACTAGAAACCCAAAATTTCTCCAGGAATTAGAGGATATTTGTGATCCAATACTACTAGGTATATTCTTGCTGTATGATGACGATAGATTCTGTAGTGAAGCGTATGAGGATGTTCTCGACATCGAAGGTACTGGTATACGTTGACTTTGAACATTTGCTGAAATTGTTGAAATACTCGGGGAATGTGGTATTGGAGTTGATGAGGCTTTCAAGATGTTTTCTTTTGACGGTACATCTATTATTAGCGAGTTATTTCTGGTCAAAATACACCTTCTAGCACCATCTGTCTCTGTTTCGGTCTTTTGCTGTGGAGTAGAAATTGCTTCTGGATCTCGTTTGCTTATGTTGAGGTCATTTTTCTGCAGGTCCTGTGAATGCTTGTACAGACTCGAAAATTTTTCATAACCTAAAATTCCTACCAAAATAAAAATAAGTTTTTGAGAAACGATCGGATTACCAGTACCGATAATAACTCTTAGTCGTGACTTAATGTTATTATTTTCTTCGAGGCTCAAAAAAAGATCGTTTCTAAGAGGTAATAAAATGTATAGTAGAGATGCCAAAAATTTGAGTGAGCCACACGAGCTGGTATAGATATTAGAGGAATGTGAATTAGAAATGTTGAAATTATCGGATGCATTGTCGTGTGTGAATTCCGAAGTGTCATGATAGTGTGTTTTTCCATCTTTTAACTCAAGCCACAGAGAAAGAGTTGAAGCCCAGTTGATCAACGATTGATTGGAATCTTTGAGATCAATAAATAACCTAGGTATTTCAACTAGCGATATTATTTGTGTAAAAAAGGAGGATAATTCTTGGTATAATTCAACATCAGATTGCAAACAATAAATTGGAAAGGATAGTTTCAAGGCATTATTGGATAATATGTTTTGAGTGGGTGAGTTGCCTAACGTCTGAGTTTGTTGGGAACTTTGCTTTCTGTTTTTCATCTGGGACTTGTTTATTTGTTTTAATTTATAGGCAATTAAATTTTGTAATTTGAGTAGCGATTCTGATATCTGGAACCAATTTTCAGTGATTTCATCACGAACAGCCTCTATTGATGGTGAAATGGGTATAATAATCCCAATCGAAAATCTAATGGAAGAATTTTCATACAGTGGTAGCTCGTCGGTCTGCAAAATTGGATGTGGATCCCAATCAGAAGTTGAATCGGACAATTTATGCGGCTTTAAAGTAAATGAGGAGTCTAGTGAGAAAAGCCTGGTGATCAGCACCGATGCTGGCATATTTACCAACGAGGGAAGATAGTGCATTTTCGTTGTCATGTTATTCTCTGATATTGGTATACCGTAGCACCCGAACATGAATAGCGATAACTCGTTGATTGAGTGGTGGATTTTTTTATTCAATTTCTGCTGCATTATTGAAAAGTTTTTATTGTAAGAAACAGCGGAATCAAAAATCGGTTGTTTTTTCCTGATTCCAGCGTCTTGGATAATAACCATTCTACAACAGGATGATTTATCATAAAGTTTAGTTGATGAAATCGGTAGATGACAATTGGGGCTCAAACCATATAATGACGGCATCGTCATATGTGAGCGATCCGCCAGCTGTTCTGTTTCCTGAATTGCGGTTTTTTGGGAGTTACTCATGGTGGTGGAATTTGAGTTGCTCTGTATGTAGTTTGCATGGTGGTTACTCTCGGCATTGCCCTTGCTGTTCTGATCTCCGTTGCTGAGGGTCGATTTAAGGATTCCCTGGCTGGAAGAGTCTCCCCTGTTTAAGCATGAGGAAGATATGGGTAAGGAGTCGTGTTTTGAATTAGCCTCCGAGTCCCACGTTGGGAACGCTGAATTCTGTCTGGACGAAAGAGGAGATGGAGCAGGAGAGTTGTTTGTAGAGTATGTGTTATCTCTCTTCCTGAACATATTGCCAATCATATTGTTGGTGGGCACAGCAAAACCTGGTATATGACGACTAGAAATCGGTGGCTAGTATTGACTGATGATTCTGTGTATATCCTTATGAGGATGAAAGGTGGATATCGGGGTATGTCTTGCCGACCGGACCAAATGCAAATACACGTTTTTTGTCTTTCTGGATAGAGCTGGAAATTCCACTGGATCTATGTTCCGGTAATGGGGACTAAATGATTCCACAAAAGCAGCCGTCTCCACAATAACGATGGTACATCTGTACCTATCTGTGCACACGAATATTATTGCCTTTTATGTTTGGGTTGGCTTGTTGTTGGGTCAGCCTTAGCAGCAGCTCTCTATCTAAGCCGCAAGTTTTAGATACTTAAATCTATCCCTTTTCTTCTCTCAAAGACGCAAACCACTCTCTTGCCGGCTTTGCCTTGTCTAGGATGTATCTAATTTTAGTACTATAGCATTATTTACACTTTCTCCTTCTATACTATTGACATAATTTTCCCTCTTTCCATCTCTTCAAAAACCTCCTTCATTACAAAAAAACGTGTTGTTCTCCGCGCTCCCTGAATTGAGATAATAATAAAAATATCTTTGTGTTGCAAGGAGGAAAGACGGGATTCCTGACTTGTAATTCGTAGAGTGTTGTGGTAAGGCGTTAAGGTATTGTACGACATGCACACAATAGGCCATTGGATAGGACAGCTAACAGGTGATTGATTCGTCAAAGAACAGTATAAAATTGAGTATCGATAGTACAGACACCCCAAGTGTACGGATTTTTTTACACTTATTCAATACCACCTACACATAGAACATCAAGAGCTGTATTGAAAGTAACTGATTTAATTGCTTCAATACATCCAACCATAGATGGACACAACAAATTCAGAAGATGCAGTCACCAGCATTCATCCATTGCCGGATAGACCGCAGTTCAACGCCAAATACATGGATGATGACCATAAGCAGTATTTGAAAACGGCGACGGTTGATACCTCATGCCAACCAAGACACAACTCGGGAGGTTCGACGTCATCCACCTCACCTAACACAACAAGAAACTCGTCCCGATATACCCCAGACACGCAGCAGATCTCAATAGACAATACGCTGGATACCACCCAGACCAACCGTGAGCGTGCACAAAGCAGAACTTGGGATAGTGGCGATGCACACGAAAGCATAACCAGTCGCAGAGGATCCATGGGCACGGATTCGCCGTTGTCAACATCAATGCAGTCTTCTAAATCGTACAGCGGATTCATGTCATTGAGACGGGACCGCTCTTCCCAGTCTTCGAGAAAATCCAGTAAGAGGTCGAGTCTATTGAACAAAATCTTGCCACTGAGAAGAGAGAGTGAATCGTCCAATAAGTCCTATGAGATGCTTCCTCCAAGAAGTGCCTCCGTGTCTGCAAAGACATCGCATACTCTCTTCTCGTCCCCCACCTCCAATTCGTTCCAATTTGCTCCAAAATTGCCTCCAGCACACGGACATGTACACAGAGGATCCCTAAACGACCATCAATTGTTCAATCATGATCAGCATCACTTTCATATAAGGGGCCGTTTACCTCCAGAAAAAGGCCTCTCATATGCTCAACCACTATCGCAACATCATCCGTCACTTCTAACGCCACACCATGATCATATGATGCAACGCTCATCAACTATCGAATCCAACTTGGACGAAGATATGATGTCTATCCCCATGTCAGCGACAAACACCTTGGCTCAATCTTATGGTATTACATTACTCGATGAAAATGACGACGACGACATGGAGTCTATAGCAAATTCCGTTGGTATGTCAAGAGTTGGTTCGGCTTCTAGCATGTTGCCGCTGCAGACGAATAGTAAAACGTTTTGGAGACCTCCTGAAAGCTGGAAAGTTAGACACGAAAATTCAGAAACTAAGCTAGAACCGCAGAAAAAAAATCCAAATGAACTTGAAGGTACGGTAAAAAACGAAAACGTATCCCAATCTTCTGTTATGAATACTTTTGATTCGGATGTTTCAAGTTCTCTGTCACGCGATGAATCTGTCACAAATCTAACAAAAACGGCAAGAAATGATGCAACCAATAATGTAGGTAGTGAACCCAACGCTTTCACCCCTTCTCTGAGCACCCTCAAACAAGAGTCTGTCAATAAGCAAATTACAGCAAAGAAAAATAGAAATGAATTAAGAGGATCATCTCGTTCGTCTGTTAGAATCTTTAAAGGTGAAAAATCATCTTTGTTACCGTGTACTCTTGAAACTTCATGCAAAGATATATTGGATGTTCTAAGAAGAAAAAAATTCTTAAAACAAGATGATGATCATATGCTGGTTTTGAAATGTGGTGGTTTAACTAGAACGTTATCATTGGATGAACAACCATTAAAGCTTCAGAGGAAAATGTTATTTTTATATGGTTATACTGAAAAGGATAACCTAGATTATATCGAAAGAACAGACATGAGTTTCTTGTTTAAATTCAATGTTGAAGAAAAAGGCGTTGAATTAATAAGTGAGGAGAAACGAAGAATGATCAATCCCCAGCAGGTTGATCTAGCTAATTGGAATTTGCAGGATATACCGAATTTCTTGTACGCTGAACCGATCGTCACACTGGATGTTTCGCAGAATCCGTCGTTTGAATTTACCCAAGATTTCATGCATGATTCAAGAAATTTAACCACACTTTCATTCACCAGAAGTGGTAGCCCGGTATTTCCTGAGGCAATAGTCCACGCACCACGATTGGTAAATTTGGACTTAGAAGTTAATTACATTAAAAGTATACCTGCTGATATTTCAAACTTAATTTCGTTACACTTATTGAATTTAGCATGTAATAGAATTAATCAATTGCCTAATTCTTTTGCCTTGCTATCCAACTTGCAATCACTTAACTTGGCATCAAATAGACTGAAAACTATACCATCACAAATATTTCAACTTCAGCAACTGAAGAAGTTGGATTTATCATATAACACTATAAGTCAGTTGCCAGAAAAATTGTCCGCTTTGAAAGATTTGGAGGTTTTGACAATAGCTGGTAATAGATTAACTGGTGATTTACCCGATTTTTTTGAGAATTTTAATCAATTAATTAAGGTTGATATGCGTTTCAATAATTTAACATCTATTGACTCTCTTAAATCTTCTAAGAAACTGGAAGTTGTAAGAGCGACAGGTAACAACATTTCCGTTTTCAGATCTAAAGCACCTAATTTATTTGAAGTTGAACTGAATATGAATCCTTTAACATATGTCTATTTTGAATGCGACATGCAAAATTTAAAAGTAATTGATTTTTCAAAGGGTAAATTAACTTCATGTACTTTCACTGCAAAACTTGTAGCAGCTGAAAAATTAGTTTTAGATTACAATCATTTAAGTATACTACCTGATGATTTAGATAAGATGAAAAGCCTACAAACATTTTCAATATTTAAGAACAATTTGACACATTTACCCGATTCACTCTGCAAATTGAAAAAATTAAAAGTTTTGGATGTCCATCTGAACAATATTGGCAAAGTTAACCCCAATATCTGGCAACTTGGTTCCTTGGAAATTCTAAATCTAGCTTCCAATTTATTGGAATCATTCCCTGATCCACCGGACGCAGTAGTTAACACCTTTAATGGAGGCAGTCCATTGGAAAGATTTAAAAACTCAAGCCTAACTGAAGATATGGATAGGAATTCTAGTGTATTTTCTGAGGAAGCGGAAGATGACGTCACAGGTTTACCTGCAAAAAGAAGATCCATGCTCAAATCCAGAAAAATGAGTGAAGGTGGATCATTATCAATTACTCTTGGAGATAGAGAAAATTTATTAGGAAACTCCTTGAAACAATTATGTCTATGTGACAATAAGCTGACTGATATAATTTTTTCAACTTTGACGCTGTTTCATAATCTCGAATGTTTAAATTTATCATACAATGATATTTTTGAAATCCCATCAGGCTATCTTTCAAATTTCTCACAACTGAAAAATCTGTATTTATCAGGGAATTATTTATCCTCATTACCGGTAGAAGATTTAGATGGCTTGGTGAATTTATGTACATTACATTTAAATGGTAACAGATTTGGAACTTTACCTGCAGAATTGTCTAAATTGCATAAGTTAACCAATTTGGATGTAGGCTCTAATCAATTAAAATATAATATTGGTAACATTCCGTATGATTGGAACTGGTGTTATAATAAAGATTTGCAATATTTGAATTTTTCAGGTAACAAAAGATTAGAAATTAAACCACAGCAAAATCATGATGAAGATGGTGAAAAACTCGATTCATTTCTCGGTCTGAAAAAATTGAGGATGTTAGGTTTGATGGATGTTACTATTACGACAGATGCAGTCCCAGATCAAAGTGTGGGGACAAGAATCAGAACTACTGTTTCACAGTTGGGAAAATTTGGATATGGTATTTCGGACTGTCTTGCTGCCTCCGAAACTTTGACGACAAGAGATGTTGTTATTGAAAGGTTTAGGGGAAATGTAGATGAATTTTTAATTACAATATATGATGGTAAAAATTCTGTTCTTGAAGGTGGTGATAAGATTTCCAAAATTATCCAAGAGACTTTTGAGATTCATTTGGCGGAAGAGCTTGAATCTCTCGGAAAAGTTACTGTTCCAGGTAATAATGCTAAAACAGTTGAAGATTGTTTAAGGGGTGCATTTTTGACCATGAATAGTGAAATGGGTATTTTAATCAACAGGGATGAATTATCCACATTTAGTTCTGCTGCTGCACACAGAACAAAAACAACTGATAAATTAACGCTAGAAGAGGATGGACTTTCTGGTTGTTCAGCAACCATTATTTACATCAGAAGCAATTATATTTATGTAGCCAACGTTGGTGATATTATGGGTATTTTAACCAAGTCGGATGGTGAGTTTAACATGATTACGACCAAGCATGAACCGTATGCACCAAAGGAGTACGACAGGATTAGAGATTCAGGAGGATATGTTACAACAGATGGATATTTAGATGGCGTTTCGGATGTATCAAGGGCTGTTGGGTTTTTCAAATTAATGCCGCATATAAATGCCAAACCAAGTATTCACAAATTCAAGTTGACACAGAATGAAGAAATGATTGCCATCTGCACAAATGAAATTTGGAAACGAGTTTCATTTGAGCTTGCGGCAGATATTATCAGACAAGAAAAATCCAATCCATTAGGCGCCGCAGAGAAACTAAGAGACTTTGCTATTTCGTATGGAAGTAAGGGTAGGAAGGCCACTTCTGTGGTTTTATCGTTAAGACAGTTTACAACCAAACAGAAGCACCATAATACCTCGAAGCCTGAAGATTCCATCCTACGTAAATTAGACGATGAAATTGAACCACCGACTGGGGACTTGGCGATGGTTTTCACGGATATTAAGAACTCCACATTGTTGTGGGACAATTATCCAGTTGCGATGAGATCTGCGATCAAAGTCCATAATGCCATTATGCGTAGGCAATTGCGTATAATCGGGGGGTACGAGGTGAAGACTGAAGGTGACGCATTTATTGTCAGTTTCCCGACACCTACGGCGGCCTTATTGTGGTGTTTTATTGTTCAATCGCAACTTCTAACGACTAACGAATGGCCGGCGGAGATATTGGCCAATGATCAAGGATTGGAAATAAAGGACAATGAGGGAAATTTGATCTTCAGAGGGTTATCTGTTAGAATGGGTATTCATTGGGGTACCCCCGTGTGTGAAATGGACGTTGTTACGAAAAGAATGGACTATTTTGGTCCGATGGTGAACAGAGCATCCAGGGTGAGTTCTGTTGCGGATGGTGGACAGATCACCATGAGTACCGACTTCTACCACGAAATGGAGAAGGTCAACAAAATCCATAAGATGATCAAAGATGGAAAGGTGGATGTCAACAGGTCGTATGGGTACAAAACCAAGGGCAAGGATGTTGAGAATCAAATGAACCAGCTGGAGAACATTGGTATTGTTCTAGAAAACATCGGGGCCAGGAAATTGAAGGGTTTGGAAACTCCGGAAAATATCTGGCTTGTTTTCCCAAAGCCTCTAAGTTCTCGATTGAAGATGCTCACCAACAAGAACGGAGAGATATACAACAAGTCCAACAAGTTGATAGTTGGAGGGATTACGGTCGAAGTTGCATGGGCGTTGCGTAAAATTGCGCTGAGGTTGGAAAAGGTTGCATCCTTTTTTTCCACGCTTGAATCGCAAGGTACAATCAACCAATACAAGACCTTCACGGACAATGTTAAAAATGAGGCTGAAACCGTGATGAGTGAGAAGCTTGCCAACATCGAGTCCTTCATGCTGCTTTTTTTGGACCATACCATTACAAGAATTGAGAACTGTGTTACCGTGTTGGGGGCAAGACAGATCATTGGGGAGGAGCAGCTGTTTAAGAAGAACACAATCTGTCTATTGGATGCTTTGAAGAGCATGACTGCGGAGTTGGAGATGTTACGTGCCAAGGTCGGGACCCTGGAAGGAAACCCAAACTGCCAAGCGGCAGACCACCATGATAAAATCGTGGCTGTGGACAACTGATAGAGCACTGGATGGGGGGTGGACAATAAGAAAATGGCATACTGAAACGGAACATCGAGTTGTTTGATCGCAAGTTACGTAATAGCATGTTATAGACTTCTTATCTATATATATATATATATATATAGGTATATATCTTATCTATCTGATGGAAAAACTATTTTGCGGAAAAATATCCGTTATGGCGTAAGATCGCCCCTGCTGAGCATTGACAGAATAGGTGACGTCGTGAGGCTCGGCCCCACCTTTTGTTGACGGTGGGAGGGCAAACCAGTATGCTCGGGAGGTAAATAGAGAGAGGGGAGAGCTGCCTTTAAAAGGGCAACAGTTGGCCTCTATTATTTGCAGCTTCTCCCCTTTTCTACTTCCCCCTTTTTCTCTGTTTCCTGTAGCGATTTTTGTTAGTTATCAGATAGATAGACAGGTTTTGTTGTAACTGTTTAGCAATTGTTTCCTATTTTGTTTTTTTTCTTCTTTTCAATACTATTGTTCAACTCTTTCGTTTTTTTTTTTTTTCTAGGTGAAGATCAAGAAAGAAAGAAGCAGAAAGACATCGACGAAAAAGAAGGAGAACAGGACACACGAAGCTGTCCCTACGGTATTCCGGCCATCGGTGCTCTACTGAAATACACATTTGCTATTGTTAAACGATCGTATAGAATGCTATCGTCGACCCCTCGCTGCACAGCCCAGTTTGTGTTGAAACATCTCCGAGACGTGCACCAAAGCAAAACGTTCTACTCGAATGCCAACATGGTGAGCGGCAGAGAGAGCTTGGAAAGGATGAGCAGCAGCGGATGGATCGATCATTCAGTGAGCTACAACACAGACCTATACAGCAGGTTTGCAGACTCAGCGGCAAGCACCAACCAGGATCCCGCAGGCACACTACCAAGTCCTCCCACTGCACGCTCCCACTACCAGAATCGAGTGACAAGACACGCCATGGAATCGAAGTACCTCACAAACCTCATCAACTATAGACCGGTGTTTTTCAAAAACCAAAACAAGTTCAGCATCTGGCACAAGGTGCCGGTGACACGTCGGTCGGCAGTGATGGTGTTGTTGTTTCTGGGCAACGAAGGCGAACTCAGGGTCATTCTAACCAAACGATCAAGACAGTTGAAAAACTTCTCAGGACACATTTCTCTACCGGGTGGTAAGGCGGACAACGGCTTGGAAAGCGAGTTTCAGTGTGCCCGAAGAGAAATGGACGAAGAAATCGGCATTTCCCGTCACAACGCGTATCTCCAGAGTGAGTTTGGCTTTGCGCTGGATGAGTTGAAGACCTTGCCATCGTACTTGGCCAGAACGTTTTTGGCTGTTGCTCCCTGTGTGGGATATGTCAACTGGAAAGAAGACGTGGAACACACCGAACGCCGCCTCAGAAATTTGGTGTTGAACCCCGGCGAGTCGGCAAGCGTCTTCAGCGTGCCATTGAGGGACTTTTTGCAACCTAAATCGGAACGTTTCCAATCAAAAGAGTGCTTGAAACAGAGCCATATAAGGACTAAATGGGCTGGCTTACCATGGAACTTAAGGTCTTTTGTTTTCCCAGTGTACAACAAGAACGAAGTGAATTGGCTTCAAGAAATCGAAGATTTATCGTCCGCATCCGAAGATGAGACCCATGAAGACCAGGAATTCGACGTGCGCACAAGGAATTGCTGGGGCCTAACGGCCAACATTTTGCATGATGTGGCAGAAATCGTCTACAATGGGAGAGACGCCGTAGTTGGCGAAGAAGATTTGATATATTCATTGTACAATCATGGGCAGATGCAAACACAAAAGAGAACGGATTTCGAAAAAAAATTGATTAACAACACTAAAGGCTCTCTTTTTGGTGAAGTCATCCCTCCAGAAGAAATCGAAAAGTTGAAGCATATTTACAAATGATTAAGTGGCTGTCAAAGACGAGACACTGGAAAAGTCTTTGTACTGCTTTTTTTTTCTACTCTCTTCCTGTGTTTTTGACTTTTTGTTTCTTCTTCGTTTTCGTCTTTTGCTCTTCATTGTACGATTCTGCTCCATTATTTTTGTTTTCTTTATTTTTCCTACTTTTTCTAAATTCACAACATAATCGAACAACTACATAATTGTATAGAAAATCTAAAAAGGTAGATACCTAAATATGAGAATCTTATCTGCATATACTAGCATTACTGTTAACCACGCATTTTTTCACTGTTGATCAAATCATCACCAATGGCCTTTTTCACATCTTCACTGATCAAGTTGTTGATGTCACCATAACCCAAACTGATTTCATAAACCTTAACTAACCTCTTCACATCGATGGATATATTGCAATAGCTCAATGCGACCAAACAACAGCGGTAACGAGATATAGTTTCCTTCAAACTTGACCTGATGAAATCATTCTTGTCGCTGTAAATCTCCCAGGAGCTTTCCTCCTCAAGTCTCGTTATACTGACACTACCCATACCAATTGAATATCCCTTCGATGCTGCCTTGAGCTCACTTTCGGCCTTACCGGTTGCATTGTTGGCGGTTGCGTCAACGGAGTTTTTGGTTTTGAAAATCCAGCAATATCCGTTCACACCAAGTATGACACTGACTCCGCCGGGCATGTCATGCATGTGGTTCTTGGTCCTTACAATTAAGGAGGAATTGACTTTTACAAACATACCATTTCTGAGTTTACCGTATTTCAACGAACGTGTGTGCAAACTGGCCGATCCGTCACTGAATGTGCTTTGAACTTCACAATTTAATAAATCACCTTCTTTTAGGATCGACCGCATCTGTAGTTCATCGCTATCACTTTTCCTTCTTAGCACACCCCCCGGCAAATTAACTGCCCCGAGTAGTAAAACACCGGCATGTTCCGCCCCGAGTTCAACCTTCCAACGTTTGTTGCTGATACCAATGATCCGACCAATAATATGATCACCGGTCTCTGGTCTGTAGCGTCCTTTGAATGGTACCACACTGACAAGTTTATTCACCTTGGAAATCATACCCGCAACGGAAGAGTACGTATGTTCATCAAGATAATACGTACCGTGACCTCTCATCCATGTTGCATCTTCAGTGATGAGTTCACCCGGTGTAACAATACTACTATTATCAGGTGCAAAATACTTCTTTTGTGTTGTCTCTAAAACATTATCGATCTCATCTTCCAGCATGGAGTCATCATCTTCTGCCTGGTGATTCCTTTCAGATAGTTTGGAATTACCAATTTCAGGCGTTGTCACGGATATTATCGACATGGAAATTTATAACTGTATTATTTCGATTGTACGTGTCTAATATTCCCACTGTTTATTTGACATCTAACAGATTTATCAGCAAGAGCTACCACCATGAGCAGTAAACATGAATATTCTTACGAAAAAAATTTCATCAAAAAAAAAAAAGCTTTTTCTCACCAACGGGGAAAAAAACATGATGTCTTCTACCTTTAACAGATAAGTTGACTACGACAGGGTGTCGTTAGATGTATACTATATGCCTCCTCAAATCCATTTTTAATATGCTCTCAGGAAATATAGGGCTGCAAAAGATATATATGACTCTCTCTTTAAAACAACTTTGTATAGTTAAAAAAAATTGTTTGGAATCTATACTGTGCTAGAGATTAAAGGAAGTAAATATCGTCAACGATTGGAGTACATTTTTTTCTGAAGCTGAGGGGCGGTCTTGATGCGAAAGTGAAAATTTTTACTGGGGGGAATTCTCTTTTCCCATTAATATTTTGTGACTTCCCAGTGGGAGATGTTTAACGGCCCCAGTAAAATCTGGCACCGTAAAAGCTGGAAAATGCAAGCGCAGAAAAATGTTTTTGTCTGTTTGAAGTCAATATTGATCATAACAGAGAGTTCAAATACATATATAAACACGATATCTATAGAATACAACAAAACTAGTCTTGTATTGCTTCGTAGAATAATAAATAAACACTGGCATCTCTACTTTGACCATTTCTATCCGACGTCATGATTTTGTCATCATCACAAATAATCCAACTTTGAGGCGAAGACACAGTGGCGGTATAATGGCCGGAGTCAATACTCGGGCCCAGATGCTCGATCCAAGAGTTGAGCTTATACGTCCTAGAGCAGCTTTCAAAGTGCATGTCCAAAGTTTCTTGCAGAGGAAGGTTTTTCAAATTGACCTTTGTGTCCTGCTGACTTGGATTGAACAGGGAGAGACATAGGACTAAAACATCTGGCAAATCAACTAACTCCACTGACCTGTACGCTACTCGCTCACGAGTAAAGATGTCGGCAAGACGATTATATTCCTGTTTTTCCTTTTCTGTCAAAGAAGTCGAATACAGGCTGTCTGGTGTTGAAGCTCGATCACGTCTGTGAGATGAGCTTTCGTTGTCAGAATCCTTGGAACCTATGTGATTGGTGATGTTCTTGAAAAATCTCTTTTTCAGGTTCCTTGAGTTTTCCTTCTCCTTCTCTTTCCCCTTTCCTTTCTCCTTTTCCATTTTTTCCTTCTGCTTGGAGGCAGAAGCACTCATGTCATGCTCCTTCTCTAATTTTTCCTGCAACTCCTCTAACCGTTTTTCAGCCTTGGTGCAGCCATCACAATCCCATGCATTTCCCAACCGAGTACTCATTTCCTCTGGGAAAAAATTCTGGTGTAAAATTTCATCAAGTGACGAATTTGTACTTTTCAAAGATAAATGGATCATAATTGAAGTATCGTATCTCACACTTGAATATCCACATCTATTGCATTTCATAACAACGCCTTCTTTGATATTGAAAATATTTTGAATGTAACTAAAACCCTCCTTTTTCAATGATTTCAACTGCCAATCTGTGTACTTTTCACCATATTGGTTTGATATTTTTATGAAACCTAGATGTTGGGCATTTTCAAAACTAATTTTTAATTCCTTGTGCAACTCATCAATAATATAATACAAAAATTGTGAAGTATCTTGCTGTTCGTTTGGTATATTATAAGATGGATTTAGTTTATTAATGATTGACAAAAATCTGGTCATATCAATAACGGGAGGTAGAGAATTATTGGGCGATAAAGCATAAAAAGTATTAAATAACTCATGAAATCCAGAAGTTAATTTAACATTTTTACTGCTTAACTGAGACAAATATATTTTTAACGATTCATCATCAATAAAAAACTCACGGAATTCTTTTAACGAAAACAGACATTGAATCATTGAATTAATATAGCATGTTGAACCCATATTCTTCAAACCTACGACAGGTTTGTATTTCAATTTGCTCAGCGGTTTATAGACAAATGACTGGGGAGTTAATGATGGTTGAGTTGGTCTATTAGAAGAATTGGCTAAAGCCATATTTTTCATAGAAGTTTCCGTGGCATCATACAACGTATTTGGAAACTGAGGTGAATTATTACCCGACAAAGATAACGATGGTATTTTAAGATTGTTTGAATTATTGAACAATGTTTTGTTACTGCTATTGCTGTTGCTGCCGCTGCTATTACTATTATTGTTACTGGTATTATTCTGTATTGCAGACTTTAGTAGTGGTTTTGCAGTTGGGATAGGTGGGGGGGAAGGTGATGCATTTCTTTGTCTAGAAATGGGGGTGGAATATGCCCCTATATGTGAAGTTCCGTTAGGGTGGCCATTTAAACGCACATTTCTGTCATTGTATAGATCCGAAGAACTCGTATTAACGTTTGGTATTTTTCCATTGTACATATCCAAAGAACTTGTGCTAACGTTTGGTATTCTTCCATTGTACAGTTCTGAAGAATCCGCAGGAATTGGTGGTATTCTTGGATCGCCATATTTTGAATTGTCAGAATATTTGCTATAAGCAGTAAGGTTATATCCGGTTTTCTTTGTGGCGGTGGTGGAATTGCTACCGCTGTTGCTAACATAATTATTGTTGTTCGCCTTGATGAAATTCTCCTTGAACGTCTTATAGCCTCCCTGCAACCAATAGTTATTTGTTAGACTGTGTTTTGCTAATTGGTCATTAAGAGTTGTTTCTAAATCTGAAAGCAACTCTGAGTTTGAAAAAATGACAACTGTATCTTCAGGTTTCAAGTAAGGTAGGACATTTGCCTCAATATATGACGGATCGCCGACATATGAGGGGTTGATGGATAAAACGGTTCTGGAAGTTGAGTATAAATTTTTGGGTTGGATGTTTATCACGACAAGCGAGTCTGGGTCTAAGCTTGCGAACGTCTGAAGGTCGAGGGTTTTTAAGTTTGACGTGTTGATCAAATCTAGGGATGAGGAGGAGTCCGAGTTGTTTGAGGATACGTCGTTCAATTCGGACTGGGGATAGAACTCAGACGGTGACTGTAGTGAACTTTTTGGATCCAGGCTTCTCTTCAGTACGGTGGATGTGGGAATATCGATGTTGAGGATTCTACTAGTTCTGGCGGCATCCGACTTTTCACTTGGTGATGACAATCTGTGGACGAATTCGATCACCCGCCTATAATAGTGCCGGCGTGAGGAGGACAAAAAGTCGTCGTACTTGTCGAGCAGGATATCGATGTTCTGCTGGTCCGAGTTGGTTATATCTGAGTGTTCCTTTTCATTTTTTCTAAAGACCAGTTTCAAGATCAAATAGAAAGCTGTGAAGATTTCCAGGGCAAGTTCATCGCAGCAGTCCAGATCATTCTCAAAGAGGATATAGCAGTAGTTGCTGGCGATGTAAATCCAGTCATTCATGAGTTTGGGCCAGGCGAACTCCGGAGGGTCCAGCGAATAGGCCGACTCCAGTGACGCCCGCTTCTGTTGGAACAGCAGGAACTGGTGGTCCACTATTGAAGAGATGATGTGTTCTGGTATTCTCTGGATCGCATCTCTTTTGGGTGTCTGTAGGGAGATTCGGCGTTGCACTTTTCTTGTTGCAGCATGGTATGTTGTCATGGCGGCTCACCACTCTTCTTTTTTGTTCGATCTGCTTGTGCTCATGCGTATATTGGCATATATTAGCATCCATACAAATATGTATATCTGCGTCTATATTTGTAGGTACCGGTATATGTATATATCGATATTTTAAGGGGGAAAAACAGCTATTTATAGACTATAAAAGATGACTGACGCAAGGTAATTGGAATGTCTCCTAGGATATCTGTTGTGTCTGGTTCTCTCTCTCTCGATCTTTGCCCCTGTTCTTTTCTCTGAAAGCAAAAGAACAGAGCAGTTCAAATCGGAGGACATTTCATACGTTGGTGTTTTTATTTTGGGTTGGGGAAGGTCGAGTAAGTAGAGAAAAAGTGTGTATTCTGCGCCTCCCGCGATAGAAGAAGATCTGTGATGCAGTGACACTAATTATAGATCCATTTCGATATCACTCTCACTGTCCAGCTGGACGGAATGCACCTGGTCGTTGGGACGAGCAGGAGGATTTGACGAGCTGCTGGTGGAATGGGAGGGTTGTGTGAAAGCTGGGGCGGATGGGGCGGCGGAAGAGGGTGCGTTCTGCGAGGGAGGGAGGGCGGAAGCCCCTGCCGACGAGGCTGGGGGCTGGTGTTCGGAACCGGAGTGCACTGGGGAGCCGTCCACGTCGGAATCGAGCTCCACGTCTGAGTCGGAGTCTGCGTCTGCGTCGGACTCGGACTCGGACTCGGACTCGGGCCCGGAGTCCAGCCCCATGTCCTGCCGGAACCTGTGCAGAACGTCCTTCTTGTTGGCGTACTTGGCGACGTACTCCCGGACCTTGGCGTCGTAGAGCGCCCTGTTGCTCAGATAGAGCGAGCTTGCGTCGCCGTTGAGGGGGTCCGAGGCGTTCGGGTAGTTCAGGAGCTGCGGGATGAACGTTTCGAACACGTGCAGCATCGTGAACATCGGCGACCAGGTCTGGTTGATCACGTCCAGGCACACCGAGCCCGAGTGCTCGTCGATGTTGGGATGGAAGATCTTTGTTTCGAAGCCGATCGATGGCGACTTGTAGGGGTACTGGTCGGGGAGCTCCACGTGGATTTTCCACATGCCCCCTTCGTAGGGGGTATCCTTCGGGCCCTCCAGACACACGTAGAGTTCCTTCATGCTGTCGTTCACCAACGACGCGTCGAAGTCGCTCATCAGCAGCTTCATCACGTCCAGCTCGATCCTCTTGGAGTGTGACATGGCAGTCTAATTCAATGATGTCCGGTTGGGGGGGGGTGCCCTAGCGCTGGTGTTCTCTGGCTCAATCCTATGAGGCCCTTGATGCACTCACAATAAAGATGGCCTCTGTTGCAACTAGTCCACTGTGCCTATGGCGATACACCAGACAGCAGAAGAAACCTTGCTCCACAACAGGGCATCCAATGCTCAGCAACCCTTGTGTCTTTTGCCTCTTCTGATACTTATGCCTATTTTTTTTCCTTTGCTACTAATCCTCTTGAATGACCTAATCCACTGCTCGCCTAGCCGATAAACTGCACTATCTTACATTGTATGCGTAATATACATATATATCTATATATATATATATATATGTACATATTTTTCTATTGTACTGGGGAGAGGGGAGCGGAGAGAGGCGGAGAGAGGCGGCGAGCGACGCACACGAGCCGCACAGAGTCACGTGTCTCGTCACGTGACAAGCGGTCACGTGCGTCCTGGTTTGAGAGGGACTACTGTTGCTTCTGCGCCTGCTCCTGCTCCTGCTCCAGGAGAGCAACCTCTTCTGCGAGCCGGGCCTTCCACTCTTCCAGATACGCCAGCTCGTCTCTGACAAGGGTGCCGTCCGGGTTTTTCACCACGTCCTTGAGGTCGAAGGTCTGTCTGAAGCTGGGGTCGATCTCGATGGCGCCGAGACCCTCGAGCAGGGTCTCGTTGAGAAACGTGTATCTTGCGGCGAGGTCTGAGCGCAAGGTGATGCTTTCCAAGCCGTCGTCGGCAGAAACCCGCTTGATGGACGAGTGGTCGATGATCGGCATCGTGTCTGTGTTGCTTGTGTCTTCTGTGGTGGGGCGTCTACCTCGGTGGCGATGGCGGTGTGTACCTCTACTCCACGCCCCGCTGCTCTGCGTTACCACAAGCACATGTGTAGAGCTTAAACAAAAATAAAAACGTGGATACGAGTGGAAAACCAAGACACCCGAAAAGGGGGAAAAAAAAAAGAAAAAGTTCGCGCCTGCGACTTGCCCGATTCAGAAATACCCTCACCTACAAAACCATGGAGAGGAAACATGCCATAGTGTATAGTTGGAACTGTAGTATATATATATATATATATATATAAGGTGGAAAGTATCCCTGCCGTGTCTAGAGTAACGCAGCAGAGAGGCCACCGGGGTTACATACGATAAACACGGCGTGGTCTGAACGGCAGGGGAATAGAAAATAAACAGCGGGCTGCCATGGAACCAGTGGATCTCATCTCACATCAGTACCGGTTTGACATCTCGGACGGCAGAAGAATATCGGGGATCCTGATCGCCATTGATGACCAGTCGAACCTGCTCATCACGAACGCCACAGAAGCGGCCCCAACGGGCCACACGAGAGAGCTCGGCCTCGTGTCCATACGCAGGAGCACGGTCGATAGAATCTGGGTCTCGAAACAAGAACACGGACAAATCTTCGCCAACAGCCAGGTTATATAGAGGTGTGGAGAGACATATGTAGAGCTATAGAAAGACATATATAGAGCTATAGAAAGACATATATAGAGCTATAGAAAGACATATATAGAGCTATAGAAAGACATATATAGAGCTATAGAAAGACATATATAGAGCTATAGAAAGACATATATAGAGCTATAGAAAGACATATATAGAGCTATAGAAAGACATATATAGCTGTCTAGGAAATCCCAACAGAACCACTCCGCTCAACGCTCGGGCCAATCCCTAAAGAACAGGGCCTCCGGCGGCGGCCCGGTCACAGCTTGGCCCGGCTGCCGTAGTCGCCGAGCAGCTGGCCAACCTTCTCAGCACAACCCCAGCTGGATTGGAAGCCAGCACCTCCCACCCCGTAACAGTGGATGACTCGGCCGCATCTCTCGATCCGGTATCCGCCTTTCCTGTAGGGCCGGAACCCAACCTGCTGGCGGACGATTTCCAGGTTGTCCCAGTGGTACTCCGGCAGATACTCCAAGCACCGGCCCAGGATCCGGGTCTTCAGGTCCTCGTCCACGTATTTACTCTCGGCACCCACCTGGAAACAGCCGCCAATGATCAGCTCGCCCTCACGTCTTGGCATGAGATACAACGCCTCGTCCTCCTTGTCGATCTCCACACAGGTCACCTTTTTGAGACCGGTGGTATTTTTGGCCACGTACACCACACCACGCACAGGGAACAGCTTCTGCTTCTCTTCCGGCTCGAGATCCAACAGGTCACGGGCCAACAAGCCCGTGCAGTTGATCACAAAGTCGGCCCTGGAGCCGGACGAGTGCAACTCGAACGCCTCCGAGAGCTTCTGGACGGTGCCTCTGCGCAGGGAAAACCTGGCGTCCGGGCCTTCGCTGGCACCAGAAAGCCTCCAGCACTCGTTGATCAGAAAGGTCATGTAGTAGGCCGTTCTGATCACCATACCGTCGAACTCGTAGCCGTACGCATATTTCTCCCCGTCCATCTCGTCCTGGGCCAGCTCTCTGAACTTGCACTCCTTTGCAAACGGACCTTGGCCAAACCACGGGATGTCCTTCACGCACCCGGCTTTTCTGAACTTCTTCTTGGACACGTACACCACATTCTTGCGTTCGGTCACGCCTGCTTCCGGTCTGCTCCGGATCAGCTCATAGAACTTTCTGTATCCAACCGCATCGATTTCCTGCACAGACTTGTCCTCGTGGTTGGCAAACGATTGCCAGTTGGCACCTGCGATTGGCGAGGTGTAGTTGTGCTTGAATTCAAAGTCTGTTGGAAAATGCTGTGCAACGATGGTGACTTCATTTCTTGGGTCTTTTTTCAACAATTCGTACGCGTTCGTGATACCAATGACACCGGCACCGACAACCACAAATTTCGTCATTCTGCTGTTATTCTTCTATTTGAAACTAGCAATTGCAATCCTTGTATGTGTTTCTACTTTGGAAATAAAAATGTTCAAGAGTGTTCAAAATCTCAATTTCATCCACGGCAGAACAACCCGACAACAGGCAAATCTATGTCAGAAAGATATGACAATATATATATATATATATACATAAAGAGAGAGAGAGAGAGATAGATTGGTATCTTTACCCGTCTTCCTATAAGCGGAAACATCATCCCTTGTTTGTGTCTTGTCATCCATGTGAGGCAGTTGATTGTTATTTTAATAGTACGATAACCTGGCGCGAGAATTTCCCAGAGAGGCAATCTAAGCGATTGTGGTGTAATTCCATATCGCTTATCAACAACCTATTGATTGCAGTTAAAGAAAGACAGTAATATTACAAACAACAAACTAAATAATACTTTGAATTACCTACGGATTTTGAAATGCATTATTCTAATAGATATGGTACGAGTAACAAAGGGAGTTCGACGATGATTCGACGAGAAGGTCGAGGGGGGCGTCACGATTCATGGTCGCTTGGAGCGACACTGGCACCTCTTAGAGTAACATCCTCGTCATCTTCACCACGAAGAGTCCAGTTCAAGTAATCGGCGTCATTGCTCTCCTGCAACGTGCCCAAATCACCCGGGGTCATGGCGCCATATTTGTTGTCTCTTGGGGAGCCTGGAACACTGAGTGGGCGGGTCAACTTGATCTTCTCGTCGCTTTCAAAGGGGTTGATGGTCTGGTTGAAATCCTCCGGGTAGGCCCTTCTCAAGGACAACATCCGAGCCTTGGAGTACTCCAGACCCATTCTCTTCCAGTCCAACAAGTCACTCAATCTTTCGACCCTGTTTCTTTGGTTGATTCTCTGTCTTCTTGTCTTCTGGGTGAACTCGAACATCTGGTCCGACAGCTGGTTGATCGATTCGTCCACAGACTTCATTCTTCTATCGACAATGTAGATCCCGTAATCTTGCGAGTTCTCAATTAGATCCTCCATGTAACAGCCAAACCCAGAGAGGTTGGTCGTGATGGACGGAATGCCCATGACCGTACATTCAGCAGGCGTGTAGCCCCATGGCTCGTAGTACGAAGGAAAGACACCCAGGTGACAGCCTCGGACAAACTCATCGTAGTCAATTGGAAGAACCGGATTCGAGGAGTTCAAAAATTCGGGGTGGAAGATGATTTTGACCCTGTCCTCCTTCCTGTTGAACAACTGGCACGACCGGATTTGGTTCAGAATCGGGTCTGTCGCATCGTCGATCATGTTGTGTGTGACAATGGCCGGTAAGGAATCTCTCTTCATCGCAATCATACGTCTCTTCAACAAAACCCTGTCGCTCGACTTCAAAATGTCATCCAAGTCCGGCAACGCAGTTCTGGCGGAATCGTTGAAATGGTGAGGATCCTGACACCAGTTGAGTAGTCTTTTGCTCATGGCATCCTGGATATCCTTGACCGTGTTTTCCAGCTGTCTGATGACGGCTTGGCCTTTCAACGTTTCGACGGTATAAGAGTTGGTTTTGCCTGGCATGATAATGAATGCAACCACGGTCTGGTTGCTGTTGATTTCCTTCAACTTGTGGTTCAATCTGGCCAACGCCTCGATGTAGAAATCAACACCCTTGTTTCTGTATTCGTATCTTCCGGCAATGAAAAAGTAGAGTGTGTTGTCCAGGCTGAAATCGAGCTGGCCGTAGAAATGGCCCCTGATGAACTCATTGATTTTTTCCTTCTTCTCCGCATGCAAATTCTGGAATTCGTGAACGGCTTGGAACTTCACCACATTCAAACCGTTTGGCAACACCCCATCCGGTTTTCTCTTCAATAGATGTTCACTTTCGTAGGCAGTGATGTGCGAGACCGTGGTGAAGACGTCGGCGGCATGGGCCGCCGATCTTTCGACGCAGTATCTGTGGTAGATACCTCTCTTACCGGCCTCGTAATCGACATCGAACTTATCCAAGTTGTTGTAGAAGTCGACGGATCCCGCACATAAGTACCTACCCAAGAGGGTTGCGTGGGTGGTGAAGATGGTGGAGCAGTCGATTTTCCGTTGCCTGCACAAGGTCAATGCGACCCCGGCCAACCACTCGTGGGCGTGTAGAATGATGGCCTTCTGTGTCTGGTGGTGGCTGAACTCGCCAATAAACCATGCCGTCAAGTACCCTAGCAGGACGGCGTCGTTCGTCTCCGTGTCTGTTTCGGGGGTTGGGATTGCCGCAATGTTCCATAGGTCTGTTTTCCACTCGTTCAGATGGTGTGCTGCTGAGCCGATGTCGAACAAGATGACCCGGGGTGCGCCTTCGATCAACCACCGGCCGTAGATGTACTTGATTCCCCGGCTCTCCATCGAGTCCAGCGTAGCCTTCAACGGTTTGTTTGTGATGGGAACCTCTTCGACCTCGACAGACGCCGACTTATAGTTCAGAGGTCCAATCAGCATGTATCTGTCCTTGTATTCGGCCACCGTCACTGGCGCCTTCGATTTAAGGACCGAATAGATGCCGCCCACCCGGTTTGCAACTTCCGTTGCCACTTCAAACAGATAATGGTTCTTGATGTCTCTAGTCATTTTTGCGCCCAATTTCAACAACAATTGGCTGATTAATCTGGGGTATGAGCTTGGGTGATCGTAGAAAAAAAAGCAGTCCCTCTAAACACTCCCAATTGGTTTCGATTCTCTGCAGAAGACAACCGATACTTCTCTCTGTTACCTTGTGTCTGTTGGAACCAGGGCCAGGTATGTTGGTTCTCCTCTACACATCTGTATCCTATAGAATCTACAAAGAAAGAAAGACAATAGTGATGCCAGATTGTGAATGACCTAACAATAAGGACGTTCGCCCGCCATAGGCTGATGATTCTCACCACTTTTGTTTTTCTCCCACCCCCGCTGGCTTAAATTAGTTTTGCAGCTCACACAATGGGTACAGCGAAGGACGGCCGTGGGCACACTGGAATGGTTCGTGGCATGCATAGAGATCGGAGAGAATCTTGTGGAGTGCCTCTGGGGACAGGTGATCGCCAAACATGACGGACTCCCTGCAGGCCTTGGATTTGATGGTTTCCCTGAACAGGGTGGGCATGTGGCCCACAAACCTGATCCACCAAAACGGGACGTCGGTGCTGAGCCCGTCGAGCTGCTGCAACCGCAGGGCCTGTTTGAAGCGATCCTGTAAATTGAATAGAAACTCACAGATGCCTCTCTTGAGCAGCAAGGCCCCGGTAGTCTTGAGGGCCACCTTCCTGAAGACGACCTGGGGCAGGTGGGTGATGCTGGCGACGGCGCCGTCGCCAGCCCTGAACTGAATCCCCCAGAAGAACAACGTCTGCCGATACTTCCTCAGCAACTCCGTCTCTCCCTCATCGAGGTCGATCTCGATGGGGTCCGGCAAGGCAAAGAACCTGCCGGAAATGCAGTCGTAGATCAACTCCTTGTACATCCTCTCCAGGTTGATTCTCTCGTGAGAGGCATGCTGGTCCAGCCCGATTATTTGATTCCCGTGCCTGACCAATATGAACTTCTTGTCCACCTGTCCAATCACCACAAAAGCCTTCAAGTCACGCCGGGTTAGGGTCAGCTCTCGAGACTTTTTGAAAAAGTCGGATTGGTTCTTCAACTCCTCCTGGCTGAATGGCACGTGGGGCTCCCATCCGTCATAACTTGCGTCCTCTTCGTCGTCGGCGTCGTTCCCAGCAGACCCCAACTCTTCTTGATTCATCCCCCGTTGCGGCGTGTCGACATAGACCCCACAGCCAGCCCAATCGGCCTCCTCTCTGCCTATGCCACTCTCCGGCCTATTGTTTGCTTCAAAATCAGGGGAGCCCCTTGCTCTCGAATCCAAGTTTGCTGGAGCTGGCCCGGTGATGGAGCTCTCCTCATTTCCTTTCATTCGGATGGCATCCTGCGTATCCCTAGCTTTCTGTTGCTTCCTTGTTCCAAAATAGACATCTATCGCCTTCTTGGACAACAGTTGAAATATCTTCATATTTTTGCTTGAAAAACACGATTTACTTGGATCTTGAACCAGATCCTGTTCATCGATTGGGGTTGAAAAGTTGGCAATCAAAATGGGATTGCTGCTGTATGGCTTGCCATACATGTTGGATTGACCTCTTTTTTGCCTTTTCAATCCCAGGCGATATTCTTCGAAGTGGGGCCCGTGTATATCATAGCAACTCTGGAAATAGGAATTGATGTATTTGCTGAGATCTTTATTTATCAGCGGTCGTCCGTTCAAGTAGATGAATTGATACTTTTTGGTTTGCACCGTTGACAGCCCAATACCAGCGGTCAATTGGATGTGCAGCTGTTTCACTCTGCAAATTTCAAAGTTATCGCAAAGTCGCTGGCCAAACACAGCATTTAAGAGCTTAACTTGCAATTGAAACGGAACGCTTCTGTCGTCCTTTTTAATGGCAGATTTCAATACCACATTTTTCGACCATTTGGAGCTTCTAAATTCGTGCCTTGTTATTTCGATATTCACCCATGGGGAGTTGATCAAACTGCCAATGACTGCCCTCCTGATCTCGAAAATATCGTCCACCCAGCCTTTTTCTAACCTATTCAGCAACAGCCTCTTTCTGACAACAACCGCATCAAACAATCCAACAACACGTACCCTTGGTCCCGACTGGCACGGCGGAGTCCATCCGCAAAACCTTGCCAATCAACCTTTCTCCACTGAAACACACCTTAAAGCCACTGCGGTTTTCATCGACACAAGATGTGATCATCACCGTATTGGAAATGTTTCGTAATGAGTTCATCGCTTCGCCTCTGAAACCAAAGGTGGTTGTCTTTGCAAGAAGACCCAACCCGCTAGCTTTCCCATTACCCGAATCATCTGCTTCGGAGTTGACCTCTACCTTGGACGTGAAAAACCGCTTGCCGACGTTGGCCAAGGATTCCGGATCGATTCCCATTCCATCATCACTATACTCCAGATCTATGCAGTCGGCCTCGTGGTTAACCTTGACGTTTATTCTTATCCTACTGGCCTTGGCATCAACTCCATTTTGTGTTAATTCTCTCACCACGTCGGCCAAACAATTCAGCTTCACCTGACTTTGCAATATGCTACAGATGGTCTCCTCAAGCTTCAAAATCCGGACCATGCCCTCTAGCTCTGGCTCGTGGCATGACAGGTTCCTTCCAAAGATGTGCCTAGCCAAGTTGCCCTTCCCTCTATTATGTCTATAATAATCAGGGCACAAAAAGAAACCCTTCTTACGGTTTACTGGAAAGATTGAAAAAATTCACCAAGCGAGATCAGGAAAAGAAAGAAGGTTGTACACTTTTTCTTTCAATCCTCAACCAGCACTGAACAGTGTCTTTTTCTTCCTCTGGTGGTTCACATTGCTCTTCTGCTAGCTACTGGTCAGGTGTGGCCCAGTCTTTGGTTTGGGCTAGAACATTCATGGAAGGAGTGAAAGATGGAGCACTGTTGCATTGTTTGTCTGTATATTATTGGGTTCAATAATAGAGTACAAACTAGATGATGTTGTCCTCTTGAACAACTTCTCACCCCTGATTTACGTACATGGTATTTGAAGATAGTTTTTGGACAGTCCGGGAGAGCGTTGGCTGCATTTGGTCTGATGCAGTAATGTTTGAAGAAGATCACAAGATTCATCCACTGTAATTCCATCAAGGAGTGATTGCTGTCGTGGTCGTTACGGCTGTTTGCACCTTCAGAAATCAGCATGACTAGAAGTCGGTTTGAATACCCATACATTCTAACATCTGTCGACACCTCGACTTGACGTTCTGTTTTAGTCACCGTTGACGGCGATTGCTTTAGTTTGATTTCTGTTGGTGTTTATGGCCGACCTGGATTGGCTCCGTTCTTTGTGTAATTGCATGGATAATGGGGATTTTACTAGTTACTGGATCATGCCCATGTGTATCCATGCTTTCGTGGTGCTGTGCAGCTAATAGAACTATCTATCGATGCATGTGACTCAAAACATCGGGGGCATAATAATCAAAATGTGCATCATAGTACATCAATCAGTTTTCCGTGCTGTCGGTCGGATTGGTGTCTCCAAGAACACATACATTCAACTCTAATCAAATAATTCCGTAGTCGAGTTCCTTTTCGTAATCGTTATCGTACATGGCTGTACGTGCATCCAAAATTTTGTGTTGCAAAAGTTTCGATGCCAGGCTTCAAAGAATATCAGAGTTTTCATGTGAGCTTTCCGCTACACTTTGTGTCCGTGTTGGTTAGTTTTTTCCAGTTCATGATGTTTGAATATGTATATGAATTTGAATTTGAATTTGAAATTGTTTTGAAAATATAGTAGCATTAGGTTATCCTAAAGAAGATGAAAACACAAAATGAAAATTCAATTTCCCAAACTGTTGAGTTCCAACTAGAGCTTTATAAACTTTCTCATTTACAAGCAATGCCCGTGTAGCGTAATGGTTAACGCGTTTGACTTCTAATCAAAAGATTCTGGGTTCGACTCCCAGCATGGGTGCTGGCATTAGCTTATATTTTTTTCTGCTATAAGATATATAACTGTTAATATGACAAAAATGTGCAGAACGAAAATATTTTTTAAAAAGATATAATAAACAAATATAAGAAAAATAGGAGGTTTAATAATATATATATGGGATGATATATAGTGTGTAAAAAAAGTATAAGAAGGAAAAACGGAATAAAAAACTTAGTCATATCAATAATATTTTATGTAATACTATTTTTAATATAGGGACCAAATAGATTGAGAATCTTGTGGTTCTTTTAGTATTTTTGGATATTTTTTTTGTTCTAGTTCTCTGTTTCTGTTCTGTTGAGAGAAATGGAAAAACAAAAAATAGAATGGAAGGAAACAGGATCATTCCTGACCGAATCCAATGGTGTTTTCAACAGCGATTGTTAGTTTCTTCTTCAAAGATTCGTAATCTTTGTATGGTGGCAGATCCACCCTATTGAAACAGGTATGTGACTTTGGCAATTGATCGATTTCACCGGCTTTTTCGATGGTAAATCTTCTTGGACCATCGGAACCTTGCAAGTCTTTGAAACCGTTGACAGGGATTCTGGAAGTACCTGTCGTAAATTGTAGCAATCTCGCCCGTTGTTCACTTTCCCATTCACTAACAGCCTTCCAGAACCACTGGATAACTTCATCACTTTCTTGATAACCTCTATAATCTGTATGTTTCTTCCAATCGTCAACATCAATTTCGGCCAAACCACCAATTAATAGTTCAAGCTCACGCTCATCAAATACTTGTACAAGTTCCTGAGGAATCAATTCATTGAAACCTTCGGTAAACGAACGGAATTGCCCCTCAACCGGTTTAGAGATAATCCATTCAGTCTTTAATTCAACAAACTCACGTTTATTTTCATTTGTCACTTCGATATTTCTACCATTTGGCTTCAAGTCAATAACGACCTTTTCACCAAATCGATCCTCTTCAACACTGAAAGTTTCATATAAAATATCCGTGATATCATTTTCCAACATCCAACACAGCGATTTATACATTTCAGCATCAACAGATTCTAGATCCTGCAAAACAATCTTCTTCCTCAACATCATCTTATACATTGCACCGACAAAAAACGCATCAAGGAATCTACGATGGAAAACTGCCAATCCAACAACTCTACCAACAAATTTGAAATAATTTAGATGTTCAGGGTTAATGTTTGAATTTGGATTGATCTGTAGTGTGTAGTTGTCACTTGAGGCGTATTTAAACAAACCATAGGCAGGATTAAAAACCTCGTGTGATAGTTGCTGGAAAAATTCTCTTGAAACCCCACCGTAGTCCAAACCTTCTTCACCTTCGAATTTAATCATTAGTCTCTTTTTCAAATCTTCTGGGGTTTGTCTCATGACTTCTCTGAACGAATCTTCCAATAGACATTCTCTTCTGACCTTAATATGACACTGACCCGGTAAAATTCTTAATGCAGGCTGAGATCTGAAATAGACAAGTTTTCTTCTGAAATCACGTTTATATTGTGGAACATTTTGATCCAATGAAGATGGTAATCTTGGATCATCCCAAGTTGTCGTCTTAGTGTTATGATCAACAAAATAAACCCTGGAAGTATTTGCAAGTCTCATTTCCCAACCACTTGGTAACGGTCCCATTGCGGATAATCTTTGTGCATTATAACCTGAGTTTGCACCAAAACTTTTAACAAATTGCTGTCTTCTTGGATCAACCCAAGTTGTTGTTCTTGTATTGTGATCAACGTAATAAGGTCTGCCCTCAGGTGTGAATCTCTGTTCCCAGCCAGGTGGTAGTTCGCCCAATCCTGGAACTGTTTGACCTGTTGCCTCTAATGTTGAAGCTTCTTCTTCGGTTAAGGTGTGACCCGGTAGGGAATTGTTTATATTTGCCGAGGACGTTGAATTTGTCGTTGCCTGTCTTTGGTTATTACTGGTTGCGTTAGTAGTGGAGGTGGAAGTGGCACCGGTATTATTACCAGTTGCCTCACTTGAATCTAATGTTGGACGTTTCCAAGTTGTTGTTCTTGTATTGTGATCCACGTAATATGTTCTACCGAAATTATCCGTTCTACGTTCCCAACCCGGAGGCAACCTGCCCAGCTGATCTTCGAATGAGGAGAATTGTCTAGAGTTGGAAGAGCCTGGTGAGTTTGTGGAAGCGGCCACGCCAGGAAATTGGGAAGAATTTGACGCATTATTATTTGAAGTTGCAGATGAAGATACACGATTATGCGAAGCAGCTGTAGGAGTTGAGTTATTTCTAGCCGAAGAGAGGGGGTCCCTTGAATCACCTGGGGTTTGTTTACGGGAAATCGATATTATGATTTTACCAGACACCGGCAAATTGGAATTCGATTTTTTCAATTCTTCCGAGATGGTTTGGTGGCTTGAGGAGTCATAGAAGTTGATGTAATCCTCTATCCTCAAGTTTATGACCCCGAGAAACCCCTGGTCTTTCTTTTTGAACTTTCTCTGATCGAAAACCTGTATGATCAAGACGGAATTTGGCAGCACGCTGAATTCAAACGATTGGTTCCAATGAGGCGACGATGTTCTCTTGGCTGTTTCTGTTGTTTGGGTTTGGGATCCATCGATCGTCAACACTGCAAAAGGGTCTGGGGACTTGAAGATTTCTCTTTTATACAAGCCTTCTGCAGCGATCACCTTCACTATGATTGTTGAGCGAGTTGAGGACATACTGTACTGTATTTGATTCGATTCGATTCTATTCTATTCTATTCCTTTTGATTTTTGGTATTTTTCTATTTACCAATTGTTTCAGACTTGATTGATTTTATAATATATGTAGAATAAAAAATGTTTTTTTTTTTTAAAAAAAGCTCAATCGATGCTGTTCAAGTTGTTACTTTATTATTTGTTTTAAAAAAAAGCTCAACCGATGCTGTTCAAGTTGTTATTTTATTATTTTTTTTAAAAAAATCTCTGCTACCTATACGATTTGGCCAATTGGACTAACCGATGGGATATCTATATAATCTGTTATCTGTGTTTCAAGTAATTGGTATAACAAGAATATAGAAATACTTCTCAACTCACACTCCCTTTCAATATAGGACAACAGAGAGGAGAATCTGATTCCGGTTCAAATTGGTTGGAGAGATGATGATGGTGGCGATGGGTGGAATAGATGAGTCACCCTAGGAGGTATATTCAAGTGGATCTTGATACAGGGGAGGCCGATTGACAATAAAGCGTTATGGATGGTGGCAAATATAATGCCAAGAGAGAGAGATAGAAAGAGAGAGGAAAAAAAAAAGAACCAACTTTAAAAGATATCGTGTTTGAGTATCCTTATTACCTTCAACTGTCTAATACTACACTTGATTTCTCTTTTTTGTTTTTTTTCCCTCCTTCTTTACTAGGCCGCAAGACCGGTTCTTTATTAGATGAGAAGGCAAATATTCGAACAATCGTTAACGATATAAGAGTAAATAGTATCAGAAGGTAATAAAAAAAAAAAAAAAAAAAAAAAAGGAGAAAAAGGGAAAACATAACCCGAGTTCCGCACCCAGAAGGAGGTGTACGGGTTTAGAAAAGAAGAAGGGGGGGGGAGGGAAAAAAAGAGAAAAAAGAGAAAAAAGAAAAAAGAGAAAAAGAGAAAAAGAGAAAAAGAAAAAAAAAGAGAAAAAGAGAAAAAGAGAAAAAAGAAAAAAAGAAAAAAAGAAAAAAAGAAAAAAAGAAAAAAGAGAAAAAGAGAAAAAGAGAAAAAGAAAACAAAAGCCCCCTCTGGGCAAACCACAGAACCCATCTGTTGGTCGATCGACGCCTCCCCGTCTTCCCGTTCATGTCCTCCCCCCCTGATATGTACTTCACCACCTTCCTAATCGGGCCACTCCGCCATCCAGCCACCGACCGACATGAATTCCGCAAGATTTCCACATCGAATGTCCCGATTGGGAAAAAGTGAACACCAGCTATTATCTGGCCTTTTTTTTGAAAAAAAAATCCCGAAATTATCAAGAGAAAATATAAGGAGATTTCTGCAGAAGAGGCAACCGGAAACAAAGAAAGTTGAAAATAGTCGTTGTTATCCCGTTTATGACCTATTGTATTATTCTAACTATAATAATAGATTTAATAAAACACGTTCAAATTTAAGCATGAAAGTTAATTATCTTTCCTCTTTAGCTCCGTATTGTTCAACAATCCAAAAGTTGCAAAACTCAGTTGGTTTCAACCAGCACCATGAGTGCGTCTGTACCAATTGATACAGGTGTTTACTTTTCCATATAAATAAGGAACCGTCCCTCCTCATCAGTCCGCATCCCTGGAGAGTTTGCGGCCATGGTCAGTTGGACACACACTAGCTAGGCCCTTGGCAACCCATACTCTCTCATACATCCCATTGCACCAGTGCCATTCATTCCTTTACCCCCGCTTCGTTGTCCGTGCACGCATATTCCGTGTTTGCTCATCCTCCACGAAATCTCTGACAACTTCAGTTCGAGCTTTTGATTGCCTTGCCCAATCATTTTCCCCTAATTGGTATTCTGCATCATCGTTGCTGTTTCCTTTTTAGATCGTGCCTTTCGGATCCAAAGGCACATTTATGTCTACGCTTTCGTCTAGCACTATAATTGTTCAAAAATCTTGAGTCTATTTCCCATAGTCATCACAGGGGTTATAGATCGACAATTGCAGCCAAGCACGATAACCATTATATTCTTGCAAACAGTCCAACTCTAAACCGGTTATGCCCAATTCTAAAAAAATTTCTTAACCCAGTTTATATCTAGCAAAATACTTTCACATCCCAACCGTTGTTGTTCCAATAAATACCAACTGATATTCATTCTTTAATAATAGTTCCATTCCCTTTCCTTCCCCTGTCCTTCTAATTTTTCAACTGGATTTTACTTCCTCCGCTAAGGTTCAAAACACCAAACTAATACACTTCCAGCCAGCTAAACTTGCTCCAAACCTAATATTTAATATGTCCAAATTCAAGGTCCAGTCCAATTATTGGAAAATCGACAATGTCGAGTCCGACATTACCCATTCCATCTCGATAAATACCACCTTTTCAAAAGAATCAGACACAATTGCAGTCAGCTCCAACTACGCCAGTGAAAATTTGAAGATTTTCCAACTGGCAGCCAATTCGTTGATACATTTGGCGTCCATAACTTTACCTGATATTCATTCGTTAAAATTCCTAAAGCCGGTTTCCGAACCGCCTCACAATTTCAAATTTCTGCTCTCAGGTCATTCAAACGGTATTGTACACTTGTCTGCAATACCGCTGACCGAAAATTCAGTCTTTGAAAATGCAGAGATTATTAAAAGATTCAACCATAAAAAACACCTGAAATCTTCATACCCCTTCGAAAGGTCCTCCTTGACTTTGAACAATGGCACCATCTCAACATCTATCACTTCAATAGATTTGTCAAGTTCGCAATGGACTTCATCACCCATGAATTCCATGGTGTCTGTTTACAACCATCATCTCTTTTATTGGGATACAGCAAGATCAAAAGCCCCATTATCAATCATAAAATCAAATGGTGTATCTCATGTGACAACCAATAAAAACCTAAATTCTGTGATTGCAATCTCCGGCGATTTTGGCCTATCATTGATAGATTTAAGAACCGGTAAAAATCAGGAGAAAACTTCCATTTTTTTGCCTTCTTCAAATTCTCTCTCTTCCAAGTACTCAAAACTAAACGGTTTTGTTTCCTCTGAATGGTGTGAGAACAATGAAAATTATATCGCCACAATTCAGGCTTCTGATGATGTTGTCCACCTGTGGGATATCAGAAAGATGAATCCAATCACAAAATTAACAGGATTCACAGACTCGGTGACCCAAATAAAATGGAAAAATAACTCTCTTTGGACAGGTGATAAAGACGGTTATTTGACAAGATGGGATACCAATAATTTACACAATTTGCATGATAAAGAATGCATAACCTCAAATAATGATAGCGGCATCAATAATATCATGCTATCGAAATCAAAGTTGCCTCCAAAAAACAAGATCGAATTAGGATCAAGTGTGAAAATCTCTGAATCCAAAATACTCTCCTTAGATTATGATACCAACGAAAATAACATCATCTGTCTTGATAATTCATACCTGAGTTCCCACTCAATCAATGGATGCCCGAAGCGCAAAATCGTGAAGCGTATATCAGTAAATACTGATGCAGCATTGGATGACAAACTTTCCACCGTAAGTTCCTCTGGTCGAAGTAACTCTTCTTTAAAAACAGATCCGCCAAGTCCCACATCTGACACATTTTCCAGCAACAAGACGTCTATTTTCAGCCCTGATTCAAGTCCACTCAAATCTGGAAGAAGAGGGAGTGCCGATTCCGTTGCTGTTTCCATATCCACTGACAACATATCAAGCGACTTCTTAGCTAATTACCAAAAGGAGCTAGACAAGATGATCAAAAATATGTCTGCCAAAAAAATCAACGAAACGATTTACCTTTGACAGGTGGCAACTCTTCGATATGCTTCAACGGATCTACTTTGTAATGTTATATTTACATTTTTTTTCTATATAAAAACACTACTAATGGTGCACAGGCACACACAAGTGTATATGAATATGTATAACAGTAACAAATTTTAATATTGTTTTATTTTTAGTGAGCTGAATTGACAATAGAATACCGTGGAGCTAGCCATGCATGATGGATACCCAGGGACTTTGGTTTTCATATTCAACGGTGAAATACTTCTCCTTATTCAAAGTTAACCAGTGCAATATTATATCTAAGTATGCCTTACTTATACGAATGGTGTTTGCATCGACATTGTTCAAGACCAAAATATTTGGAAAGATGGAAATCAATCTTAGAAGGAATATTGGGCCGTAGATGTCGTAGAGAGATTTTGTTTCTTCTTTCTCGAGGAGTTCATTGTATTGTGGTCTTTCATATCTGTACAGCAGGAATGTCCCTACCGACTGTTCAAAGTACTGTTTTATGGATTCGGTTATTTCCAACAGAACATTCAATTCTGAGACACTGTCACTGAATTCTTCGGTGAGATAGTCGGTGAAATCGGCAAGAGTTTTGGAGACAGTCAAGTTGCTATTTATCACCACCTGTTTATTATTCTTGGTGATGTTTTCCAAATCATCGATCAAGACGATCTTCAATTCATCTGGAACAAACGTTTTCATTTCATGATGTGTAAAGCCAGTACGAGATTCGTAGTGAGAGGGGGCAGTCTTCGCCACATTCTGCGCTGCCCGTCCATCCAGCTCCAGAGACACATCTTTTGACTTTGACTTTGGCTTTAGCTTTGAGTTGGCTCTTATGCCGTCGAGTGCTCTGCCTCCGGCCACCGTGTCCTCCTCTTTAATTGCCACCATGGCGTTTGCCGGTCCGTTCTGTGCTTTTTTACCCCTGCCTTTGAATATCTTTCCTTCCCCATTTATGATGGTATCGAGCAGAGAAGTGCTGCCGTTTTTTGGCCTTCCTTTCAGGGGTATCTTCCCTTTGGTTTTGTCCGGCCCTCCCTTACCTTTCCGTTTCAGCAGGGCCTTTTCTCTCTCTGTCTTCTCCAGCTCCTCTCGTTTCAGGCGTTCCTGTTCTTGTATTTCGAGCTCGATGTTTTGTTTCAGCAGCATATTCTCGTTGGTTAGTTCCAGGATACGACTCGAGTCCACCCACTCATCCCACTTGCTATTCCACCCCTGGTAATGCACCATGTAGCATTCCTGCGAGAGGTACTTGTTCGGGAACTTTTTGTCTGGACCGACCTTGATGTTTTCCTTCTTCTTCTCCTCATAGTACTCCACCTTTTGTGTAACTGGATCGAACGTTTTTGTGATCTTGGCATCATACAAGACCGGTCCTTGGTATACCAACACCTTTTCATTCACGTGGTAGTTTTTCTTTCCTTTAACCATCTCGAACACCCGATATCAGTATCTCCAATCACTTCCTCTTCTATGTCCCCACAAAGTGCTACGGATATTGTTCTAGATTGGAGGCAATATCCGATTTCTTCTACCACAAGAGAGAAGCTTGTAGCCCACCTTTCAACAGGAAACTTGACAAAGACGCGTATAGTGAGAAATAGAGGAAGTAACGGATGCTTTTCTCTTTTCCTAACACTCGATTTTGTCAGCGATCTGAAACAGCCTTTGTTTGGAGAAGGCTCTACAGAAAGCCCCAGCTAGGATCCAACACGATAGAGCCTGGACATTGCAGGAGCACAGACAGCACGCATGAATAGCCAGGACGAAAAGGAATTACCCCCTCTGCCCATTGAAACAGGGTATGAAGGGACCCAGCCCCAGGTTTTACGGACATGTTCCACTCCTAGCAAGCCTCGATTGGACCGATTGAAAACCAAAGGCACTCTCTACAAAAACCCCGAACTATCGCATAGCGTCTGCGAAGACTCCAGCCAAGGTCTGTCGTTGCAGAACACGAATCAAGGCTTGCGCAGCAGAAGACCAGGTCCGGTTTTGACCTTGAATTTACAGAACAACCACCTGAACTCCACGCAGGCCGAGACGATAGACTGTGACAACGGGAGTCACAGCTACTCGACGAGGAGCCCGTTTGATCCCACGTTGCTCAGTCCAGCACCGTTTTCTGCCAGCTCGGCAGAAGATGGGAAGTTCTTCCTGCCGGGAAACGGATCCTCGGATATTCTAGCAACGAAAATCCTCACGCCAACTGCGTCCAACTCCCACATCGTGCACAGAAACCTGGTTATCAAACAGCAATCATCAAACAATATAATGTCGGCGAAAACGCTGTGCAAAGACGAAGAAAAGGGCAAGCTGAATTCCAAGACGCTCGACCGAAGGAATACTAAGAAATTGACTCTAAATACGATAGTGGTCGAGAAGGAAACCGCCCAACAGGATAGCCATTTCCACAAGCTAGATGTCAAAGACCCGGAGAGAAAAATAGACGCCAACGAGTTGATCGAAAACATCAAAAATTTGGAGCTCGGGTTGGAGTACCAGATGCCTATCTCTGCGGATGAGCTGGTTGCTCTCAAGAAACTAGGTTCCGGGCAATCAGGCACGGTCAATAAGGTGTTGCACTTGCCAAGCCAGAAAATCATGGCTCGTAAAACGGTGCATCTCGAGGCCAAAGAGGTCATCCAGTCCCAGATCATGAGAGAGTTGCGGATCATGCACGAATGTGATTCTCCGTTCATCATTGAGTTTTACGGCACCTTTTTACAGGAAGGAAATGTGGTGATATGCATGGAATACGCCGACTGCGGCTCGTTGGCGCAGGTTTTCAAGATAGCGGGCCCATTCCCTGAATTCATGCTCAAACACGTGGCATATTCGGTACTATCTGGGTTAATATACCTCTATGATAACCATCGCATCATCCACAGGGATGTCAAGCCATCCAATGTTTTGCTCACGTCGAAGGGTAGAATCAAGCTTTGCGACTTTGGCGTTTCGAGGGAACTGATCAACTCGTTGGCCGACACGTTTGTTGGTACATCGACATATATGTCTCCTGAGAGAATTCAAGGTGGTGTTTATTCTGTTAAGGGTGACGTATGGTCATTGGGCATAATGTTGTACGAGCTAGCGTCTGGAAAACTGGCATTCACCAACGACACGTCGGGTCAAACGTCGATTCTTGAATTGTTGCAGAGAATTGTCAACGAGCAACCGCCCTGTCTTTCCGTGAAAGAGGGATTCAGCTGTGAACTATCCGACTTTGTGTCACTCTGTTTGAAAAAGGAGAACCAGAGACCTACTCCTTCGGCTCTGATGAGCCATCCTTTCTTAGCCGGCTTCCTGGAAGAAGATGGAATCAGAATCAGCTCCAAGTATCGCAGTGATATACGAAAATGGTCAAAGAATGTACGACGGGTACAGAAGGGAAAACCGATCAGGGATGATTAGGGTTATCAATGCAAGCACTCGATTCCCAGAGAAACGTTTTTCTGATTATTTATATATATGAGTATGTATTTATATTATGAAGTTATATACTACTTTCTTCCACAACAGCGATTGTGGTGCCTGTGCTGTTTGGCTGACACATCTCAGAGTCTCAGAACATCTGCAACGAGGTATAAGCTTCCACACACAACCATCGGTTTAGCTGTGTCCTGTGATAATTCATAGGCTTGCAGCAGTGCGTTACGGACATCTGGAACAGTCCGGATTTCTTGATATTGTACATTCTGGGACTGCACTTGTTCTTTCAGGAAAGCTGCGTCCGACGACTCGATCCACGGCATGCCTTCGATGTTGTTACCGAACTGGGTGAAAATGACAATGTCTTTGGACGTGAGGATAGGCTTGAATAGCTCCGATATATCTTTGCCCTTTGTGACTGCAATGACAAACACGAACCCCCCGGAGCCTCTGACCGATGCCAAGTACTTTCCCAGCTCCACCGCAGCCTGTGAGTTGTGTGCACCGTCCAGTAAAATAGGCACACTGCCCTTTTCCATGCCTATTTTCTGCAGGTCGAACGAGTAGCTCTGCAGTCTACCGGGCCACACGGTTTTCTTGATGCCCCTTTCGATCGACGACTGTGTGATCCTTTCATCTCCAATCAGCGATATCATTTTCAGTGCCACCGCCAGGTTATCGTACTGGTACTCTCCCAAGAGAGGAGGCTGTATGTAGCAGTCTGTTTCTCTGCTGGCCACGACCAAGGGGCAAGGCAACTTCTGCGACTCCTCACTGGCGACGGCAAGCACCGCTGCGTCGTTGGAGCCGTCCACGACTGCCGGAACACCCTCCTTGAAGATACCCACCTTCTGATAGGCGATTTCAGCCAGGGTATTACCGAGTAAGTTTTGGTGGTCCAATGCGACCTTGGTGAGGCCCACCACCAACGTTCTGCCCTCCGGTATGACGTTGGTGGCGTCCAGCCGGCCGCCGACCCCGACCTCCATCAAGGCAATCGGCACCTGCGACTCCGCAAAGATCTGAAAGGCCGTGCATGTGAGCAACTCGAATTCGGTGCAACCGACCTGGAACTTTTCATCCGTGTCAAGGATCAGTTTCCGGCACTTGTCATACACCGCCCACGGGACCGGCGTGTTGTCGATCTGTATCGAGTCTCTTGCCTCAACCAGATGCGGCGAGTTGAATTTCCCGTTCGTGATTCCCGACTCCGTGAGCATGTGTGAAATGTAGGAGCACACCGATCCTTTTCCGTTCGTACCTGCAACATGAATGAACTGCGGCTTGTAATGCGGGTTATTCAGCAGTTTCAAAAGCTTCTGGATCCTGTGCAACTGTAAATCTAACGCCATCCTGCTTTCTTGTCCGCTGACGTACATATACCACCAGTACCCGCCCTCAACCCTCCCCTTTTCCACTCTTTCCTACTTCACCATCCTTTATTCAGAGTGCATCTGTGATAGAACCGGATAAAAATACTTCAACACCTTCGGGGTCGATCGACCGCAAAAGAGGGCCAGCTCACTCGTGAAAATCACGAAGAGCGAGAGTGTCTCAAGAAACGAGAGGGAAACAGAGCATGTTTATAGCGTTTTGATCTTTAACGATTAGGAGGGGAGGCTTCTTCATCCTGAGGCGCAGCAGAGAGACACGAGGAGCCAGGACAGCATCTGCTAGGTGACGGGACTAACGATGGCAACAAAACTGTTGGAGCTGAAGCTCCGGAAGTTTTTCAACATTCCCAAGAAGGGCGAAAACTACGAGTTCCGTTCGGGTCTGGTGTCACAGTATGCGGAGGAGAGAAAGGACACGATTCAACGGGTCATTGCGGCAATGACGGTCGGCAAGGACGTGTCCTCGTTGTTTCCGGACGTGCTGAAAAACATCGCCACGCATGACTTGGAGCAGAAAAAACTGGTGTACCTCTATCTGATGAACTACGCCAAGACACACCCCGAGTTGGTCATTCTGGCCACCAACACGTTTGTGCGAGACGCCGAGGACCCGAACCCATTGATCCGGGCGCTGGCAATCCGGACGATGGGCTGCATCCGGGTGGATAGAATGGTGGACTACATCTCGATCCCGCTAAAAAGAACGCTGAAGGACGACAACCCCTACGTCCGGAAGACCGCAGTCATCTGCGTGGCCAAACTGTTCGAGTTGAACCCCACGGTGTGCACGGAACAGGGCTTCCTGGATTCCCTGGTCGACTTGGTCGACGACTCGAATCAGATGGTGGTCGCCAACGCCATTGCAGCCCTCATGGAGATCTCAAAGGCCACCCAGAAGAGTGTTTTCAAGATCGACTCCAAAGTAATATCGAAGCTGCTGGCAACGCTGAACGAGTGCAGCGAGTGGGGGAGAATTTCCCTCTTGTCAGCCTTGGTGGAGTTCGATGCAACAGAACTCTCCCAGGTCCACGAGATTTTGGAGAGCATTTCCCCCCAATTGCAGCACGAAAACCCGGCGGTGGTTCTGACATCCATCAAGGTCTTGATCAAACAGATCAGCAAATTACCGGAGAATGAGGCCAACAATGTGTTGAGCAGACTATCAAGCCCCTTATGCTCCCTACTAACTTCAGCACCGGAGATCCAATACGTGGCGTTGAAAAATATAAGAATATTGCTTGAAAAATATCCAACCATTTTAGACAAAGAACTGAGAGCGTTTTTCATCAAATACAACGACCCGCTATATTTGAAACTCGAAAAGATCGACATTTTGACTAGAATTGCCAACGATACAAACTGCATGTTGCTATTATCCGAATTGAGAGAGTATTCCATAGAAGTCGACATTGATTTAGTCAACAGAGCTATTAACGGTATTGGACAAATTGCAATCAAGGTTGAAAAATGCGCAAAGAAATCGGTGGAAATATTGTACGAACTGTTCTTTGACAGGGGTGACTATGCTGCCGAAGCAATCATAATTGCCATCCAAAATATTTTAAGAAGATATCCAAACCAGTACATGTCAACTATTATGACAGTCGTCGCAGACTTGAAATTTGACGACCTTGCAAAAACGACCGCACTATCATCATACATGTGGATCTTGGGCGAATACCCGAAGGAAATCCCCCATTTAGAAGACAAGTTGACGGCAATCGTCGAAAATTTTGATGATTTCGAGCCAATTGTTCAATCTGCTGCATTGTCATCCTTAGTTAAAATTAGTCTGGTCAAGCCTACACCAAATACTCCTCACCTTCTGCAAACTATCCTGACGAAATCCACCAAGGAAGTTGAAAACGCAGATGTCAGGGACAAGGCGTACCTCTACTGGAGAATCCTTTCCACTGATGATAAGAACGTACAAAAAGATATTATATTAAACAAGTTGCCAATTTTGGAATCAACTATTGAGACGTTCACTCCTGGTTTATTAGAAGACTTACTTGGGCAGCTGGGTAACTTGAGCTCAGTATTTTACAAACCACAAACTTCATTCATAACTGCAGGAAAAGGACACAAGGCATTCATCAAATCATCAGATTTACAGTCAAAGAAATTTGAAGAATTGCAACAGATTGCGAAGAATGAAATTGTGTCCAATGCTGTTAAGGCGGACAATTTACTCGATTTCGACAATGACAACGATAACGACTTTGTAAACAGTGACGAAATTAATAATCCAGATGACAACACAAAACAACAAACCAGTGGTAGTATATTGGATGAGTTAAACGATCTATTTTCTGGATTGGGAAATACTGCAACTGCACCAGAACCATCCAAAAACAATAATATTTTTGGCTCAATTGGCGGTATCTCCTCCTCACCAAGTGCCTCGCCAACACCAACCACAAACAAGTCAGGATCAACACATGATGATATTTTGAATCTGTTTTAAAACAATGCCACACTTCAACTAACTTCGAAGTGAACAACACATAATTGTTGAATTTTGAAATAGAAATCTGAACAAGAACGGAAAGTGGCCTGCAGTCTATAAATAACAACGCAAAGATATATTGCTCTTGCCTATTAGTTATATTTCATTATATTTTTTATACATTTATTTAACGCACTTCTAGCTCTGTAACGTAGATAATACAAAATGTTACACACGAACTGGTATTAATTTTCAACTTCATCAATTTCCTTCTCATCACTCTTTCTCTTAATGTGACTTTCATGTTCCAATTCATCGTCTTGGACAAATTGATCCTCATCTTCGTCATCTTCGACACCGGCACTTTGCTTGAATTCTTCATTTTCTTCATCATTTTCCATCTCCACATCTTCATCGCCTTCAACAGCAGAGACAGGAAAATATTTGTCAATACAGCTTATAATCTCTTCACACTTTTCCTGTCCAAATCTATCTTCACATTCTTCGATTATGGCATACAGCAACACCAATGAACGAGGTAGGAGGTTCATGATCATGAGTTTTTCAATCATTTCCAACTCAATGCTGTTCAAATAGACCATCAGTCCAACGAAATTATCTCTTTCCACGTCGTTTCCCTGATTTGTTTTCGTTAGATATTGACTAAGATCACGTGTTATAATCTCCAGATCAAGAAGTTGTGGATTGAACTTACGTTTACGTTTATCATTAGCTTGCGGTATTGTGAAACTCCAGTTGTTGTCTTTTTGCATCTCACACAAATGCTGATAAACTTCATAGTTTGAAAGTAGCTTTTCTCGATGTTGTAAAATCTTCATATTGCCTTGTCTTCGGTGTATTTTCTTGCGAATAGAGGAACCTAAAATCGGTTTATTCTAAAGAGAAAAAAAAATACAAAATCATGAAAAGGAGAAACTTGAAAAAAATTACTTCAACAACTTCCAAAGCGAGAAGTTTAGATATTTAGTAGCCATGTTTTTGAAAAAAAGACACTTTCTTTGTCGAAAGAAACTAGACCTCAAGAATTGTCCTAATATTTCTGTTATATTTGGCCAGCACACAGCGCAAGCACACAGCGCAATTGCCGGTAATATGTATATTCAACGGACGAGTTACTTGTTGATATTGTAGAAAGAGCAGAAAACTTATAAATATTACGGATTTCCTTCTCACTATTGAAGATATTTAAATCTTTATAAATGTACGGAAAATCTTTTGAATTTCGAAAAGAGCTGGTTATTCGACGAAATAACCTGTTTCACCAAAAATCAGACGACCAGGATTTGGCAACAAAAGATGTACACAGTGTTATCTTGGTAGAAAACTCCTGTGAATATGTTCTTAATTTAACCAGGCGTAGTTTTTCAACTGAGCATACTTGTTTTGCTATTCAGCTCCATTATAGCAAAATATTGCATGCTACATAAATGTTTTTGAGTTTTATACAAGCACTGTTCTCTCATTTTGTCTGCGTTAAATGATGTTTTAGTGCTATTTCAGTATTATTTAACACCTTTGAAAACAAAAAAGAAAAAACACAGGAAAAGTTTTATACAAAAAAAACACAGTTTTAATATAACAGAAAGGTTGTTAACCAATGATAAGCTAATAAATCAGATAAGTATGATTTCTATGTGATTATTGCTTGAGAATAATTAAAATGTGTACTGAATAAAAATTGGGACTGATTTTGTATTGTATACACCTAGACATACGTACATATATACATATAAGTATATAAATCTCAGATCAAAATATCACCAGATCACTATGCCAAACACGCATACCACCACAACTGCGCAAAATTAACCGGTGGATCTGCTACCAAAATTAGCCTCAAGCACTTGATGAAACTTCATCATATCGTCGACCAAAGCTGGAGGCGGGGCCTGTCCGTTCTGTTGGAAATGTAATAGTGATTTTTGAATTTGGAAGAACTTCTCACGGAATGGAGGTGGTAGTTGATCCGGAGGTGGTAGATTGATTCCTTGCATACGTGGTTGCTGTTGCACAACTGGGTCAGCCTGTTTTGTCGAAGCATACTGCGATGGTGTAAGTGGTGTGTGTTGCTGGCTATTAGCTGGGTTGAGACCATTTTCTTGGAAGCGTGCGTTCATACCCATATTAATGTCCGCGTTAATGTCTCTGCGAACACCATCAATCATTGTGGGTGGTTGCGGCATACCAGGTGGTAAAACGGGAAGACCAGGAGGTACAGAGGTTAATGGTGGTGCAGGAGGATTTTGCGTAGGAATTCCCAAAGGTGTGCCGGGTGGCATCATCAAACCGGGAGGGAGCCTATTTGGAGGAAAACCAGAGGGCATCTGTCCATTTCCATTTGGATTGACTCCATGTATTAGCCCCGGTGGCATCATACTATGCATATTGACATTTAAACCTGGTGGAAGTTGAAAGTTACGACCGGCCAATTGCTGAAGCATATGTGGTGGCAACTGGTTTGCATTCATTTGCACGTTTTGGGGCATGTTCGGCATATTTTGAGGCATAGCCAGCGGTACAGTTGAATTTGATTGTTGGGAAACACCTTGCGGCATGTTCAACTGTATATTCATATTATTCAGGTTAGCGTTATTCCGCATATTTTGTAATAACGAAGCATCTGGTGGGTCAATACCATGTTGTTTCTGATTAGACATCTGCATTGCCTGTATTCTCTGCATTTCATGTATATGTTGCTCCTGTTGCAACTGCAGCTGCTTCATTCTTTGTAATTGTTGGGAATTGTGCATGTTTTGGATCTGTTGCGCCTGTGGCAAGTGTGCCTGAGGTGGTAACTGTGAACTCTGAGACACCATTGGGCTCATATTTGCATTTGACTTGGGCAACAGACTTTCATTAAGTTCTGGGTTGTTTGAAGTTAACTCTCTTGGTAGGATTTGGGAACCAGTACGACTCAACAGCGATGGTCGTGACACTGCGGATGACTGTGAGGAAGAGCTTGCGGAGGATGGCATGGAATTCAAGTTTGAGTGTGAGTGTGAACTCGACTGTAAGCTATACGTTGCATTGTTTCTTTCCGTTATATTGGCTGAATTTTCAGAGACCTTTGCATGTGTGTTACTGTTTCTATTCATCAAGGAATTGAAAAAGTTTGTGTCTAGTTGTTTTCTGGTATCCATTTCCATTGCAAATTGCAAATCCCCAAAGGCCATATTTTGTTTTCCTAGGTTCTTTTTGCTTTCCTCTGCCTCTTCCGCCTCCTTTGCCTTTTTTCTTTCGGCCTTTTGTTTTTCCAAAAGCTCGTAATACTCTTGTTCTGTAGGGCCCAATATTTCCGGTTCTTCCAATTGTTTCTTCAACTCCAACTCCAGCTGCTGTGCGCCCCGGTCATCGGGGGAAGTGTTTTTGGCCCTTTCTTCTGTCTCTGCCTTCTCATCCACTGGAGTCTCACCACTGTGTACCGCCTGGCCTGCGGAGCCCGCTGAGGAGACCCGGCCGGTCTCCCTCTCTTGGTTTCTGTTTCGGCTCTTGTTGCCTGGCAGTTTCGACCTGAACATTTGCTTTTCCCTCTCAAAGTCGTCCGTGGTATGCGTGCCGTATCGGGTGTACAGCTTGAAATCTTGATCCACCTTGAAGTCGGTCTCCTCCATCCACGCTGGCGTTTCGTCGTCCTCGTTTTCCACCGGGTCTGTCTGGCTAGTGTTATGGTTTGGATGGCGATGATTCAAGTCTCTCTTTCCACGCCTGTTCGAGGCGTGGCCTCCGTTCTGGCTGTGGTTATGAAGACTGTGAAAGTAGTTGTTCATTTTCATCACCACCGTGGCGTCAAAGCGGTAGAACGATTGCTCAGGCAGTGTACATCCTTCCGGAATGGCACCATGGCCTTCCAAATCCAAAAGCTCTGTTAATGTATACACTATTCTGCTGGGTTTTGGACCACTCATTTTTTCCACTTTTCACTGGGGCCTACTGTCCACTTGTGATGCTTTGATTGGCTTTACAACGATCTTTGGATCCCAATCCCTACGTGATCCTCCATCTCAGCCGGAATCAATGTGAGGTGGCCACCGCCTTCAGCGGTCAATTTATTGCCCGCAGCCTTTTTCTTGCTTTCTCGAAATTTGGCTCTCTAATTTTCATTTGTTACAAGATTTTTACACAGGTCACCGTATAGAAGAGAACGACAGGGTAGCAAATAGCTATACCACATTAAGGGCTATCGTAGCAGTGTCGGCAAACCAACGCCTGTCCAGCTTTCGCAGACTACTCTTGCTTGAATAGACCCGACGTGGAATGCCACAATCGGCGACAAAGTGGGAGACTTTCCCCTTTTCGAAGTAGCCGAATTTGTACATGTTGAGTGTGGAAGACAGGGGTAGCCCGACGGAAACGACATATTTACTGTTGACTATCAGCCGCTCGTCATTTTCGTTGGTTCCCGAGGACGGGGTGATCCCCGAGGGGACGTCGATGGAGAGAATAGGCAGCTTGGTGTCATTGCACCATTGTACAACCTTCACGGCCAGCTCGAACTCACCCTCCACGAGGTCGTTGAGATCGCTGTCAAATCCCTGCAGCCCGTCGAGGATGAACTCCAGCGGAGAGTCCTGGGCACTGTGAAGAACGCTCTCGAGCTGGCCCAGAGTGTTGACGATCTTACCGCCAATATTGCTATACCTCTTCAGCTCCTCGTCCACCTCGAACAGGAGATCATCTTCCGAGTACTTGCTGTCGTAGAGCAAGAAGACCACCGTCTTCACGCCGCTGTTGAACAGATGCCGGGCAACCGTCAGGGCAACCGCCCCCGCCCGATTGTTCCCAACCAGCAGCATCACCAACGGTGGCTCGTTGTGGTTCTTGAACCCGATTCTGAAACTGCCTATTATATTGTTGATGATTATTTCGCCAATGCTTCGGCCGGCATTTTCGTTCATGATCTGCTCCGTCAGGCCAAACTTGCCCTGGCACAGGTTGAAAATCTCGGAAAGCTGTAATGTCGAACACGTGGGAACGGGGTTTTCGTCGTAGATCGAGGCGTAGAACTGCGCAAACGTGGGAGTCAGCGACGACTTCCTGTCGAAGGATGCGGTGGAGGCCTGTCTGGTCGATGCTGGCGCACTGCTCTCGGCGCCGGCCTCCGAGAAGTTCGAGTCCGATCTGCTGGTGGCCTTGTCCCCCGACTTGATGATGTCCGAGTAGCCAAAGTTGTCGTTGTCCTCCCACCCCTTGTCGTGCTTCTTCTTCAGCACCATCTCGTCTATGCCGTACTTGTCCTTTTTGTTTGCCACCTTGTTGAAACTGACCAGTCTTGCCGACTGGTCCACCTTGTCGTTTTTCGAGATGTTCTTGAACACCGACTCCTTGTCGAACTTTTCCAGGTTGGACGCAAAGTCGAATTCTTCCAACACGGTCGACTTCTTCGGAACGTTGCTGGGCTTCTCGTTGTAGATGTCCACGTACTTCACCTCCAGCTCCTTCTTTGGGTTTTCCGGCTCCAGAGAGGCCGACCCTGTGTCTGCAACCGGCACCGACTGCGCAGAGGTGTCACTCCTGCTGCCGCCGTCGGTGCTGTTCTTCCCATTCTTCCCGCTTCTGTTCGACTTGCCGTTCTTCTCTGTCCGGGCGTCGCCGTGGTCGCCGGCCCCGCTCTTCTTCCGGTCCCGGTCCTTCTGCTCTCTCTGCTCCTGCTCCTGGCCCTGCTCCTGGCCCTTCAGCATTTTCATCTGCTTCTTGATGTACTTGTTGTTGTTTCTCGCCAGCTCCACCACGTTCAAGTCCATCACGTTCGACGTGTCGATAACCACCTCCTTCTTGCTCATCTTTTCAAACACCCCATCGCTGACCCTTGCTGTCGGGTTCTTCAACGCCACGCTGTGTTCTGCAATCCGCTCAATCACCCCTCTGATGGTCGGGTTCCCAGCTTCCTTCAAGACCACATCCACCGTGTACCCGTAAAATTGCGACATCCTTGTTTCCGCCTATGTTCGATACCCTTTGGCCCCCAAAACAGCAACTCCACCTCCTCTCGTGTCGTCCTCCCGATGGCAAAACTCTCTGGACTCGTTCGTCTCAACTTCAACTCTTTTTGTTTCTGACGTGCTCGATCTCCACTACATCCGTGCACGTGCGCCTCCATCCACAATTTGGTCTTCTGAGCTCTATCTACACATGTGGATCTGTGTTTGCCACCCGTATAGCAGTCTTCTCCTGAACTGACACCTGCCAGCACTGCTACGAGGGGTAGAAGCCAGCGGGGGACTCGGCTGGACATATAACACACAGCGGAGCAGCACCTGCATCCAAACGGAAGACACACGCCCAGACCTGCAGACGTACATAGAGACGTATATAGAGACGTACACACAGACGTACACACAGACGTACACACAGACGTACACACAGACGTACACACAGACGTACACACAGACGTACACACAGACGTACACACAGACGTACACACAGACGTACACACAGACGTACACACAGACGTACACACCTATACATGTGTATATGTATGCCTTGAAGTTTCTACCATGTATGGCAATTTTGAAACCAACCGGATTTCGGTGTCGGACATCGTGAAACATCTGGAAAAGCTGCTGTCAGTTCCCGCAGGTTACACCGACTCGTCCGATCCGCCCACAGTGTCATACGAGCCGGTGCACGACGCAGTAACATTGACATGCGGATGCATCGTATCCAGACGCCTGTTCAGCTTGTCAACGGGCAAGGAGGAAAGGCAGCTCGGGGCCTGTCCACTGTGCAACACCGCAAACGTGCACATCCTGGCCGCCTGCAAAAACATGCAGAACCTCTACCTTTACTGGACAAAGTTGAAGCTGGAGACGGCGTCGAACCACCATTCCAAAGAGGCCAAGGAATGGCCCGAATCGGAGCGGGCCGCCGTGCTGGAAGAAGAAGACGAAACAGACCTGCCCTCCATGTTTTCAAGAACTAGTACAGATAGGCAGAAGAACCAACACCCCCACCCGCAACAGCTCTATCCAGACCCGGGGACAGGCCGATCCCCAGGCGCCCCAAGCTCCCAGAGCAACCTGTCGTTCTTGACTGCCTTCCACGAAGCACTGATGGAAGCCCAGAATTCCTCCTCCGTCGATTCCTACGAAAAAGCGTCCACCTTCCTCAGAAACTCTCCGCAAGAACCCTATTCCGACCATCCGGCCGGCCATGCCTCCATGAACCCCAGTGCCAACTCGCCGACAAATGTCTCGGTCATTTCGTCGTTGGGATCCATCCAAAGACAAAGAACAAAACAGTCCTTCCAAAGCTCATCGTCAAACTTGACAAAACTCATGACCTCGCAATCCACAACAAGCAACAGAAATTCGGCCAATAAGGAACTGCTACTATCTAAAAACTTCCCCTTTTTCAGGAGAATATACTCGTTCAATATATACAGCTCGAATTTCATTCTCAAAACAAAACTGTTCATTCAAACACAACTCTCTCCAAAAATAACAAAGCTGGTCTTGTTGACAGAAAAAAAATGGGAAGTATATACCTTGGACACGGAAAAACCAGAAAAGCAACCGAAACTGCTCTGCTGTGGGAAATCGGATGGTTCCTTCGGCTCGGATTTCGATTGCTTGAAGAAGATGAAAAAAGATCAAATCATTTCCAATTCAAACATCGTCTCCAATCCTGCTGAATGCATAAGTCTGTTGGAAAATTGGGAACATCTTTATTGCCAGATAACTGAAAATCTGCTTGTAATCTCCGGAACACGGGGCTTCATGAGAATATTGGACCTAACACAAAATGGCCGTTGCGTATTCACATATCGTTGCAATTTCCCAATTCGATGTCTAGACGTCTCTCCAAACGAAGAGTACATAGCCCTCGGAATAACAGGTAAAGATAAATACACACAAGTGGAACAGGCGGTTATTATTCTTATAAAGCTAATTCCTGAAACTTCCAAATCTGCATTCCACATTTCTACATATCCTTTCTCATTGCCATATCGTGATCCAATATGCACAATTAAGTTTTCACCAGATTCAACGTTGCTTTCAGTCGCCACGGTCTTGGAGTCAAGATTCTTGGTAATTAGTTTGGATGATCCATCCAGACCCGCATTGATAATGAAATCGCAGCGCAGGTTAGACACATCTCTGGACAGTGAAGGAATAACGGATATGGCCTTTTTCCCCGATAATAGAATAATGACAATTTGCTCGTCATCGCATAATTCGGAACCCATCATAATAGATACCAATATAGCTTCTATTTCTGGACCTGACGGAATTGCAAAACCAAAATTATTAATGAGGATTGATGAGGTAGGTTCAACAATTCACAAATGTTGCGTCTCACCTCGAGGAGATAGTGTGGCATATATTAACAGGAATGGTAACGTCTATATAATTACTGCACCGAGTATGGATGATAATGACAACAAACGTGTTTCGTGTGTTTTGGAAGTGTCGAATGCCGCACGGGCTAAAGAAGCTGCTTCCATTAAGTTTGATGCCGACGGTTATAAATTGTACGTTTTAGATAGAAAGGGTGTTTTATCAATTGCAGATTTCACTGCAGGCACAGTCGAAGATCATAGCGTAAGTAGATGCAAGATTGTGACATGATGAAAGGTTCACATGAAGATATTTACACACAGACGCATATGTAAATGTATATAATATTTTGATCAGCGTTTGTATCAACACTGCGAAATCCGGTGATACTCGATGAAAAAGGCAACTTAAAATCATATTAAAACTATATAGAAATCTCCAAAATAAAAAAACAGAAACGGATCATTAAACTCATAAAAAAGTGTACATACATGAAAACAGTTGACAATTGTTTGCTGGATCGACTGGAAATGAACAACATGAAAAAATCGGGACGACGTCTCACTAATTCTCGATTTTATATGTCTTCATCAACCACTGTTGGTTTAGCAAGTCGTAGATTTTGTGGTGTATGTCTCGTGGTGTTAGCTTTTTATTCATATGCGTAACAATGTTTTGCAGTGTTGGGTAATCAGAAACTAGAGTAGAATTGTGATTTTTATGCAAAATGATGTCCAATGATGCCATGTCTACCATGGACAGATCATACGGTTTTTTCATCATTCTCGAAATACCTTCACCAAATGAAACAGATGTGTCTTCGTACAACTTATCGAAGAAAATCTTGCTCATATCCAAGGATAGGTTGTGGATCAATCTTCTGTTATCGTTACTTGGGACCACCAAAAAGTTGATAAATAAGAGTTTGGCATAACCACCGTCAATTTTTTGGCCGTTGTAAGATTCCACAATGGCTCTACGAGAATTGCTCTCCCTAATAAAGGCCAGAATCCCGTTGTACAACAATATGTTAAACTTCAAAAAGAACATTTCGGTGATTCTTATGAACTCTCTTCCGCTCAGCTCTTCCATCTTTCTGAGTTTTGGCAGTTTTGAGTAATCCGGAATTGCCAAGACGCCCTTGAAATTATAGTATGATTCATCGGCGATACTATCAATTTTAGTATCCAGCAACTGGCCAAGTTTCAATAAACTTCTCTTGACGGTAGTTTCATTGGTATAATCGACAAACAGGGGTTGGATATCCGGATCATTGATATCCTCCACTAGTTTCAACTCTTGTTCATCCGAGACTGTCACAAAAACAACATATCCACGGTTGTTCAGATCACTCACCAGTTTGGAGACGAAAGTGGAGTTCATCGATCCAACGACAAAAATCACCTCATAGCGATATCTACCTTGCAATCTTTTTGCGTATCTTTGGTATGGCACAAAGCATCTGTACATTTGAAAGAGTGTGAGTCCTAGTGTAGGCACAGCAAGGCCAATACCTATGGCTTTCGCATTTCTGTGCACATAACCGCTGATGTTGTCATAGATCAACCCGGAAACTGTGGCAGGTGGTGGTGGATCCGCTTTCACCGTCGTGAATATCTCCGTTCCCGATGGAAGCTTTTCTTGCACTTGACCGTAGAAGCTTTTGGCCCCGTTGACGATGGAGCCGCCGATGGCTTTCGACGTATCATACGAGTATTGAACCGCATCCTTGGACGCTGAATATCCATTATTTAAAACGGACGTTGTTCCTTGAACAACAGAGGTGGTGTAATCAAACACCTTGTCAACTAAGTCCGGCATATCTTCCAACTGTGTGTATGGTGCTGTTTTACCCTGGTCCTTTCACACACAGGAGATAGTTGGGTTTGCCTTTGCAAACAATACATCCAGCCCCAGGTAATCCTTCCTCCCTTGCTACATGCGGTTTTCTGGTTCTCAGGTTGAGTACGCGGAAGGAGAATGTATAGGGAAAAAAAGATGTTGATGTGGTTGAACCGTATCTGAATACTTTCCTTTCTTTGCCCAGAGCTAAAACTTGTAGAGAGAACAGCACCAGAGAAAGCACAGAGCACAGGTAAGGTGACACTCCGATGGCTACTTTGAAAAGAAAAAGGACTCTTCAGGTGTTCAAGAGTGGGGATGAGCAGCAACTGTGGCATATAGCCCAAGAACTGTATGAAACGGGTTTTTTCAACTGTTATTTAACGTCCCAGCAGTTCAATCTTCTTGTGGCATTGCTGAGCTTCGACAAGGCATCGAAAGGACACAATCCCATATGGAATGCGTTTCTGAAGGGAGCGTTGATTTTACGGTTCAAGGAAGATGCAGGTGACGATTCTAACTCGAACGAAAACATGTACATGAAGCCCGGCTACCCAGCATTGAGAAACTTGAATGCCACTATACGATATCTATTGTACGAAAAGGCCATCGATTACTACTTCTTCAAAAACAGTGACAACTCGAAAGAGTTCCAGCTGTTGGAAGATAACATTCCAGACACGTGTGAACCGGACAAGACACCGCAGCGTCAACTTCCAATAGGAAACACGGCCGCAGAAGATTCAGACGATGACGACAACTACGACGAGGAAGAGGAAGAAGAGGGCAATGCGGATGACTATGATGACTGCGAAAAGGGAGAGAACGGTGAAAGGGAGAACAACATCCAAACCGGCAAAACTTGTGAAGATGCAAACGCAGATGAAGACTCCAAACTAATTATAGACAAAACTACCAATGATTACGTGTTTTTGGTCAGTAAGGAAGAGCTACTAAGAAAGCCTGCGTATCCAAGCGTCTCGGAAATCACAGCAGACGAAGAAGCCATTGGAAATATGGTCCATCCCATTCTCGGTACAACATCTGCAATCGAATCGAGTGTAGAAAAACAGAACGAGCTCAAATTGATGAAAAATTTCAATAAAACCTATCATGGCTTTGAAAACGATCTGCCTAATATTCTCAAAAAACGAAAGTTGGAAAGAAGCGATAAGCAGTTGGAAATGTCCGAAGAAGTGCAACAAAAGGAAAATACAGACGACTCCGATTCAAAACAGGTTAATAAGCTGATGTCTCTGGGCGGTGCAGTCAATCTATCTTTGAAAAATCTATTGCAAAGAATTGAAAATAATCGGGATAAACTTGGCGTAACTGATCTTGAGCTCAAGAATTTGATCATGGACGTCAGGAAGAACAGATCGAAGTGGGCAAATTACAATAAAATTGGACAAGAAGAGCTGTATGAGGCTTGTGAAAAGGTTGTTACGGAATTGCGGGGATACACGGAACACTCAACCCCATTTCTAAATCGTGTATCTAAAAGAGAAGCTCCAAATTATTATCAAATTATTAAAAAGCCAATGGATTTGAATACTGTATTGAAAAAATTAAAAACATTGCAGTATCAAAATAAAACCCAATTTGTGGAAGATTTGATGCTAATTTGGCAAAATTGCCTGACATATAACTCCGATCCTAAACACTTTCTGAGGATTGATGCTCTTGCAATGAGAAAAAAAACGTTGATGTTAATTCCTTTAATTCCAGACATTACTATCAGGGATAGAGCAGAGGTGGAGAAGGAAGCTGCTGAACTGGCAATAAAGGAAAAGAATGAGGGTGCCGCTGTTGGAAGGACATCGGCTAGAGGTGTAGGAAACAAGGTTTCGAGAAAGGGGAGAAAAGGTGTAAATATAGACAACGCAATTGTTTTGATTGATGGTCCCTCTTCGGTCTCTACACCCCGTGTTGAGGATTCTTTGGCCGAGAGCAAAGTTGGAACACCTAGTTCGACTGCTGCACCTCTTAATGGGGAAGTGATGGATAAATCTACAGCCGAGCAAACGAATACTACAATACCCGCCAATGCGGATGATGATGAAATTGTTGCTGATCAAGACGAAGATGATGAATTTGAAAATATGGATGATACAAATATGGATTCGAGACAAATTGTTATGGAAGATTTGAATGAAGATAATGATGATTTAGAGCTTTCAACTTGGAAAACGTTGACCTCCACTACAAGATATAAATTGTGTAACGAAAGGTCGAAGCTCTTTAATGGCAACAAAATTCAACCAAACACTGAAGCCACTATTAGAACCAAAAGTCAAATGTACAATTTTTCGAGATACCTTGAGGATAACTCCAAAATTGTTTTACATAAAAACAGAAAGTACTATGATGAGAACGATGATCCGTATCTTATTGAGTATGATGTTGCTGGTGGTGTTCCCGAAATAAAGCACACAACTCCGGATTTTGATAAGGTTGAAGAAGGACTTCTTGAAAAAATGATATCGGAAGGTAAGACATTGAATGATTTATCTGATAGCGACTTGAAGGTTAAAATACAAGGATCAAACGGATTGATTTTAGAAAACATTTCACTAATGCAAGACATTAGAAAGATATGTTTTAAGATCAATTTGATCAGGACAATGCAAACATCTCAATTCGTCCATCAATCTCAATTTGTTGCACCTACTCATCCTAGGATCACATTCGAAGATATTGATCCTATGTCCAAATTGTCAACAAGAAATTTAATGACTGAACAAATTGCTTCCTCTTCTTTAAAGAAATCGATGTCGGCACTTGTGATGTTGAGTGGATTTGAGCAGACATCGCCGTCATGTGCAGCTGTTCTGACCCATATAGCCGAAGATTATATGTGCAATCTTGCAAAGTCATTGAAACTTCATATGGAGTCTAAATCCATTAATAAAATACCCATAAAAAAACATGAACCTTTGACAGTCAAGGAAGTTTTGCAAATTGTATTGAAATACAATGGTGTGGAAAAGCCAGATGCTCTATACTCGTATTATAAGGAACAACTAACTAAACAAAATAAAAAACTTATTGATCTCAAGTATGGATTAGAGAACTTTTTGTGCGACTTATTACGTCCAAGCATGCAGGAGATCAGTGAAAACCAATTCAATGATGATTCAGAGCAATTCGTCAATGGTGACTTTTCGGATGAAATCGGTGAAGACTTTTTTGGATTCAAAGAATTAGGTTTGGATAAAGAATTTGGTCTTTTAACCTCCAATATTCCATTGCATTTGTTACAATCGAAACTATCATATCAATTCAGTCAAATGAATAAACATATGGCCAAAAGAATATATGAAGATTTTGAGGAAGTCAAATTTCCTAAATTACGCAAACGGGACATTCCTAACCAAATTGGTATTCTTCAACCATTTTATGAAGATATTTATTTGAAATCTAAATTAATGTATTCCAAACAATTGAAGAAATACCAAACACAAACACTTAATGGCGAAACTCCAGAAGAGCCTTTCCATGAGATTGAAAATGAAGACGATTTGATTTTAATTGAGGACGATGATTTACCGCTCAAACAAAGAAATAATAGACCAAAGATTCCACCTAACGGAAAAATCACTCAAATTAAAAAGAAATTTATTCCGACTGCATTTTTTGTGGAAAAACAAGATGAAATAGAGACAAGACTAGGGGCGATGATGAAGAAACTGCAGGAAGATGCATTAAAAGAAGAGAAAGCAAGCGATAAGCAAAATGAAGATAAGATTGAACATGGTGATAAAGATAGTCATAATGATAGCTTGCCAACAGGAGAAACTATTGCTGACAAAGGTGTTGAAGATAAAGGTGTAGAATCAGATAGCGGTAGCAGCGACTCAAAGTTATCAAATCAGTCTGTACCAGAGATGAAGGAAGGAAATGACACAGATAAGACGGAAATTCACAATGAAGCAGGGGAGCAAATTGACCCAAGAAAAGATGAAGAAAAAGACGAGAAAGCTACAGGTGATAAAGTTCAAACAGAAGCTATTGATGAAAACAAGATCAATGGTGACGATAGAGATAGAGAGGAAAACGGTGTTAATGTGGATGGAGATGGAGATGGAGATGTGGTGGCTAGTGCAAGCAGTATCTCTGAACAAAAAGGTTCCAACATACATTCCAAAGAGAGTGGGGATAGTGGAGAGAAATCTGAGGAGATGCAGGATGATGATATCAAGGCAGAATCGATCACTCCCACAAAAAAGTCTGTACAGGAATTGACTGGTGACAACAACGCCGAACCATAACCCATGGTATTTTGCTTTTCTATGTATCTATAGATATATATATATATATGTATGTATTTTTGTATGTATGTATGTATGTACGTATGTCAGCTATATTGTAACATTATAAGATTATACTTTATTAAAACTCCACCCAAAAAGAAAGTTAGAATTAAGGTAATATTAATCGAAGCTAAAAATGGATATCTTCTCCTCTGACCCATTGTATAATCAGGTAAATGTTCAAAAAGCCGATGGTAAACCAAGAGATGAAGCCTAGCACATTCATCAGAGTAGAATTTGAAAAGTCGGCTTGTTTAAGATTTTCGCCATTTGGAACCAAGGAAGTGTTTTCATCTGCAACTTGAGACGACTCTTCCACTGAAACCTTGACAGACATTATCGCCTTATTGGATGTAAAATAGAGTAAGGGTGCTGTGACGAAAGGTAAAATCAAAGAAAGAACAACTTGGGATAAATTTAGTATTGTGGCAACACCAGATCTTCCTGAGAACAGGGCCATAAATAAACATGGAATGATACTTATAGTTCTGGTTAAGATTCTTCTGAGAAAAGGGTTAAGAGACCAATTGACACTGCCTTCGGCAATGATCATACCTGACATTGTACAGATGACCCCGGCTGCTATGGCGGAAAAAAACATTGCCAAAGCAAAAAGTAAGCCTGCCTGTTTAGAAATGTATTGGCAGAGCATGTCATAGATAGAGAGCAAATCAGCGTCGGAGGCACCTGGTTTGCCGAACAATGACGCAGCAGAGACGATCAAGATGGAGGCATTGATGAAAATAGCAATAACACAGAGGGATAGAATTAGCTCTATGTAGGAATAGTTCAAGCAGTAGTTGATTGCGTTCAAAGACGGTTTGTGCGTGGACGTGCCATCCGAGTTCTGGTGGCAGCTGTAGGAGCCGGCCTGTATATCGAATTCTCTCAATCTTGGTTTGACCAAATTGGACCCGAGATATAACGAATGTGGCATCACGGTTGCGCCGATGATGCCCAACCCAAGATATACTGCACTTTTCTCTCTGAAAAGGATTTTGGAAGGCAGAAACCCCTCCCACACCTCTGCCTTGGATTCGATGTTCACCTTAGTCAGAAGCAGAATGAAGCATCCAAACGTCATTATGACCAGAGAAGAGACAAAGAGCTCGAATTTCCGGATGTGTCTCATGGACCCGTCTGGGTTGTACGCAAATATGATGACTAGCACGTCAAGAATAGTCAGCAGGATCCCGACTTTGAGCGGGATGTTGAACAGAATGTTGAACGCAATGGCACTACCGACAACTTCAGCCAAGTCCGTGAACACGACGGCGATTTCGGCCAAGATGTAGTTGGTGATATTCAGCCAGGCCGGCAGGTGCTTCCGGCAGTTCTCGGACAGATCGAGACCCGTCACCGTACCTAGCTTGATGCAGAGACACTGTAGAACGACGGCAAATACGTTCGAGATCAAGATGAAGAACAGGTGTGCATACCGGAACTGGGCTCCTGCTGCTGTCGACGTGGAGTAATTTCCCGGGTCAATGTATGCACATGAAACGAGTAGACCGGGTCCCACAAACCTAATGAGCTTTTGGAGATCTATCTTCATTGTCGACTCTGCTGCTTGCTTCTGGTGGATGCAGACTGGGCTTGCAACAGCTGGCTGCCATGTGGCAGAGGAACTCCGTGTTATACGAGGGCAAGACTCTCACAACCCTTCATTTGCCGGCTCATCCTCACGCGGGAATTGATGTTTCTATATAGAGATTTGTTTTTTTTATATACTTACTATACTACTATTTACGTGTTTCGTTCTAAGGAGAATGACGATCAGATGGGTTTCATGGAGTAGTGGGTCTCTTTCAGCATAGAAGATGGTGATCCAACGACTACCCAAAGCTGTTTCTGCAACCATTGTTTCATCCAGCTCTGTGCAGTCACAGCTTACGGTGCTAAAGGAGCTTTTAGAAAACGCCATCGATGCGATATGTGGCTCAGTCACGAAAGAGGACACACCGGGTATGAGTGGGCAGATCTACGTGGAGGTGGATCGGGACACGGCAGGGTTGGACCACATGCTGGTCCGAGATGACGGCGGGGGTGTGGAAAAGGCGGACCGAAACGTCATGTGCTTGAATTGCACGACTTCGAAACTCAAAACCATGGCCGACTTATCGGAGGGCGTGGCCACGTGTGGCTTTAGAGGAGAGGCCCTCCATTTCATTGCACGTCTGTCAAAGAAGATGACGATCAGCACCAAAACGAAGGATGACATCATGGTGGAAACATGGACGGTGGACAGCTCCGGGGTGCTGGAATCGTACCAGAAGTCCACTCCGGGCCCCAAGGGTACCTGCGTAAGGCTCAGCGGTCTTTTCAGAGCAATCCCAGTAAGACACAAGTTTTTGCAGGGTAAGAGGAGCAAGCTGCTGAAACAAATGGAGGAAATGATCATTGCCTATGCCGTCATTTATCGAAACATCCGGTTCCAAATCAAGTATGTCAAACTTAATCCAAATTCCCAAATCATCGGTGGCGAATGCAAAACCTTTTCCAATAAAACCACAAGGTTGCAATTTATGAATGAAGTGTTGGATATCAAAAAAAAGGGGTGGCTTTTTGAGAGTGCATTCCAGTTTGAAGTGAAAGAAACTTTACGTGGCGATTTCACAGTTTCCAACAGTGTACTTTTGCCTAAAATGAGAGCCCAGGATGTGCAGCCCGTAAAGCATGGGATGAAAATACTCACGGTGAACAACAGACCTCTGGATCTATCACTCAGCTTTGGTAAATCACTAGTCAGGCAGGTGAACGAGGCGTATCTGAATAACATGTTGGTTGCCCCTTCAGTTTGGTATATATCTATGACAGTGCCATCCAATAAGATTGATATTAATATTGAACCAGAGAAGTCCGATATAATCTTGGTTAATGAAGAAAAAGTCTTGGAAAATTTCAAGAAAACTTTGAGTGATGTAATTCGAGAGTCACACGAGATCCCTGGCACAATTGATCAAAATAATGCGAGTCTTGCTTCAGTTGACATCACTGAAGCTCCGGACTCGAAACATCCAGACCCTCCTTGTGATGTCGATGGTAAAATTCCGGATGAAAAAAAACACGCTAAAGCAACAAACATCATAGAGGATATTTTGGCTAGCGATGATTCGTTCATTGAAGAACTGGATTCTACGTTGAAACGAATTCAAAGTGATGCGGTTGTTAAACCACCATCAGTTGAATCAGCTACATCGCATTCAGCCAATATTAATTCTATAAAAGATACCCAGTTTGATTCGGAAAATAATAAGCAAGATAAAGCAATTTTAGAATCTCAAAACCAATTATTTAATCAATTTGTAAATATAGGAGAAGAAGGCGATCAACAAACAGATTTGATTGTTCATATTGACCAGGATAATGAAAATGATAACATAAATAAACATGATGGTAAAGTTGAAGATGAGTGGGTGTATTCCGTCTATGATGATCCCGAAGCGGCAGAAATGAAGATGCCGAAAAAGCAACCATCTCTGGCTTCAAAAATAGAAACATTACATCCTTTGTCAAGTGCAACTTCTGATCAAAAAAGTGTTTTGGACTATTCACAAGGACTCAGCGATGTTGACAAAACTTTGGTTGGTGACAAACAACTGATGACTGAAGAGCCGAGCACGTTGGGCGACATCGACACATTGGTTAACTCAACGATGAATTCTCCTGAAAATCATGATCAGGAAAGCAGGCAAAGAACATTATCGTCTTATGGCACGTATCATTTCACCCATGTGAAAAAGCCAACAAAACAAGCAGAGAGAGTAGCTCTCCCAAAGATTTCGGATGCTTCCCAAAATACCTTTGGTCAAGATGTACAAGTAATGATTGCAGACCGATCAAATAATAAAAATCTTACTTTGCAACTTGAAGATGATGAAAAGTGGGTAAACCGTTCTGGGATACCGTCAACAATGATTACATCAGGTGTTGCCGATCTGTACAAAAAAGTATCATATAAGGAAAGCGGCAATACACCAGTTTTAAATGATATTGGTATATATCAGTTTAAATAGTTTTCATTTTTTCTAAATAGTGCTATATATAAACGTAATATTAATAAATTACAATTTAAAAGATGTTTTTGTGCAACTGATTATATTCTGTGGTTCCTGGCAACACAGTATTTATCTTGAATCTCAATTGCTTCATATGTACCTTCGAGGTTGGTCATTATGTGATATTCATGAGACATAATATCTTCAATGATTTCGGTTTCTACAATCTTAGAGGATTCATCGAGTTCCTTTCTAATGTAGGTCAATTTAAATGGTGGCGTACCAGTCAGCAAGAAAGTAATTTCTACTTGCTCTCCTTCGTGAATGTCTTCTTCGATACTATCACCTTGAACAATCTCGACGGAAGGCAAATCATAAATAACGGCTTTCAAATCATTTCTGTGTAAATCTGTGTAGTCAACAGTACAATCTTTAGAGGAGGAATCTGATAATGACAAAATGTTCAATTGACCTGGACCTGGAGCCCTGCGTTTAAAATAATTCCCTGGTACTTCTACCTGCTGCACCACAGAGTTAAATTCATAACTAATTCCAAATGGCGGAATTCCGTTTAACATATATGTAATTTGGTCTCCAACACAATAGTAGTTACTCTCTTTGGATGTCTCAAATTCTGCATTTTGATTAGATTCTTCTATTAGATGTCTAATTTTAGGAATATCATTAACTTGTATGGTTATTGTTTCATCACGTAAATAAACTTCATCAGAAACACAGCCATTGGCGTCAATAACTTGATTGATAGAAATGATATGAGTACCAATTCCAATATATTCATAGATACTTAGTAAGTTAACAAGAGAGGTTTCAATATCATTAATCTCAACAGTTTCCAAGATACCATCGTACTCATGATAGATGTCAACTTTCAAAGTAATTGGTAGCATTCCTTCAAGTCTGATCCTAATTGGTTGAAGTTTGGAAGAGTCATTTAAAATAGAAATACAAGTTTGAAGTTTTGAGTTTGTATCTAAAAACCTTGCAGATGGAAGAGCTGAAACTTTTTGATTAATTGTTATAGGATTAAACTTATATTTATAAGTTCTTCTCAAAGATTTTATTATTTCTTCAGTATAAACCGAGTCATAAATATCTTTAATCTTATAAGAATAGGAGCCTTTTGTATCTGTTAATAATTGAAGAGTAAAATCAAAATTATTGATCTGTTCTACTCTCTCTTCTAATTTTCCATCTGGATATGTGACTTCGTATTTAACAATAAATGGTGTCGATCCAACAGCTTTCATGTTAATTTGATCATGCTGGTTTTGGCAAACTTCCGATTTTTTCATAAAACTGTCAGAGATAGAAACTAAATTAGGCTGTGGATTGACCATCAATGTTGGTAACGGCAAATATTGGATTTTAACCGTAAAGTCATTAACAATTTTACCTTGACAGTTATCTTGTTTGAAAGACAACAATTTATATATACCTTCCATTGAGAGAGATAAAGCTTTAATTGGGTCGTATCCTTTCAAAGTGAAATTTTTACTAACGGCCCCGTCAAACGATGTATATGAATAAACAAGATCAATTAAAGCTGATGATTGAGTGCGCAATGGAACAGCATATGATTCACCTTTAACAATTTCAAATGTTTCATCCTTTTGAAAACTTAATTGAGGTATATCATTCTTGACATCTATGTGAACTTCTTGTCCTCTGAAATCGACTTCGCAATTGGTTGAATCAGCAACATGTTTCAAGCTTAAAATATATTCACCTCCTTTGTTCAAGTTAGGGGTTTCTAATTTTACCTCATGGTCTAGAACATTATCAAGTTTGTATGTCTGGATTGCATAATCCGGTGAAATAAGATCATACGTGACATTGAATGGAGGTTTACCTTCAATATTAAGAATAATCTCTGCCGATTCGTTATGACAAGATCTCAATCGTTTTACCTTGTTATATTTATCAAAATATGCCTTTGGTCTTTGCTTAAAATATGTGACATATCTGTACTCTCCTTGCTTGAATTTGATTTCATTCTTGTAATACTTATCATTTAACGACAAAAATTCAATTGAATAAGATCCTTCACTGGAAGGCTTAAAATCATATTCTAGAGTGCTAGATTCGGACTTGATAGAGCTGAGTTTTTCAACTCTTAAAACCCTGCTTGCATCATTTACATCCAATTTCGAGATTTTATAGCCAATTTCAAAAGGTGCAGTTCCAACGAAATCCAAATTAAATTTAAATCCAGTAGTACCAACACAATTATCTACGATAGGATCGAGCACAACTGTCATATTTGGAGGTTTGGCGGCAAATATATTAACAGATGACAATCCAATTTTGCAACGACAGTATCTGCTAGAACCTTCCTCTAGAGAGTATGTACCAGGTTTATCGACCTTAATTTGCAATTTTGAATTTTCTTTCAAATCAAAAGATTGGTCAAATGTCTCTGGTTCATGAAATCTATCATTTTCATTTGGCGTATATTTGAATGTAACATCATATGGAACCTCTGGTCTGAAAGAGTTGGTATTTGAAATTCTCACTTCAAGATATTTTTCACGGTTGAGTAAAATCGGCTCCATTGGCTTCGGGTCAACAAGGTTCAGTAATGGTTTTGGATGGGAAATGAATGATACGAAAGATGAGCTGTCGTTTGGATCTGGTGTATAATTTACAACATTTCCAAAACCATCTATCACTTTATTGATAGTATAAATATAATTACCAGATTGATGGAATTTCTTTTCACCGAGGGATACAGAGATATTAAAACTTTTAGCCCATGTAATATCACGTAAATATTTGGCTGCATACTTGACGTTGGAATTCTTCTTGGTTTCTTTCAAGTTCAAAGGAGATTCGACTTTTTCAACGTGGGAAACTATAGTAGGAGGTAATTTTGATAATTTTCCGTTAATCTCTTCTTCGTAGAATAAAGTGAACGGAGGAACACCTAACAGCGTGATTTCCAAATCGTCAGCCAAGTCGTCGATACACTTATCAATGGAATATGAGGGTTTGCGGACAAATGCAGCTTCTGGACACACCGGCACAATGGTGTCTGACCTGAACGATCTGATCACCTTGTCTTTTTTGTCGGTGGCCATCTTGATTGAATAGTGGCCTGGTTTATCGACCGGGATTTCCAAAATCTTGGTGTTTGAGTCTGCCAGAACTGAAGGGTCATATTTGATATAGGGAGAGTTATAATAGTCCCCAACAACAAATTTTCTGAGTTCTCTCTGTGTGTAGTTAAAAACGTTATCGACATTGCTGAAGTCACGATGGTTGATTTGAAGATACTGGAGATCATAAGTTGATTCCAACTTAATTGGAATCTTAATCTTGTCGTTATAGACTGGACGAATACAGAACTGTTCGTTGAATGGGTTGATTTTAATCGAGGAATCCGGTGCATACCTGATAGTTTTCTTACCTTTGAAGTGTTCTGCCTGGTTGATGATTGAGTTGGAGTCGACGTAAGTTTCCATAATTGCCAATTCCTTCTCCGGAACGATCGTCCGATAGATGGAATATAAAATGGTGGACAATGTAAAGGAAAAGCTGCAAGTCAAAACAATTGTTATGAGATTGATAGCTAGCAGCAACACAATGCTGAATGCCGGTGTGAAGGATAGTTTGGGTATATTCAAGAAGGGTATAACCAAGATTAACAAGCTGTCAAAGAAAAAATATTTGAAAACAAACGAAACTTTTGGGTGCAAAAAGCTGAACAGTGGGAACCAGCTAGATTCTTCCATCACTCCATTCAGGCTTGTTTCCTCCATATATGTCTTACTCTGCAGAACATACAGATCGTATATTTTCCAAGCCTGGATCAGCATGAATAACGCCCACACATAGTACCTCTGCGATTCAACGTCTAGGATTGACTCGGGGATTACCAATTTCGGCTGTACGATTGGTTTTGAAGCTCCTGACCTTCCCCCCTTCTCTATCTTTGGTTTTTCCATTGAAGATTAAGCTACGTTTGAAGCTGTGTTTCGCAGTATTATTGCAACTTGGGTATGTTGATCTTTTCAAGAAAGAGATAAAGAGATATATCAATCTCAAAATTCATGTTATGTAGTAGAAACATTAAAACCAAACAAATCTAAAAACAATAAAATCAAAAATTGCCAAAACAAAATATGGTCACGTGATGCGTCGATCGACTCGATTCGATTCTTTCTTCTTTTTTGAAAACATTTTTGTTTTCTTGCCTTTTTTCCGTTTTTGTCCTGTTGGTGATTTTCCCGCTAATGCAAAACTCCAAGGATTCGCCTTCCGGATTAGGAAAGTGTAAGAAGCGGAACCGTTTCTCCTCTTTTCAGACCGTTCTGGAAAGATAACAAATGTGCTGGATTAGATTGTGCAAATCTGAGGTTGTGATTATCAGAAAGGATACCACAAGGGTTTATAAGGGTAGCCCTCCTTTATGTTATTTCTGGAGAAATGATTTGATCTGGGAATTTATTGAAAACATAATAGAACAATTCTGATTGTGGACAATATTTCGGGTTGTACTTCTACATTTATCATCTGTACTCAGTAGCATAGAATCGCCGGAAGAAGACCGAACGGAAGAAGAAGAAAGAACAATTGGAAATACCACTAGAGGAATGTCAGAATTATTCACAACCATTACAACACCAAACGGTAAAACCATCGAACAACCCCTAGGTTTGTTCATTAATAATGAATGGGTTGCAGCGGAAGAAGTGTTCGAAACTATCAACCCATCGACAGGAAAGGCAATCTGCTCGGTTTATAAGGCGACGCCAAAACACGTCGATGCAGCAGTGGAGTGTGCAAATGCGGCCTTCAAATCGCCAGAATGGTCGGACTTGACAGGCTCGCAGCGTGGTGATATCATATATAAAATGGGTGAAATCATCAAAAGAGATGCGGAGTTGATCGCCTCCATCGAATCCTTGGATAACGGTAAACCATATGCCAATGAGTGCCTGGCCGCAGACCTGGTGGAGTCCTATGAGGTGTTCAAATATTACGCCGGCTGGTCGGATAAGCACACGGGACAGCTGATCGGCTCCTCGGTCTTGGGCAAAAACAAAATGTGCTATGTTGAGCCAATCCCACTGGGTGCAGTTGGAGGCATTGTGCCATGGAACTTCCCTTTCATGATGATGGCCTGGAAGATTGCCCCGGCTCTAGCAACAGGATGTACTGTTGTCATGAAATCAAGTGAAATTACACCATTATCGGCCCTATGGTACGGTAAAATAGCATTGGAAGCCGGTCTCCCAAAGGGTGTTCTTAATATCATCTCGGGGTACGGTGCCGATGTGGGCTCGGCAATGGTGAGCCATCCAAAGCTGGCCAAGATTGCCTTCACCGGGTCGACCGCAACAGGTAAGAGAATCATGGAGGGTGCTGGTGCCAGCAACCTGAAAAAAGTGACCTTGGAGTGTGGTGGTAAGAGTCCGTTTGTTGTGTTTGAGGACTGCGATTTGGAACTGGCAATCGAGTGGGCATACTGGGGTATTTGGTACAATAAGGGAGAAGTTTGCACCTCGACTTCGAGATTCTTCATCCAAGACTCCATCTATGATAAATTCATCGACGGCTTTGTCAAGCTGACGAACGAGAGGGCCATCACTGCAGATCCATTTGATGACAAATGTACCATCGGACCATTGGTCTCGAATCTACAGTATGAAAAGGTGAAGAAGTACGTGGCCATTGGTAAGGAAGAGGGTGCTACGTTGCTGACTGGTGAGTTTGTCGACGGCCCGGGCTACTTTTGTAAGCCATTCATCTTCGGCGACTGTAAGGATGAGATGACCATCATGAACGAAGAAATCTTTGGTCCGGTGGTTGCCATCACGAAGTTCTCTACGGTGGAAGAAGTTGTTGACCGGGCAAACAATACAACTTACGGACTGGCTGCTGCCTTGTTTTCAAATAACATCACCAAAGCACACAGTGTTGCCTCGAAACTGGAGGCGGGTATGGTGTTCATCAATTCGAATGGTGATTCCGATATTCATGTTCCTTTCGGTGGATCCAAAATGAGTGGTATTGGCAGAGAGTTGGGTTCATATGCCCTGGACTTGTTTACTGAAAACAAAGCCGTTCATGTTAACATGACTATTCCATACAAATAGGTTCACTGTATAGATGGGATTTTTTTCCTAGATTTGTTTAATTACCTAGTTAGCCATTGCTCCTCAAGTAGCTTTTAAGAACCGTATATTTCAACATGAATTGATGTCCTATTTTCTAGAAACTTCTTAACTCAACTCGTCTCGCGTAAAATATTTCAGGATTATCCCTGTGTCTAGCTGAGATCTTATGAAACTTGAAAGGGCACACACTCCTTCTTCACCAATATTAGTAAGGGAAACATTCACAGGTTTAATTTGGGCAGATATTTACATATCAGAGCAATTTAGATAAACAAACAAGAGATCAAAGAAAAATGGTGGTCCAAAATCCAAACAATTGGCACTGGGTTGATAAAAACTGTATTGACTGGGCTCGTGCATACTTTGACGAAAAGTTGACTAGTATTTCAGAAACTAATGGGAATACTACTGTCAAAATCACCGCTGTTAAAGGCTTGAAAGGTGACTGTGAAGTCTGCCAACGTAAAGGAAAGGTGATTTCGCTTTATGATCTTTCGTTGGAACTAAGTTATGAATCCAGCACAGGACATAAAGGCGTGATTAGCATTCCCGAGATCATGTACGACACTGAACCTGATGAATACCAATTCAATTTAGATGATAGGGTTGATGAGTTGAGCAGAGTTACTATTAGAAGCAAGGTTGTTCCTAAAATCAGACAGTATTTGGAAGATTTTGGTCCGACGTTGATCAATGTCCATGGCTCGGATATCCAAGTTGATGAATCCAAGGTTATGTCTACCTTCACCAAAGGTAACCAAAATCTGAACTACATGAAGCCCGTGGTCAAAGAAAAAACTACCTTCAATAAAACCGAGAAGTCGGAAGCTGGCAAAGAGTCAAAATCGGCACCTTTGCCTGCATATGCACAAAAATATAACATCTCCAAATTGAACTTGAGCTCTGAGTTCAACACGACTGCTGAACAATTATACATCACACTGTTGGATCCGCAAAGAGTCTCCCTGTGGACAAGATCATCGCCAGGTGGCATTGAGCCACGTGTTGGTGCCGAGTTTAAGCTTTTTGGTGGTGGTGTGGAAGGCAAGATCTTGAGATTGGTTGAAAACAGAGAAATCGAGATGCTGTGGAGACTAAGCAGCTGGAAGGAGGGACACTATGTCAAGGTGACCTTTAGATTGGATCAAGGTCAGAGCGAGACCACGATGAATGTTGAAATGAATGGTGTGCCTGTTGGGGATGAAGAGCTGGTGGAAGACAATTTCAAAGAGAAATATTTCAAGTCAATCAAGGTGACCTTTGGTTTTGGTGCCGTGTTATGAATAACTGAATAATTGACTAATTACATAAACATGTATATAGATAGATATAGATATCTAGATATATATAGCTATTTACATAATGATGTAAAAAAGAAAAGAGAATAAATAAGATACTTGATGGACTCAAGCGTCGAACTTCTTTGCGGCTTCGGCCCAGTTCATGATGTTCCAGAGAGCAGAGAAAAATTCAACCTTGACGTTCTTGTATTGTAAGTAGTAGGCGTGTTCCCATGCATCAAGTGCAAGCAAAGGTCTCAAGTTACCGTGAGCGGTTTCGTGGTTGTATCTTTGGACAACCTCGACGGCACCGTTGTTCAAGTTTTTGCAGATGAAAACCCAACCGGAACCTTGGACACCAGCCAAAGAAGCGTTGGCGATCTTGATCAAGTTTTCGAAGGAGCCGTACTGAGCAATGACGGCCTTGGAGAAAGCGGAAGATTCATCTGGCAACTTACCACCACCGACGGATTGTGGGGCCAAGCTTTCCCAGTACAAGCAGTGGTTGGTGTAACCACCGCCATGGAACTTGATATTTTGTTGCAATTCGACGCACTTAGCAAGGTCGCCTGCTGCTTGGGCAGAAGCGTGCTGTTCCAAGGCCTGGTTGATACCGTTGACGTAGGTCTGGTGGTGCTTGGTGTAGTGCAAGGTGTTCAAGTCCGCAGAGATGAATGGTTCCAATTCGGTGAACTTGTACTTCAATTCTGGTAAGGTGACCTTGGTTCTGACGGCAGACATGACGAATGGGGAATTGACCTTGGAGATCGTGGCTCTGAATGTGGACATCATCTTGGAAATACGGATATACTAGTATGGGACGAAAACTGGCCGAGTCGTGGTAGAACTGACGAATGGGAATGCGATTATTTATAAGGCAAACGTGTCAAGCAAAAACTGCAATTTTCCTCTTGGTTTCCAGAGTATAATAGGTGGAATAAAAGGAGAGTGGTGGTTACAGCAAGAGCAAATTACCTACTGGATTGGAAGTGTGCTTTTTTATATACCCAACTCGGAAATAGTGTATCTCACACAGCGAGAATGACATAAATATCCAGCAGGAAGAGGGCAAAAGGGGGAGGCGCCCGCCATTGGATGGCTTTCTATTCCAAGGACCTCCATCGATCCAGACTCGGGATCTACAGCTGGCTCTCGAGCATTACAGGGTGTGCCTTCTAGAAGGTGTTACTAGGCGGGATGGAGTACGCAGGGGACACACCCAGACATGACGCCAATTTTACGTAGGACCGACGATAATTCCAACTATTTCCGAGACCGGAGACGGGGGGTGGAGGTTTTTTCATCGGATGAAACCTGTCCTGGCACTTGAGGTGTCCGCCGGCTGTTTCGCCGTGGGTTTCCACGGTTGAGGCAAGGGACACTGGCTTCACCTTGGTTCATCAACGGGGGTGGCTTCTGGCTGAAAAGGCTTCTGGCACATCTACCCTAAACAAGGAAGTGTGTTTTCTTCCATAGAGACACCGAACTAAAGTGCATAAGCAAAAATAAACATCCCCTCATTGGTCCCGGACAACTCCACCATGGTTTCCCGATTGGGAAACGCGGCCGGGCCCATCGACGCGTCGATTTTCGGACTGGTCGCTTCGTCGCTGACGCTTTCGGAGCGCCTGCTGTTCTTGGATGCAGGGACGGTTGTTTGGCTCCGGTCCTGTTATCAGTCTACACACGCAACAGAGAAGGCACACATGGGATACGGAACGACAAGACAGCGGCGGCTATGAATGCCCCCCATCTATGAAAACCACACAAGATCTCACGCTTGGCAGCGTCTGCCTAACCCTGGTTTGCGGATGGCTCCGTGAACTGGCTAGCTGCAGAACGACACCCCTGGCCCGTATAGAACACTCCAGTTAGAGCACACACCGCCAAAGAAAAAGAAGAAACTGGAGTGCGGCTGTGCTTCCGTGCACCACGGCCGGTCTTCGGAGATGGCACCCCGGAAACGTATCCGTATCTACACGGAGGCCAGCAGTAATTCTAGATAAAATTAGGTTTTAACATGTAAAGATGGGATCAAAAGATAGAAATATACGAGTAAATCGGCTGGGATTGGGGCAGTGGCAGAGTCTAGAGGAAGAAATCGGGATCCGAACATCTCAAGTAGTACTCCTTGGACATTTTTCTCCACTTTTTACCCCATTTGATGAAGATCAGACAACTCATGTTGAACACAACAGACAGCATAAACATGAGCCACGTGGTGGTCACAATGCCGTCCAGGTCCAACCATGGCTGGATGGCAAATGTGAAGCCCATACCAATCATGTTCCGCAGGAATAGCATCATAACCATACTCTCACTTTGCAACTCCTGGTAGCAGTCCAACGCATACGTTAAAACAATGGCACCGCCCGATCCCATTCCAAAACCAAGGAAACCCATTCCAAAGCCAGCAGGCCCAACCCACGAAATTCCCGAGTTCATGCCAAGGCCGTAGAGCAATAAACCGGCAGAATTGATGACGGCAGGTAGAATCAGAAACCATAGTCTGAATTCCGGCTCAAGGATACCGTTGTTTCTTCTGGCCTTCCAGGTGACAAACTTGTCGGACAGATTGCCACCCCAGAACATACCAAAGAAACATCCAATCAACGATGCAAAATTGGTGTCCCCAACAGCGGCCGTGCTGAAATTGTATGGTGCCACAGAAAAAAACTCGGATTGGGTGGTGGCAATAAGGGAGAGCCACATAACTTGCACTCCGTAGACAAATCCACCCCAGAGAACTGCCGGTAAAGGTAAGGTCAAAACCGGACGAATAAAGATTTTCCACCATGCTCTCTTATCGTTATACTGCAACTCAACAACTTTCAGTTTTTGGACATAACTTCTCTTCTCGGGAACATTGGACGCCTTGTCCAATTCGGCAATATCGAGTGCAACCTGATCCTTTTCCAGGCTTCCAGCGTCCTCATTGATTCCGTCCTCATGACTTTTGACAAGGGCCAAAATATCTTTCTCAACTTTGGTGTCGTTTGGCCTTTGGTTTACAAAGGTGGAATCCTCCATCAAAAAGAATTGGATCACAAATAAGGTTCCGAAAAAAATAACCAAGAACCAATAGCACCATTTCCAGCCCAGATGACTGTTTTCGACAATGTAACCAGCGGCAATTGGACCAAGGTATGAACCCGAATAAAGCGCAAATGTTAAGGCTGAAATTCTGGTTGCTCTCTCATGCTGGAAAAAAATATCCGTGGTTGAAATTTGGACTAGAGAGTCGCATGGGGCACCCGCAAACCCGGTTAAGACGTTGACGGCATAGAGCATACCAATATTTTTGGAAACACCACCAATGATATTACCAACGGTTTGGATAATGGTGGCAGATAGGTACACGGATCTTCTTCCGAGGGACATAGCAGTTGGTTGTAAAAGCAAACAACCAACTCCCAGAAAGCACCAACAAAGTGCCGAGGCGTCATTCAACGCCGTGAACGATGTATTGAAGACTTCCACCCAAATGGTCCAGACTGGACCGTTCCAGTTGGTAGCAACTGCTGTTAAGAATGACCAATAGAATAAAATTGCAAACTGAAACTCTTTCTTCCATCTGGACCATAATAATGGATCGTTTGGATTTTCTGATGGCTGTGGAATTAAAACAATATCAGAGGCACCGTTATGTTGAACTGCTAACGAGTGGTCAACATCGACAATATAAACAGTACCTGGTACCCATTCCTCATCAACTTCGTGGATGATCTGGTCTTTCGTTTTTTTTGCACTTAAACACGGTTCCATCCTTTGGATTGTTTTGCTGTGCTGTTTTCCGGTGAAAGTGATATGGCGGAAGGCATCACGGATTTAGCAAGACTGGATGGTTGAGGAAAAAATTGGTAATGGGCAAAATGTATCATCATTTATATAGTTTCTTGGGCCAGCTTCATTCGTTTATTATCGGTGAAATATTTTTTATTTGTGTAGCACTTTCAAGCAATCGATATGTTGTTTTGCTTTCTTCACTTATCTATTTCAAAATCTTTATCGAATATTAAAAAAAAGATTAGCTAGCCGGATTGGAACTTCCAAAACAGGAAGGTGCATACTTTTTCCTATCAACGTAATATACCGACAGGCGGATTTCCTGTCGGAATACCGAACATAATAGGACATGTATTATTATCTCCACCTGGATCATAATTTTATGTCATCTGACATAAATATACCGCTTATTTAGGGACTAAAAAAGAAAGGCTTAAGCTGAGAGGTCGGATTCACGTAGTTGTAGTAACGTGTAATCTGGCAAATCAATTCAATCCAGTATCTAGCCGTCTGGAAATTAAACCGATAAGCGCCGAGTTTTTCATTGGACTAACTCACAATCGACTTCAACCTGAAGTGGTACCCTGAATAAATCCGTCGGCTCATGCTGGTTTCAAGAAAACAATTGTGCAGACTAAACTAGGATTTTATATTGTTTAAAAGACAGCCACATCAACAACCAACTGCATCAAGTTTCAACCGAACAACATGCCGTCGATCGACGTATTTGTAGGCACTTCTGTGCACCCACTGGGAATACTAGAATTTTTGTAGATATCAATTGTGCCACGTATAGTAGAACATGAATATTGATGTTTTATCCTAATCATGTCGAAAGTGGACTGAATTCATGCTAGAAGGGCTGGACGAGTTCTTTGATAAACCTCGAACGGATAAATTAAATAAAATAGAAGAATGGTATGATATCTCATCACAAATTGGGGAGGTTATAATTGTTTACACTACCTTCCGGAATAGAGAAAAAGCACATATATACTAACATGACACGTGAATTATAATTACAATTATAACACCAAACACGAGATGATTTACTTTAATTAGAAGGACCAACAAGTTGGTTTAATAATGTTGTTAATTGCAACTTTTATTTTCGCATATTACACAGTTTGGACATTCTTAACACCGTTTCTGGCGGATGACAGCTTTATTCAAAATTTCTTCTTGCCAAGATATTACGCAATTGCGCTACCGGTTGTTGCTTTGATTATCGGTGTCTGTTTAGTTACAACGTTCATTGGTTTGATTATCGTTAAATCTGCTCAAAAGAAAAAGGGTAAGAAAAACTAATCTGATCCATCCTGACAAACGTTTATTAGTTCTTCTTTTCATTTCTTGATTTATAAATAGACTAAGATTTCATATTTAATAAATACATTACAAATCTTATTCTAACATTTAATTAAAATGTGTGTTGAATTACAGTCAGGGTCACGTTAACTACAGAACTCTCTGATTCTTAACTCTCTACAGTGCAAAAAGCAGTAACGTGGTCGGTGAATCATTGTTTAACCTTCGGTTAATCATTCACGACTCTATCAATTGCAGCAACAACTTATTGTATAGTTACAAAGAAAAAAGTTAAAAAAATATAAGCTAATGCCAGCACCCATGCTGGGAGTCGAACCCAGAATCTTTTGATTAGAAGTCAAACCCGTTAACCATTACGCTACACGGGCATTGCTTGAAATAAAAAGCGCGGTCTTTGCTTTAACACTCAAAACTTCTCTTGCAACAACGAAACTTCACATTATTTTTGAGATATAAGTTTGTGGACAAAATAAACTTCACCGAACACAAACCACAAGAAGAAAACAAATATTTGAAAAACATTGCCAAATTTGATTAAGTTTACAGAAGTTTGATTTTCACTTTTCCTTATCAAAAGAACGAAGTTTTAAAGAGGAGTTAATAGAATTTTCAAAGATACCGTTCCGTAGATACTTTATGAGAACACAATGTGATATGAGGGTGAAATGAACCTCTTGGAATGGTATAGATTATAGAATAAATAGAGAAAATATACGAAATAAGATATAAAAAAGATAAGAAAAAGGAACGAGTATTATATATATGCCAGATATCATAATCAAAACCAAAAAAAAAGACTCAACTTCAATATCTAAAAAGAGTGAAAAAAAATTGATTAGATTATGATGCACTTATATTACACTCATCATTATAGCACTAAAACATCATGAACATCTCTCTCATCCTTGTTATTCTTGAAATCATCAACACCAATATCACATCCACATCCACCTTCACCTCCACATCCATCTACACACGCACAAACACAGCCACTTCCTTCTCTCTAGGAATATAAAAAATATTGTTTATATTCATATTATCACGGCTCCTCTATTATTTCTTAACTTATCTTCTAACGGTTACTAGCATAATAACTACTAAGATCACATCACGGCGCCATTATCACCATCATTGCTGTTGCTGATTTGTCTTTTGATCATCAGATTTAAAAGGTCTTGGAACTGCTGAAGGTTCTTTAACAACATATAAAGATTCATCAATTGTTGGTGGAATTGGCTTAATTTCAGTACCCAATTCTTGCTCAATTTGGTACAAATTGAATCTATCGTTCCAGTTAATTAAATTGATTGCCAAACCATAGTGACCAAATCTACCAGATCTACCAATTCTATGAAGATAAGTCTCCGCGGTTTTTGGGAAATCAAAATTTATAACCACATTGACGGCCTGAATATCAATACCTCTTGTCAATAAATCTGTACAGACTAAGTTTCTGACTCTACCTTGTCTAAACTCATGGAAAACCTTATTTCTGTCAGATTGTTTCATTCTGGAATGTGAGTAGTAACATGAATAGTCCAACTCAGTGATTTTTTTAGCCAATAATTCGACTCTGTTTGCCGAATTACAAAAAATAATCGCTTGGTTGATTTGTAATTTTGAAAAGAGGGTATTTAAGCAATGTAGTTTTTGTTTTTCATCGACGAATGCATAATATTGAGTTATACCTTTCAAAGTTAATTCATCCATCAAATTAATCTCATAAGGTTTGTATAAATGTTGATCCATATACGACTTAACAGTTCTTGGGAAGGTTGCTGAGAATAATAACGATTGATAACTATTTGGCTTATTATAACCTGATTTTTGTGGTAGAAAATGTAAAATTTGGTCGACAATGTTTTGGAACTCTGGTGATAACATTTTATCTGCTTCATCCATTACAAACATATTACATGAATCCAATTTTGCAATATTTCTAGAAGCAAGATCTAAGACTCTACCTGGTGTTCCGACCAAAATGTGGACCGGATCATACAACCTAACAATATCGTCCCTTAACGAAGTACCACCGGTTGTTACCATAACTTGTAATCCCATATGTCTTGAAAAGGTTTTGACAACGTGTGCTGTCTGCAAAGCTAACTCTCTTGTTGGAACCAGAATCAATGCCTGGATTTTATCGACTTTTGGTTTTATCTTTTGTAGTGTAGGAATAACGAATGCGGCTGTTTTACCTGTACCGTTTTTGGCTCTGGCCAATATATCTCTGCCCATCAATGCAACAGGGATCGCCTCTTCCTGAATTGGGGATGGTTTTTCAAATCCGGCCTCGAAAAGCCCCATTAGAAGTTCTCTTTTAAGGTTAAAACTTTCAAATGTTTCATCTTTAGAACCCACAATATCATCTGTTTGCGGACGTAAATCCTTTGCCGGTATGTTCAAGTTATCTTTCCAGTTTTCTGCGGACATTGCTCTATATTAAAAATTGATCACCAAATAAAATCTTCTTTTTCCTCTCAACTGCTGCTGTATCTATCTCTTCAGAGTAGGAGTATTATGTTTTAATCTTTTGCTATGAGAATGTGTAATTTTGTCGAAAAGAGTTGTTAATACCAATATATGTGTTGGCCTCTCGTTATTTCTTTGTATCTTTGTTGAATGATTTATATCACTAAATTGCTGAATGTTGTAATATATCTTTGCTCTGCAACTCTGTTTCCACTCTAGGAAAGGCGACATCTCCTTAACCATTTGGTGTGTGTTTACCTAAGAACTTCTGCCAAAGGGCGGACAAGTTTTTTTCCTCCATACTTCATTCCTTGCACATTAACCATAATGACAGAGAACCATATTACGTAATCCTCCCAGTCCTATCTTATGACATAATACAAAATCGTTTGCATGTGGTATTATGATCTAGTATAATATAATATAATAAAATAAATTTCTGATATACATATATCCTATTTATGAATTTCTATCTAGACGATGTACGTTGATAGAAAAAAACAGAAACTCCCAGGACCAGCTAGAAATAACTATACAGAATACCTAAGTATATAATTATTTATATATGTGTGTGTGTGTTTCTAGAATTAATGGATTTTGAATAAGACCTATCAAATTGTTCCGTCGCTTTTGTTTCTGTGAATCCAATGAATACAATCAATTTGAAGACACCAGGCGAAGATCAACTGAAGATAAATGTAAAGGAAAAAGTGATTTTGCAAATCGTTTATAGTACTAACAATGAACAGATTCATAATAACAACGGATTATAAATAATCATGAATGAATTTTAAGTAATTTAGTGTAATGTAATGTTATACGATGAAATTTAATTTAAGTGGATGATTTGAATAGAAAAGACTTTGAAATCAATTGGGGTGCGTTATAAATTTATAGTTTCAGTTTGCAGTTTCCAGAATTCGATTCGAATGTTTTGTTCGGGTTTGTAATATACTAGTATTTTTTTTAAAAAAGCAATTGGGGAATAAATTCTTATGTAATGAAATGTAATATACTAAACATGAATAAATGAATAGACGAATAAGTGAATCAATGAATCAATCAAGACGTGAAGAAATGAATAAGTATTTCAACTATTATAACAGCAAATATGATGTGTGGGTGAAAAAGAAGAAAAAGCTGGTTGCGTTGGAGCTCAAAGATTAATATCTAATACGAGCCTGATGTCGTCGACATCAGTCGAGGCCAGGTCTTCCAAAAATGGCAATAAATCAGTCAATTCACAATCGTGGGAATCACTAAACCAACTTGAAATCGGTACTGCATGTTGTGGATGGAAAACATAGGAGGCTGGGGAATTATCAATTATTATTAAATCTTCCAATGGTCTACCCATCTGAGACAAATTTTTAATGTAGTTACCCTGGTAGTTGTAACAACTATCTCTAAATAACCTATGATGAATAGACTTATGGGTATCCAATATATCCAATAGAGGATCACCATACCTTGAGACCGAGGCAGTAAACACAACCACTTCGAACAATTCGCCCACTTTTTTCAAAAACTTGTCAACTCCAGGCCTTTTGATAACATAAACGTTATGGACTTGGTTTTCGATTTCAACCGGGATCACAAAATCACACTGTCTAACAAATTTGAACGAGGAGTGAACCAAGGTTTCATCCAAATCCAAAACTAGACATTTTTTACCCTTGAATTTCTTTGGCTGTTTATTCAATAACCAACCGGTGTCCTCAGACACCGTTTGATCCGGTAAGATTTCGGTTAAATCGACTCCAAATTGGCCATCAAACAAATTTTCCTCATTGGTCAGAGTACTTACAACGTTGTTCAAGTTACTCTCGTCAGTCTCGTTCAAGTTTGAGATTGGGTTCAACGCATCAAATTTGTTGACTTCGTCCTTGTTGGTTCCGTTTTTGGAGCCTTCAATATTTATTTGGGAATCATCGGTACCTTGCGATTGATTTTCGTGGACTTGTATTGCGTCATCGTCATCCTTTGAGCTATCTGTTGAATCCTTCAAATCTGTGATTTCCGTGACCATCTCCTTGTAATCTGTACTGTTATAGTGTGGTATTTCCTTATTGTTCGACATATCCTTATTGTTTGAGCATTTGTAGGTCTTATTTGAATCTGCAGCAGTGCTGTTATTCTTCTTACTATTAGTATCGATATTTCTGCTATTTGCGGCTTCTCTAGGAGCTGCTGCAGATGCGGCCGATGTGAAACTTGTGTTTTTTGGTACGGACGTTAAATGTTTGGTTGAGTCTGAGGTATTTCTGATGGAATTATTTGTTGTGGTATGAGTCAACGCCTTTTGTAGGTTCGATTGGGTTTTCGTCAGTCTTGGCCGGGTCTTTGTTATATTATTTTCTCTTCTGGCTGGATCTTCCGCATCAAAACAACAAAATAGTGTCGAAAGAAATGACATGACCAGGAAAGTTAAATTGATCGATATTCGCCGATTCGGGGGGTTTTATTCTCTGCTACTGCAAGTGTATTAGCAACCGAGGTTTTCAACAATCGGACAAACCACGGATCTCAAGACCGTTAATATGAGGGGGTGCTATTGGGATGGGAGGGGACAAACGGGGGTCCAGGGAAACAAGCCGAAGTCGGATGGGCTGAATTGAAACCGACGCCACCTATGACAGTAAGTGCAATGTAGAATTCTGTGTAACAAACCTTCTGATGGATCTGTCTATCTAGAGTCTACCTATTAATACATACAAACAAATACCTGCATATACATACACAGACATGTATATGTATATGTGTGTATCAGTTTCTTTTTGTAGGAGGGCAAATCGTTATAACCAATATATTAATAGTGCACTTCAGTAATAAAAAAAAGGGCAACTACTAATTCTATGTCTCGTGTATAGAATACTCTATCAATAATAATCTTATTATTATCCTATGATACCCTAATCCCTTATGGTACTTATATTCTTGTTGGTTGTAATATTTGGAGGAGATGGAAAGAAAAGAGATACAGATATAGAGGTGTTTAGATAGAGAGATAGTAATAATAATGTTATTATTCCTCTTTCATTACGCTCTTGATGTAGACATCCAAAGACCACTCGCCACTATATCTTTTGCAACAGACATTTTTCTATTTCTTTGCATACATATGTACTCAAAATCCCACATTTTCAAACTCAAAAAGAAAAAAGAAAAAAAAAAAAATAACCACACACACACACACACAATCGGGAAAATTTTTTTTTACTCTATATAATAGAAAAAAAAAAAACTAAAAAAAAGAGATTGTGAGTAACCAGTCAATTTTCCAATTGATTCCATAGAGTTAATTATGCGTCGATCGTCCACGCCAGAAAAGAAAATGACCAATACCGTAGTTAACCCTACAATACTAAGACTGTTGTTCTCTATAAAGTTTTTTTTGTTTATTTGTTTTGTCGATTGTAATAATATGGTGATTGCTTAGTGGTATTTGGTGGAATGGCATAACCATCGTGTTTGCCATAAGAGAACATACAATAATGGTACAATTAATAATCGAGATCTTGGCCTTTTGATCTAAGACTGTTATATGTAGGTTTATTTTTCCGACCTAACTGTCGATTTTTCGACTTTTCGACTTTTCGACCAAATTATCGATTTTTCGACTTTTCGACCGACTTTCCGAATTTCTGCATTTTTCACGTATTAATAATTCGAAGTTTTGTACGCCCAATTATTAATCATGTGTATAGAAAAACTCATGTTAGAGTAGCTACGCCATATAGAACGTATATGGAGGCTATACATAGAGGGCTATATATGTGGATATATATATATATATATATATGTATAATATTACCATATTCTTCCTTCCTTTCCATCCATTGTGCATATCCTGCTTTCTCCTGCTCTATTTCTGCTTCTGCTTCCTCCTCCTCCTCCTTTTCTAATATAAATGTTTAATTTCGTTGTACTCATCCTAATAGTCTTCTTAATAAACAAGTTTTTAACAGGACAAGCTTCCAAGTCTCCGTATTCAGCAAACAACAATCCTAACGGTTATACCACAAACTCCCAATCAAACAACGCAACAAACACAATGGTCCAAGTCGTCAAATCAGAAGAAGAATTCAAAACCGCAATCTCAGCCTCCAACTTGGTAGTCGTCGACTTCTTTGCCGTCTGGTGTGGCCCATGTAAAATGATTGCCCCAATGCTGGAAAAGTTCTCCAAGGACTACTCCAACGTCAACTTCTACAAGGTGGACGTTGACGAATTGCCTTCGGTTGCTGCATCCAACGAAGTCACCTCCATGCCAACCTTGTTGTTCTTCAAGAGCGGCGAGTTGGTCGGTAAGGTGATCGGCGCCAACCCAGGTGCCATCAAACAAACCATCGATAAGTTGGCATGATTTTCTTGTATCTTGGATGGCATCATATACGATAATATATATATATATATATATATGTATACTCTTATTATATTATTTAATTTAGCTTAGTTTAATATACTTTAATTCACTTTATTTTACTTGGGTAGATGGAGTGAAACATGATCGCTCGTGGTGGTCTAGTTGCCAAAAACATCCGCAAACAGAGTATCCAAATCAAATTCCTGGGCCCATTCCTTGACAACGGTGGTCTGCTCAACCTTGGCCGGAGGCTTGACGCCATTGGTGACAGGCGCAACTTGTCCGTCATCTTCATTCTTTGAGGATTTCGGTAACGACCAACCTTGGAACTTGCCGTCCCTCCAGTCCTTCAGAATGATCAAAGCAGCCGCATGCAAATTTGGTATACCTCCACGACCCAATCTACCTTGGTTTCTGGCTATGTGGATCAACACCTTCTTGGTAAAGTCGTCCAAATCGATCGACGCAACGGCTGGAATCTTGTAGAATTCCTTGAACGTTTCGGCCATGGTACTATCCTTGGACAATTTTTTCAACAAATAACTGACGGCATTGATCGGATCTTCGATTTGCTTCTCAGGTATTGCACTCAGAACGGCCAGTTTGGCTTCGTATTCCTTCTTATTTTTCAAACTGTTACCTCTTTTACTGTTTTCCGGGAAAACAATACCTGGGGAGTCGATAATCTTCAACTTGTTATCAACCTTGATTTCTCTCAATGTACGTGTTATACCTGCTTGATTGCCAACAGGACATGGCTTATTGTTCCCATTGTTTGGATTCTTACCGCTATGCTGAGACGTCAACGCGTTGATAATCGATGACTTACCAACATTTGGATACCCAATAACTCCGACCGTAATCGCCCTATGTAAGTTACTCTTCTGTGCATATGATTTTAACGCCAGCAACAACTGCTTTGCAGTCGCATTCTGGGTCAATTTCTTATTGAAACTCTTGGAATTGTTTGCTCCATTCGAGCCCTTAATTGGAATAGTTGGAAACGACGAGCCGAGGAAATCAAGCCATTGTCTCACAACCGCATCAGGAACCAGGTCAACCTTGTTGAGCAATAGAATCAACCTCTTACCTTGGGTTTGTAAAATTGCCTCTTCGATCTTTTTGGATCTGGTGTTGTCTGGATCACGTGCATCTAAAACATATAAAATCACATCGGCGGTATCAACAACCGATTTGAAAACTTTGTCAAACTGCTTTCTGGATTTTTCGATTTCATTGTTATTGGCAATCTCGTCATCAGCATCATCATCATACACAATTTGATGTTCAGTTACTTCGTAAGTTTCCTCATCCATTCTATCTCCGTCCATGGCGTCGTCATCTTGGTATTCTTCACCATTATATTCTCTGGCAGCTTGTTGGGCGCTCTCCAATAGTGCAGCCATATCGTTACCGCTATTTACATCTTCGTCAATATTATCTTCCACCATAATATCGTCGTTGTTACTACCATTTCTCAAAGCTTCCTGTCTTTGCTTTTTCATCAGCATTTTTTGTTCTTCACGTTCTCTTTTACGTTGTTCAATTTCTTCGATCAATTTATCCTTGTATGGGAACGATGATGGAATACCTGGATCTTTCTTATTACGAGATTTCCATGTCACATCTTTCTTTGCTGTTTTTTTATCTTTACGACGTTGTGCTGCTGCCTTCTTTTTAATACCTTCCCTTAAACGGGTGCTCACACGTTTGGATGTTGGCTTCTTGACTCTCATCTTTTTTTTGCCGTTTGGTTTATTCCCTAATCAATTCTTTTTCAAAACCAATAGAATATTCTTTCTGATAGATGAAAGGAAAGAGGTAAATCAAAAAATTTTTCATTTCAAAAAAAAAAAAGGAAAAAAAAATCAAAAATGAGAAATTGATGAAAATGAAAAAATCATGGATAAAAAAAATAAGTCAACGGTTCCGTTTGAGTTTTCATTAGTGCAAGATGATATTGTGAAAGCCAATTTGAATTTTAATATTAGCCTTACCAGATTTGATCATTTAATCTTCACAGAAATGTGCAAGATATCTAAGAATATTAATTTCTTGAATGTTTCTCTGCATCTTCAAAATTTAGGGTTTTTCTGAAACACTGATTTACTTTTACACTTACTTCCTCTTTTGCTTCATCTGTTTAAGGTATACATCAAAAGCGGGAGAATTAATGCATTTTCTCCTTTTTTGTCTCGTTCAATGCCTCATTGAATGGATCTAGAAAATAACCGATTTGAATCTCTTGGAATATCATATGTAAGTCCTACTTTTAAAATGTGTGTTTTATTTACATTCACTCCAGAAATAATAGGATATTCTCCGGCATTCTTTTTTTCAGAATGGCACTACTATTTGGATTTCCTTCCAAAGTAAATATGCTGTAGAGAAAACCTGACAAAAGATCTCCAAGCCGATTTACCGTATATTTTGCTATGCTGTCTCGCTGTCCTATCAAAAGAAAACAAACACATTGAACAATCCCTTTGTTCATTTTTAAAGAGTTATTCACATTCTGTTTTCTGTTTTCCTTTCCTCCATTTATTACTACTGATGTCTTTGTTGTTTACATACAATCCAACAGGAACCAATGTGTAGACCCCACATTTTACAACTTTGGTTTTGAAGCTTCTATGTTGCATAGCAAATGAGAAACTTGAGCTTTCCACCTCGTGCGAGAACAGAAACAAATATAGGGGTCCCGATAACTCCTGGATTTGACATGTTCTTACAAAGTAGGTAAATCAAATTTTCTTATTAGCAATGTAGATCCTTTTTAGTTGTGCATTGCCGTCGATATTTCTCCCTTCATATCGGACTTTATTGGTCTTCCAGGTCAATTTGTGTTCTTTTAACTGGTTCACCACGACCCTTGATGTTTCTCAATATTTCCGACCCTGAGTGAAAGAGGACTTATCTCCAGTATTATTTGGGTTTTGGTAAAAGGGCTTTTTTTCACGGCATCAATTGATGTCAAGCATGGCTTTATGATTTTTTGGTACTCTTTTGGTAAAAAGGAAAACTTTCAAAAATAAACCCAAACTAAGACGATTTAATTACTCCCCAAAGAAAGCTAGTCAGTCTAGACATGCTTTGAAAAATTAGCCCTTAGATCCAATTTACAAACTTAATATTCATTGTTCACTCCACTTTCTCTGTTTATTGTTCTGAACGGTTTTACAAAGTTAAGTCTTTCTTCAATGTTGATGGCATCCCGATCGACTACCAGCCTGGCCAATCTGCTTCGAGCTAAATCTGCACTTTCATTACTTTGATTATGGAAATGCCAAGTATTTTCACTTCGTTTTTGGAATGTGAAATGAATCCCACTTGCTATATAAGTAAACCGTTTCCACCATTTAACTAAAAAAAAGTACCTGCCATTCATGAAATGACATACCTTTCCTCTACTATTTGGAATTCTTATTCTTCCTAAACTCTTTCTTCCCTCTGGTTTACTTTATTCTCATAGTCTCTTTTTCTTCAACACAAAATCAAAATCAGCTTTGCCACCAATGCTCTCATTCACAAGATTAGCATATCTGGCATCACTTTGTGCCCTGGCCACTGCAGAACCAGTAACTATCCGATCAACTCTAGGCCAAAGAAGTGGGGCAGCTGAAATATGGACATGTGACACCGGGGTCGACAACTTCACTTTCGATTTTACTCCTTTAATGTTGGGTGAATATTCTCTTTACTATGATGCAATCTGTGGCTATCCGCCTGCAACTGGCATGCTTCTAACTTGTGCGGTCGATTTGGCCGACGATCAATCTTCCCAATACCGGGAAAAGATTTTTAAGTATGCAGCAAAAGCCTGTAAACAGTACAGTTCTTTCCACTATCCATGGACCTACTATGAAGACCAATGGCAAAATGCAACTGCTGAGTACGTTCCATTGGATTCAATCGACAACACCTCCTTGCCAATTTATGTTGCTACCACTCCTAATATAACAGCTTTAAAACCTGAATATATCGGATATAAAGCATATTATTTCAATCTCGACTCAGGTACTTGGTTCAGTGTTGGTATTTGCGGATACTTCTTGCTGTTGATTATAATCAGTGCAATCTATAACTTCTCAAGATCCACCTCTATTTCTAAAACCATCAATAATTCTGCCCTGGTTAAATTGTCCCAAAAATATATCATTTTTCCAACATTATTTCCTAACGGTAAATTTTCACAAGTTTACGGTTGGAAATATCTCTCCTTCCTGTTTCCAAATAGAATTCAGTTTATAACAGATCTATTTTTGTTTGCTTTACAAGTTGCATTCTATTGTGTTAACTACAGATACAAACAAGGCTGGTGGTTTGGTACTCCTGAATATGCTTGGCACAGATATATTGGTGACAGAACTGGTATCATGGCGTTTGGTAAAATTCCTCTCTTGGTCCTATTTGCAGGCAGAAATAACTTTTTGTTATCAATTACTGGTTGGTCATACTCGACATTTTTACATTTCCACAAAATTGTTGCATATTGGATGTTTCTTGATGCTTTAATTCACTCTGTCGCATATACAATTTATTCCTTAGGCTACTATGTGGAATACTTAAAGGATACGTATTTTGCCTGTGGTGTAGCGGCGACGGTTTTGTGTGGGGTTATTCTTTTACAAGCTTTTCACCCGTTCAGAGTGCATTTTTACGAATACTTCCTAACCATTCATGTTATTTTAGCAATTGCCTTTATTATTATGTGTTGGTATCACTGCAATACTTTAGGTTGGTTAGAATGGTTGATTGCGGCATGTTCTGTTTGGTTCTTTGACAGAGTGATGAGAGTTTCCCGTATGTTTGCATTTGGTTGGAGAGCTGCAACTATTTCCATTGTTGGTGACAACTTATTCAAAGTTGAGGTGCCAAAACCTGCCTGGTGGCATCATCAACCGGGTACTTTTAGTTATGTTTATTTTGCAGGTTGGATATTCTGGGAGAATCATCCTTTTACCACAGTAGTTGAAGGAGACAATTTGTGTGCCTATATTAAAGTCAAAAAGGGTGTTACACTTAGGGTGTGGAACAAGTTATTGAAAAACAACAATACCTTAAAATGGAAGGTTTCTTTTGAAGGTCCTTACGGTGGTAGCGGATCACGCAGACTGAACAGATATGACGACACTTTATTGATTGCCGGAGGTTCAGGCGTTCCAAGTATTCTTGAAAACGCCGCCGCTGTCCGCAAAGGTAAAATGGTTTGGATCACTCAGACACTGGATTCTGCCAAAGCATATCAGCCACTGATTGAAAAGATTAAAACTGAGTTGATTATTTATGTGACGAGAGAGCAAAATGCCGATAGACAATGCTCCATTTCCGAATTATTCAATGGTGCTGATTCCAGTACGGAAAACTCAGAGAAGGAATCCGATTCTGGAAAAGTAAACTTTGTTTCCAGTTCTAGCCAAATCACCATTTGCTATTCCAAGCCAAACGTTCATGACATTCTTGATGGCGCCGTTAGAGATGCAGATGGGAGTAACATCGGTATCATGGCCTGCGGCCCACCGAGATTGATGGATGAAATTAGAAATGTCGTTGCCAATGGCACTACCCAATGGAGTAAAAGTATCGACTATTTTGACGAATTCCAAATCTGGTGAAACCTGCTTTTATCTTTAGTCTCAGTCCCACATTTCTGTATACGCCCATAAAAGTTTATCTACGATTTTGTATACTTCCACAATAATTTATTTAGAGCTTTATTTATTTTGAAACCATTAGTTTGTCTTTCCCTGTAGTGCCAAATCATAGATTTCTAGCTAACAAAAAGGCCGATTCACCCTTACTATTCAACACCCTTTACTATTTCGGTAATATAGATGGCCAGCAGAAAAAATGTAGTAAAACATGCTACAAAATTCCACCCGCCCCTCTCAGACATGAAAGACTCTTCCATTCGCTCTGCAGTGTGAAAAGGTACCAATAGAACATTCAAATTGAGTAGTAAACACAGATTCCTATTTTTAGTGTTCAAAGGGAGATATTGAGTTTATACAACGCCAACCATTGACACAGACAGGCTGGAATAGAATGGAAGCTTCGCCAACGAAGTATGCAATTATTATTGACTCTGGGTCATCAGGGTCAAGGGCACTTGTCTATGAGTTTAGCGTGGATTCCAATGTTAACCCTACAGGGTTACCAAAAATCAAGCAGGTTGGTAACATGAAAACAAAACCTGGCCTTTCAACGTTTGGTAAGAAAAAAGTATCGAGCTACAACCTCTGGGATGACCATTTTGCCGACCTTATTGAAAATGCAAGGAGAATTATTCCTCTCAATTTACACAGTTCAACACCGATTTTTGTCCAGGCGACAGCAGGAATGAGGTTGCTGCCGACGAACGAGAGAGATAGAGTGTTGAAAGAAACGTGTGAAGTTTTATCAGACAAAACCGACTTTATTGTCAAGCCCTGCGAATCTCACATCGAGGTGATTGATGGCGATACCGAAGGATTGTACGGCTGGTTGGGGTTGAATTATTTGACGAATAGATTGCAAGCCGATTCAAATAAACACCCATATGGATTCATGGACATGGGCGGTGCCTCAACTCAGTTGGCATTTGTGCCTAGTAGGGCAGATCAGTTGGATAGGCATTCCGATGACATGTACACCGTAAATTTACGTAGTAATGATGGTAATTTGAACCAATGGTCGGTGTTTGTTTCCAGCTGGCTAGGATTTGGCGCCAATGAAGCTAGGAAAAGACAGCTAGGAGCATTAGTCAACGCCTTGCCCGAGAACGTGAATTATGACAAGGACGGAGACGGTAAAGGCGATCTGGTTGATCCATGTTCACCTGTTGGAATGAAAACCGATGTGGAGTACAACAATAAAATATTTACAGTGACTGGATCAGGTGAATATGAAGGGTGTTTGAAAACCATCTACCCGCTTCTTTTAAAGCATCTTCCGTGCAGTGATGAACCGTGTTTATTTAACGGAGTCCATGCACCAGCAATGGATTTCTCATTGGAAAAATTTGTTGGTGTCAGTGAGTATTGGTACACTGCCAATGATGTTTTTAAACTAACTGGTGAATATAACTATGAAGCTTTTGAAAGGGCAACTAAGGAATTTTGTGCCACCGACTGGAACACAATCTATGAAAGATTCGAAAACCATGAATTCGGGGATGCCCTGACCTTGGAATTATTACAGACATCCTGTTTTAAAGCAAGTTGGATTGTAAATATTTTACATGAAGGTTTTGATATACCGAGACTTGGAGTGGACAACCTGTCGGAGTTAAACGTGAAGGATGAGCCTATTTTTAAAAGTGTTAACAATATCGATGGCAATGAATTATCTTGGACACTAGGTAAGATGGTTATGTACGCATCATCACAAACAGATGGAGATGGAGTGGTCGGTATAGTTCCAGGATCCTCGATTAAAAATAAGATCGATTCAGTGGTGAACAATAAGGAATACACGGAAGACATAGCTGACAACATAAGTTCGAATTCGGAGTTGTTTTTCCCCTATGGAATCATTTTAGCCCTTGGATGCATCTTATACTACATCATACTTAGGAAATTTGGGAGTTTGAAAGCATTCATGAAAAGGTTTCATGATAGCGATAAAGTCGAGTCGATGGAGGAGTTGATTGATTTGGAAGAAGGTAGGAGTTTGTCGCATCGCACGAGTTCGAATAATTTAGGAGGGACATTAAGAACACGTTCCACGCTAAACTTACACGAACTGGAACCGGTGAATCCCAACGGCGGAGGTGATAACAGCAGTCTTAACAATTTTTCAGTACCTCCACCCAGTCCGTACGAGGGATTGAAACATTCATTTACATTTACATCATTTAGAGACCCTACATTGACAAGCGGCAAGCACAACAACAAATTTTCACCCTCTGGATTTGGGTTCAAGTTTGGAAATGGATCGCAGCAAAGTTTGAAATCTTGAATATTTTAAGATAGGCCGTGTTGATATTTAATTATAGATGTAGAATATATAGTGAGTATAGTATCCAACGCCAAAGGAAAAAAAAAAACGATAAAAAAACCAACCAAAATAAGTATTACATAGGATTACACGATCAATCCGACTTGAAATGCCATAGACCATCGCCAAGGTATTCATACAATTCTATACCGGTATCTTTATTGATTGTTTTGATATCGTTAATAGACATTGCCAACTTACCGACAGCCATTGCGTGTTCTTTACCTTCGGCATAAATGACCACTATTTTATTCACCGGCCAATCTTCATCAGGTAAAGCAGCTCCTGGGGAAGTCAACCCTGGGCACATGATATTTGCGCCTGACAGCACGAATTTGATGGCACCTCTATCCACCTGAACCCTTGGGAATGCTTCAGGATAAGTGTGCACAATACGCAGCGAAGGGATCAAATCGTCGAACTGTTGGTAGAATATAACCTTATTATCGACCACATACAGCTGGATTTTGTCTTCACACTTGAAAAGCGACACTGGTGTTTTCTTTGGCAAAATTTCATCGATATTTTCTTCCAGTTTTGGGTACTGGGACACCAGCTTGGCCTTTAAAGTTTTTGCAACTGACGATTTAAGGTTGGTACGGGTATGGACGTCATCCTTGGTGAATTTCTTGAACATGGCAAATTAGATGGATCGGATTGGATTTAGATATGTTCTGGTTGTGAGGCTGGAAGGAAAAGACCCCATCCGAAGAAGAAAACTTTGTTCTAGTCTGACATGGAGGAGAAATTCAATCTTCTCTGACCAAAATCATGAAGCAAAACGAAAAAAAATTGAAAAATGCGAAAATATGAGAAAAAGAAAAAAAGAAAAAAAAAGAAAAAAAAGAAAAAAAAGAAAAAAAGAAAAAAAGAAAAAATCTCAACTGTCAGTGAGACCAAAAACTGATGGTGATTTCGGGTCCGCCATATATCCATTTCTACAGGAATAAGACAAACATTCGAAATATGGACAAGGTGTAAACCCATCCAGGCAGAGAAGACCACGCATACGGGGCAATGTACGATACAGGAGCCACTGATTCTAGTCAAGGACAGAGAAGTCAGTGCAACTAACAAGTAGAGGAGTTCCAAAAATTCCCCGAGTGAAATGTCAAAAGAACATCACACACGAAAGCAGTCATGTTGAAGTTTTCAACTAGCAAAAACATGATCTCGGACGAATCCTCACTGATACACGTAATGCCCTAGCATAAGGATGGGGAAAGGAACCAGAAAAAAGGGAAATAAAGAGGAGGGAACAAACCAAAGGGAAGGAGGGCAAGAATTCAAAAGGTATCAATCCCTAAATATTATTTCTGATATCTCCAACACTCCATTGGTGACCATAAATTCTCAAGAAAAGGGGAAAACTTGATTCTTTTTATACTCGTTCTTTTTTTTTTGTATTTTCCGTGAGGTCTCGCGATATTTCCAATTTGGGTAGAATATTTTTGCGTGTGTTCTATAAACAAGGGATTTTTGATAGATACTATATAGCAATTACGCAGTTTCTAGCAAATAGCAGACCATCACAGTTTAACACCGATGTGGATAGCAGCAACACCAAAGGTGAGGTTTTCGTAACCCTTACCAGGAACATAGAAACCGGCTTCCCTGATCATGTTTGCAAAAGTCTCTTGGTTAGGGAATTTTCTGATACTCTCTACCAAATACTGGTAGGATTCTCTGTCGTTGGCAATGAGCTGGCCCATCATTGGCAACAAGGAGAAGGAGTAGATCTGGTACAAGTAATCCAGGGCAGGCTCGTTGACCTGGGAAAACTCCAGGCAGGCAAAGATTCCTCCCGGCTTCAAGACACGGTAGGCGGTGTTCAAACCCGCCTGGATGTTTGTGAAGTTTCTGATACCGAAGGCAATGGTGTAAACGTCCTTGGAGTTGTCCGGAATGGCATCCATGGTCTCACCATTCTGCTCCAAAAACTGGATCCTTGGAGAGTTGGCGTATGGCGTGGACAAACACCTCTTTTCCCCCTCTCTCAACATATCTGGGTTGATGTCCGCCACGGTCATTGTGGACTTGTTGTCGCCGTACTTCAATCTGGCGTGGTCCAACAGCCCAAAGGCAATGTCACCCGTACCACCGGCCACGTCCAAAAACGCCAATGGTTCTCCCGAGTTGGGTCTCATGCCGCAGTCCAGTTTTTCAATCAGATGCTTCTTCCACAGTCTATGGATACCCATCGACATCACGTCGTTCATCACGTCGTAGTTCGACGCAACAGAGGAGAAAACGTCGTGAACAAGCCTTTCTTTCTGATCCTTTGGAACCGTCTTGTAACCAAAATGTGTGAAGTCTTGTTGTTGTTGAAGAGGGGTATATTGTGAGAACATTCTTCTGGCCGAAGATGCGGTTCTTGCACTCAACCGGCATACTGGGTTTAGTCTGACTGACATATCTAAACTTACTTGTCTATTGCAATTGTTCGAAACAGATCTCTTATACCAATTCGCAAAAAAGTCTCCTAATTGTGGAAGAACAGTACATACCTTGCCACCACACACACAAACGTACAAATGTTATTTTCTCTACTATATGAACCTACTCAAAAAAAAATTCACCTCGATTCGCTCAATATAATTTGTTTCTCATAATCTGCTATACGAATAAAGAGATCATATTATCGTCATGTAGGATGTAACGGAGTGTATGTCGGAGAAATCATTTACATTTGAAGCAGGCGGTTTTCAACAAAGAGCCGATTAGACGCCATCTCTAACTCTGACACTCCTTCTCTTGTAACAAGGAGGGCAGTCGGGATTTTCGGTTCTATTGTTATGTGCGATTTTTGGGTGGAAGGTACCAAATTTCTGAAAAGATCCTTGTTAGCGTATGCAAGAAGAAGCAGGGTCCATTGCAACCACAACAATGTGTCTAAACGTCAGCGTATTCAGAATCGGAACCACAACTGTTGGTTGAAAAACTACCGTACTACGTAAAAATAATCACCTTCCTCTTTCCGTGAAACTCTGCCTGCTTCTGTTTCGAGAAGGTTTAACTTAGAAAATACCGAAAAAAACTCTTTTGTGTCGATTGGAGCACTGAAAAGAACACAAAGAGTGTCCAGTTATCCTTTGCAGTGGAACCAGTATTGGGAAACAGCAACTATGGAATTGTTACAACTCGTCTCCAGACTGTCGTTACGTGAGGAATGGCCACCAACTATAATACCTTGGAAATGTCCACGAACACAAGAAACAAATCCGAAACTGTGTGGTGAAAAGGGTCCCATAAGATACAGTTATTAAGCAACATGAGGTTCGGTCCAAGCAAGTACACCAACCCCATACTGCCATTGGCATCGATGAGACATGTGGTGCAAGAAAAAGGAAAGCAGATTTTCCACTTGGTTTTTTGTGTGTGGGTTCTGTCATCCCACTAGAAAACGGCGGACGTAAAAAAACCATACTTTGCTGAGACCGGCCTGTCTCTAATGATGATGAAACTTACCGTTTGGGTCGTTAAGGAAGCACTAGAGGGATAAACATTAGGCCCTTGTTGACTGTGTTTTTTTTTCAATAAACACTGTCTATTCAGACATAATCATATACGCACGTTTTCCACAGGTTCATATATGGATATAACCAAACAGGATTTTTTACTTATGTTGGTTGAACTTTCCAATGTAAGTCACATTATCAAAGAGAAATTTAACGATATTAGCACGATTCTTGACAATATGAAGAAAAGAAAATGCTTACGGTGCAGTAGAACGTGGAATTTTGCATCACCTGTCAAAAAGTACATGTTTTGGCCATGTTGGAATTTTACGTTGGATAAATTTCTCCTCTTTTGTCTTGTTTTTGCTCTTTCAATTCCAGATGTTAAGCAAACGGCTGAAAATGCAGGATTATCTATGTACAACAAATAGGAAATGATCGAAGATTTGGAAAAAAAAAATAATCCGAGGTTCAGAAAAGAAAGATTTTTTTTTATTATTTTTTTATTTTTTACCAGCGACTGAGCTTTCAAAATTTCTTCGATTTGAGTTTATCCATATCCAGACTGCACAGAAATTGAGTTGTACGGGTCGACAAAAGTATCTGGATTTTTGTTTTCAGTCCAATAGAATAGACGCCGAGGTGATCGATAACCCCGACATACGTTCACTGGATAACTAGAACACGATATCAGCGGGAATAGATCATGAAGAAACCAAACGGACTTTCGAGGTTGGAACATGCGCTGACCTACCATCTTCGGCTGTGGTTGGGCCAGACGTTCACAGGGAATCAGATCCGATACCTCTCGTTCATTCTGTCGTTGGCAACGTGTCTTGTTGATGCGAACGTTGCTGTGTTTTCGCTGTTCACAGGCTCATTCATCGGCAAGCTTGGATACGACAAGGTTGCCATCAACATCATTGCAGGGAGCATGCTGACAGGTCTCTATTTGACCCTGCCACTGCTGGGGTACCTCTCCGACGAGCACGGCCCGGTTCTGTTGGCGCTCATCGGGCTCACCCTTACGCCCGGGTACCTTTTGGCCAGGGTTGTCTACGAGAGGCGGCTGAACGAGTGGCTCATGGCGGCCTGTTTCTTTTTCGTCGGCATGGGCACGTCCAGCTCGTACTTCTGTAGCTTGCTGACGTGTGCCCGGGTGTTTCCGAACCACAAGGGCCTGAGCATCTCGATGCCGGTGGCGTGCTACGGGCTCAGTGCGTTTCTGCTCTCCTGGGTGTTCACATGGGACGGCTTCGTGGTGGAGAAAAGCGGAGACCTGGACGTGGGCCGCGTGTTTGGATTTTTCAGCGGGCTCTATCTCCTTGTCTGCCTGGTCAACTGGGTCGGGAGCATTGTGGTGAGCATCGAGAAGGAGGTGCTCTTTGCCGAGATGTACCAGCAGGAGGAGCACCACGACGGCCCAGAGCCGTACAGGAGGGGGTGTTATGGGGGTGTGGACGGCCACCGGAGCGAGGAGAGCGAAGTTGCATTGTTCGATGCGGGGGTGGTTGACAACCGGCGGCACCAGGAGAAGTTCCGGCTGTTCCTCCGGGACCCGTCGATGAAGCTGGTGATGGTGGCGCTGTTTCTGCTGGCCGGGCCTCTGGAGGTGTTTATCTCGAACCTGGGCTCGATCGTGGCCGCCCTGGCGGGCGCCGACGGGGCCGCCGACGAAACCGACATCTCCCGCCAGGTGTCCATTTTCTCCATCTCGAGCACCATCACCCGGCTCAGCGTGGGTGTTCTGAGCGACCTGTTCAACGGCGCCGGCAGTCACGACGGCGACGGCGACGGCGGCGACGGCCAGAACGGCGCCAAGAGCTGCGGAGGCAGCGTCGTGCTCGTGGAGGTGGCCTCCTTCCTCACCGTCCTGGGCTTTGGCCTGCTCTCCGTTGGCTGGAACCACATGGACGTCATCAGCGTCGTCGTTGGGATTGGCTACGGGACGGTCTTCACCGTCTTCCCTACGCTCGTGGCCACCGTCTGGGGCGTCGAGATCTTCGGCTCCACCTGGGGCCTGTTTCTGGCCGCCCCTGCCATTGGGGCCATCGTCTTTGGCATGCTCTACGCCCTGGAGGTTCCGATTGGCCTGTTTGCGTGTGTTGCCGTCGGCGCCGGCGGCTGTGTCGGCACAGCCTGGCGCAAGTACTGGTCCACCTCTTGATCGCTGGCCCTGGGCCGTGCGTGGCCTCTCTGTGCCGGCAGTATCCCACTTTCCCCCACTCCGCCCGGCTTCGCCCCGCCCCTCTGCATCCAATGGGAACAACAATCCTGCCCGATCCGTGGGCCCATTGTCCCCGCCCGGCCTGCATAGGCGGATCGCCCTCTCCGGCTTTCTTGGGGCACCATTTTGGCCAAGGCGGGGGTGTTGTCGCTGCCAGAACAAAGAAAACCATGCGAACCACGTTTCTTTTTTTTTTTCTCCCTTCTGTGTTTGCTCTTTTGCTCTATATAGTTTTGCTTTCGCTCCAGGGATGACCGTTTCACGGGAATTTTACTCCGGCGCATTGTTGGCACCTTCTGTGAGGATTGTTTACAGGCCTCTGTGTACTCGATAGTGTGCTTTATTATGTCATACGTATATGCACTTATGTGTATGGATATGTCTATCGATATATATATATATATAAGATATACCCCCTCTCTGGTACCCAGGTGTGCCACAGTCAATAACACAGGTCTGTCCACAACACCCATCGTCCACCCGTTTGCACTGCACGCACCCACTCCCACCACATCATGTCTATCATCTACCATGATATACGTCTCCATACCCCGTACAAGAACAGCGTGATCATCAGGGGAACGCCCATGGACTCGGATCCCGTGTGCTTGTCCGGGCGGCTGGTGTTCTCGTTGGAGAAGACCATCGTGGTCTCGTCGATCTCCCTCAACCTCGTGGGCACACACAACATCGACTTTGTCGAAAACTTCCAGACCAGCTCGGGCAAACTGCTCGCCACATGCCCGTTCGTCTCGGCCACCACGGTCCTGCACTGCAGCTGGACCAACCTGCTGACGGACGCCGCCGGCGTGGTCCTGCCCAACGACACCCCAGTCGCCGCCACCAGGCAGCAGCGGGTCCCCACCAGCTCCAGCCAGCTCGGCAACAACTTCACCAGCTGCACAATGCTCCGGTTCAACCACGACCAGGTGGCCTTCGACACGACGCCCTTCCGCAGCGTGCACCCAGCCCCTCCCTCTGTTGTCTTCGAGTTGCCCCCGGGAAACTACTCCCTGCCCTTCCAGATCCGGCTCCCCGGGAACATCCCCGAGTCCGTGGAGTCACTCAAGTGCTCCAACATCGTCTACCGGCTGCACAGCTCGTTCAACCCCCACCCCGCCCTCTCGGACCTGGCCCGGTTCCGGTCCAACTCGGAGGCGTCCAAGTACGTCCGCGTCGTGAGGACACTCTCCAGCCTGCAGCTGGCGCTGAACGAGGAGTTCCTCACGGAAAACTCGTGGGCAGGAAAGCTGCAGTACAAGATCCGCATCCCCCGCAAGATCGTCCCCGTGGGCTCGACACTGAAGGTGTTCATCCTGATCATCCCGATGCTGAAAAAACTCAAGCTCGGCAAGCTGACCTTCCAGATCGCCCAGTCGGTCAAGATCAACTCCACCAAGCCCAACGACTTCGGCGAAAAGTCGTTTGCAGACGAAAAAATCATATACCACCAGACGCTGCCCTCGGTGCCGGCCAGCCAGCTCCCGTCGGACATCTGGGCGTTGCAGGTCCGGCTCCCAACGTCAAACTTCCTCAGGTCCTGCTCGCCAGACGTCACCACCGTCTCGAACCTGGTGACAATCAAACACAAGTTCATCATCTATATCGATTTGATCAACCCGGACGGGCACATATCTCAGGTCAAATCCAAGATCCCGCTCGGGTTTTATATCAAGCCCAACTCCAAGGTCTACGCGAGAAACGTCAGCATAGACCCGGCGTCCACAATGGTGCAGTTCACCAACGGCTGCAACCTGCTGTTCGATGAGGAGGACGGAGAGATTGGTGGCGAGAGCAGCAACAGCAACAGCATCATCAACGGCTCCAACTTGTCGGACAACTCTCCAGAACTTCTGATCTGCCCCTGTGACCAGCTGAACCCAGACTCATTTTTGTTCAACGACGGCGAAAATGACTACTACAACTATCTCACCGAGGAGACTTCGGGGAGCAATAGCGCCCCCCCATGTGCTCACGGCAACGATCCAAACACCCCGGCTCTCACCCCAAGCCACTCCTCCTCCAATCTACAGTCCTTTAACTCTTTACTACTAGCGTCAGAATATCCAAATCATACCCAGAACAATTACCAAATCCCACCCACCTATCATGATAGCGTAAACGACATTTTGTTCGATCCAAAGGAATGGTCCAGGGGCACCACACCAATACCAGGCACCCCGCTGTCTTCATCATATACCAGTTTGAACCAATTGGCCAACATCAACGAACAGGCCCCACACTACAGCCGGATATGCGACAACGACGTGTCCGACATCGGCGAACCGACCCCGATCTATGATGCCCCTTCAAACTTTCTTCGAAGTGCCCTAGAGAACCGTTTGAAGGTCCCGGCAAACAAAACACAAAGTTTGCCAGCATCCAGACCCGTGTCTCCGCTTCGACCATCTTCCAGTTTTGGCTTTGTCTTTAAAAGAGCACGGAGCTCGACCGTTCTGAACACCTCGGAAAACACATGCACACCCCCGGTTGTCAACACTGTGGTTCCAACAAGACCATCATCTACTTCGAGATCGTCAAACCTCTCTACAGCCGGCGATGCATCTGCCAATCATAGCTCGGATACAGGTGCCAATCCTACCGCCGACGCCAACACAAACACACATCCCGAGGATCGCAGCACGGCACCATGCACTACCATCCGTTTGAGCTCCTCAAACAGCAGTGATTTCGAGCTTATCAATGTGTAAACTTCTTCTCTTTATACTTTTCTAATAATATTACAATAAATTCCAATTCATACACTCCACATTTTCCCGACTTCAATTTGGACTATTCAAACCCTACAATAGAAGACGGAAAAACCTTGTCTCATCCCCCCACCCCCCACACGGTTTCTATTTAGCGAACAATTCTAAATATTGAAAGACGGACCACATTCTGCCTCTGCTCCACGTGAAATGTTCCGCGCTGGAGGGGGTCGGAAAGAGGAACGTGTTATTTGGCTTTTGCACCTCCGTACCAGCAGAATAAGTTCACCTCTTGGAGGACCTAAAAGCTGAACTGCTGTTGCATTCCACAGTGTTTGAAGGAATAAAACAACGGAAGTGTTTTTAGCATCGATACAAACAGCTAGAAATCAGAGAATGTCATCGGAACTTTACAGAGTAATTGGAGGTACGTAGTCACTAAAGGTGGTGTTGTTTTGTTTACTCTTTGGAATGGAGATACTAACAGGCGTTATGGAAGACTTCTTCCGCTCTGGCTTCATCTTCGACAGGCCCACAAAACTACGCATGGGGTAAGCTTGGCTCGGCGTCAACGGTTGCCAGATTTGCGCACGCCAATGACCCAGAACACGTCCAAATCGACGAATCGATGCCCTACGCCGAGTTGTGGATGGGTACACACCCAAAGGTGCCAACAACACTCGCCAAAAATGGCGAAAAATTGACCGATCTGATCACGTCAAACCCTGAAAAGTACCTGGGTTCGAAAATCATCGCAAAATTCGGCTCCAAAAAGGAATTGCCATTCCTTTTCAAAGTCCTATCAATTGAAAAAGTGTTGTCCATCCAAGCACACCCGGATAAAAAGTTGGCTGCTCAAATGCATGCCGCTGACCCAAAAAATTATCCGGATGACAACCATAAACCGGAAATGGCGGTCGCAATCACCGATTTCGAAGCGTTCTGCGGCTTCAAGCCTTTGAATGATATCAAGAAACTCTTGACAACAATCCCTGAATTCGGCGAACTTGTGGGTGCCGAGGTTTCAAACCAATTTATCGAAAACCCATCGAAGGAAAACCTGAGAAAAGTGTTTGCCAATGTCATCAATTCTTCTGATATCGCAACATATGCATTCAAGTTGGTTGAAAGAACAAAGTCTCAACCTGAGTTGTTTGGTTCTGTTTTGGCTGATTTGATCCAACGTCTCAATGAACAATTTCCTGGAGATGTTGGTCTTTTCTGCGGTTGTTTGATGCTTAACCACTGTATCCTGAAATCCGGTGAAGCTATGTTCTTACAAGCTCTTGAGCCACACGCTTATATCTCTGGTGATATCATGGAATGTATGGCTGCATCAGATAACGTTATTCGTGCCGGTTTCACTCCAAAATTCAAGGACGTTGATGCATTAGTTAACGACTTAACTTACTCAACTAATGATGTCGAAGAACAAAAGCTTCAATCTACTCCATTCCCACGTGGCTCGGGTGACGCTAAGTTTGCTCTTTATGACCCACCAATTGATGAATTCTCAGTTTTACAAGTCGTCTTCGAAAACAAAGGTAGAGCAGAAATGAAAGGTATCGAAGGTCCTTCACTTTTGATCGTTACAGAAGGATCCGGTAAAGTCCTCATCAAAGGTGATGAATCTTCAGAACTTGATACATTTGAAGGTGGTGTTTATTTCATTGCACCAAATGCAGATATCGAATTAGTCAACACTTCAGAGAAACCATTGATCCTTTACAGGGCATATTGTGAAGCTTAGATACTGATACTTTTCAATTTTCCACTCTTCCCTTATTATTATTCTTCTAGATTGTAAAATTGTTTATTCTACCGTATACAATTTTATATATCATAGTTTATGTATATGCAAATATGTAACAAATCATGCTTTACTATTTTTCAATTTTTTTTTAAACATTAGTACATTATATTATTATTAATATTTAGCTTAATTATACATCAGACGATTCTGATTGACCTCTGGCTTAGAAATGCTCTATAGTCCACATCGCCACCATCATTTTCATCTTCTGATTGATCAAGCCATTGATGTATATCACCTAAGATTCTACTATTTATCTGTGAATTAATTTCATTTTCTGTGTTTTGTAACATTGTATCGATAGTTTCGCATGCCTCAATCAAAACCTTGAAGTTTCCTTGAGATCTACGTTTTTTCCAATATACGATTTCACCAACATTATTTAGACGCAAACCTCTAATTTCAAGAACTGACAGATTCTCCAGTAATCCAGCTTTTAAAACTCTGCAAATTCCCAAATCTGATAATTTCCAGCAATGGTTTACACTTAACCTTTCCAATGTCTTACCACAGTTCAATGCAATCTCCCAAATTGTCCAATCTGATATACCACATCCCGCCAAACCGATTGTACGGATCGGACAGTTCTTAGCTATTGCTCCAATTGAAACATCAGTTATTAATTCACCTCGTTTATGTCTTCCACAGTTTAAAATTTCTAGATTTTTACAATTTTGTCCAATGAAGTATAAAGATGAGTCTGTTATTTGATCACAAGCACGTATATCTAAATAATTCAATTTTGGTGCTTTGGAAATTAAAAGTTTTAAATGATCATCAGTCAATTGTTTACAACCAGGTAACACTAATTTTTTTAACGATTGTGTAACTAAATTTAACGGTGGTAGAGTGGTTGGGCATATATAAAATTCAAGCCAGCTTAAACGACGTGGTGAGATCTGAGTTGAAAATACATCAAGTATTGACTGTGGAGTTCTAATTTTATGCATAACTAAAGAAAACGGTTGTGGAGCATTACCACTCTCAATTGAGTTTTTGGATAACATACACGAAGTGAAATTTTCAAACTCTGAGTCTGTTTTAAAATACAAGTTTTCGTTTAGAATCGACAACATTGTTGAATTCCAGGTTTTGCTGACCAGTAAGCAACTGTACAAATTTGGATTATTGCTTAACGTTTTAGCATTGGATTTCAAGGATTCAGATGTTTTAATTGATGAATCTGAAACCATTCTACCCCAAACTCTCTTACCTTGTTCTTCTCCATACATCAGTAATGAATGGTTATACGATAATGGGGGACGACGGCTCATCTTTGGCTCCGTTGGTATAGTGTCCACGTAATCATGTGCAACGTACCTCAAAATAATTTCCAAGATTTCCGGAATTTCAAAGATCAAATGACTTGAAGCGTTATTGTCTTCTGTTACATAATCGTTGTAAAACTCCATATCATAGTCATTGTCACCATATGCTTTTTTTGTGAGAGCGTTATCTAAGTCATTTAAAAATATATTTTTTTTATCTGTGAGTTCGTTTAAGAATGGTTTAAATCTCAATTTTCTTTTTGATGCAGGAGATGTTTCACAGGAAGAGGAGGTGGCGTTGAACGATATATCCTTTGTGTCAAATAAATCGGAAGAATGTGAAAAGGCCGAGGTGTCAAACTCCTCGACTTCTTCGTCATTTTCACTTGAGGTGCCAGGTGGACTGGAAGGCGGTGATATCAAATTATTCACCTCAAAATTTTCACAGGTGAATCCTTCAACCGGTGAAGATAAGTTTGATGAAAGCGATAGTGATGAGGTGTTGATCAACGATGTCGACGATGCTTTCCTCCGGATTGATCCAAATCTTTTTCTTATCTTTTTCACATAAGACGGTGGTGCTGTTGATGCCGGAGTTAGATTAGAAATGTTTTTGTCATCATCTGCAATGCCTGTTGGTATGACCATCTGAGTTGGTGTAAATATTCTGTAAGACAATGACGAGGCACGTTTCAGAGGTCGAGGAAGTTCCGAGGAGATTTTTCTTGTACGACTGAGCAGGGAGGTTGAAGAAGTTGAGTGTCTTATTGACGATTTCTTTGGGTTGATTGATTTTTCACCGAGCACGAAGGAGTCCATATTATATTAATCTATTAAGGGTCTATTAGTGTTGAAATTGGGTTTGTTATTATTTAAAGAATGACTAAAGTTGGAGAGAAAAATGCAAGACGAAACCAATGGTTTGTGTGTATAATTGGAATAATCTGTGTATAAAAAGTATATTGTAAATGCAAGTTTAGAAATTCCCAATCTATTAAATGACCAACTTCTTTTATTTTTCTTTTTTCTTTTGAAACACGGTGGGTTTAACTGTAAGTTCAACAAGCAAGAAAGAAAGAAAGAGAAAGGTGATCTGTATGCAAATATGCGTGTAGAAGTGAAAGCAAATGTATGAGCTAGTTGAAAAATTGTATCTATAAACCTTCAATACAGACAAAAAAAACAAGTAGGTTAGAATGCTACAATTGGATATAAGAAGTGAATTGGAATGGTTGGAATTGGTCCGGTGAAGTGAATGAACAGACGCTTTCCCTCTGGATGTTGGGTGGTGAGTGTAGGGAATGCAGAAATGATCGGCTCTAGAGGTAGAGACGTGAAGCTGTGTCTGGAGCTAATATGAAACAACGTCAGATTGGTCAAGGATCTTCATCAAGGAAAAAAAGGGATATTTTGTCAGTTATATATATACTCTCCAGCTGAAGCTGCATAGACCAGCACCAAGATCAATTCGGAAACCGCAACTCTTGACTGGTTTTTAGAATAATGCAATAGCTGTCCTCGGAATGCCTAGTTGGAAATGGCTGGTATAAATTTAGCACAGAAACATGTTAAACCAGCCACTTTCCTATTTGGGCCATATTTCAGGTCCAAAACTGTTTCATGCAGCACCTCATAAATCCACTGCAAGGCGGACGTGGTATTACAATAGCGCTGGAACGTCCAACAAACTCTTGGAAGATGTATCCCAGGATTGTCTTTGTTGCCACCCAGCTTTGTTGTCCTTCAGGGTTTACGTATTTGGAAGCATAGAACACTATTTATAGGTTGTCCTCATAAGCTGAGGTTTCTTATATAGGGGAATTTGCAGCTCATAATAGTGAGAAAAACACTCGCTGCACACATGAAAACCAAAATAAGAGAAAAAAGACAGGGGAGAGATTTTTGAGAGGGAATTGTTAGCGAAAGGATATGGGTGAGAAAGAGTTAGGGGGAACAGGTATAGAGAAAGGAGGTGTTGCCCTTGTTCATGATGAGGGCAAAGGAAGGGGCTGAGAGGTGAGATTGCAGCTTTGGAAAGGGAGAACAGACGGCCAAGGATGAACAACGACTACGACTATCTCTTCAAACTCTTACTCATCGGGGACTCCGGTGTGGGTAAATCGTGCTTGTTGCTAAGATTTGCAGAAAACACGTACACACAGGACTATGTGTCCACGATTGGAGTAGACTTCAAAATTAGAACCATAGAATTAGACGGCAAGACGATCAAGTTGCAGATCTGGGACACGGCAGGCCAGGAGAGATTCAGAACGATCACGTCGTCGTACTACAGAGGGGCCCACGGGATCATCATTGTCTACGACGTCACGGACCAAGAGTCTTTCAACAACGTCGGCCAATGGCTGCAAGAGATCGACAGGTACGCCACCAGCAGCGTCCAGAAGCTCTTGGTCGGTAACAAGTGCGACCTGACGGACAAGAAGGTGGTTGACTACGCGGTTGCCAAAGAGTTTGCGGACGCCAGAGGCATCCAGTTGTTGGAAACATCCGCAGCAGAATCGACCAATGTCGAGCAGGCCTTTATTTTGATGTCCAAACAGATCAAGGAACACATGGCAAACGCACAGCCAGCTGCAAGCAGTGCAAATAAGCCAAATGTGAGTTTGGCCGGCACTGCTGTCAATTCCCAACAGGGCGGATGTTGTTAAGCAACAGGCACAACGGAACAAAGAGGAGGAAACCGTACTCTACGATGCTACTTGACATCCAACCAGGATGCCGCATGAGAGCATGCAATGCAACACGATATAATCTAGTATAATATAATACAATATGATGTAGCACGACATCGTATAATATAATCTAGTACAGTCTAATACAGAATGATGTAGCATGATATAGTATAATATAATCTACTTCAGTATTGTGCAGAACGATGTACGACGACATAGTGTAATACCGTATGATATCGTGCGGTGTTATCCAGTGTAGTATAGTACATAATGATGTAGCATGATATAGTGCAACACAATATGATATAGTGCAATGTTATCCAGTGCAGGACAGTATAACATACTCCAATTTACTCTTACTTATCTTTCCAACCGATATCTCACCAGCATATCTGGCCTTCAATATATCAACATCCTATATATAAGTTTGATCCTACCGCTCACACTAACACTAACACTTGCTGTACGCATAGATATCTATCTATCCAGCTAACTAGCGTAAAAGGTAGATCTACATAGTAACCTTTCTATACCCAATAGGACGGAATTTTGATATTACTCAGTTCCTTAGCTTCATACGGCTTAATTTTGAGAACGATAAAGTCAAACAAAATAGCGAGCCAGAGTATATATATATATATATATATATATCTATGTTGGCAACAGCTGGAAAAAAAATCCATGAAGCCCATGTAATTTTCACCATAGGGTAGATAATTCTTCAGATAGAGTATCTGGTTAGTGGACTTCTCCTTCTTCTTCTGGCTCTTCCTGGTCTTGTAGATCTCTTTTTTTTTCTTTCCACCTATTTGAATTTTGTAGTTGCGTCAAACTACATTCCACAGGAGCATCGACCCAATGGCCGGGGCAGCTGAAAAAAAACGTGCACAAAGAAACACGGAGATTTTGGCATCACTGCACAAGATATCCATATCCATTGCCATCGTCAGTCTCATCAGCATCACCATCTTCAAAAGACCTGGACAATGCTTGCCGTACTTTCTGTTCTTCAACATCCCATCGATGGTGTGTGAATACATAGTCGAAAACATCGGCAGACCCACCTTTGAGGTCAACGAGGACGGCTACACGGTCTTGGTGAGGGCGGGCGACGATCTACAACAGAGCGGACTAACCGAATACATGTTTGATATAGTGTATCTTTCCAATCTGATAAACTTACTCATGTCCCTTTTCGGCACGATGAAGGTCTGGTACTTGATTTTGATAGTGCCGGTCTATGCCTGTTGGAAGCTGAAGGGCCTTGCGTCCACCGTCCTGGGTTTCCTCTTGCCAAACCTGAGGAGAAACAGCAACAGACCCAACGACAACGGGGCTGGCGGTGCCAAGAGTGAGGAAACCAAGAGTAAGAGACAGGCCAAGTTAGAAAAGCGGGCGGCCAAGGCAAGGGGCCAAATGCCTGCCCGCTATCGTTGACCGTTATCGGCACCAAGGGCCTGAAGATCATGGCACAGCAAGGCTTGCTGCATACACAGTTGTAAACAGGGTGGACCATCTCTTTGGTGTGAGATACATGATCCCATAGTGCAGCACCTCTCAGGTGCAGCGTCGTATAACGTCGTATAGTATATTTCAATACATCCTCACTATATTATCCCTAGTGATACCTGCCGTATATAGAGTATCGCACCGAGAACCAGGAAAAGAACCCGCGACCGGCCGATCGACGCAATACCAGGCTTATATTTTTGTTTTCGATGTTTTCCTTTTTGTATTTCTGTTTTTGCCCTGTGCTCGATTTGCCTTCCGGTTCTGTTGTTTTCCCTTTTTGCCTTCGCATTTGCCTCCCTACTGTTATTGTTTTACTCAGTGTTGTTTGGGACATTTTTGTCGCTGCTGCTATTTCCTTTTTTTTGGATTTGGTTGGCGAGACTATGAGGTGTAATGGCTTGATGGTGAACCCAAATTCGCCTTATTTATACCTACGTATACTTTTCCTTACGGTCCTTTGCTCTGCTGCCATGTCCTTTCTGTTTCTTGTATTTCTTGCATATTCAGTTACTTCTAACAACAAGTAGACTACTTATTTATTATACAAACAGGATGGATTCCGGTATGTTATTAGTATTAATCGGGCCATTGATTTGTCTCTGGTGTGGAGTTTCTTCAACAGTCTGTTACCACGTCTGAAAATCCCTTTCACGTGGACAAGGTCCTTCCAATGATACAATCAATTGGCCCGTTCTCTAATTGACGAAATTCATCGCTGTATAGCCGATGATTTCAATGACACTCTTGATACCTCTTTCACGAATTCGAAACACTAACACCTAGTACAGAAGATATCGCAGCAGTATGTATACATACTACGCCTAACATTAGTTGGCGGTTTGTTTTTTTTTCCAAAAAAAAATCAACCTTTCATACATTGTAATAATGTTTAATATAATATAGGGGATAGTTCAGTACATCAATTACAATACCACTCTCAAAATTCAATAAATGGAATATGTCTTAGGCTGGATCAATTCATAGGGAACCGATATCCAAGCTCAAATCAAAATCTATATATTGGAATTATGATTATTACGATTATTATTATTATTTTACGATGTTCTGGGTGCGTATCATCTATTGTGTAGGCATTTGATTCCACGTAATAGAAAAAGATTCTCACACTTGGTTCAATCAGAGTATACAGTCGCTATAGAGAGAAAAAAAACAAAATCCAAAAAAATTAGCTCAATCAAAATAGGACGATGATATCACGGATGGAGATGTTTTTTTTTTTTTATTCCTGTTATTATTATTTCTGGTAGTCTTTGCCTACTGAGATGATGGATATTCGCAAAATATGTCCCCACCATAAAATCATTGTTATCATCTCATAATATTCCTACAGATCAGATCCCCGCCATTATTGCTTCCATTACAATCCGCAATATGATGTCTATTGACATCTCAATCTGTATGATACAAAATACTAACATCCATTCACGGAATGGCTTCTCGTCTTGCTTCCATCTTTTGATTTTTCTTCAAATAGTTAGTTATTGACAATGGTTCAGGTATGTGTAAAGCCGGTTTTGCCGGTGATGACGCACCAAGAGCTGTTTTCCCATCGATTGTCGGTAGACCAAGACACCAAGGTATCATGGTTGGTATGGGCCAAAAAGATTCATATGTTGGAGATGAAGCTCAATCAAAGAGAGGTATTTTAACCTTGAGATACCCAATTGAACATGGTATCGTCACCAACTGGGATGACATGGAAAAGATCTGGCACCACACCTTCTACAACGAATTGAGAGTTGCTCCAGAAGAACACCCAGTTCTTTTGACCGAAGCTCCAATGAACCCAAAATCTAACAGAGAAAAGATGACCCAAATCATGTTTGAAACTTTCAATGTTCCAGCATTCTACGTTTCCATTCAAGCTGTCTTATCCTTATACTCCTCTGGTAGAACCACAGGTATCGTTTTAGATTCTGGTGACGGTGTTACTCACGTTGTCCCAATCTATGCCGGTTTCTCATTGCCACACGCCATTTTGAGAATCGACTTGGCCGGTAGAGATTTGACCGACTACTTGATGAAGATCTTGTCTGAAAGAGGTTACACATTCTCCACCACCGCTGAAAGAGAAATCGTCAGAGACATCAAAGAAAAATTATGTTATGTTGCATTAGACTATGACCAAGAATTACAAACCGCTTCTCAATCATCTGCAATTGAAAAATCCTACGAATTACCAGATGGTCAAGTCATCACCATTGGTAATGAAAGATTCAGAGCCCCAGAAGCTCTCTTCCACCCATCTGTCTTAGGTTTAGAAGCTGCAGGTATTGACCAAACCACCTACAACTCCATCATGAAGTGTGATGTTGATGTTAGAAAGGAATTATACGGTAATATTGTCATGTCTGGTGGTACCACCATGTTCCCAGGTATTGCTGAAAGAATGCAAAAGGAAATCACCGCTTTAGCACCATCCTCAATGAAGGTCAAGATCATTGCTCCACCTGAAAGAAAGTACTCTGTCTGGATCGGTGGTTCTATTTTGGCTTCCTTGTCCACTTTCCAACAAATGTGGATTTCCAAGCAAGAATACGACGAATCTGGACCATCAATTGTTCACCACAAATGTTTCTAATTTAATTAAGTAAATTGCCAATTTGTTTAGTTATTTAAAATATTTATATTATTGTGAAAAATTTGTTGTATTAGAAAAAAACAAAAAGATTATACCTAGCATTACGCTAGCTTCTTGCTATTTTGTATTTCGTTTGCCTCGTGATTCTAGAATGTTTATATATATGTATTAATTTTGATGAAAGCCAGAGGAAAAAGTCTCATGAAGAAACAGACAAATATCGAAAGAGGGAACAAACATTTAAATTAGGAAAATTTCCTAATTAGGCTAGCTTGATTATTGATCTGACAATTCGACAAATCAGAACAAATACATCCCTAGTGCTTTGCATTAGATCGGTTTTGGACCAAAAAATAATAACTGGAGATTGCCATTTCATCTGGGGAATCAAGGACACTGGGTGGCAAAGGGACATTTCCAGATGTTTATAAATAGTGAGGTATCCACCGAATTGGATCATATCGATTGTTCAGGACTGTAGGAACTTACATCTGTTTCACGCATTGGAAACAGACTTCAATAACACCTCTAATAAATAAACTCTATAGCCAGAGTAAGTAGCAGTGCGGCAGATTTGAGTAAACATAAAGTCTTTAAGATACTGCGGATTATCTATGTACCTGTCTATTTAAATACCATGGTTTGGATAGTAGATCAAGATACACAAATTCTGTCCCTTTGTGATGATACCACAACAAAGTCATTCGAATTAGTTGATGAGTACGGGGATTTCATCAACAAAGAACAAGAAATCTCTGTATTTGAGGCGGCATTTATGCACCCAAATTCAAACACTAAACATAGCTATCAAAATAATACAATTGACCATATTGAGAACAGTGATAAGGACAACACTGGTACTTACAATAGCAACAGCAATTCTGAGGAAAGGTATGACAATAGCTTAAAACTTAATTTTGAACACGATATCGGCTTGAATACATATCTTCATGATACATTCACCTTGTATCATGCCAGCATGACTGATGACGTAACAGCAGACGTCAAGCACCCCATCGAATTTCACGATGAGTTTGAGTCTCCCTATAATTATAATTCATCAGAAGGCTATTGTTTGAATTATTCTGAGGTTTCTTCACCCACAAGTTCAATTGATTCAAATGCTTTCAATGATATTTATAACGATTCTAACTATGATTTCAAGGATCATTTTGACTTGACAACTGAAGAAAATCTATTATATCTAAACAACGATAATATTAGATGTATTTCTTCTGAGGGTTCTTCTGGACCACAGAATGAAGGAGAAAATACAAATGAGGAGGGAAACAAAGAAAATTTGGAATACAAGGACCAGTCCTTTGGTTTAGATATTAACACGGTATCATCAGATTTGAAAACATATCATTACAATGAAAAATTTGGTTCCACAGCTGAAAACACTGCTAATGCACGCATTTCAAAAGAAAAAAGCCACTCCGAGAAAGTGAATCCGACTAATACAGGAACGAAACTAGAACACACGGAGAGTTTGTCAAATGAGAAATATAATATTGCTATTAATGTGAATAAAATCTTGGGAAAAAAAGGCACTAAAAAAATCTTTCAAGAATGTAAGACAACATTCAAATTCACAGATCAACAAATCCAAAGAAAGGAAATTTCAACTTATTTTAAGGGCAACGGTAGAAGGTACTGGAAATCAAAAAATGGCCCAGTACTAAGTGCTGATAAACATATCAAACCGAAAAAATACAGATGTGAGAAATCTAGACACTCAGATACAGCAAAACTAGACACTCAAACAGATACAAACAAAAGTAAAGAACAGCTAAGCAAAGAGGATTTAAATTACAGCAATAAAACAGGTAAAATATTGAAATGCAATCAAACCGGAGGAAATAATAAAAATCGTTTTGTTTGTATTACCTGCGGTAAAGGGTTTCCTAGGAAATCAAACCATGATTCCCATATTAGGTCACATCTTCAAGTCAAGCCGCATGTCTGTAAATTTTGTGGTAAGGGGTTTGCTAGAAAATCCGATATGAGTAGGCATGAACGGTCATTACATCTAAAGGCCACTTTTAGATGTTTCGGTAAATGCAAAAATAAAACCCAGAAAGTTAGCTCAGAAGATTGTACTGAAAACAAGGTCCTAAGTTGGGGTTGCGGGCATCTCTATTCAAGAAAAGATGGTCTCAGAAAACATTGGAAAAGTTTGCAAGGTCAAATATGTTTGAGAGGGTTCGTGGAAATCAATAAATTACAGGGAACGCATGACTCTACAAAAGACATTGATAAGATCATTGAAATGACGAAAGTAATGGATAAGTAAGAATTTATTATATAGTTTGTTTTTCTTGATGCATAATTAACAGTTAAAAGATATATGGGTAAAAAAGATATTAGATGGAAAGTGTAGAAAAAAATAATAAGGAATAGTATAGAACAGACGGGAGTTCGGACTCTCTTAGTTAGTGTGAAAGGATCGATTTCTCTTCATGGCTTCCACTGGTGCTATCGACAAACATGTTGTCATTTTCTTCAATGATATCATCTTCAGCATCACCGTCGTCATCTATATGATCGTTAAGTAATTCAGGATCATGGGACACATGACCAAATTCCAAATCCTCGGTGCCGTTTTCTCCTCCAGTCAGGCTCTGTTTTTCGATATCAGCCGGCTTTTCATCATCTTTGTGAATCCATTTTTTCATGAATGGAACCAAAAGACCAGCGGTGAAAACCTGTTCTGCCTGATACAAGACCAATGGGACTAGTAGTTTACCCAAGTTTGGGTCACTCAAACCATACTGTGAAGTGATTAGTGAGACACCAAGTGCCGCCGTTTTTGCAGGTCCACACAACATGATGGTGACGGTGTCTTGCTTTGAATAATAAAATGGACGAATCGTTTTATAAGCGTAATTATAGAACTTTGAAGTACTTTCATCTGGCTTTTTGTGGAAAAGTTTGAGTAGAAACCAGGGCCTTGCGTAGAAGAAACACAATACTGTGAAAAACAAATAGATTCCCAGGTTGAAGAAGCAGATCATGATTATTGAAGAGTGAGAAACGGAGGTGAAGGCATCCTGCTCAAAGGCCGTGCAAAAGGAGGACCACATGACAAGCAACAACATGAATGTACCAACCTTATTTAGGATCAGCTTTGCCAGACACCATTTCACGTACTTTGGGAAAATGTTTTGGAGCACCTGGCCAACAAACATGGGCACAAACACGGACAAACCGATCTGCATCATGACGTGCCTGTAAACTTCACTGACGCTAGTGCCGTTAGCCGGGTTTGCAAACTGCCAGCCTCCCGAGAGGAACATTTGACTCAACGCTGGAGTTATGAAGGCGCCCAACATGTTGCCGATGATGACTTCACAGAGACACAAGGCGACGTTACCGTCTGCCTGTCGGGTCATGACCACGTTGGAGGACACCGTTGTTGGACATGTGTGTGTGACGATCAGTCCCGCAAGCATCCAGTTGGAGATGGCCTCGTTCCCGGCCGCCTTGATGCCGCAGCAGATGCCGAATATGATCGACGACGTGATCAGGAAGCTCATCACCAGCACCGACACATGTGCCTGGATGTACGCCATGTTCAAGAGCAGCTCTTTTGTTGAGATCGAAAGGCCCGAGATGAAGAAGATGATTGCCACGGCCCAGTAGTCGATGTGCACATTCTTTGTTGCGTTTGGGTACGAGTGGGCCAGTGCTATGAAGCACGCAAGACCCACAAAGAACCACTTTTTCACCAGGTAGTCAAAGATGTACTTCAACGGTCTGTACACCTTGTTAGGTAGGATCTTGTTTGCTGCATCGTCGATTTTTGAGAAGCCCCAGGTCACTGGAGTGGCTATGTTGTATCCCATTTGCGTGGGTGTGGGGTATGGATCTTGTCTATGCTACCAGAAGTCGGTTCCAGGCCTCACAGATAGCTTTGTCTTCTTCCCTGCTGCTGCCAAGCCAACGCCTCTCCTTCCACCAGTTGCCAAGAGTGAAGGAATGTTCCACATATATATACAGCCTTTGCATCACGTCTTCTCCTGCCACAGAATTATCCTACCACATTACGTAAATCCGGGTTTTCTGTTTTTTCCACTTCCCAAACATGACTCTATTGTTACACTAGGAAATTGCCGTTTTACTCCACACCCCCGGTGACTCTACTCGCCCGCACTGGCGGTAACAAACCCGGATAACCGCATCCGCAGTTTGCTGGCCGAGGTTTTTCGTGATTTTTCAGCATCACTTTCGGAAATCTCTGAGAGTATCCGACTTTTTGATTGTCTACACGGTTACGGTTACACAAGTACACAATGACTGTGGCGCTTGCGGCTAATGTGGGAGCGGGAGAGAGATGGTCACCAGCCACAGTGAGCTCTGACGTTGCGGATGGCTGCTTCCACCCTCTGGAGGGTTTCGGGCTGATCCTTGCACGGTTTGGAGTCATCGTTCTGGGGCGTGTCCTTATCGTGCAGCTCCCTGCTGCTGTCCTTGTTCTTCTCCTTGCAGCGGAAGGCAATGAAGAGTTCTTCCGTGTCGCCGTCCCGATCACGAAGAAAGTCGTACAGGCACTGTCTGCCCGCAAAGCTCTTGAAGTGCTTGCGTAGCCCGTCGGCCCTGCTGTAAAAATGGCCGCAGCCCCATTCCTTCACCCCGTCCTTCTTGACACCACGGCACTGGAACGTCTTCGTCGTGCGGTGGGTGGTGCTCTCGTGCCGGGTCCGGTCGGACAGCCGTGCAAACGACTTGCCGCACTCCTTGCAGGTGTGCGGCCGGGCGTTGCTGTGGGTGATGAGATGGGAGTCCAAGTTCGACTTCCTCGTGAACTCCTTCTCACAGGACGGACACTTGAAGATCTTGCTCCGCTTGTGGGCCTTCGTTTCATCGCCCGTCTCGAGATCCTTGGAGACAAACTTCCGTGCCCGCTTGGCCGGTATCCGACCCTTCTCACCCTGCTTCTGGACCCTGCCCCGTTTCCACCCACCGTCCTTGCTCTCACCTTCGCTTACACTTCCACTTTCACTCTCGTTCTCCTCGGCGTTCTCTTCCTCTCCCTTGGCCAACACTCCGGTAGCCGTGCCGGTCCTGCTCCTCTCCTTTTCTGCCTGCTCAATCTTCATCGTCGCCTCCACCAAGTCCGAGATACTTATTTTTTTGTCACCTTCCTCCACGTTACCATGCTGCTTCTTCGACAGCACCGTACACCAATATGGAGAAGGTTGTTGCAGCGAGGACCAGGACGAGCTCGGAACCGGCGAAACCAATGGGGGATAGTTCACAAAGGACGTGGAAATCGATGCTGCCGATACCGACGGTGTCAGCAAAAGATGTTTATTCGAATAAAGACAATTCTCCACCGCCCGTTCGACAACCTCCCACGACTTGACAGTAGCATTGGTATCTTCTTCCTCCTTCCCGTCCACAGATCGCCGTGGGGGACCTGCGCCGTTTTTCAAGCACCACTCCGTGAACGGAACTATGCACACGTTTGAAACGTTATCTAAATGTGATCTTAGATCTTTGACAGAACTAAACCTCGTTCCGCAACCCCACTTTATGATTTCTTTGCAGGCTGACCCGGCGCCTGTGCCGGTGCTCGTTTTATCGTTGTTGGGGTTGGTGTTCGATTCGACCAAACCAAAGCATGCAATTGGGGACCTGTCATATATCTTCACGCCCGTCATGTCGCCCGACTCCTGTTTCACCGTCACAGTCTTGGCGTTCGCCCCGCCGTGAGTGCTGTCTATCTCCATGCTGCCGCTGCTGCCGCTGCTTCCACTCCTACCATTACTAGTCCTGTTGCCCATGAGGTGGTTGTTACTATTGTTTCTCATTTCACTGGTTGGCCCCATGCTGGAAGATCTCAACCTCGTCAAGGCCTCCAACACCTGCGACTCCGCGTTGGAGGCTATTTCCGCTGTTTGTGGACGAGAAGGGTGGGATCTGAGGCCGTCCAGCTCGACCCTGTTATCCTCGCCCACGGCGGGCGCCATCTTTGAGGGTCTTGGGACCGGCAAGGCCTTAGGGAGTTTCAGGCGTGGCAGCTTTTCCGCCTGGAAGGCGGCGGGGGTGCAAGGGAAGTCCAGCGGATGGTTGAAATGATGGATGCTCTTGAGATGCTGGTTGTTCTGCATCGGCAAAGTCGAAGCCCGCTGGTGGGATCTTGAGGGGGACGAGGAGCCGGAACGGCAGATCTCGTTGGCGTTGGAGAACGAGCTCGAGCGGGATGTTTCCAGCGACTCTTCCAGCGGCGTTGTGCAGGGGGTTGTGCTTGTCGGTGTGAAATTTGGCAGACTGGCCATGCCCGGCATATTGGAGCCAGTGGAGCCGGTGAACTTCATCGGCACCGGCAGATATCGGTTATCGAAATTCGATGCTAGGTTTTGGAATCCGCTCATTCTCGAGGTTCCGCAGAGGAGGTGTGTCTGTGTGTGTGTGAGAGTCAGTCGGATATTGGTCTCTGTGCCAGGATTCAAATCTTCCAATATCACCGCCCAATGTAAATCCAGCAAAGCAGTAGAATAAGTTTCCAGATGATATCTGCCCAAGATATTATCACCCAAATACGCTGTACGGCTCTAGTAGAGGTTCGTTATTCCAGGGTTTGGGCCAAAAGAACACAGGAAGAAAGAAGCGGGAGATGTGCAAAGAAATCTCCACCTTACCCTTACATAACAACATGCAATATTCTACACACTCACCCGCCTTCAACAAGACGGCTTGTCAAAATATTCATTTTTTTTTGGCCACTGCCTGCTTCTGAGCTACGCAAAATTCAGGAGTTGAGAGAAGAAAAAAGTCGCTGAAATAATTATCTGTCTCTATATATACCACTACTGTTTTTATCAACAGGCGTATGTATCTTTGTGTGTATATGTCCATAGGCGTCTGTATTTCTATGTCTACATGTCAGCAGGTAAAGATATATCACCCTTTTCTTTTACCACTACTCACTGGTGTCTATCGGAACACAAACATGGCAAATTAGGTGTTTACTTATTTGGAGAACAGGGATACGCAGATTCGGGCGTTAGCAGAAATTAGAAAAAGAGAAAAAGCATATTAAATGTAAAATGCATTATAGAAAAAAAGGGCAATCGGAAAAGGAAAAAAAAAAAGCCACCAAAAAGAAAGGCTTGGTAAATTACCCAATCAATACATACAAAAGAGCCACCAATTGGGATTTTTCAAATAATACAACATCGGATTCTCCACACTACCCTACGATAGAGAATGCGGAGCAGGAAGACAACTACAGCAGCCTTTGTGGAGGGTGGGACGATCGACGGTGCGGACTATCGACGGTGCGGGGTCTTCGGGAGGGCGAGGTTCTGGCTGCGGGCCGATCGACGGCAGGTGCGGACGTTCTTCTTAGCCAGGTCGACGACGGTCTCTGGACTCTGGGCAAGGTAGGGGGCAGCAGAGGAAGAAGCATTGGGGCCCGAGAAGAGCTGGGCAAACTCCGCAATACACTTCTTCCCCGGCCGACTCTCACGCCAGTGCTTGACCAGGCCATCCATGCGTAGAAAGTGGTCATTGCAGCCCCACTCGGTGCCCAGACCGAGCTCGACAAGGGGCTCGTGGACCTGGCCGTCGTTGCGGACGGCGAGCTGGCCAAGAGACCAGCCGTGGCACCGGCACCGCTTGCTTTCCGCGTCGTGGATGCTGGAGTGGATGGTGTTGGTGTGTCTCTTGAGGTCGCCCCGTCTCCCAAACGCCTTGTTGCAGTCGGGATAGAGACATTTGAAGGGCCTTGGGTCCGGGTCCGGCTTGCTGGTCATCGACTTCTCCACCCTCTTGAACCACGCCTTGGTGTTGGCAACAAGACTCTTCTTGCTCTGGTGACTGATCTTGGAGACGGAGCTCTCCGAGAGCTCGGAGTCGCCCGACAGCACCGAGTCCACCGAGTAGTTGGACGAAAACGAGGACCCCGAGTAGCTCCTGGAGTGGCGGCCGCCTTTTCTCACCCCGGCCCTTGCCACGTGGTCGTGGCCGGGCCCCTTGGCGTTGCTTCTTCTGAAGCTCTCCTGCGAATTGTTCGAAATGGTCGGCGAGAGGGGCAGAAATAGGGTGTTGGACGTGATGGAGATGGACCGATTGTCGGCCTCGGCCTCGGCATCCCCGGTGCTGATGCTGCTGTTGTTGCTGCTGTTTCGAGAGTAGTAGTAGTTCTGTCCGTATGCACCGTTCAGCTCGTCCTCCGATCCCAAGGAAAATGCTGAAACGGGTGCTGGAAGAAATGCGGCTTTGGACTTTTCACCGTTGTTTGTGCTCGAGAGGTTACTTATGTTGATCTTGATGTCGGCACCAGTGGACGACGCCTCCACCGGGACCGTCATGGCGGAAGGAAACGTGAAATGAATCAACGGAGGGCTTGCCAGCACATTCGATCTTTGTTCGCTGTCCACAGCCCTTTCCCCATTGCCGCTGCTGTTTCCACTCGGTATGCATCCGCATTTGGCTTCGATGGGCAAGTTACAGACAAGACATCGTTTCGGATTGAATATATCGCTGTAGTCATTTCTTCTCATTTTCTGGAAACTCTGGGTATCCATTGGATCATAGGTGGGATATCTGGTCCAGAAAAAACGGTCACGCTTCAAACCCACCAAAAAAGAACAAAACTGTTACGAAGAATACAAGGTTTGGGGTGACATGAAGTGGCTAGTTGCAACAATGCTGTCGGCGATAGTCAATATCCGAACACTGTTGTAATCCAAACAATTCCAAATAAAAAGGAAAAATAAAATATCTCACCAATTGAGAGACAAAAAAGAAAATCGTAAATCTTGTAGAAATGATTATGTAAGAAAAACTCAGCAAACTTGAGGATCGTATCAAACATCGTTCTGTTCAATGTGTATATGATAGAACATATCTATATTCATTGAGAATAAAGAGAGAAAAGCATCTGTTTCTTATTCCCAGTCTGTTATTTGTGCAATTTATGGTTGCTACAGATCATGATGTAATCGGCTATTTCGATTTAATTCTAACCAGAAACGGCAAAAATTCAAGACTAGACCAAACAGAGCTAAACCCAAATTAGGAAAAAAAGACTAAAGAGCAACTAGCCACATTTGGAAAAAAAAAATGGCACTTGCATCACTCGCCACTTTTTCTGTTGCGGCACATGCTGTCCAAAGGCTTTCTACCTCTGGTGCTACAGCCACCTCTAATCACCTTGTGATGGTCTCGATTTTCCACACATTCTAGACTTTTGACAATTGTGCATACCATCTTTTTGAGTTTTCCTTTGTCTCCGCTCTATTTTTCCCCCTGAAACTTAAATTTCCCCTTTTGTTTTTTGCCCTTTTTCAAAGGGATGAAAACAACCGAAGTGGGTAATTGATTGTTTCCAGCCCTTTTTGCAGTGATGTCAAACGCGTTTCCCGAGTTTACCAATGCCCGTAAAGGGCAACTGCCATCTTCTAGTTATCTTTCTTCCAATTCCATTTAAATACTGTGTCGATTCCCTCCCTCAACGTTGGATCGCAGCGTTCCACTTGTGACAGATCGACATTGTTGATTTGATTCCCTTAGAACCCTTTCCTGTTCTTTTCATTTTTTATTCTTTCTTCTTCTCCAAAGAACAAGTCACTCCTTCTCCCATCTAGTCCAACTAAAACTTTACACCCTAAAAGAAAAAGAAAAACAAGGTTCACTCATTCCTTCTTTTCAAATTTCCACATTCCTTTAATATCCAACTCAGTTTGAAATAGCTTACACTCATTACCTTACGTTCGATTTCGAATCCTTCTCTTGAACCGCCAGAACTAACCCACAATGCAATTATCAAAACTCACTCTTCTTTCTCTCTTATCCGCTGCCGTGAACGCAGCACCAGTGGTCGAAACTGTTACCAAGGTGGTGATGACCACCGTGATTGTCCAAGGTGAAAACCAATCCATCAATACTGCTCCTGTATTCACGGAGTCTCCAAGCGAAACCGCCGCTGCAACCACCGCCGCAGTCACCAGTGCGTCTGCCGACCCGGATTTCGTTTTACAGACCACAGAGGAGGCATCCACCCCAACATCCACGTCTGTCCCAACCACCCTGGAAACCTCCTCAACTTCCTTGGCTGCGACTGTCCAGGCTAAGGCAGTGGAAACCACGTCCTCCACCGCAGCGGAAACAACCTCGTCCACCTCGTCCAGCGCTGAAGCAGCTGCAACTTCTGCAGCCTCCGACTTTCAGACTGAAATTTTGAACGAACACAATGCAAAGAGAGCCCTACATGGGGTCTCCGACCTGACTTGGGACTCCACCTTGGAGGCATATGCGCAAAACTACGCCGACGATTACGACTGTTCGGGCACTCTGACCCACTCCGGTGGTCAGTACGGGGAAAACTTGGCCATCGGCTACACCACCACGGGGGCGGTCGACGCTTGGTACAGCGAAGGTGACGACTACACCTACGGTTCCGGCTGTTCCGTTTACGATCACTTCACCCAAGTTGTGTGGAAGTCCACCACCAAAGTTGGTTGTGGTTACAAGAAGTGTGGTTCCTACTGGGGCACGTACATCATCTGTTCCTACGATCCTGCGGGCAACTATGTTGGTGAATGTGACTCCAATGTCACCCCATTGGTTTGAGCGGTATGTTTTTTTTTTCTCAAGAAACAAAAATACGGTCTGAGACACCATCACCTCGTCTAGCAAGTCCTTTTCATTCACGTATCTAGTTCGTTTCTGTTTCTCTTTGCATATATTTTGATTTTGCATATTTTCACTCTTTAGTCTTATCTCTAGTTTTTCTTTTTATCTTCAGTCTTAGTTGTATTTCCTCCCTTTTCTTTAAGTTTTAGTTCATTTTCAACGTGTTATTTATTTGGAGAAACCGCCGCTTGCGTTGCGACGGGCCCTGCAGTGTCTGTCCTTCGTCTATGCCAACGTGCATGCTAAAACCGTTGGCACGAACTAGAACAGAGACCCTAATGTCTGGCGGGAATGGCGTCTGCGTTTCTTGCGCACAGTCACGTGCTCCGGCCCAGCCGGGGCTGAAGCACGTTGTTCCAGCGGCCTCCCCTACAACGGGCCGTTTCCCAAGCCCGGCTGGACCAGGCTGGGGCGAGGCTTAGCGCGCACAAAACGGGGCTTGGGCCCCTCTGGCCCAAGAGCACAACAGTGGAGTGCCGGCGAGGGACAAACAAGGTACCCTCTAGCGGGGGGCGGAGGTTGCGAGTCTGTGAGCGCTGCCGCCACTGGCTCGACGCAGGGGCAGCCCTGGCTACGGAAGGACACCCAGACAGGGCAGACGGGTGAATGTGTCGGGGAGAAACAGGAACAAGCTGGAAAGAACAAGCCGGATCTGATGCAGATGTGGATTGTTCGAATGGCCGGCTGCCAAAAGGAACAGGACGACCAGACGCCAGAGGGCCTATCCTGTTCGCCAATTTCCCACACTGCGGCAGTTCCAACGGTTGGGCCATTGAGGTTCTTGGTCGCCGTTGGCGTCTGTGCCTGTAGCCTGGGCTGTTCCATTGTCACTCTGGGATGCTTCTCCATCTTTCTGCGTAACACACAACCCATCCTGAGTCTGGTGCAAGTATACATTGATATATATATATATATATATCTATATCTATATCTATATCTATATCTATATCTATATGCTGGGATTTGCAAAAAGGAGTCAGCCCTGGCAATTTTTTCTTTTTCCACTTTTTTTAGGATATATCTAGCGTATTGTGCACACCGCTTGACGCTGTCGATTAGTGTGATACAAACAGTAGTACACTCGAATCTGGATTTTTGAGGAGGCAACGTTGACGTTAAGAGACGATATCGGCTCATCCAGAGAATCCCCCGTTGTGCTGCATGTGCTGAGAGAAGAACAGCCCCACCCACCATGTCGTCCAATATGCCCGAGTCGGAGCATAACCTATCCGTGCTGTTCTCCCACCTGGAAAATAGGGAGAGAGGCAACGAAGAAGAGAGGGCCCTGTGCTCAGCCCAGCAGGAGATGCCTGTGCTGGAGGCGCCGTCCGCTGCCGCAGACCAGCGGGCCCCCGGTGCCAGGCCCACGTTCAACGACGTGCAGTTCGACGTCTCCACCATGTCGTACACACCGGCACACAGCTCGGAAATGTTCGCCATCCCAGGCGTTCTCCCCAAAGTGACCACGCTCGACAGCTTTCTGGACTACGAGGCCTCCCACAGGAGACAGACCAACACCTCCAACACGCCGGCAAATGCCGCCGTAACGAGCGCCCACGCAGGACCAGATCAGATCCAGCTGCAGACCCCCCCGTTGTCGTATTCCGCCCATCTCAGGCAGGTCACAAACTACTTCAATGACTGTTTCGACGGCAATAACCCGGACAACCAGCAGCGGCAGCCTGCAGCAGCAGTGCCGCTTCTCCCGAAACAGGACTATCTCGACTTCCAAATGGTGCACAACGTGCTGAACACCGCCTCTAGCGTACCAATGACAAACACAGAGTTGCAGTTCTTGAGCGACGAGCTCTCTAAACCTTCCGTCATCGACGACCCACAACAGATAGGAATACCCCAGCCAGCAGCCGTACCACCACCCACACGAAATCGAAATGAAAACCAAGCAAACACACATCCTAATATTCCAAATGACAATAACCTCCCTATTTTATTCGGCGTCAATACAATTAACAAGTTCACGAATATCGATAATAGCAGGCAGCTGAATAACAACCCAAACTTCAGACAGCTCGCTAGAGACAACTATTTGGCGTCCAACTTCAACCCACCCTCAAATCCAAACTTGATGATTTCTTCAACCAGTGATAACTTCAATCTGGCAAGTGCTCCATCGTTACAACTAGGTCCAGAAATCAAAATCGAAGATACGGATTTCACCGGTGGTAATAACGGCAGTAACACTATTAATCACATCAACAATAACAACAACAACAACTATGATCACAATAGTAGCAATATCATCGCAGCTGGTTACAGTAATAATAATAACAAAAACAACAATATCATCATACCAGAAATAATCCCACTACCTAATGCCAAATCAGAAAATTTTGACGAGCTTTCTGTCTCAACTACCACCAACTCACCCCAATTTTTCTACAATTTGACACCATCCATCGAAGCCTCTTTGTTCATGTCATCACCAAATACAACAGAGAGTAGCCCCAATAATATTCTCACCGTTCCAAGTCACGACGAGCACAACCAAATGAGATTAGGACGGCAGCGTTTGCATTCGGAATCTAGGTCGTCTTCAAGATCTTCCATATCTTCGTCGGCGTCGCCATATAGATTGAGCCCAACCTCCAGATCGAACTCAAGATCCAGAACAAGATCCGGATCTATATCACCGTCGGTCGATTCTATATCTTATTCAACTGTCCAATCAGATTTATCATCCAACTCTTGGTCTGATCCTCTGCTTTCCCCAGCGATTGATATCCCGACATCATTAAACAATGACGCATATCCACTATCGGACTTAGAAGCTGATACCGATCATGATCTTCATGACAATAAGAGTAACAGTGGAAACAGTTTTGGTACAGGTACTGCGGTTAGGAAGAATAACAGCAGTTATGATAATAAATACAACGAGTACCGAGGTGGGGGAAGCCTGACTGTACCGGACAATGAAGATCATTATGTGTCTGCTGAGGAAGGTGAATATGGGGCCGAAGATGAGGAGGCTGAGGACAACAGAAAATACATCTGTGATATATGTGGCAAAGAATTCACAAGACCGTATAATCTAAAGTCACATCTAAGAACTCACACCAACGACCGTCCCTATCCATGTAGAAAGTGTGGCAAAAGTTTTGCACGGCAACATGACAGAAAGAGACATGAGGATTTACACAGCGGAGAGAAAAGGTTTCAATGTAAAGGTACTTTGAAGAGCACTGACGAAAATGGCCAAGTTTCCTTCTGGGGTTGTCAAAAACGCTTTGCTCGTACTGATGCTCTTCGTAGGCATTTCTGGACCGAGAACGGGAAAAATTGTATCAAACCGTTTGTGATTGAACAGCTGAATCCGAATAATGATCCGAACTATCAGATAACAACAGAGATTCTTGAAAATGATGGCGTTAGACTGGCAATGGAGAATTCAATACAACTCATGAAGATCGAAAACCCAGAGGGTAAAACTCCTCGTGGGAGAAGAACAAAGAGAAAATGACGCTTCTTAGGCGGTTTTGGTTTGTGTAACTACTTGATCTCATTCGTAGTTTTGCTGTAATGTGGAATTAGTGAAGCACAAATGGATGGACTTTTTTTTTTCTTCTTTCTTTCTTTTTTCTTCTTTCTTTTTTCTTCTTTCTTTTTTATTTTCTTTTTTTTTTTTTTTTTCATTTTTTTTCATTTTTTCTATGAAATATTTTTTGGCCATTTTTTCTTGATGCTGACAATTTGGTTAGCTGAACTACTGTTGAAGAACTATCAGTGTATACTATTTGTAGGAGCTTTTTGTGATAATAATTAAACATCTATACTTTTCAGAATTTCTACATGCTGAAGTGGAATGTTTTAGAACAGAACGAACAATATTTATCGCTTTTCAACGGGTTCCTATCTAACAAGTACACTCATTTGGCCAAAATTCCACAGTCCTCCTCATATTTCTACATTTCGATTATCCTTGGAATATCATCAATCTTAATTATTGATTATTTCAGTAGAGAAAAGAAAGGCCCTTCTATCATTCAGAAAATTATGAATACATTTAGCGAGGCAATGTCGTTACCAAATATGTTATTCCAGAACAGCTCACGAAATGATAGGTTTGCATCAATCAAGTCCAGTCCACAGTATAAAAAATTGTATAAAAAAGCAATAAAGAATGGAGGCTTTCCCGGCGGATTGGCAAATGATGGTAACACTTGTTTTATGAACTCAGTTATTCAATGCTTGGCAAGTTCAGAAGAATTGAATCAATTTTTGACATCTTTTGCCAGTAGTAATAATAGTGATAACAATAGCGATGATAATGATAGCGATGCTAATGATCACGCTGATCACCATAATGAAAGCGGACCATGCGAGGCTGAAGATAGCAGTAGCTCGCAGGCATCCGACAAGGAAAGTTCAAAGAGAAACAAAATTAATAGCCTGCTGAAAACTTTCAAGTCGAAAACGAACAATAAAAAGAACAACCGTTTATTGCATGTTCCATTTTCGGTTGCTTTACTATCACTGCTAGATGAACTAAACTCTAAACATGGTAAATATGCACCGACTTTCAGCACAAGACATATATTGCATGTGATGAAAGATTCTCCAAACAGACATTTGTTTTTAGGTTACAACCAAGAAGATGCACAGGAATTTTACCAAAATCTTATGAAGCAGGTTGAAAAAGAATTTACGGACTCACAAAAACTGGAAAATATTACAATTGAAACGGGTAGTGATGAAAAAGATGAAATGTCAGACAACAAGGAGAAAGTTTCAACCATTACAACTACTAAATATCAAGACTTGCAGTTTGATTCGATTACAGGTCTGAAAGAGCTAGGTCATCTTGGTGATGTACTTGTGCCTGTGTCCAATATCGATCCTGCAGATTCAGAAAATAAAGACAAATATTCGCCGTTCAGACTGATAACACCTGTGGATGGATTGCAATGTGATAGAATTGGATGTGTAAGCTGCGGTGAAATGGGCGGGATAAGATACTCGGTCACCAGTGGTTTGGCATTAAATATACCAATGGAAGGTGCCAACAGGAATAGGTTTACATTGGGTGAGTTAATTAGTGAATTTTGTAAACCTGAAATAATTGACGGTGTTGAATGTAGCAGATGTAATTTAGTTACGGTCAAAGAAAAATTAATCGAACGTTTGGAAAATTTAAAAGACAATGAAACAAATCTGTCAGGCTCAAAACTGTTGATCACAAAGATCGTCGAAAGAATCCAGCAAATTGATGATGCATTGAGCAGAAACTGTATCCATGATGATGTCTATAAAAAGTTGCATACAAAAAATATGGTGCAAAAAGGCCGAAAAGTTAAACAGAGTTATTTGTCAAGACCTCCTCCTTTATTGTGTATTCACATTAATAGAAGTGTCTTTGATCCACGTACTTATATGGTAAGGAAAAATAATGCCAAGATTGACTTCCCATTAAGTTTAGATTTGTCGGATTTTGTCGCTTCGGATGATGATATTAATTTGGATGCAAGATTGGAATTCCGTAAACAAGATGAAGATGCAACAAAGTTGGATCGTGGAAATACTTTGCGTTACACTTTGAAAAGTGTTATTTCACATTTTGGTACCCACAATTATGGGCACTATATTGCATTCAGAAAAATTAGAGGAAATTGGTGGCACATCAGTGATGAAACCGTCAGATTAAGCTCAGAGGAAGAAGTTTTGGCCAGCCAAGGTACATTCATGTTATTCTACGAAACATTCAGGGATAGTGATATCGAGGAGGAAGAAGAGGAAGAAGAAAAGGAGGAAGGAAATGAGGAAGGAGAAGATAGTGACATTTCCAAGAATTCAAGACAAAATTCAGATCTGAGTTATAGTGATACCAGTGATTCCAGTCTAACTGACAGTGAACTCAACAAAGATGAGGACAACTGCTCCACGAGTTTAAAGTCCATAGTTGCAAACGAATCCCAAGATCACCTCATTAATATTCAAGCAAATCTGTAGTTAGAAAATGTATAGATTAATAGATTAAGATATATATATATATATACACATATATATATGACTAGATATAGCTAGATAGCTAGATGTATATATGGATAGATGGGATAATACATATCTACCCACAAATAAAAAAATACACCCAAAAGTTTAGACATGAGCCATTCCATATTTCTTTTGTGCCTCTTCTTGCTTGTCTCTGTAATCTCTTTCATTTTCATCATCAATAAATTCGTCGATATCATAATCAAAGGACGTAGGATCAACCTTTAAGACATTTGGTGTGATTGTGGATGTTGTTTTACCTTTTCTGGCACGTCTTTTCAATTCATTTTCCCCGACAAGCTCAAGTTTTATAGGTATATCACTTTCTGTGATGTTTGGAGCATGTGCCATTTTTTTCAATTTTGAACCGACCTTGCTGAATGCCGAAGTCTTGGATTCGACAACTTCATCTCCCTCCATATTTGCATCCGGCGCTTCATACGTAAACGTATTGGAAACAGAAGGCTGGGTGTTTCTTGCATCATCTTCCCTGTGGTTTCTCTCTCTCTTTTTTTGCACATAATCTGGATTTTTTGTATACGTTGCCAACCCAGTAATTTTTGGAAGCATGACGGTGGCCGCAACCATCAAGACCATCACCAAAAGCAGAATTATAAACATAGCTGCTGTGTACTTATTCGGTTCTGTGTTATGCAGCCAGCCAGGTCTTTAGATAAGGTAAGAATTCTGTATCTTTGCCTTACAGGTGAAAAAGAAGGAAAAACAAAAGTGGTAAAATCATGTCAACAGTACGCCGTTTTGAACGCGGTGAATGGGGTTGATCTTGGTGACCTTTATCTGGTGTACTTTTCCCAAAGAAGATTCTGGTTCTTCTTTGGATGTGAAGCAAGCAAGGAGACGGTACTAAACAGTAAATGTTGAGAAGAGATCCGACAACGATTCATTTGGTGGCTGAAGATATAAAAGATGTGGGTTCCTATATCAATGATTTTGAACTGCACCAAGACTCAGATATTGGATCGAGTTTAAAGGTGAACCATTTGTTCATGAATCATGATGTGGATACCCAGAACTGGGACAGCTCTTTGGATGAAAGCTATCTTGGAAGTCGAAATAGAGATCTTGATCAAGGCAAAGTGGTTGATACCGAACACGCAATCAAACTGGGGAGAAATACTGGCCTCAGATCAGATGATAGGGATACAGAAAGAGAAAGTATACCACATAATGCCAACTTCAATGTTTCAGGAAACGATGACAGAAACAACAACAATAGCTCAAATATGGCAATCGATGATAACTTGCTTTTGGGAAGTTTGGCGGATGCAGACTCAAAATACGGGAAACAAGGCTGATGAAAACGATGTGATGATATTAATCCTAAATGTTTTCGTAATATACAGAATAATCTATAAAAAGGAAGTCTCTACAAAGCAAATACTGTAAAATGTCAGTTGACGGGGACGAAAAAGATTATACAACCCATTCGAAGGCTTTCTTTTTACCGAAGCATGCACAGTATTCAATAAATTTTTTGAATCCCATACCTTCTAATACCTCCAGCTCTTCTTTTGATATATTATGTATGATTGTTTGATGAATATCTAGTCTTTTTATTACTTCTACAGCTGTGGAAACGAGACCCAATTTCACCATATATTTTTCTTCCGCCGTGAATTCTCTAGCAGTGTAATTCGACTGCTCTGATGGCATACTACCAACAAACAGACCTGTTATTCCTGCAACACTTTTGTCGTTTTCTCCTTTAACACGTTCAACTAGCGGATAATAATATGATAAGTAACTATTGCTGTCGTAAATGATACAGGCACCTGAAACCTGGTCATCTATAAGGACATATAAAATCATTGTGCTCTTTCTTTTATTCTCTTTTGATAGTGCAACAGTTTCATCGTGAATGATTTTTTTGGTTTCGTTATACATTAAGGTGAACATAGCTTCTTCATCGTCCTGAATCTGCTGGGTTTTTAAGAGGTAATGACAAATATTGAATGCTTGTTCAGTATCATTACTTACGGCAAATTTCATGTTCATATTTGATAACTTTTCAATAAAATCATAGGCTGTTGAAATATTTAGGTTTGGAATTGGCTCAACCTCAGCTGGAAATTTCCACATGGTCATATCCAGATACATAATATACTTCCGAATTTGTTGATAAACGCCCATCTTATGCCTTGATTGATCCCACCCAAGTGCTTTATAAAATCCAACCAATTGAATCGTGGTTTCATCAATATTGATTTTTGAATTATCCTTAGTTTCCAGATAATGCCATACCGTACCAAGTTCGTCTAAAACCTTAGGAGTCAGATAATTAACAAATGGAAAGGCACATCCCAATGCAATGGTTGTACAACCACGTTGAATAGTCAAATACTGGATTGCATGTTTATGCAGAATTTCGCCAACACCCTGTCTTCTTTTTGTTTTTGAAACCACCATGTAAATAATTCTACCACATTTTTCATAATCATCTACAATAACAGTAACGATACCATGGATTATACCCATGGAAGGATTTCTAACAATAAAAGTATTTGAAATATTTTTATGTTTGTCAGCAAAATACCACATTTTGCTTAATGTTATATTTTCTAAAGGAAAATAAATATCATTAATTGTATTGTCTCTTATCATGAAAAATGCAGATATATCTCTCATAGCATCAAATTCTTCGACAACCCATGGTCTTTCTTTTTGTAGAGCTTGTTTGCTGGTATTAAAATTACTATCTTCACCGACTGTACTGCTGATTCCATTAGCCCTAGCATTTTCATCTCTGTTATGATCATTAATTCCATTTATTTCTGATTTGGTGTGATTTCCATTAGCTGTATTTCCATTCACAGGCATGCCAACTTTTGTTGGATCGTGAAATCCATTATTATTTTCAGGTCTAGAAACGTTGTCAGCAATACCAACATCTGTTTTAGATACTGGATCGCATGTGTTTTCACTTGATTGAATTTCTTCACAATTAGACCGAGCATACAAAACATTATCCTTTTCGTGAGTATCATTTTCATGACCAAAGTGATCAAGATGTTGTAATTCATTGGAAAAAGAATTTCTATTAAAGTCGATTGAAGCGTCAGATGAAATGTTAGAGAGCGGTTTGGGGTTGTTTGTTTTATTTAATAAAAAATCAAACTGCCATTCGGAGTTGGTTAATGTATTGGATAGTCCCATCACCACAGTCTCTTTATCGTTGAACTTCTTTTTAGAGCCCGGCATCCGACCCTTCATATCAGAGCTACCAAATAATAATTCTGGAAGATATTTTAAAGCATCATACGAATAGGCATACGTACATATGAAGACAGTTGCAATTGCATCAGTATTTGAAAAATAATATGGCGAATCCAATGATATAACAATCAAATGTTTCCCCGATTGTTCTAGATATTCTGATGCTGCTCTGAGTAGATCACTTTGGTAGATATTATTACAAAGATCAGATACAAAGCAAACTGCCACTGAGCATTCGTTCAAGTAATTCTCAATAGAACGCGTCATACCATATGTATTATAGTTCACTCTCTTAATTTGACAATTATTCTGTTTGCCTATTTTGATAAAATCGTTTGTGATTCTGCTGAACGTGTCATTTGATTCGGGAGTCAATAGTAGAAGTTCATGCTCCATATTTGAGTGACCCTCAACTGGAATTGGACAGCTAAAATTACTCTCCTGTTTAAAATACTTACCAAGCGGGATTATTCCATATAAGTCTTTAATTAAAGTAATTGAATCCTGGTAGCCTTTAGATGCGATCTCCTCGTGAGATTTGAAAAATTCATCGGTCAGCTCAACTTTTGCATCAAACCATGTCAACTTGCTAACGAAATCATCGATTCGTCTGAGGGCAGTACTCAATAACGCCTTGTAATCACCATTCTGAAAGGATTTCTGCAAAAAATCGAGGGCCTCCAATTGGAAATTATAGTTTCGACACACTGTTACCATATCGCAATGTGCATAAGCAATCACCAGTAAAGCTGCCTGACCAATGCCGTAGTTAACAATTATATGATTCAGTTCTAAGCATTCTGAAAAAACCAGCTTATCGTATTTCAAGCCGTTTCTTAGCAAATCATCCACAATTGTTGGATTCAGACAGGCATTGACTTCACCCGATAAAGCATTGGGCAACGAGGCAACTGTTACTCTTATTGAATCGAGCATGCCATGATCGATTAGTTTGCGGAATGGAACGATATTTACATTTTGAAGTTGCTGGATATCATCCAACACAAGGGGAGAGTTGGATATTGAATCGATGAAACTTTTACCAATGCCTGGGAAATGTGCACCCGAGGTCAACAGTCCCGCATTCTTAAGGCCATAGGCAAAGGCTCCTCCGTATTTGGTCACCTCTTCAATGCTGGCCCCAAAGCATTTCAAGCCAACCACCTGTGATAGCATTTTGGAGCAGATGTCCAGCACGGGTCCGAACGCCATGTTGATACCAAGCGCTCTCAATTCAAGGCCAATTGCCCTACCAACTGAATAAATATATGATGATTTGCATGTTGCTGCCAAAGCCAGAGGTTGGGGGAACCTTGTCATCCCGCTCGTCTCCTGGGAAGATATGAAATAGTACGTGTCATAGTCTATTGCCATCACCAACGGATTTGGGAAGCTCAACGAATATGCAAACGCTTGGAGGTCTGCAATCAGTTGTTTCAACTGTGACACACTTTCAAAATTATACTTTTTTATTATGAACATCGATACTCCATGATCTCGAATCAGTTTGGCTGCTTGGCAGTCTGGGGTGAAATGTGTGTCTTCAAATCCGGCAAAAAGCAGTCTTCCGACCTGGTTTGTGCTCATTATCACGGTGTGATTGTCAATTTTTGTCTTCCTTTTTACCTGTCCTTTCTATATTCTTCTTCCAGAGTGTGTTGTTCTTTCAGAGCGTGTTGCGTCAACTCACAAACTTTGGCAATACGTGCTTTTCTAGCAGATATGCCGATTCCACAAAAGAAACTCCCGATGGATATGACGGGTTGTCTAAACTTCCAAAAACTGGGGTATACATAGTGATTGACGCAGACATGCACACAAACACACATATACAGATACATATATACATATTACTTATTAAACATGGGAGGTGTAAGAAATGTTAGACGAAAAGATTTTAAAATTCAATTTTTACTTCCGAGGCAAGAAATACAGACAATACCAATTATATATTGACGTTCCGCTGTTATGAGTTTTTTTTCGTTTCGGAGGATACTATTTATTGTTGGATTCCTGACTAATTCCGAAATGTAGCAATTATCCAATATTACTAATATGGATGTAGCCATTTACATACAATTATAAGCCTATGTTACACAAATTTAATATACGACTGCAGGGTGGAAGTATAAGTCAGCGGCTCAAGCCGCCGATGGCACCATGGCACCACCACTACCATATAGACTGGTGCACAGAGTTCACCCTGTTTGCGTATTGCCACCTACTACAGGGGTCTAGTTTTCGCCGCCATTAACGAGACTGCTGGCATTTTCAACTCTCTTGGAAGTTTGAAGATTCTGGTCTTGGTCAATAGATTTGGCATGATGGTGCTGCAGACCAGTCTGATCAAAACGAAACCCATCCCCAGAGGCTTCCGACCCCTCTTCATCTCGTATCCCCTGGCCACTCGAACTAGTAAGGCCCAGAGCGGTGGTCATATTCAAGATGGATTCCTGACCGTCACATTTGAAAAGCTGCTGGGCCTTTTCCCGGATCGATGCATCCCCGGTCTTGCGGCTGGCCTCTGTAGTGTGCGACTCGCCGTCACCACCCAAGCCGCCCGTGGTAACTTCTTGGGGCTCACTCTTGTCGTCCAGAGAATCACCGATACTTTCCGCGTGTACGGGGCTAGGACGGCTATTTCCGCCGTCCCCCGGAGGAGCCGTCCGTGGTTGGACCCCAGAAGATCGGAAGGTAGCACTGTGCGGCGGGGTGGACGGCTTGCTCTGCGAGACCAGGGTGGGCGTCGGAGTATTGGCCGTGGCGGGGGTCCTCACTGCAGTGCCATATGTGGAATTGACAGGGGTATGGATCCGGCTTTGTGAGCCATTTTCATTTGGAGTGTTAACGCTGTCATTGTTGTTGCTGTTGTTGTTGTTAATAGCAACCGTTGCAGCGTTGGCAATGGCACTGGTAGGAGTGGCAGCAGAAGCAGCCGTGGATGCAGCATTGGAATTGGCAGTGTTATTTCTATGGCTCATCAATAGCATAGGAGATGTTGGTCTGCTCTTGACAAGAGTGCTACCCAGATTGGTGTTTATATTACTCATCGTGTTCACTTTACCAGCCTTGATATTGTTGCTCTGTAGCGGGGAGGGCGGGTACGGAGAGTTTGCCGGAGAAGTCATGTTGCTACCACTCAGCTCGTTTGCCTTTCTTCTGTTTTTCAATCTGGCCCTATCATTTGTGTTTGGACTAACAATGGTTCTTGGACTGACCCCATTGGATAAATCATAGCTATAACTAGACGGCGCATTCTTCCTGTTGGCCGCATCCCTAACTACGTTACTGCCACCACTACTGTGTTGGTTATTGTCATTGCCGTTGATATCATCTCGGACATTGCTAACATGATCGATACTTATACCATCGTATTCGTTCCACAAACCAGGTATGTTTCTAATAATTCCATCAATCAACGTCAGAGACTCTCTGATAACACCAAAACTTTCGGCATTCAATTTCAAAATCCATCTGTAATCCGTAATATACTCACGATAGATGGCAGCTTCATCACTATCTGCACTTGTAACATACAGTAGTGTCGCAAAAATTCCAATCAGGGCAAAGTTCCGGGCTGCACTGCTATGCCAAAATGAGTGCATATGTTCTGCAGTCAACTCTCTTACAAATGATATCGATGCTGTTAATCTGGTCCTTGCAGCATTACGACACACCTCAACTAGCTGCGATGGAGGAGGTGGCGGTGGAACAAAGGTATTCGACGTATCGGAATTGTTATTGTCATTTCTAACATTGCTGTTTGCATTATTTTCACCATTATTGTTATTGAGAGTGCTTCGGGTCGAACCCAGTTCTTGATTGGAGGATGTTACCGACGTGTGTCTGAGAGGGTCGTTTTCATATCTGGACCACAGCATTTGATTGTGCAATGTTGAAATAATTCTTCGATGTAAAGTAATTTCGGTGGCAAAATATGATAATTGTAAATTCCCATTTGTGTTGAAATTTTTTGAAGTTCTGGACCCCATTTGTAGATTCTTTGGCAAAGAATGATACCACTTTTTTAATTTTAACTGAATCGGTTTTGCGATCTTCAACACATTTTCAATTTTGTTTATATCTTCCATAGCACGTGGTGTGTATAATGCTGATTGAATTTCACTTAATATAATTGAAAGTGAAACTGTATGTTTGAAAGATTCCTTCCCAAGTTCAATATCAACGTTTGCAAACGGTTCAATATTATTGACACTATCAGAGTTCATTTTATCATTCGAATCGTTGGAATTCGAAAGCCTTTCAGGGAAATCTTCGTCAGTTAATGGCTTGACAATCCAGTTGATGTTATCATTTATATGGGAGGGTCTTGATTCGACAAGAGAAGACCATTTGTCCTGAACATAAACTGCCCACGCAAGTCTACGACGCAATCCTCTTTCCCACTTGGGCAATCTCCACGTTGAGCAATCTAATCCTAAACCAAGTTCTTCAGCTAATCCTACAACCTGTGTACATAGTAACCAATTGTTTTGATTCGATATCTGTAATTGAATTTCAATATCTCTCTCAAGTGCCTTTTCCCTCTCTTTTTCTTTATCCTTTCCTTTGTCTTTATTTTTATCTTTAGAGTACTTGCTTTTACTTGCATCCTTTCCATTATCCCTTTCTGAACTTTTTTCTTTGTTCATTAGTAGGTTTAGAATATTGGAACTACACATCGATTGACACTGGAGTAATAATAAACCGGCTTGGACTGCACTTAGCTTCGGTCTTTGGATTATGTCACCAAATGTACGTATTGCAAATCTATGTAACGATAAAACATCTGGTTTCGGTACTTTTGCTAATTTCGGCTCGTAATCCCACCACTGGATTGCTAATAAATAAACAGCTGCAAGTAGTGGGGCCCCAAATTCCCTGTGTGTACGTGCATATTTTTCAAGGAAAATTTTTTTATGTAAAACTGGAAAAGAAGGGTGAATGGTTCTGAAATAAAGATTGATTAAAGTTTGACCATGTGGGGCAACATATTTTTCAACAGTATCTGAATCCCGTTCTGATTGCTCATAAAGCAATTCACTAAAGTCATCACGCAATAAAAATTGTATTGAACTGGCGACTTTTCTAATTGAATTTGATTTGTTAATTTGAAATTGATCAATTTTATCTAGTGAAACCTTATCAAGGAATAAAGGATCATAAATTGATGTTGGCCCAATATAAAACGAAGATCTAGGGAACTGCAAACTTAAAGTTTTCTTCAGCAATGAATGTCCTTGCATTGTTGAGTAGTCTTTAATTGGATGGGTATCTCTGACTTGAATATTGGGCGGCGGTTCAATAGTTGGATCTTCAAACTTCATTCTTTTGTTATCGGTTTCGAGGCTTGTCATCGAACGTTTTAATGATGCACTCTCATTAAAGGTACATTTTAAGCCTTTCTGTTGGCATAGTTTGCACGAGTGAATCTCGGGCAACATTATGCATTTCGTTTTTCTACGACGGCAATGATCACACGGTCTAACTTTAGTTCTTGGTTGTGGTATTTCAGGTTTTTTCCTTGACTTGTTTATATTATAATTCAGGCTGTTATTAATATTGGGATTAAAATTGATACTTGAGTGTGGATTGGTGCTTGAATTTGAATGTACAACTCTATTGTTTGCATTGATTGGATTTTTTCCATTGAAGTCACTATTTTGCTGCGTCAACATATTCGACGGTATCTGAATATTTGAAGAATTCATGTTATTCATTGTATTTATGTTATTCACACCATTTAAGCTATTTGATATCAGAGACTGTAACGGTAAAGAAGCTTGATTTAAACTTTGAATATTCTGTACACCTTGCTGCAGGTTAGCAGCCGTTACGGCAGTTGCCAATGAAGGATTGAATTGATTATTGAAAAGTTTGTTATTTGACAACTGAGCTTGAGCCAGTTGAAGAATTTGTTGCTGTAATAGCGTCTGTTGAGTTGCAGTGAGATTCGGAAAGAATGCTTGAAAATTATTCAAATCCAAATTTGCGTTGTTGGTTAATAAGCTTGAGATTTGAGGCTGATTTATTGGAAATTGAGCATTTTTATTTGCTTGATGGTTATTACTATCCAACGGATTTGGAGATTTTTGTTGCATTTGTTTCATGTTCAACAGGTTTTGAGTCTCCACTAGTAGATTTTGATAATGTTGTAACTGCGAAGCGTAATCAGCAGGAGAAGATGGATTTCGTTGGTTGTTTGGCAGTAAATTTTGACTTTGGCCTTGACTTTGGTTCTGGTTTTGATTTTTCTTTTGGTTAGGGTTTGAGGAAACTTGAAATGACTTTGAGTTTGCTTGTGCATTCATATTTGGTACGGATCCTGGATTTAAGTTTGGGGCGGGTTTTTGGGTTTCTGGTTTTTGGGGAAGATGCATATAGTTCATCGTGTTCATGCCATTCAGATTATTAATATTATTGTAGACATTGAGTAGTTGGGATGTATTGTTGTTCATGCCCGGTTTTGTACCGTTATTATTGTGAGTGTTAGGTAAAGGAGACACCACGTTCGAAAGAATCGGCGGTGAATCTTCATGGTGGTGTTGTGAATCCAACAAAAAGTTTAGGTCTGGGGCGTCCTCCCACCCCGACAAATCAAAGGGAAACACAGCTGGTGTGTTCAAGGCCGATTTTGAAATTGCATTGGATATATGATGTAGATCGCTATTGTTATTGATGGCATTGCCTGTATTATTGCTATTTTTGGAGGTGTTGATATTGGTATGATTGCCGTTAGCCGAATCCAAACTATTGGATTGGTTGGGGGTTTCACCAGTGCCGGAGCCCTTGTTTGGCGGATAGCTAGGGTTGTGATCTGATTCGAAACTATTCTTGCCCTTTACTTGATTTGGTTCGCCCATTGTGCGTGACGACCAATAAACGTTAGTATTAAGACCGCAGCTCTATGAATGTGGTAGTGTTGATACAAGTGACCCAGTCCAAAGTTGATATAGCGCCTTGATAGGGATATTCCAACAGAACAGGAGAGGGAATAGAGCAAACAGCTGGTTGTAGTTACAGTTGGCTAAGTAGTACACTTGAGCCAGTACTAGACTACCCTACTGAACAGATATATTGTGGATACCTATACTTCTACATCCACATCTGTTATTTTCTATTTTCTCTATATAATCGAGTTTCAATATATATTATGTAACCCCTATTATTTTTCTGAATAGAAAAAAACGAAATTAAAAAAAAATAGTAAAAATAAAAACACAAAAAAGCTAAAAAAATAGTTTTGTTAAAAAAAATAATAAAAATACAAAAACTACAAAAATACAAAAAATAAAAAAAAAATACTGAAGAATAAAAAAAAGAAATAAAAAAAAACGGAAAAAATACAGTATAGTAATTAAATACTGAAAAATAAAAAATCATTGGCTGAAATCAAATGCAGCTCTCCCCCCACCTTTCTGGTTTGTTGAACTAGCATAGAGTGTGTCCAGTGGAAAATATCTCGATACAGCAATTTTCCTTATCGAGAATTTCCATGGAGGATATTTCCTTTATACTGTAGGTTGATATATAAGAAAAAAAAATAAAAATCACGATTTTTTTTAAACTATTTTTTTCAATCCGGTGTTTTGTTCACACGATTTGTAAAAATCAAAAAATGATAATTCTTCTGTACTGTTCAAACATCACGTGACTACATAGATCATACATTTGAAAACAAAATTATAATAGAGCTTTTTTTTTTCTTTTTTCTTTTTTCAACATGTTTTATGTATTTTTTTTTCAATACTATTTTCTACACAACTAATATTATGAGTTGTGTCTGAATGGTCGTTCCTTTTATTTGAGAATACAACCATAGTGTAATTCCAAGAAACAAAGAGCAAAAAGAACAACAGCCAGACTTAAATTACCTTTTTTTCTCGTATCATATCCTCATCATCTATACACATATACACCGTCAAAAATGCTCACCTTCTGTCCATATTGTTCCAATATGCTTATAATCTCCCGATCTGAAGAATCCGGATCAAATGCTTTCTCATGTCCGACCTGTCCATATGAATTCCCAATTGTGGGACTCCAAATGTTCGAACGAAAATATCTACCACGTAAAGAGGTGGACGACGTGCTGGGTGGAGCAGGTTCTTGGGACAATGTCGATCAAACAACAGCGCAATGTCCTCGTGAAGTGTGTGGTAATGACAGGGCATATTTCTTCCAGTTGCAAATACGATCTGCAGATGAGCCTATGACTACATTTTATAAGTGCACAAAATGTGCACATCAATGGAGAGAAAATTGATAAGGTTTACCTTCTCATCCACGTCAATTACACTGGCCGTAGAAATGGGCCGTTTGCTTCGATCCTCCTGGACATTCTGGAACCAAGTAGAGTTCGGCTTCTTTCCTCTACCTGGCCCTCTAGTTGTTCGAACAAAACTTTTGGTTATATATATATATTATCTATATTTACACTATTTTAATTTCATTTCATATCTCGGATCACACTTTGCCTATTCGTCATCGTCAGAATCATAGAGCACCATTGAATCGTTGCCAACATTGGCCTCTTCCTTAATTAAACTACCCAATAGAGAACCACGTCTTGAATTTGATATACTGATGCTTGACCTAATGTTTTGCATGCTAGGCCGACGTAGATCACTGGGTGGAATAACAGAGCTGCTACCCCTTCTCATAGCCCCATGTGCCATGGTATGATTTTTATGGCCTACACCAGCATTCGTCGCTGTGCTTGGACCCAAACTAGAATTGGTGGCAGGGTGGTGGACCGTTAGGGATGCAGGAACTGCAGATTGGAAGCCAAAACTAGTGCTTCGTCTTTTTCCACCAAATTTACCTGCTTTGGTAGATTCACTCTTACTTTTTCTTCTTGCCATTGGTGCCAGATGATGGTTTAGTTGATATATTTTATTGTCTTTTACATCCACAAATGGGGATGGTGTATTTATACTATCATTCATTGAGGATGCGGAGCCTGTATTTGATGATCCAATGGATGCCAATGAGGTTGATGGCGTCATAGCTGCTGGGGTTGGTGATGAATGCATTTTATTTTCACTGAAGCTACACAAGATGCTAGCTGCCTCGAGTAACTGTGCTTGCTGGTGTTTGCTGATCAGTAGCTTTTTCGTTGATTGCCATTCGGCAGTGTGCTCCCATAAGTGTTTGGCCAAAGACGTGATATGCTTATAACCTTTACCACAAGCCTCACACTTCAACTCTTCTTTTAATCTACCAGTTTCACCTTCACTGATTCGTCGGACAACAAACTCTCTCGATAAAATAGGGTATCCATTTGCATCTCTTGCAATATTTGCAGGCAGCAGTTCGTTCAATTGGGTCTTAATGTCCTTATTAAGCAGAGAATTCCTTCGTGAAGTAGCTGCATTGGCGCTGGTCTCTATATCTGACAGATGTGTATCAGTTTCTTTCTTCAGGTTTAGCGCATTATCAGTATTAGACCTCATGGTTGTTGTGTTTGTATTCACGGTAGATATTGGGGTATGATTTGGGGTTGGGTAGTGGGTTTTATTTGAGGGTACTTCTGATGAGCTGTTCGGTAAGTAGTTTGGCAGCTCCAAATTCTTCAACATATTATCCGGAGCGTTCGTGTTGTGTTGATGAGTTCCGGGAGGATTTGACACCGTATAGTTTTTGAACTGCAGGGAGCTGGTATTTGCAGATTGCATGGTATTGTTTACGTCGTTTGATCTGTTCAATCCTGCAGTGGAGAGATTATTGACATCATCTTCCTCATTACTAACCTCATTGACATCATCATGGTTATTGTTGTTGTTGCTTTTGAGGCCTGTATTGATATCAACGTGATCAGTATTATGCGCATCCGTATTAGCAAAGCTATCGCCACGTCTAACATTGGAAGTTGGACTCACATCCTCTGCATGGTTTAACTGATTGGAAGCAGGAGAACGCGGTGAGTTGGGCGAGTCGAATTTGCTGCTGGGATTGGCGTTGGTGTTCTTATTGGTATGTAGAGAAGGAATTTTTATGTCATTTGGTGGTGTGTATGAGGCACTATTCAAGGCAGACAAAGAGGTGGTTGTATTCATATTGGAACGAACTTCTTGACCAGCTGAGCTTGCCGAAGAGAGGTATGGAATTAGCAATCAGCAAACAAGATGGAAAAAACTTGAAATAATAGGTGATTGTGATTAAATGCGTACGTGAAGATCTCTGGACCTAGACTATGGTGTATGCTCTTCTGCGTATCTGCGTGTATGTGTGAGTATGTATGTGTATTTCACTATAACTTTTGGCAATGGGAGAATCGATCTGTAAAATCAACTAAATCCGATGCTTTTTAACATTGAATGCAAACAGTCCAATAAAATAAATAAGAGGGTGATAAATGAAACCCTGGAGAGAGAGAGATTGAGAAAGGTTATAAGATAAAGAAAAGAAAAGTCAGAATGAAAAGGAAACTTTGGAGAAAGGAAATGCCTTAGAATTGAAACAAAAAAAACTTTTTTATTTTTTTAAATGTTTAATAATAACAATAACTTAAATAACGAAAATAGGATTTTAAATTGTATTTTCAAGTTTTGTAAGAGATACTTAATAGCTTTGATATAAAAAATGATATTATACAAAAAAATATATATGAAGAAATAATTATTCACTTTAGACATATTCAAAAAGACCCACATATTATTAAAATCAGAATTTGAAAAAAAAAAAAAAATTAGAATTGTGGAAAATTTTTTTTAGTTTTTTTTTTTTCCTTCGAGAATCTTCAATTAAGAAAATTTCCCAATATAGAAAATCCTTTTGTTCCCCGTATTGGCGCTATTCTCGAGATAGATTCTTGTTTTTTTATTTTTTCTAAAAAAACAGTATTTTTTTTTTTTTGAATTAGATCCTTCCAAACGTCATTTCCAAAAGTTTATCTTGCTTATAGAACATTCTTTGGTTCGAATACGCGAAATTTTATTTTTTGATGGGATCACCACTGCACGACGCAAGAGGTGTCGTGGAACGACAGGTCGTCCGTTGTGTCACTGCAAAAGAATTGTGGAATTGCCTAATCGGGTAAGTTGTAAATATACTATTTCTTCTATGATAGTTGTGAATTTGTCTCTGATGCAACTAATCACAACCTATTTTCTTTGAGTTGTCGATAATTCAAACTAGAAGATCTCAATGAAGTCATCGCAATGACTCTATGTCGTCCTTTTTTGTTAATTTCATTCCCTGCCGAGTGCGTCCCACTTCAAATCCATTCTGTGTATATAGACTAGGATATACAAGAAGGTGTATTGAAACCAGTACATCAAACAATTAAAAAAAAATCTAGCGTACCACTACATCCCGTTCTATATGAAGTGAGATATTCAATAGACACAAATTTATCGACAAAAAATATCAAATGACACAGAATCTACAGAGCTTGACCAAGGATCAACTGATATCGCACATTTCCAAACTTGAAAAAGACTTCCAAGACTTCTCTCAGCAGTCATCACAGGTTGAAGACCTACTTCAGCAACAGGTGGATCTGTATGAAACACAGATAGACCAAAAAAATTCCGTGATATCTCGCATACAGGGGCAATTGGTAGACACTCAAGTACTCCAGCAAAAAGTGATATTCTTGGAGACAGAAAACGATCTGTTGGAATCAACAACACGGGCCCTGCGGCTACAACTGGAGAGCTCCATTGAAAGCCACAACGAATGTCTGGAAAAAATCGCATTCCTTGAAAATGAGCTCGAGCTCTTCAAGTCGAGCATAATGGACGAAAACACAGCCACTTCCACCACCGCCCAGTCCACCGAGGCAGAGAACGATCCCAAAGCCAACAACTTCAGTTTTGTCAACTGGAATGAGAAGGAGAACGAGCTGGAGAGCAAAATCCGATTTTTTGAGTCCCAAATCACCCAATTGACACAGGAAAATTTGTTACTGGAGAAGAAGATCAAAACAAACTCAACCAACCGCAATATCAATTCCTCAGCAACAGCAACACACACCGAGAAACAATTTGATGAGTTGGTTCAGCATTCCAACCAGTTGGTCGCAAAACTCCGTTTCTGCGAAGATGAGAAAACCAGTCTGGCAGAGCAACTGAAGCATCTGCAAGTAAAGTATAAAAAGCTTCGCCGTCTGGTGAATCTTGTTAGACTGAAACAGAAAGGTCTGGTCAAGGCATTCCCAACCCCAGCCCTGACACCACTAGCATAGGTACATACATTCCACACACCCAGGTTCTTTTATAAATATAGTTGTGTACTTCTTTTATGTATTTTATTAATGTACTATACCATCTACAGCTTGCCTGTACAGATTCCTACTTGTTCCGGTTCCTACCATTATAACTGGTATGTAATAAAAGCAACCCGCAATCTTTGCTACCAAAAAAGGAGAAGTTCAAAACCTTAGAAAAAAAACTAGAAAACCGAGTAAATAGAAATAAAAAAATGAAAAACAGAAAAGAAACAAATTTCATTAGAAGATATTGTTCTTTTCAAGTATAAAAATGACATCAATTCTGCTTTCAAGTCAAGGAAAATCCACCTTGTTTTACTGCCCTATCTGCCGGCATATCAAAGGATCATTATTTTTTTGTTAGATGTCCCATCTTCCCGAAAAGCCGAAAAGTTATTCTGACCTGACAGGTAGAACCAAAAATGAGCCAATTCTAAACTCAACCAACCCGACATTCAAACGTCAGAAATTGTATAACTCACGTCACATTCGTACACAGCTTCAAGATGATGCGTTTACAAACCCCTCGAGAGGTAAAACAGCTTCACAGCAAGTGAAAAAGCATTTGAAAACAGGCATAATACCAAACAAACTGAACCTACCCGACTTTCTAGCTGCCAGAGAGTTTGAAATCAAGGCACTGGACTCTGCCATGATCAAATCAAAAACATCCGGCGCCTCAAGGGTATTCCAGTCACTTCCACGTACTTTGCGTAGAAGAACAGCAAGTCACAACGTGCGTAGAATACCCAAACGAATGAGAAGAAAAGCACTCCGTGAGATGGGACTGCAACTCAACGCAAACGGCAAGAAGGTGATTCTCGGCACAAAAGGTGTCACGGCCACCGGAAAGCCGATCAAGCCCAAAATTGGTAGAGGCAGATCCAGGTGGTCCATAATCAGAAAAATCAAATTGCTGAAGTATGCTGCCCGTTGGAAATTGAAGGGCAAATTGCCCAACTCCCAGTGGGTCAGCTATTCACAGATCAACTTGAGGAAAAGAATAAAATTTCTGAAACAATCCTTAGAGGAACTCACTCCAGCTGATATGGAAACAAAGGAGCACAGGAATCCAACTGTTCAAAGGGAAATAGTAAAAATCAAAAACCTTTCAGAAAATATTCGTAATAATGTCGGCTCGTACGATAATACATCAGTTAATCGGGTGTCTAAAATTACAAAAATAAACTGTGTTCGTTATGCAACAAGACAAAAGCATTTCAAATGGTTGCCGACGCATATATGGCACGCAAAAAGAGCAAAAATGATGAAACGATGGGGATGGGTGATTCCCAATGAACCAACCCAAAGATGTTATAGAAGTATCAGTAGGTCTTCAAGGATAAAGGGCGCAGTGGCTTATGATACCTCCTATGTAGGTACGCTTGTGGTCAATGCATATGATACGGATTCCATGGATAAGGTGCTGCTCTATTTCGATACAATCACGAAGAATAAAATAAACTCAAAAAGATGTATTTCAAAGGGAATTTCCTGGGATGGCTATGTCTATAATCTAGACGAGTCGAATGATCCAATAGGTAGAATTACACTTGTGTTTGTAAAATCTGAAACTGGTTTGAGAGTATTGGCTAGACTGCATCCGTCTGTATTTACAATAGTGTTCAACAATATTGTTAGTGAATTTGATGAATGTGATAATATCACCATTCATGATTGTAAATACTCGATTGGATCCATTGATATCACGGGTCCAAAAGCCATCACTGCCCTGCAGTCTATACTTCATAATGAGAAAAAAAGTGACCAGTTTACAAAATTCCTGAATTTTTCCAAATTGAATGATCTTTCAACTATCCCTGAAGGAACCGTTTTTACATTCGATGTGACTGATCCAAGATTTAGAACAAAACCGCTGTCACCGGTGAGATCAAAACTGACGTATGACGAGCAGCTGGATCTACTTATGTCTCTAAAAAATAATGGTGTGAAACTGAGTGATCGTTTGCTCATGCCCGAGTCCAGAGCAGAGTGTTATAATAATCAGATGACCCTTAAAGAATTAAGTAAAAGACGAGCTTTATATCCTGGAGAGGTCATCCCATCCAAGGAAACCGATGTTTCGATCGATGTCATGCTTATCAAGAGTTATGAGCAATGGACGATCTTAGTACCATGGTTTTGGGTTTTACCATTTTGGCATACGTTAGTCCATGTTCCTCATGTACAAATAGGAGGTTTTAAGCAACTTGAACAGCTGAGATTTGAACGTGGATTATTAGGTTGGTCCGATATGATATTTACTACCTCCGGCTATGTTCAGAGTGAACTGGAAAGGGAGGTATCCGAATCCAAGTGGGAAAAGAGACCAAAATCCAAAAGAATCGAATACTCCAAACTGAACCTTGGAACTAGCTCCAAAAATGAGCTGGGCGAAGTGTTGTCGCCGTTTGGATTGGACTGGAGAGGGTTGCAAACTTTAAGGATGGTCATCAATAAATTAAAGGCAGACAACCGACTATATTACATTGAAAACAATAAGCCCAAAAGAAATATGAGTGATGAAAAACTCAATATTGTTCCGCAGTCTCTTGATGACCTTAGACGTGCTGTGAAATCCATACAGTCTTGTGAAACGCAGCTTAAAGAAACCAATATGCATTCTCTCTTATTGAAAGTATAAACCCATATGTCTTGATGAAGGTGACAGAGCTGGTGAAACAATCGATTTCTCGTCGATGACATTCAACATTAAGCAAATTCCTCCGCTTCCTCTTGTTCCAGTTAATCTTGTCTGTGTGAATAAAGGTCATATCAAGCCCAATTCACGTATATACCATTTGGACAGTGAGACGGAGGCCCTGTGGAGGAAAGTTTCTGCCGGCGAGCTCAAGGATTTGAGAGGTAAGAATGTTCGTATGGGTTCTCTGCAGAATGCAGAAAACTACATTCCAAGAATTCAGAACCTTTGTGGTTTGGTTACAAGTGCAACCTTCAACCTGGTTGAAGGCAAATCTTCAGCCATCGGTTTTGTCGATTCATCTGTGGCAAAAGAGGCTAATAATGGTGTGTTTGTCGTTCGTAACGTTGCCAGTTCATCATACACTTTGATGAAATGGAAACGTGTTGATATGAGCAGATAGAAAACTATGTAGAGGTCATGTAAAAAAAATGACACGTAACATTTTATTTTTTGAAAACGATCAAAAGGCTCGTGAAGCAATTGGCATCCGGGGTTTAAAAAGGCATACATATAACTTCACTTTATATCTCTTTTGTGTATGATAAACTCAGTCACACTGAAAGTTGTTGAATATCAAACAAGTATCTCCAAACATGACAACCGCGAGACAGTATTACAGATTAAGAAAAAGATCAACAAAAGTAAAAGTAGATTTATCCTAAGATGTTAATGGTGGTTGGTTGATATTTACCATATGCAAGATCACGCAATAACCAAGACAACCTAGATATATGCAGACACCAACAAAAAGACCGGGTTATAGATACCGTGTTTCCAGTGACAATAGCACTGCTTTGCGTCCTTCCGTCATGAATAATCAACGAGCAGTATCTGAGCGGACAGCATCGAATAAATTTAGTTACACAGGTGACATTGGTGAAAACCATTACCACAGTTTAAACAATTCACCAAGCACACAGATACTATCACGCGGCAATAACAGCAATTCCAATAATCTTACCAGGACGGCATCGAGAACCACGTCCAGAACTACGTCCAGAAATACATCCATATCATACCTTCAGCAGCCACCAACATTTAGTGGTTCGACGCCGTATGGGAAATCAATCTCAAGAAGCACATCGAGATCATCATCGAGATTATCTCTTTCTTCAGTGGCATCGACATCGGCTAGCTGTTCAAGAATACCCAGCGCCACAGTATATTCAGAGTCACTATTGTCCCTTGGAGAAACCATCCGACCTAATAACTCAAGAATTCAGGTTTCCGTTCGACCACGTCCTTTGGGACTGGATGGTGAGCAAAGCGACACTTACACGCCGTGGTTTCTCGATTTGGGAAATTCCCAAGTAACACATTCGGATTTGGGATGTTTCCAATATGATCATGTGTTTTCGACCGACGACAGTAATGAACACGTTTTCCAAGTAGTTGCTTGTCCAGTCATTGAAAAATGTTTGGCTGGATATAACGGCACGGTGTTTGCGTACGGAATGACCGGCTCTGGTAAAACATATTCTATGAGAGGGGTATTACAAAATACAATTTCGATGCTGTTTCAAAATATCCATAACGAGAGTGACAACCACAAGAGTCCGAAGAGTGACCGAATGGAACAGGATCAGAAAGCATGGGAAGATGACGATATTTTTCAAGACACAACTTTATTAGCTGATACGGGTGATAGGCATCGAGTGAAATACATAACCTGTTCCATACTCGAGATTTACAACGAAAAATTGAAGGATCTTTTGAATGTGGAAACCCCTGGTAGCAGGAATCACTCTTATCGAAGCAGCAACCTGAATCATGACTTGAAAATAGTCGATGACAGCAGATATGGAATCCAGGTCCGGGGGCTGAAGCAGGTAAAGGTGACTTCTTCTGACGAATTAGCTGGATTAATAGATCAGGGTGAGAGTTTAAGATGCATCGATTCGACCGATTATAACTACACCTCATCACGTTCGCATTTTATAGTGATGTTGAAGGTTTTTATGGTTGATAGCTCCGGTGGTGAAATAGTGTCTGTTTTGAATTTCTGTGATCTAGCGGGTAGTGAGAGAGCAACTAGCCATGTCGACAGAAGAAAAGAGGGTGGCTACATTAACAAATCACTACTTGCCCTGGGAACGGTGATCACAAAACTCTCTGAAAGTCAGGGAAATCCGAACTCGCATATTCCCTTTAGGGATTCCAAGCTGACAAGATTGTTGCAGCCGTCTTTGAACGGTGGTTCTGCGGTTTCAATACTGTGCACGATCCAATTGGGCAGTAATGTTGTTGGTGAAACCACAAACACGCTGAGATTTGGGTGTCGTGCCAAAAATGTGATGCTGGCAGTGAAGAAGAATCCGGGAGAAGTTGATCTGGGGAAGTTGGTGGAGGAAAACTCGGCGCTGAAATTGCAGGTGGAGGAGCTTCGAAGTATCCTATCGAGTTCAAGCATTGGCGGCCGGGTGGATGGCAGCAACAACAATGGCAGTGGTAGCAGCTACGACAACAGTCTGGACACTGAGTATCGTTACAACAAGGCCGGACAGAGTGATATTATCAAAGACGATCTATACTACGAAATCGTGGCCGAAAACAACATTTTGAACGAGCAAGTGGAGCATTTGAAACGGCTCCAGCTCGAAGACAACATAATCCGGGCGCAGGAGTGTGACGAAGGTATCAGTGGCTTGAAGAACCTGCTGAACGGCCTGATTTTGGATGGTGAGACGAGGAACAAAAGCGATGTCATTTTGACCCGGTTGGAGCACAAGCTGCGGGAGTACGGCAACCGTTTCAACGAGATCGAATCCTACGTCGGTCATCTGGAAAACCGCATCCGTGTGTCTGAAATCGATTTGGCCCGTCACCGCCATGGGGGGACTGGCGGCGTGTTGAACACCGTTGCTACCATGGCAGACTCGGCGATGAAAAGTTCAACCACCTTACAGGATGAGATCGTCGAGGAACTACGGGAGGAAATCGAGGATCTCAAAGCCACGATGCAACGCAAGGATGCCATGATCCGGGCTCTGCAACGGGTGAGATGATAGACTCTCTGCTGCTGCTACGTTTCTTCTTTGTAACCTTAATGTTGTACTACTATTTCTTGTCTATCTCTCTAATCTCATCTTGTAGCAGAACAAAACCTCGACTGTGCATAAAGAATACGGGTACGTGGACGCGAAGGGGAAAAGAGGAAAAACTCGCCGTGGCTTGGAATGGGTGGTGCTTGGCTGTTCTTTTCTTGCTTACTTATTGAAGGAGACAAGGGTGGCAATACGTTGGAGTGGCATTGTGTTTGGCGGTAGGGACTGTTTGCCGATCATAACCTCATTGGATTGTACTGCCGAACGCTTCTGTCCAATCTCTGTGTTGCTATACCACGCCGGTTTAATACTGCAGCTGAACCCACCGTTTTTCCATTTTCAGTGATCTGAGATACACTGGCTCAGCAAAAAAAAGAGAAGAAAAGAAGAAAGGAACAAAAGTAGATCATGTCTGACAATCCGTACATCACAGCCCTCAATGGGGCTGGGGCCGGGACTGGGAATGCAACAACGGCAGAGTTCGACGCCAAGGTGTATGGTGATAAAGAAAAGGATATCCTAACATCAGCGTCGTCAACAGAAAAGATGAGAACGTCGTTATCCTCGAAGTTCTGCACCATGGCAATCGATGAGATTGTAACTCAGCTCGACACCAACATCAAGAGCGGGTTGTTCAACCTGCAAGATATCTCGAACCGTCGTTCGATCCACGGGATGAACGAACTCGACTCGGACGAAGAAGAGTCGCTAGTCTGGAAGTTTCTTGAAACGTTCTACTCCGATCCAATGATCATGCTTTTGATTGGATCCGCCGTGGTGTCTTTCCTGATGGGCAATATCGATGACGCCCTCTCGATCACCGCAGCAGTGTTGATTGTGGTCACCGTTGGGTTCGTCCAAGAGTACAGATCAGAAAAATCGTTGGAAGCGCTCAACAAATTGGTTCCAGAAATGGCCCACCTAACCCGTAACAACTCGACTGAAACTGTCCTGGCAAGCCACTTGGTTCCGGGAGATTTGATTCATTTTGGTGTCGGTGACCGTATTCCAGCAGATGTACGATTGACCGAAGCAGTCCATCTAACTATTGATGAAAGTAATCTAACAGGGGAAACAAAACCCGCAAAGAAAACCATCGATACGGTCCCAAATATGAACACTTCAATTAATGAACGTTCTAATATTGCGTTCATGGGTACGTTGGTCAGAGAAGGCCATGGTACCGGTATCGTGGTTGCCACAGCAAAGGATACAGCATTTGGTTCCGTTTTTGATATGATGTCCGCCATTGAAAAACCTAAAACTCCCTTACAGAATGCCATGGATAAATTGGGTGGGCAACTATCCGCCTTCAGTTTTGCCGTCATCGCCGTTATTGGCTTGATTGGACTTTTCCAAGGAAGATCGTGGTTGGATGTTTTCCAAATCTCGGTCTCCTTGGCCGTTGCTGCAATTCCAGAGGGCTTACCTATCATTGTTACTGTTACCCTTGCATTGGGTGTCTTGAGAATGGCAAAACAAAAGGCTATTGTTAAAAGATTACCATCTGTTGAGACTTTGGGCTCTGTTAATGTCATTTGTTCCGACAAAACAGGTACTCTAACCCAGAATCACATGACTGTTAATAAAATTTGGACTCCATCGATGGATTTGAAACCAATTATTTTACCAACCACGCAAACATATGGTACCCGTCATACGGCGATCACAGATATTTCAAATGATGTCAAGATTTTGTTAAATACAGGTTGTTTATGTAACAATTCTAAATACTCAGTCGAGAAAGAAAAATTTCAAGGTAATCCAACTGACATTGCAATCATCGAATCATTGAGAAATTTTGATCTGTACGATATTAGAGAAAGTTTCTTGAGAGTCAATGAATTACCATTTGCTTCCTCTAGAAAATACATGGCTGTTTCATGCGGAACAGGTAAAAATGTGGAAACATTTGCAAAAGGTGCAACTGAAAAGATTTTGTCAATTTGTAAGAGTTATTATAATAAAAACGGTGAGATTTTCAAGTTAACACCAGAGGTTGTTAATTCTATCAATCAAATGGTAAATGATTTTTCTGACGATGGTTTAAGGGTTTTATCTTTTGCAAAATCAAATAAAGCATTTGAGACTGAGCCAAAAGATATGATTTTCTGTGGTTTAATGGGTATGAATGATCCACCAAGACCTCAAATAAAGTCTTCGATCCAATCGTTGATTAGAGGTGGTGTTCATATTATTATGATTACTGGTGATTCTGAAAAAACTGCACTCAATATTGCGCAACAAGCAGGTATGCCAACGAGTCCAAATTGTGTTTTAACCGGTGATAAACTAGATGAAATGAATGAAATCGAATTATCTGATGCAATCCAGAACGTTACCATTTTTGCCAGAACTAATCCTGAACATAAGTTAAAGATTGTGAAAGCTCTACAGATGAGAGGTGATATTGTTGCAATGACTGGTGATGGTGTCAATGATGCGCCTGCGTTAAAACTTGCCGACATTGGTATTGCTATGGGATTAAACGGTACCGACGTTGCTAAAGAAGCTGCAGATATGGTTTTAACTGATGATGACTTTAGTACCATTCTTCAAGCAATCAAAGAGGGTAAAGGTATTTTTAATAACATTCAAAGTTTTTTAACTTTTCAGCTTTCTACCTCTGTTGCTGCATTATCTTTAGTTGCCCTTGCCACCTTATTCAATTTACCAAATCCTTTGAATGCAATGCAAATTCTTTGGATTAATATTATTATGGATGGACCACCTGCCCAATCATTGGGTGTTGAACCCGTTGACGAAGAAGTTATGAATAAACCACCTAGAAAAAGAAATGATAATGTTCTTACTATGCAAGTTATAAAGCGTGTCTTACAAAGTTCATTTTTTGTCATTCTTGGTACTATGTTTGTGTATGTTCGTGAGATGGGTGATTCAATTACCCGTAGAGATACTACCATGACTTTTACATGCTTTGTTTTATTTGATATGTTCAATGCTCTCTCGTGCCGTTCGAACCATAAATCGATATTGCAAATGGGATTATCGAACAAAATGTTCAATTATGCAGTTGGTGGTTCATTAGTAGGTCAGTTATGTGCAATATACATTCCTTTCTTCCAAGAAATCTTTCAAACCGAAGCTTTATCCTTCGGAGATTTACTTTATTTGATTGCTGTCAGTAGTTCAGTTTGGATTGCTGATGAAGTAAGAAAATATTATAACAGAAAAAATAAGATATTCTCTCCATCTGGATATAGTAATTATGTCTAATATGTTCGTGTATTCTCTATAGTGACATATCTATATATATATATATAATTAGATAGTAAAAGTGTTTTTGTAAACTAATCAAGTACAAAATTTGCTGTTCACGCAAACTATTATTGCATTAATTGTAATGTCAATGCTTCCAAATCGTCAATATTTTCAGGCTGTTCGATTTCAACCAAGCCAGTATCAACAGCATCCCTTTCTTTGTATTTATCAGACTCAAACCATTTCTTTTGTTTTTTATTCTCAGGTTCTTCATCATCACTGTACTGTAAATCATTTTCAAGGTTAGGAATATCTTCGCTATCGCTTGCTTTGTCTGAACCAAGCGTTGCAGTATATTGGAGTTCCTCATCCTCGGAATCATCGGCATATAGCTGTCTTTCAAGTTCTTTTCTTCTACGCTTCTTCTCCGTACGTTTATCCTTTGCAATTCCTTTATCAATTTCATCTTCTTTAGACATCTTTTCCTTTTCGGTTGATAAAAATTCTGATTTGACTTTAGCAGGACCCTCCTTGAGGAAATCCTTTTCGTCATCAAGTTCATAAACCGGGTGTGAATTGCCTTCATCATCAAAAACTAATCGAGCACCTTTACCTGTTTTCTGTGCAGTCAACTTTCTCGATAATGCCTTCTTCATTGCTCTTTTAGAGGTATTTATTTCAAGCTCTGGTAAGTCTTCAGTCTTAACTTCATTGTCCTTACGTTTGACAGTCAAAAATTCATCGTCATCGTCTTCATCGTCTGAGTTATCACCTGGTTTACCGTTAATTTCGGTGTTTAATTCCATATAGTGTGTACTCAAAACATTTTGATTCTTTCTTTCAAACATTTTGTCTAATTTTGTTCTAACCTTCTTTCCGTCCTTCTCAAACTCGCCATCATCGTTGGCATTCGCTAAGGATTTGAGTTTTCTATTTTCGTTTTTCTTTTCTTTCAACTTTAGTCTTGCTTCGTCATCAAGATCGCCCGTTGCTTTCTTTGGGATTTTCAACTTTGGCATTCCAGGTAAACCATAACTTGCAGCAAATGTATCTATTGGTAATTGGTCTATTTTAAAAACAGATTTATTCTTCTGTATAATGACACTTTTGCAATATGATATAAAAGCTTTCTGGGCAAGATATTTGAGCTCAGCACTGTTGAAACATAAACTTTGAATTTGAGGTTGAATGTTCTTCTTTTTTGAACCTTTAATATTTAATTTTTTGACGTCAATTTTCTTGGAATTTAATTGAGTAACAAATCCCTCTTCTTCACTCGGCATTAACATTAACATCGCTTTTCCTTGACGACCAAAACGTGCACAACGACCTACACGGTGGACATATGTGGAGACATCTTCTGGGCAGTCCAATTGAATAACCCAGTCAATGGCCGGAAAATCAAGACCACGGGCAACAACATCGGTTGCAAATAGACAGCAGTTTTTACTCTGCGTGAATTTTAGTGATGTTTCTAAACGTGCCTTTTGCTTTTGACGGCCATGCAGCTTCATCAACGGGATACCGGGTTGCAATTTTCTGAAAATTTCGTAGATGAAATGGACTTGTTTTGAAGAGCTGACAAAAACCAAAATTTTGGCTTGTAAATGAGATTTGATGAAACTCCAAAGCAAGCTGAGTTTTTCGTTAAGTGGAACAATAACATAACTTTGTTCTAAACTTTCGGGCAAATCCAATTCATCGCCACCGCGTCCACCATTTGCAAGGTTTGAATTGATATACTTAGGTTCAACCATTGATAATCTAGCCAAGTCGCCAACACTTTTAGTTTGGGTTGCTGAAAAAAGTAATGTTTGTCTACTAGCTGGTAATTGGCCCAATATGGCATCTAATGTTTTTCTAAAACCCATGTCCAAAATTCTGTCGGCCTCATCCAACACTAACATTTGTAAGTTATCCGTGTGCAAAGTTGCACTTTCGTCCATGTGCTGCAGCAGTCTACCTGGTGTACCAATCAAGATATTGACACGCCCAACACGATCTTTTTCAAAGTTATAGTCTTTACCACCAATAACTAAACCTGCACTTAACTGGGTGAATTTTCCAATTTTAAGTAGAACCTCGTAGATCTGAACGGCTAGTTCTCTTGTTGGTGTGATGATTAATGCCCCCAATCCGTCCATATCACTCCAACTTTCAAAAATCAACTTTTCCACAACGGGAATGAGAAATGATAAGGTTTTTCCTGACCCAGTCTTGGCGGCAGCCAAAACATCATTTCCCTTCAAACATTCGGGTATGGCCAGTTTTTGAATTTCGGTTAGTTTCACAAACCCTGATGTATCTAAGCCTCTGACCAGATCGGGAGTTAGCGGCAGTTCTTTGAAGTTGGTGAATGTCTTATATTCTTCCGGTGTCAAATCATTTGCTCGTTGTTTGATTTCTTCAATGGTAGCCTTTTCGTTTTGACGTCTTACTTTTTTGTCCTGTCTAGACACCGTCTTCGATTTTTTAACCATTTTATCTTCTGTTGCTTTATCTCCAATGGTATGTGTCGTAATTGACAGTGGTATCCAGCAAACAATAATCTACAAATTCAACATATTTCTATCATGTAAATCTTAAAAAAAAAAATTTTCATGACCTGAAAAATCCAAAAAATAAAAAAATCTAAAAAAAATCTAAAAAACACAATAGGCATCCAGAGCACAGCCTGATCACAATTTCCTAACCATGCTTTGCATTCTTTTGTTAAGATTACCTTTCTCTATTTCTTCCACAGCAGAGATTCTCCTTCCTACAGCTGTCTTAGAGAAGTCAAAATCAGGAGGAACAACACAGAATTCATCCTTTAGCAGGGTTTGAGCGGTGGGTCTCTTTGCCGGATTTATTGCAAAACATTGCTGCAGGAAATCCTTACTGCAACGAGACATTTCTTTTCTTATCTCCTTTCTGATAGGAGGTGCTTCCTTCTCTTTTCCGATTTTGTAGAGAACACCTTCTCCTTCATATTTGCTCCAAGGTCTTTCTCCGGTGAACATTTCCAAAACGACACAGCCTAGCGCCCAAATGTCCACTTTTGCATTGTAACCAATACCGTTGGTATCGTTGATGACCTCAGGTGCCATCCAGAATATTGTTCCCTGGAAATTTAATTTGGACTGAGACGTATAGATATCTTTTGCCCGTTTGCTGATGCCAAAGTCACTGATTTTCAAGATTCCATCGGGTTCCAATAATAGATTATCCGCTTTCAAGTCACGGTGTAAAATACCCTTGCAGTGGATGTAGTTCAGGCCGCACAATGCTTGTTCTGTCAAATATCGGACAACCTCCTCATCAAATCTTCCGTATTTTCTCAGCAAATGGCCAAGAGATCCACCAGAAACATATTCAAGGAAGATACTATATGTTGTTTCTTTGATTTCAAAACCTAAATATTGCACAATATTGATATGATCCAGATCCTTCAGCGAATCAACTTCGGATTTGAATGTATCAATAATACCGTCGGTTTCTTTACGATTCAAAAACTTGTAATTGATGGTCATTTGTTTGACGGCAATCAAATCACCCGTAGTTAGATTCATTGCAACATATACTTTACCAAACTTACCGATTCCAATCATTTCACCCTTTATCCACGCAAATTCAAGAAATTCCCCATTTTTGCCCCTCTTTGGGATAACCCTTTTGTTGTTCTTCGAGTCTAACTTGACCTCCACCACTTTCTGGCCCCACATTTTGGTACTTTTCCTTCTTAACAAAGAGGAGTTCTTGGATGGTAGGCTGTGTTTTGGGTTGTTCCTAAGTTGTTTGGTGGCTCTTATATTGTTAGTTCTTTCCTCTAATGGGGTAGTAACATTCCTTGGTGATCTATAAGATGCTCTTCTGCTGGCTTCTTGTGCAATGATCCTTATACTTTTCATTCTGCCAAATCCTTTGTCGCTTTCAGATTCATCATCGATAATTAAACTATCCAAATCAGTCTTGGGAAAAAAAACTTCCAAATTGTTGTATAAAACCTCCGGAGGTGGTCGTATCTCCAGTGAGCCTAATGAATCTGAAGTGGAGTCTGAAAAAGATAAAGAATCTTTGGCGATATCATCCAGACTTTTAGTTATGCTGCTGTTATACTCATCTGTGGAATTATTTAAACTGGATCCACCGTCACTAGATAATTCATTATTCTTTTCCAAGAGCATTTTTCCAAAATTTTGGTGATTCATAACTGGACTATTTGTTCTGGATTCAGCTATGGCAGAAAGATTGTTTTTTGGAATAGTTAGAATGCAGTCGTCATAGTTATCATTACTAGCTATTGCTTTACTGTAATTTGTGACTTTCAGACCTTTTGGAACCTTTTGAAACAAATCTAATGTATCCTCATCACTGTCGCTATTATCACTTGAATTGACATTTCTAGATGATACTATAGAATTTGGTGAGTCAGAGACTGCCGAAACAACTGGTTTCTTCGGCTTTTTTGCAAACAATCCAAATTCGTCATCACTTGAGTTGTCGTCACTTTCCAAAACATCTCTGGTGATACCATTTTTGATTCCGGTAGAGGTTTTGAATAAAGAATTGGAAGGATTAGATTCATTACTGTCACTTGAAATACTATTATCGTCAGATTCAAAATTGGCAAAAGAAACCTTGTTTTCAGAAAACGGGTCAATACTAACAGCACTAAGTGAGCTCATCGTACTCATAGCACTACTTTGAGTACTCGATCTTTGTAATGAGCGTAAACTGTTGGATACTAAACCATTCTTCATAATTTTCCTACGTGATCCTGAAATTGAAGTTCCTAAAGTCGGTGGCTTCTCAATTACATTTATTTTTTTGTCTTTCAACGAAGAAACCATATCCGGTGTTGAATTCAGTATCAAAGATGGACTATTTGATGGTAATGATGTTATTCCAGAGGCTGGTGGAGGAGGCGGGTGTCTCTGTGCAATCAAATTTTTATTCAGAGTAAATGGAGATGATCTCTTGTTATCGAAATCGACATGAGGCTTTTGAGGCTGTATTACTTTGAACGAACTTTTCATCTTTGAATTTGGCAAATCTTTACTGCCTGTTGAAAGAACTGAGGACGATGAAGAGATAGGTACCTGAGGTAAAGCCTTTGAAGAGGATCTTGAAAGTTGATTTTTAATAGATGGAGTGGATGCCAAAGAAATATTGCCCGATGATGTAACACTCATTTTACTTGTTTTTCTGGAAAGACTATGAGCAGAAGATACTGTTGCTGTCTCACCTGATAATGAAGAATGTGTGATTGATGCCGCTCTGGTCAATGAAGGTTTCCTTTCAATCGCTTCCTTAACATTCCAATAATCGACCGAGGAATCTTTTCTGACTGATATCAAATGTTGTGGAGTTGGGAGATATCTATCATAACTAGAATCAGAATTTAAGGAATTGGTGTACGAAGATGTAGTGTAAAGCGAAGCTTCTTCCACTTTGTCGCTACAGTGACTGTGTAAAACTGCTTTATTTGGAGATCTTGAAGTGTCAGGTTGTTTTAACCTTTCATCAGAGCATACGTAAAATACTATAGTTACATTTTCTGAAACATTAAAAAAGCTCTCCCAAATGGTTTGTAATACCTTTTTATCTAATCTTTTTCCTAACTTATCTTTAGTTAATCCAATTTCAGTAATAAAAAATTGTGGTTCACCTTTAATATGTAAACTATTTGAAACAGTCAAAACAAATTTAGAAAGTGACGTAATATTTGATAAATCTATCAGTTTGTAATCGATGAAATTCATTGTAACCATGATTTTTACTGATTTTTTAAGTTCCTTAGGTAAAAATTTTGAATTGACATTGATATTTTCCATATGTTTCAAAGTATCTTTTAGGCTCAATACAGAAGACCCCTGTTTTAAGTTATCTTTTTCAGCTGTGGAAAATGAAGAAGGTCCACTCACTGGTGTTGTTTTATCAGAAGCAGTAGAACTAAAAGGTAATTTTCTTCCTGGTGGTGGATTTTTTAAAATAAATCCGGAATTCTTCTCGTTGTTATCTGATGATTTATTGATTTCAACCAAAGTAGAGACTGAGGCATTTGATAATGTTTCAGTTGTCGGTCTGGAAGATGTAGAAGAAAATGAAGGGGTTTTTTTAATGTCATTCTCAGTTGAATGTAAATTTGACGTAGTCACAACAGAAATTGTTTGGCCAGAAGGATTTGGCTTCTTACCAACAGGACCAATTTTTTCAAAACTTCCACTGTGGCCATCCCAATCATCTAAATTTACTTTAGATTTATGAGCAGCTTTTTTAAGATTACTGAATGACTTAGTATTTCCTGATGAGCGTGAATATTTAATTGATTTTGAACCCAATTTCACAAAAGAACGGACTTTTCTTGTCGATAATGTATTTGAATTACTATTATTATTATTGTTATTATTATTGTTATTATTATGAGGAGCAAAAGTATTTGGTGTCGAGCCTGTTGTGGAAATTGATGTTGAAGAAGATGTCGAACTTTTGGTGGAATTCGGAAAGGTTATGGTATTTGGTGCAACTAAATTAGTAGGAGTCGCTCCAGCTGATTTTGTCAAGACATATGTAGAACTCCGGTTTGAAAGAGAAGATGTGAAATCATTACTTTTGGATAGTTTGTGATAAGAACCTGAGGCAGGATTTGACGCCTTTGGCAGCGGTATCGAGATGCTGGCTGAACTTTTTGAGCTTTTGATGCTGTCAGAAGAGGACTTTAGTGGAAACGTTGTGTTGATTCTACTATCAGTTATATTATTTACGAGAGTATCTGCTGGAGACAATAGTGACAGAGTGGCATTGTTGCTTTCATTGATACTTGAATTTCTGCTTTCATAAGTTTCAATCATTGACATATGTTTTCTAGACGTAGCATATTTGCTACTGAATTTAGGTGAACCAATACTTTCACTCGTAGAATGTCTTGAAGCAGAAGACGATATAACCGGCGATATTCCCTGTAAAGAGTTAATTGAATCAGAGCCCTGGGAATTCGAGTGTGAATGAAAAGTACTACTCTTACCTGGAGTTGTTATTGACGCCGAAGATGATGAATTTGTCCCTGAAGTTGGAATCAAGGAATCGTGTTTTTTACTTCCAAAAAATTTGAAAAATGTCTTTGGGGTTGCTATATCATGTAGCGATCCTTTTGAGGAAGCCCTTTTATGGGATTTGCTTGGGTAACCTGTTTGAGTGTTCGATTTCTGAATCACACTACTAGTTGCACTTGCACGTGAATGAATACTATTACTTCTACTTAAACTCAAAGAGTTGTTAGTTTTAGCAGAAGTTTGAAATTGCGGGCTTGGTATGTTAGAAATTAAAGACGTTGAAGCCGAAGTTGAAGCCGATGCAGAGGTTGAAGCTGATGGAAGATGTGCAGTCTTTATAGATTGTGTTCTGCGTAAAGGGGAATCCATGCTAGACTGTGATGATTGTGATCTGTGAGATTGTGGGTTTATAGGGTTCATTGTCAAGGGTAAATTTAGCGGTAAATTTAATTTATTCTTTGATTTTGATAGATTATTGGACATTGGAGGTATTTTGGAGACTTCAGGTTTCTTACCAATGGGTAAAGATTTTGACATTGTGTTCGATTGATCGATACTTTGCATAAAAGGTAACTTTTTCAATGGCATAGCGGTTGTTGGGTCTGAAACCACCCGATTCTTTGACACATGTGGATCTAATGTGGGGGTTGAAGTCGCATTCAAGGGTATATTTCGATTGGCAATCATGCTTTCAAACGAAAAGGGATCAAACATACCTTCTTCTGGCTCGTCTTCATCATCCGTGTCATCATTGACATCATCATGATCTTCTTCTCCACTCTCTCGTTCTTTATTTGCAGCTTGCTCTTGTGTTTTTCGTTTGACCTCTTCCATGCTTTCAAAAGTATCTTCCTCTGCTCCTGCCGTTTTGGGGCCTCCAGCTGTGCTGGTTTCTTCCTGTTTAACTTCTATAGTTGCATCTTCAGAATAGTTTTGCTTTGAGAGACTATTGAAAGAAGACTCGTCATTCACACTGTTGTCAAATGAATCTTTGTCGGAATTTAGAGTTGAAGACACAAAGGATAATGTTTTATTGGATAGAGATGAATTTTTTGAGGAAGTATTTGAAACTGAAGAGTGAATGGAAAGTCGTTTGGGATCTCCATTTGAAGTAGTGGCCGTATTGTTGAAAGATGTAGAAGCTTTTTTGGCAATTTTGAGAGTCGAAGTAGGCGATGAAGCACTGTTTGGTCTAGAGTTTTTCTGGTTTGAGTCTTTGTGGGCAGCATGAAAGAAGGAGCTCATTTTATTGCTAACTTCACCATATAAGGGGCTACCGCCCAGTAAGAGATTTCTCGATGAGGAGATTCTCTTGTTCTTCTTCCTTACTGGAGTCAAAAGGGATTTTGCTTTGGAAGACGTTGCTGATGTACTTTTCGGTGATACCGAAGCGGTTGATTTCGTAGATCTCTGAGGAGAATTCTGGGTGGTGATTTTCGGTATTTGACTTACTCCGAGGTTCATGGTTAAAGAAGAAGAGGACGAGAAAGAGAGGGACATTTCTGTGTCGACTTTTAAGTTCATCTTCTGGTTTGGTGGTGAAACGGAGGGTGGTGGAGGTGGTGGCAACGGAGGTGGTGGCAACGGAGGTATCTGTGGAGGATCCATGGTTGGCAGATGGGCAGTTCTCTTTGGGTCAAGTATCCTCTGTACTTGTTTTTCGGACGTTGTGGCAGTCCGATTGGTTTCAGCAGACTAGAGAGCAGAAGCTAGCCATGCGTCTTGGGCATTACACTGTGCAGAGGAGATTTTGTATAGTTCCAAAAAGGAAACAGGGAACGTGACAGGGTGAAATTCATGGTGTGAGAAAGGGGGGGAGGGCATAGTGTATGTGGCCTAGTGTGCCACAATAGAAGAATAAACTGACGCAGAAATTGAGATATACGACACTGGTGATATTCGATACTATTTCTTGCAGGGGTTTAACTAGATAATGTTAGATAGTAGTATATAATATATGAAAAGAGAGACCGCAAGATCAGGGAAGGAAGGAGAGGATGTGGGGATGAGAGATGCTTGTATATATACAGGTTATAGTAACAAAGACAAAATTAGAAAACAGTAGCCGATCACCCATTTGGCCTCAAACCACTAGTTGATCTTCACGTCACTTATTCTCACGACTGTCAAGTCATGTTTAGATAGAGAATGCTTGATGTGTCTGTCTCTCTTCTTGGTGACCTCTTTGATTGTCATTGGCTTTTTGGTCTTTTCTACAACGACGCCTGAGATCGACACCTTGCCGGCATCGATACCGCCATCCATATGGTAGGTGAAATTTCTCGAACCCACGGTGTCTATATTGTCAAAGTTTATGACGTCGCCGATCTCAGCCTGGTGCATACGGAATGGGAGATTGACCAGGTCACCCTTGGTGACGAGGTAGGACTTATTGTGCACCTTAATGGTGGCATATATGTTGTGTTCGAATTTGAGTGGAAGTAACGAATCTGCCTTTACCGCCTGGTTGGCAGCAGCCAATGAAGTTGAAAACGCCCTTTTGAACATGCCGGTGTGGTGAAGATTGGATGTGGAAGCTGCAACTGGAGGAGGCAACCGGTCGTCCAGCCAGATGTATAGGTGTAGGAAGGGTTGACATTATACGGTGTACACCCATCGAATTATATGGTTGCCAGAAAATTCGAAAATTGAAAAATGAAAAAAAAAAAAAACGGATAAATCAAAAAATTAAAATTAAAATTAAAATTAAAAAATAAAAAATAAAAAATAAAAAATAAAAAATAAAAAATAAAAATAAAATATGTTAAAATTATAATATATTATAAAAAAACTATAATAAAATAAAAATGCCCCAATCAGCAGCAGAAAGCTCAGGCCACAAACAGCCGCACTTGTCTCTCTCTCGGAGTCTCGTCGGCTTGGCAAGCGCCAACGCCGCTATTGCGACTTTTTGCCTGTCGCAACGGCTTTCTTCTGTTTACGACGTTGCGAGAGCATGTGTGTGAAAAGAATAGGGGAGCCCGGAAGATATGCGACGAGCGACGCAGAGAGAAAGATGGCGTACGCCAACCATCCGGTGGTGTTGTAGGAGAGGGCCAGCCCAATTGCCCGGTAGATCATGTAGCATTCGCTGGAGATGCCAAGTGGGTAGAGCACCAGGAAGGCGTTGTATCTGAACCAGAGCAGCAGCGGGGAGACAGGGGCCCCCTTTTCGCCGTTGGGCAGCGTCTGCTGGGAGATGAGGTGGCTGGCGTAGTAGTAGTATCTCACCACCTCGGTGACGGACCACGCGAGATGCACCGTGAGATACGCAACCGACCTGTTGCCGGACGCGTCCGGCAACACGGCCCAGACGCCGTAGACAACCAGCAGTCTCGACAGGACCTGCATGGTGGTGGTCATCACTGGCGACTTGACGATGCCCGTGGCCGAGTTGTAGATTTCGACCACCGCCAGCGATTGGATCGCCGTGGTCCAGAGGTGGGTGAGTCTGAACACCGAGTCCAGGTCTCCGAACACAAAGTAGGTGGCAAAGACGTTGAGAAACACAAACGACCACAGGCATCCGGAGAGCAGGTTGTACCCGATCAACCAGGTGGCCGGTTCTTTGGTCTTGGGTTTTTCCTTCGAGTCCGCGTTTGTCTTGCACGGGGTCAATGGTTCCGACATGGCTATCCGATATCTAAAGAATGGTCTACTGGGTTGCTGTAGGAGGGAGAGAAATGCCATGTGAAGCTACGTCATGTACACTCACTATGGAAATCTGATAGGACATACATATATAGACATAGACATATAGACATATACAGATGTTGACTCTCGCCTAGTCCATTTTTTCTATATCGTTCTACAGTATACCGAAATATCAAAAAAAAAAATTCGCGAACATGGGGTTTTTCTTATTACCAAATAGGAGATGTATACATATATATATATGTATATTAAGAGAAATGGGAAATTCCAATGTATATAAACATCGATTAGAGAGTCTAGAACATCCTTTATATCCTAACATATGATCATTGCTATTGTCCAAAAAAAAAAGGCCAAGCCCCATTTTTTTCTCCATCTCCTTGCAGGTACGAAAACGCTCTCTTCTATCCATGCTATGTTTCTGCTCTTCGGTGATTCTCGAGAAACAAACAGATAGATCGATAGATAAAAAGATAGATAGATAGATCGATAGATAAAAAGATAGATAGATAGATCGATAGATAAAAAGATAGATAGATAGATAGATAGATAAAACGATTGATAGATAAATAGATAAAAATAGCTTGATACAGATGTCGATGTAGCTGCAGGCCTTGCTATCGACGCCTGTGTCTGTCCAACCACCACATTGTCCTTCCCCGAGGACATGACTCGATGTCGCTATATAGCCATCGTCTGCCTTCCCACATATGGTTGCCTTTTGCTACATTCTGGAGCAAGTCTAGATCCATTGTCTCCAGAATGGAGGTGTTGTGGACATGTTCTCTCTCCTGTTTATCTTGGCATTTGCGATAGATAAGGTGTCTCTTGTTTCAAGCCCCGGATTGCTCTATTATTAGAAATTATTCTCTACTATATCTCACCAGATACCGATACAGATACAGATACAGATACAGATAACTCCCCCCCTGCCTTCCCGTTCCCCCTTGTTGACAGCTCTACTGTGTGGTGTGGAACGCCACAGTTTGGGCATTCTGGGCTGTTGGATTGAGATGTTGGCAGCTGCTTGTCCGCTTTTTCTATTGCTTGCTATACGTAGAACAGGTGTATGTATGTCGAGATGGGTAATTATGACCTCTGATAGCGACAGATCTGGTCATCAACAAAAGAAGTATATTTGCTGCTACACAGTCCTCTACCATTTATAAGCTATTTTCTTTCCTGCAAACTTAAATCCCGGGGCTTTTCCTTCCAGCTTAGTTTCTTCCTCCCTTCTTCTTCTGCCCTCCAGACGATATCTTTGATCTCTCTCCTGAATTACCGCCATTGCACGTTGGTTTCACCGTATCGTCGTGCACCGTACAAACATGCCATTCAAGGACAAGACTAAACCAAAGCAGAAGCACAGAACCCACTCGTTTGGCGTGTCTCCACGGGATGCGGCCTCGATCCCAAATCCCCTTGTAGACTGCTCGTACGAAACACAGGACCCCGAAAAGGAGATTGGACAGAGAAGTGGGCCAGAACCGCACCCGTACGGTGATGCCACACCAAGCCAGTTTACCGACACGTCAAACGCCATCGATTGGATGGAAAAGGAACAGGAGGGCATTGTGCTGAAACTCATGCAGGAGATCAACTCCCTGAAGGAAGAGAACAAGATGCTCAAAACGCTGCTCAGAGCTTCAACGATCACTCCAACAACCTCGGCTTCGTCGTCTCCAAGGTCGTCCTTCTCATTCCAGACGCATTCGCCAACGGAAATCCAGTTCAGCTCCCCATTTTCACCAAACTTATATCCAACCAGCTCGTCTCTGTCCAAGCAGAACGCGCTTCTTGGCTCCCAGAGAAGGGCCACTATCACAACTACCACCAATTTGAAACGTGTGCCAAACCCTCTCTCCAATCCTCTGGCCCTGAATGGATCGGGTTCGGTCCCAAGATCCCGATCTCGGTCGAGATCAAACTCCCTCTCGGTTAAATCGCCAAGCTTGTTTTCCCTGGATTCGTTGTCGTTTGAGCCGGATGCGTCGGCGGTTAGCAATAAAACGAAGAGAAAAGGTAGCTTCAACAGTATGTATTGCACACCAAGATCGATTCCATTTGACGATGCTCCAGCAGATATGAAAGCTCAGCCACAAAAACTCCAGATACCCAAGGTTTCGCCCATTGGTACATCAAACAGTTCCAATCATATGAACCGCCATAGACGCTCTATCTCTGAAAATCTGGTTTTTGACTCCGATTTGAAGTTCTCAACTCCTAAAAACGGGGTTTTTGCTGACTCTTCCGAAATAAGTACTGGTTTATTGATTTCTCAAAGAAGGTAGTTCCGCTTCACTGGAATCAATACCTTTTTGAAAAAAAAACTCTGAATATAATTTTACACATTTTCAATATTTAGAAATTTCATTTGATACAAAAAATATAGAAATTGCACAGGAAATATTGGAGAAAAAAAAAGACAGGTCAAACACTCTGTCCTCTGGATTTTCCTTTTAAATCATATCTTTTCTTTTTGTTCTTCTTTTTCCCTCCTATTTATTTTCTTTCATTGTTGTATTTATTCATCTATCCATATTTACTAAACATCAATTATCTAACAACCTTTATAATTTCCTTAAAAATTGCACAACATAACGTCAGAAAACAAGTCGAAATTCTCAAATCACTTCACCCAACACCCCATGCGTATGTCTTTTTCATGATTCTCAGGTCCTAGCCTTCCCAATTGGGCATTCCCACATCCTTATCCTTGTCATGCTATTTCCCCATCTACTAAACATCGTTTAGTTGATTTGATTCTGGTGATATCCAAACAAGGATTGTATTTCTGCCCTGGATTATTGTGTCCTTCTGTTCTTGTTTACTTCTGGATCTTCTTTTTTTGTGCTCTATTGCTGTATTATTGCATAAACCTATTGCTTTAATTTTGCTGATAATTAGCGTAGGAAGTAAGACAGGGATCGTGGCTCTGTATTAATTGGTCATCCATTTCCTCTTTCGAATTTGTTTACCTGTCAGTTTCTCTCATCTCTTTGAGTACACGGGTTTTTGTGACTGGAATTAATTATCATTGACTGTTAGACAATTTCCTGATTAGCAGCTATGCGATTAAAGTATTTATCTATTTCAACAACTGTGTTTGTAAATGTATCGACCGCAGTTTCACTCCCCTTAGATGGCTCCCCGTTACAGCACAATAAAATGGTGACTTCGATGGCCAAAGCACAAATTCCAAATAATAAACATATGGAGCTCTTGGTCACAACAATGCCAAAGAGTAACGATGGCATTAGTCTGTCCCAAGCCAAACAACACTTCCCTGACTGGTTACAACAAGCAACAGGTCTGAACTCTTGGCCGGGAGCCAATCCTCCCTACATATCTTTGGACTTCATTGATTTTGAAAAAATTCCAAATATTCCATTGAGGCCGGTGGGAACATGTCCAGCAACCAGAACCCAATGTTCTTTTGACTGCTTCAAATGTGTTAGCTATGACGATGTTTACACCTGTCCAAAACTTTCTCAAACGTTTGATGATGGGCCTTCCAAGTATACGCTAAACTTAATTGAGAATTTGGAAAGTAGGGCCACCTTTTTCACGTTAGGCATGAACGTCGTCAAACACCCTGATATTTATAATGAAATCAAGAGAAGAGGCCATTTGTTGGGTAGCCATACTTGGTCGCATAAATTTTTACCGGCATTGACAAATGAAGAGATTATTGCACAATTTGAATGGTCCATTTGGGCGATGAATGCTACAGGTCATCACCTACCAAAATGGTATAGACCTCCATATGGCGGAATTGATGATCGAGTCCGGACAATTGCCCGGATGTTTGGTATGCAAGCCGTTGTTTGGGACCATGACTCTTTTGACTGGCAAATGGAAGCCATTCCTCAACAACGCACAAAGAGTTATATTTTGAACGACATAACTCGGTGGAAAGAAAAAGGCACCGGTCTTATTTTGGAGCACGATGTCTTTGAGTCGACAACTGATCTAGGTATCGAAATCAACGAACTTCTTGGTCCTGACCAGATGACGGTTGCTGAATGTGTCGAAGGAATTGACTATATCAAAGAATTCGATGAAGAAGATTAGATGGCTGTAGCAAGACTAACTTTTTTTTTTTTCATTTATAAACCACATACAAAATGCCATATAAAATATCATACGTAATTAAACATATTTGAATTCACAAAATCTATATCTCTTTCTTTTCTTTGGTTACTGTTTCAACATTAGAAAAGAAAAGAATGATGAACAATAAGACAATGCTGATGTTTGGTTTTTTCTTTCTACTTTATTTTGATTTTTTTTTTTCCTTTTTTGGGTGGATTCAAAAATCGTCCACAAACAGCTTTTTGTCTAAGATTTATTGGCTTTTCCAGCTCAAATTGAATCGGCCCTCTGGGACAACATAAGTTTCCAGTTTTTCTATCACTTCCTCTGGTGTTGAGGCAATCTGTAGAATTTTGCCGTTATTTTCGGAGATGAAGCCCGATTTGATGCACTTATTGATGAACACAATCAATTCATCGTAGAATCCGTTCAGGTTGAACAGAATGATTGGTTTCTGATGGATGCCCAATTGGGACCAGGTTGTGATTTCGAACAATTCTTCCAAGGTGCCGAATCCGCCGGGCATGGCGACAAAGGCGTCCGCCTCCTGGCCCATCATTTTCTTTCTTGTGTGCATATCGGAGACAACGGTTGTTTTACCGTATGCATCATCAAGTGGTGTTTCACCTTTATGATTATTGACACTGGACTTGATATCGGAATTGATCTTTTCGATGTCTTCGCTTGTCACTCTTTCTTTCGAGACGAGAGCGTCCGGGATGATGCCATGGACATACCCGTTGTTGGAGGCGACCGACTTGGCGATGCAGCCCATGAGTCCTGTAGTGCCTCCACCATACACCAATCCGTATTGTTTTTCTGCCATCAATTGTCCGAGTTTGGTGGCTTCGGTGGCAAAATCAGGGGATTTGCCAAACGAGGAGCCGCAGAATACGCAGATCACCTTGGTGCTGTTGGATTGAGCCGTCATCTTATTTCTTTCTTTATTTGTTTTTCTTCTTACCTGATGAATTGGTTGTCGAATTGGTGGAAGTATGAAAAGGATGAACGCAAATAGGGGAGAATAGAGAGGATATGATACACTCTAGCAGAAACAACAGAAAGAAGAGGATGTAAGCAAAATGAGGAAGAGAAGGGGGGAAATGTACTATCCTTTATAGTATTTGGAAATGGGCATTTCTATAGGAATAATAAAATACAAAGATAAGATAACCGTAGTTTCCAGCTAATAGAGTGCACTCCCATAGCTTTGCCTCCACAGTCATCACATCGGCAATCTTGCTTTATCACGTCAAAGACAATGCTATTCCTCCAATTGTTTTTCCCACGCTTGGAAGTCGAGCGGAGAGAATCCGAGGGGACTTTAGTTTGACATTAACCGCGGCCCTGTAGAGCCTTCCCTTCGAAATAGCCGGTCCTCGAAGCCCTCGATTTCGTGGGAAAAAAAAAATCGGAGGGCTGTAGAAGGACCGGCACGGGGATACGCGGGCCTGAACATGCCGTCCCGAGGATATCAATAGGAAAAAAAAAAAAAGGAAGAATAATGGGTCGATCGGCGCAAAAAACGAGACTCACGTGACTTATTACTGGTGTACGGCTTTTTGAGATTTTTTTTAAAAAATTTTTTTTTTTCCTTTTTTCCCCTTTTTTCCGTTTTTGGATTTTTATGTTTTCCCTTTTTTTATAAAAAAAATTTTCAATTTTTCATCCTAATACATAGAAAAACAAAAAAAAGTTTTAATCTTGATAAAATCTTCATACTGTTTTTCTATACTTGCATAGAGAGTTTGGCTCCTTCTTCTTCTATCCTCTCATCTGCTTCCACCTTGTTCTATTTCAAATTCCGAAGGCAAACCAATTTCAATAATTAGCTCCTCATCATGGATATTTCTAGACCTGTCGGTTCGGAAATCACCCATGTTGATTTTGGAATTCTTTCCGCAGATGAAATCAGAAAACTATCTGCAAAGCAAATCACCAACCCAACAGTTTTCGACAATTTGGGCCACCCAATATCCGGGGGTCTCTATGATCCTTGTCTCGGGGCCTTTTTGAAAAACATCTGTGCAACTTGTGGATTGAGTGATATCTATTGTCCAGGTCATCAGGGTCATATCGAATTGCCTGTTCCAGTTTATAACCCATTGTTCTTCAACCAACTGTATATGTTCTTGAGAACATCGTGTCTCTACTGTAATCATTTCAAATTGCATTCCAACGAGGTCCACAGATACGCCTGCAAATTGAAACTGCTACAGTATGGTTTGATTTTGGAAGCAAACGAAATCGACAAAATCAGAATCGATTCAAATGAATTGGAATCGGTTGAAAAGGATGAAAAAGACCTGGAAAAGGAACAATCTGAAGATCTATCCCTGAACTCTTCCAGACTATTGCGTGAAAAGAGAGATTTGTACGTTTTCGAGTCCATCAATAATGCAATCAAAGATGGAAGATCAACCAAATCCGGCGTTTTCACCGCCACGGTCGGGGAAGCTAGAAAAAACTTGATCACGGATTTTTATGCCAAAATCTTGAGTAAAAAGAAGTGTGAAAATTGTGGCTTGTATTCTTCAACTTTCCGTAAGGACGGCTTCTCCAAAATCTTCGAAAATGCGTTGAAGGACAAGGAATCAAATAATAACAGAATCAAATTGGGCTCCATTAAAAACAAAAAATCCTTCAATCACCATCCCCCAAAAACTGGCTCAAAATATGTCTTATCAACCGAAGTGAGATCAATTATGAGAGCCCTGTTCAATGCTGAATCCACAATCATTGATTATTTGTTTCATTCAAAACCTTTATCCACTCAAACTTTGACAGCTGATATGTTTTTTATTCATGCGTTGGTCGTCCCTGCAACCAGATTTAGATTGCCTTCCAAGTTGGGTGAAGAAATCCATGAAAACTCTCAAAACGAACTATTGACTAAAGTTTTGAACACTTCATTGCTTATAAGAGATTTGAATGATCAGTTTGCAAACCTGACAAAAGACTTATCTATCGATGAAAAGAAGATGATTTTCAACAGATTGATGAATGCCTTCGTAACCCTACAAAATGATGTAAATGGTTTCATCGATTCCACTAAAAACCAAAATGTGAATACCAAAACACCAACTCCAGGTATTAAACAAGCTTTGGAAAAGAAGGAAGGTTTGTTCAGAAAGCATATGATGGGTAAGAGAGTCAACTACGCCGCCAGATCTGTTATTTCACCAGATCCAATGTTGGAAACCAATCAAATCGGTGTTCCACCTGTTTTTGCCGTTAAATTGACATATCCTGAACCAGTCACTTCCTACAATGTTTCTGAATTGAGACAAGCTGTCATCAATGGTCCTGATAAATGGCCAGGTGCAACCCAAGTCCAAAATGAAGATGGTTCATTGATTTCTTTGATTGGTATGTCCTTGGAACAAAGAAAATCAATTGCTTCCCAATTGATGACTCCTTCCTCGGGACATAGTGTTGTCAACAAAAAGGTGCATAGACATATCAAAAATAACGATGTTGTTTTGATGAATCGTCAACCAACATTACATAAAGCTTCTATGATGGGTCATAAGGTTAGAGTCTTACCAGGTGAAAAAACTTTGAGATTACATTATGCTAACACCGGTGCATATAACGCAGATTTCGATGGTGATGAAATGAACATGCACTTCCCTCAAAATGAAAATGCAAGAGCTGAAGCATTCAATTTAGCAAATACAGATTCTCAATATTTAACCCCAACATCTGGTTCTCCTGTCAGAGGTTTAATTCAAGATCATATTTCGGCTGGTGTTTGGTTGACAAATAAGGATACATTTTTCACAAGAGAAAAGTACCAAGAGTTGATTTATTCCTGTATTCGTCCAGAAGATGGACATTCTTCAAGTTCCAGAATTATTACGCTTCCACCAACTATCTTCAAACCAGTTCCTTTGTGGACTGGTAAACAAGTTATTTCTACCATCTTGCTAAATATCAAACCACAAGATACACCAGGTATAAATTTGAAATCTAAAAATAAGATTAAAAACGAATATTGGGGTCAAGGCTCTAAGGAAAACGAGGTTTTATTCAAAAACGGTGAGTTATTATGTGGTATTTTAGATAAATCTCAATATGGTGCTTCCAAGTATGGTATCATTCATTCATTGCACGAAGTTTATGGTCCTGATGTCGCCGGTAAAGCTTTATCTGTTTTGGGTAGATTGTTTACAACTTATATTATGATGATCGGTTTTACATGTGGTATGGATGACTTGAGATTAACTGCTGAAGGTAACCAATGGAGAAGAGATATTTTGAAAGAATCTGTTGACACCGGTAGATTAGCTGCAACAGAAGTCACCAATCTAGATTCCAGTACTAAAGTCAATGATCCAGAATTTAAGAAGAGATTGGAAGAAATTCTAAGAGATGATAATAAATTAGCAATTCTTGATGCTGTTACAATGTCTAAAGTTAATGCTATTACAAGTAAAGTTGTCTCAACGTGTGTTCCAAATGGTACAATGAAAAGATTCCCATATAATTCTATGCAAGCGATGGCGTTGTCGGGTGCCAAGGGTTCCAATGTTAACGTTTCTCAAATTATGTGTTTGTTGGGTCAACAAGCTTTGGAAGGTAGAAGAGTTCCAGTTATGGTTTCTGGTAAGACTTTACCATGTTTCAAACCTTATGAAACTGATGCAAGGGCTGGTGGTTATGTCAAAAATCGTTTCTATTCTGGTATTAGACCACAAGAATATTACTTCCATTGTATGGCAGGTAGAGAAGGTTTGATTGATACTGCCGTTAAAACTGCTAACTCGGGTTATTTACAACGTTGTTTGACAAAGCAATTAGAAGGTGCAACCATTAACTACGACAATACAGTTAGAAATTCGGATGGAACAATGATTCAATTTATGTATGGTGGTGATTCAGTTGATGTCACAAAGGAATCCCATTTGTACGAATTCAAATTCTTTGTTGATAATTACAATGCACTATTACAACGTTACAGTCCTTCAAACGTTGATAATTTGGATGTTGAGACTGCAATTCATTATAATAAGAAAGCAAAGAAATTCATCAAGAAGCAAGGTGATGTTCCTCACTATCAAGAGAGTGATAAGTACGATCCAACTATTTCCTTGTATAACCCAGCAAGATATTTGGGTTCTGTCTCTGATAAATTTGAAGAAAAATTAGATACCTTCATCAACCAAAATGAAGGTTTGTTTGTTTCCAGTAAAGAAGCTAAGAATAATGGCGGTTTAACATCAAAGAAATTCAAAGCATTGATGCAATTGAAGTATATGAGATCGTTGATTAATCCTGGTGAGGCTGTTGGTATTATTGCCTCACAATCCGTTGGTGAACCTTCTACCCAAATGACGTTGAATACTTTCCATTTTGCTGGACATGGTGCCGCAAACGTTACGCTAGGTATTCCACGTTTAAGAGAAATTGTTATGACTGCCTCTGCATCTATCAAAACTCCACAAATGACATTACCGATTTTGAATGATGTTGATGATGAATCAGCAGATGCATTCTGTAAGTCTGTTACTAAGATTAGATTTTCTGAATTTATTGATGATGTTTCTGTTATTGAAACAACTGCCGATGTCAGTGCTGGTATTAATGCAACCAGATCGTACGAAATTAAAATCAAATTCTTTGATTCCAAGGACTATCAAGAAGAGTATGATGTTACTAAGGAAGAATTAGAAAACACTGTTAGACGTCAATTTATCTATCAATTGGAAGCTGTTATTGTTAAAGAATTGAGAAAACAACAAATCAAGACGAATGCGACAATGCCTGATATTGGTGTTGCTGTTGCAAAGACTAAAGCAACGAGTAAGATCGCCAGCGATGAAGGTAGTGACGAAAAGGTCCGTACCAAACAAGCAGTTTCTTATGAAGATCCAGATGATGAGGAATTGGAGGCAATGAGAGAAGCTGAGAAGAGCGATGAGGACTTGATTGACGCATCTGCCTCAGAGTCAGAAGAAAGTGATGATGAATCTGACAGAGAGGACGAAAAGATGGAAGTTGATGCAAAGAGCAGAGAGGATATTGTTGGTAAGAAGAACTTATCTAAATTGGCAAAGGCCAGACAACATGAAGTCATTGTTGGCCACACCTTTGTTACTGAGTATGATTTTGATGATGAAAATGGTGTTTGGTGTAACTTCAAGCTTGAACTCTCTGCGGATACACAAAAATTGCTTATGGTTAATATTGTTGAAGATGTTTGTAAGAAATGTGTTGTCCGTGAAGTTTCAAACATTGGCCGTTGCTTACGTCCAACTGCCGATCAAGGTGTTCGTCAATTGGTCACTGAAGGTGTCAATTTCCAAGCTATGTGGGAGCATGATTCTTTTATCAATGTCAACAACATCAGAGCCAACGATATTGCAGCAGTCTTGAAGGTTTATGGTGTGGAAGCAGCTAGAAACACAATTGTGAATGAAATCAACCGTGTCTTCGGTACCTATGCCATCAGTGTCAGTTCCAGACATTTAGATTTAATTGCCGACTACATGACCAGAGAAGGTACCTATTTGGCATTCAATAGACAAGGTATTGACTCGTGCACTTCTTCATTTATGAAGATGTCTTACGAGACCACCTGTCAATTCTTAACGAAGGCGGTTTTGAATTCTGATAGAGAAGATTTGAAATCTCCAAGTGCAAGAATCGTCATGGGTAAACTCAATCTTGCAGGTACTGGTTCCTTTGATCTTCTTTCTAAATTACCAGATGCTTAGTTGAGTTTCACGGTTTACTGTTTTACATAATCTGTTTTTTTTCGTTCATCTTTTTATTCTCTGCTATCTATCCTAGAGTTTCCTATTTATATAATTCTGTATACTTTTATAAAAACACCCATCAAAATATTTAGAACTATTCTTTTATATGTGAGATCTGGAAATATCTTACAATAGACTAGGCTGTGAGGGACCCACAAAAGAGAAAACCCGCGATAAAAGTTTTGCTTTCTTTTCAGGTTTGTTGAATACATTTTTTTTTCTTCTTCTAACATGTATAAACATGGGACGGAAGATAGAAACGTTCAGAATTAAAGATCTAACGCAAGTACCTTCTACAAAAAGTATAGGTGTCCACAGGTATAGAAACTACCCATGTTTGGTTCGACAGCACAAAAACCGGGTGGGTTTTCATTTGGAGGATCGAATTCGACTGCAAATTCTAATGCACCAACATCATCGAACAACTTTCCCACCTCAAGCAATAACACTGCAAACAAACCAAGTGGCTTTTCTTTTGGAAACACCAATAATGGTCAAAACAGTATGTTCTCTTCCGGTACGGCAGCCCCAGCTTCAAAACTGGGTGGGTTTTCATTGAACCAAAACGCAAGTGCACAGCCAACCACATCCAATACAGGTTTCAGTTTTGGGAACAACAATTCGAGTCAGGGAATTGGTGCCAGCGGTTCAAAGCCATCATTATTTGGAAACAGTTCAACAAATCCGTCGTTTGGTGGAGGCCTAAATGGTTTAGGGTTTGCACAAAGCGCCCAGCCATTACAACAGCAACAGCAGCAACAGCAAGTTTCAAATCCGTCGCCATATGGGGTTGATTTTGCCAAGTTCAATGCTGCAGAAATGCCAAAATCCTTGACCTCTGCGTCCCGTGATGAAACGCTAAAACTGAAAAGAAAAAGGGCAAATTCGGCAACCTCGACAAACGCCGAAGAAAAATCCACTTCATTGATTGGTAGAATTGTTGACACCTTTAAAACTCCTAGTGCACATTCCTTGGAAGATATCCGTGGTCTTTTCACAACATCAAGGGGTAGAACACCATGCAAAAATGATTCGGACAAGAATTCTCAACTGGAAGATTATTCAAACTCTGTAGGACTTGCTATGCAACGAATGCCCGCTGCGAAGAGTGAGTACAGAAGGTTAATTATCAAAAGTTCAAAGGATGCCTACAAAAAATATGATGAAATTGATGCAAACCAGGTTTTGCTATCAAAGAGAAAAAATTTCCAATTTGCTAATATTCCGGAAAAACCTGAGCAATCACAAAATACTGCGATTACTTCTTTGAAGCCACCAACAAAACGTGCAAAAACTAATCAAATAGCCCCAAACGATAATATGAATACATTATCTGAGCAGGAAACAAAAGTGGAACTGACATTTTCCAAACCAATAACTGAACAACTAGAAAAAAAGGTTGTCGCAGAAGTTTCAAAACCTGTGGTGTCGGAATCAGATTATTGGTGTTCACCTTCTATTGATGAACTCTCGAAGCTTTCGTCGTTGGAATTGGGACACGTCGAAAACTTCTCTATTGGTAGAAGGAATCATGGTAGTTTGATGTTTAAACAACCTGTTGATTTAACAGCATTTGAAAACAATTGGGACAAACTGCTCGGCAAAACTGTTATATTCAAAAACCGTATATTGCAAGTTTACGATGAAATGGATAAGCCATCTCAAGGTAACGGTATGAATGTTCCAGCTGTCGTTACAATTGAAAAGGTATTTCCAAAAAGATACGATCCTCTAAACCCCGATATTGAGCTTCTTGAGCGTCATATCCAAAGGTTAAAATCGACGTACGGTATGAAATTTATAAGTTTTGATCCATTAACCGGCAATTACGTTTTTGAAGTTGAACATTTCTCCATCTGGGGTATTGTTGATGAAGAAGATGATGATCCAGAGTTGGTTGAAAAATGGCAAAAGCAACAAAACATGGAATATTCAAATGAAAAAAGAAAAAATGACCTTCAAATTAACGCATTAGAAAAAATAGCAGGTTATGGACAACCCGGCGACAACTGGAAGAAACAAAAACCAGATCTTGGTGTTCTTGCTCCGGGTAGCTTGGATCTAAATACTAAAGAGGCTGAACTTGATAATGAAGATGAAGCAGAATTATTGCTTGAAAAAATAAATGATGATGAAAATGATATTGACGTTGATGCGTCAGTTCCTTCTGGTTTAATTGATCAAAAGCTGGTTGAAACTCAAGAGAAATTGATTGCTAATAATATCGATGAAATTGATCAACTTGTTGAAATTAGAGCATATGAACCTGATATTAAAGATGTCAATATGCAATTTATCAATTCCAAAACAGAACTGTCTCTGAGTGATAATTGGGATGAACAATTAAAATTATCCAATGGATTTTTCTCTGTATTTAACAAAAGCTTAGAGAAAAAAAACAGTATTAGACTAGACCCTAAGAATGTTGGAGAGCTAATTTTTGGAAATAGAGATACATCTGAATTGAAAAAGGCCATCAAGGAAACGCCAGTTCTTTTTGAGAATTCGTTACAGTATCAAAAATGTTTGGATGCCTTGATTCTGAAAACCAATTTCGTTACAAGAACCAATGGATTTCCTATGGTAGAGTTTGGTTCAAATGTTTCATTAACCACTCAATTATTAAGTTTTGAAAATTGCAATGTTTATACCATATGGGAGCTCCTTTCTATTTTATACGATGATTCATACTTAATGAAATTTATGACCAAACAGACACTTAAGTTTTGTAATCACGAAACACCTAAAGTTAAGCACATTTTGAATATGAAAAGGAGGGAGCTTTTATGCAGCTTTTTGCAGAAACTTATTTCGATTCACACGGAACAAGAAAATTACGACAGCAATTTGCTAAATGATACTTGCGATAAAATTTATCATTTTATATGTATGGACAATTTAGCAGACGCTATACAGTATGCAATAAACACAAAAAATAACCATTTGGCGATACTATTGACAATGCTTGACTCGAACGATGCAACTGTACATGAATTAGCAAAGTCACAATTATTAGAATGGGCCAATGGAGCCATGGGTTTTATTCCAACGGGAGTTTTAAAAATTTATAAACTTCTGATGGGGGATATAGTAAATAAGGAATACGTTAATCATTTGGAGGGGTTATCTTGGCCAGTTGTCTTATATTTGATGATAAAATATGGCGATTCGAACCAGCCACTCTCAGAAACAATATTAAAATTTATAGAGTACTCAGAAACCTCCGGAATATCAGTGAACCCAATATATGAGACGTATTTTTCCATTTTCAAATTGGTAAATGCCAGTAAGCAGATGTTGAGCTATTTTGATGTTGAGCTACAATTTTTAATTATGAAGCAACTACATTCTGTGATTGATTTCACTCCAGAGTATTTTGATGATATTGTTGAAAAGTTCAGTAAAAAGTTGGAACAGAAAAACCTGGTGAAGGAATCATTGTTTGTATTAGAGCATTTAACAAATGATGAAAAAAATAAGCACCTGGTAGTTGCAACACTAGAAAATAATATTGAACAACTGGGCTTTTTGGAAAATGATCTTAAAATAAAAGAATTGAACGATATTTTCCATATTCCAATAAAGACTCTGCATCAATGCCGTTCTGTTGAGTTCAGTAAAAGAGAAAAGTTTTACGAAAGTACATTGGAGCTGATTTTGGCCGATAACCTTGAGGACGCACATACATTATTATTGTCAGAAGTGGCCCCATCAATAATCATCAGTAATGTGTTGTCTGAAATTTCCAAATTGGAAGACTTGATCCATCAATTCACAACATTAAGTGAATTCAAAATCGGTGCTGGTATATATGCAGATTACATTGAAATTTCCAGGGTATCGAGTTTTATGAATTACGATACGGCTGATGATCAAAACCAACGTGAGGAGTTGCAAGAAAAAATTGAAAGTCTGTTGAGTAGAATCTCTTCTTTGGCTGAAACCACTTCCACGGTTAAGATTGCAAAAACGTTAATGCTGAGAAAGTTAATTGGACTTGCGTTTAGAGAGGGTATCCAGTGCAGTGCAGATCAACTATTGGATTTAGAGTTGCCCGAAAGTGAAAGAAACTATTTGGAGGCGAAATACAACAATAGTTCTGGCAGCCAGATGATCACCAACTGAGATGTGTATTTTGTGTAGCCAAAAAAACAAAAATTCGAATAGCTAATAAATTGTACAAATAGTAATGTTATACTAAATATCGATTAGAAAAGCGGCCTGGCCATCAAACGGGACCTTCGACTTCATCCCTCAAGGATTCGACTACATCGAGAATGGCCTCGGACGCCGGACTTTCGGGGTACTTGTCAAAGAAGCATTCACCGTTATCACAAGTCTTACCGATTCTTGGGTCCAACGGCACGCTACCCAAAAACTTTATGTTCAGGTCCTTAGCCAGCTGCTCACCACCGCCGGTTGTTGGTTTGAAAATCTTGGACTCGTTGCCACATCCCGGGCATACAAACCCAGACATGTTTTCGACCAATCCAAGGATCTTTATTCCGGCCTTGTTACAGAAGTCAATCTCCTTTCTAACATCTAGAAGGGCGACCTCTTGTGGGGTGGTCACAACCAAGGCGCCGTCGATGCCAACCTCTTTCATGTATGTGGTTACGCTCAGATGCTCATCGGTTGTGCCCGGCGGGGTGTCAATGACAAGGTAGTCGAGATCTCCCCAGTCGACGTCCTTGAGAAACTGCTTGATCAACGCAGTCTTCTTCGAGCCTCTCCAGATGATGGCCGAGTCGGTGGACGGCAACATGAACTGGATGGACATCATGCCCAAGTTATCGGCAACGTACACCGGCGACCATCCCGAGTTGGATGCATGGATCGATTCTTTCGACGATGCGCCCAGCATCTTTGGCAGTGACGGGCCGCATATATCCAAATCCATGGCGCCGATCTCCAGGCTGTCGTCAGAGGCCAACGCCCAGCACAACATCGATGTGAACGTCGACTTGCCCACCCCTCCTTTGCCCGACAGCACCAGCAGCTTATGTTTGATGTTTGCTAGACGTTCTGAAATTTCCGGGATGTCTGGATCGGGGCCCTTTGGTAGGGAGGTGCAGATATCTTTGTTATCGCAGGTTTGGCAGGCATCAGCTTGACCTGCGTTGTCTGACTGCGGGCCCGGACAGTGTTCCGGCTCAGGAGCATTCAAATCCGACAACGGTTTCCCTTCTGGTGGAGGCGTCTGCAATAGTGACATTTGTTCTTGTAGCAATACCCAACCCTTGTTTCCCAGATATGGCCAGGTCTGCAGAAGAAAAGGTTACCCATTAATAAGCATGATCCGTCTTGATAGCGGCAAAAAATGTTCACCTTGTGTTTCCGCTTTCGGTGATGTCGGTCGTTTTATCTGCGTTCAGTTAACGCCACTGGCTTTCTTTCTGGAAGAAGAATATATATATATATATATTGTGTGTGTGTGTCTATACAGAGAATGATACGGCGATGGAGATCCATGTGAAATGATCAACGGCTCTATATATATAGATACACCCAAGAGAGAGACTGATTGAAATAGAATAGGTTAGACATGGCGTCTGAAAACACCCCGCTAGTGAAAGACAAGCTGGGAGACAGCACTGCAAAGGCTCAGGCACCGTTGTTATACGTTGTACAGGACGGTGACGACGAAGTTTCCAGCGTTGAAAACGTCCCAGGAGCTGAAACCGGGGAGCCGACCCCAAACTATGGAGCAGAGGATGAGGTACTGCCGCTATTGCATCGGTCCAAAACGTTTTCGGCAAGCCTGAACCCAAACAGGGACATGGCCCTCCCGATCAGTGTCAGCAACCCACTGAGCATGGAGAGAAGGCTAAGCATGATTCCATGCAACAGCTACGAGCAGTTGTGCGATCGTTTTGACTCGTTGCAGCTGCTGAGGCCGTTCAGATTGATAGGCAGGGCCGGTAGGCTAATTGACTGGGAAAAGTACAGGGTTTCCGATGCGGATCTCGATGCCATACCGAAGAGAAGGCTGAGAAACTTCTATGGGGAGCAAAACGACATGATCGACAGGTACCAGGACATCGATCTGTTGTTGGCGACAGGGGTGCAGATCGAGATGATCCAGAACTACGCCGATAACACGTCCACAGACACTGGTAGCGACTCGGAGGAGCTGGAGACGACGGCGCCCAAGAGCCCGTTGACGGTTCCGGCCAAGGCCAAGAAGATGAAGAGGGGCACGGCCGGCGGCTCCCATGGCTCCTCCGGGAGACGGCACATGGATATGTCTGCGGCGCCAGGTAACATCGACCTCGAGGGGGCCCGGATTCTGGCGCCCGGCCATGGTTCCCAGTCCAGCGTGGTGCTGTACGCCATCTACTTCAACTTTCTGGTGAACGTGGTGCTACTGGTGGGCAAGGTTTTTGCGGTCTATTTGAGTGGGTCGTTGTCGCTTGTTGCGTCCTTGGTGGACTCTGCGCTGGACTTCCTCTCGACCATGATAATCTTCGTGGCGAACCGGTACGCAATGAAGCAGTCGGCCAAGTTCCCCGTTGGCCGCAAACAGCTCGAGCCGATCGGGGTGCTCATCTTCTCCATCTTCATGATCCTCTCGTTTCTCCAGGTTTTGATCGAGTCGGTGAAGCAGCTCTTGGGCGCCGGCGGTGCGGCGGGCGGGGACCTGGAGCTGTCTGCCGTGGCCGTTGCCATCATGCTGGGCACGATTGTCGTCAAGTGTGGGGCGTACGTCATCTGCAAGAACATCCGGAACTCCTCGATCCAGGCGCTTGTGGAGGACGCCAAGACCGACATTGTCTTCAACGCCTTCTCGCTGGTTTTCCCCGTGCTTGGTGTCTACTTCCGTCTGGGCTGGGTGGATGCGTTGGGCGCCTCCGTCTTGTGTCTCTATGTGATTTTCCAGTGGCTGCTCATCGTGTTTGAGCACATCGACCACTTGAGTGGCTCCCACGCCTCCAAGGGCGAGTACCAGCAGGTGCTGTATCTGATCATGCGCTTCACCGACGAGATCCTCAAGGTGAAAAACTACAGAATGTACCACCTGGGCGATCTCGTCAACGTCGAGGTCGACATTGTTCTCCGGGACTCCGCCATGTCCTTGAAGGACTGCCACGATCTCGGCGAGTCCCTGCAGTATGCCATCGAGACCCTCCCGTATGTGAACCGCTGCTTTGTGCATCTGGACTACAAGGTCCGGAACTATCTGGGACATTTGAGCTGAGGCCTCTCCTCTCTGCCCCTTCTCCTTCTATACTGTGTATTACTGTTTGCTACATCCGTGTCCTTTTGTGTACTGTTGAAGACACCACGCTGCGTGCTCCATACCTGGGCCCTTACGCTTCGGTTTCGTCTCTGAAACCCAGCGCCGATCGGCGTTGCTTCCGTCCGGCTGCTATCTGGACAGTCAATCACGACTGTCTACAAGGATCCAAGGAGTGGATAATTTGCGAGGACAAAAATTGTTGATTTTCGCGTTTGTGTGCAACAGACAGGGAAAAACAGGTAAAGGGAATGTCAAGCAAAAATTTGAGAATTGGGTACGTAGGACGGGGAGGCTTCTTCCTGGAGGTATGTGGAGGGATCGAGATAAGTAAGTGGATCGGCAGACAGGCTAGAGGTGAAGAACAGAAAGGAGAAGCAATCAGACAGAAACCATGGACAGGCTTGTGGAATATAAGAAGCTTCTGGGGGATTATCCCGGGAGTAGCGACGGTGGTGCCGGCATTGAGGACCTGAAGAGCCACTATTTCGTGCAGGACGAAAAGAAGCAGATGGACATCGAGGCGACGGCGAACCGGTTCAAGTACTTGGTGTCTCTGACGCCGTTGTTCAGGCACTTCTTGGAGGTGAAGGCCAGAAAGGACGAGAGGTTCGGCAAGGTGCTGGAGCTTCTGGAACAGGGAAAGGCGGCATCGGCCAACGGCCATGCGGCTAACGGAGATCACAGGAGACGTAGAACAGAGAAGGAGGAGGATGCGGAGCTGCTGCAGGAGGAGGAGGAGGAGACGGACCCGAAAATCGAGAGCCTGGAAAAGGAGGGAGAGTTCACGGACTCAGGATACGAGTTCTCCAAGTCGCCGAGGTACGTGAACGGCATGTTGCGTCCGTACCAGATCCAAGGCCTGAACTGGCTGGTGTCCCTAAACACACACGACCTCTCGGGGATCTTGGCAGACGAAATGGGGTTGGGTAAAACGTTGCAAACAATCTCGTTTCTGGGATATCTCAGGTATGTCAAAAACATCAAGGGCCCGCATATCGTCATTGTCCCAAAATCAACACTAGAAAACTGGCAGAGAGAGTTCGCCAAATGGACCCCCGAAGTCAGAACATGCGTGCTAACAGGTGACCAAGAAACGAGAAACCAAATCATCAAAGACAGCATCTTGACATGTAACTTCGATGTCTTGATTTCCTCGTACGAGATTGTGATCAGAGAAAAGTCCCTGTTGAAGAAAATCAACTGGCAGTACATAGTCGTTGACGAGGCTCATAGATTGAAAAACGAAGACTCGTTATTGTCGCAGATAATCCGCATGTTTCACTCGAAGAACCGGCTGATCATCACAGGTACGCCATTGCAGAACAACCTGCACGAGTTGTGGGCATTGTTGAATTTCATCTTGCCAGACATTTTCTCAGATTCGACAACATTTGACGAGTGGTTTTCTAAAGAGGAGTCCGCAGCGGATGAAACCTCGTCCTCCGAGGATCAGGACAAGATTGTCCAACAACTACACCAGGTGCTACAACCATTTTTGTTGAGACGTATCAAAAATGACGTCGAAAAATCGCTACTGCCAAAACAGGAACTGAATCTGTATGTTGGCATGAGTCCGATGCAGAGAAAATGGTATCAATCCATTCTTGAAAAGGATATCGATGCCGTTAATGGAGCAAATGGTAAAAAGGAGAGCAAAACAAGGTTGTTGAATATTGTGATGCAGTTAAGGAAATGTTGTAACCATCCATATTTGTTTGAGGGGGCTGAACCTGGGCCTCCATACACTACAGACGAGCATTTGGTGTATAATTCACAGAAAATGCTGGTTTTGGACAAATTACTCAAAAGATTGCGTGAACAAGGATCAAGAGTGTTGATTTTTTCACAAATGAGCCGTATGCTCGATATCCTAGAAGATTATTGCGCTTTCCGTGGGTGGGGATACTGTAGAATTGATGGTCAAACGGAACACGCAGATAGAATCGAAGCAATTGATGAGTACAACAAGCCAAACAGTGAGAAGTTTGTATTTCTTCTAACAACCAGAGCTGGTGGTTTGGGTATCAATTTAACTAGTGCAGATATTGTTGTTTTATTTGACTCGGATTGGAATCCACAGGCAGATTTGCAAGCAATGGACAGAGCTCATAGAATTGGGCAGAAGAAGCAAGTTAAGGTTTTCCGGTTTGTTACAGAAAATGCCATTGAAGAAAAAGTTTTGGAGAGAGCGTCACAAAAATTGAGATTAGATCAACTAGTTATTCAGCAAGGCCGGGTTGGTAATTCCGGTGGCAACGAAAAGAAAAATTCAACGGCAAATAACAAAGATGAATTGTTAAACATGATTCAGCATGGTGCCGCGGAGGTCTTATCGTCATCGACAGCAGGACCATTGGCAGACAATGAAACACATGAATTGGACGACAATGAGTTGGAAAAAATCTTGATGAAGAGTGAGGCAAAGACAGGCGAATTGAAATCCAAGTTTTCGAAACTTGGGCTTGATGACTTACAGAATTTCAGTACTCAAAATGAGTCCGTCTATGAGTGGAACGGCCAAAACTTCCAAAAGAAGGAGTTCAAAGGATTGCAATCGAAGGATAGCAATGGCAATTTCAATTGGATCTCGCTTGCCAAGAGGGAGAGAAAGAGTAACTATTCTGTGGATGGCTATTATCGTGAGGTTCTACAAACTGGTGGTAGAGGCACATCAGGCAGCAACGGTAGCACCAGCAACGAGCATGAGTATGATCTCAAGGCTCCAAAGCATATCACGTTATACGACCACCAATTTTATGACGAGGAGCTACACAAAATCCTCGAGCTGGAATGGGCGTACTACAAAAGAGTGTGTAAGATTCCGGCCAAGAAGGAGAAGCATAAGAGCGAAGAAGATGTGGAAGTGGAGCAATCGTTTATTGACCATGCGAGACCGTTGACTAAGCAGGAAGAGGAGGTGAAGCAGAAGTTGCTCAGCAGGGGGTACGGCAACTGGACCAGAAGGGACTTTTACGCCTTCATTAGTGCAAATGTGAAACACAGCAGATACGACATCGAAGGGATTGCCTCGGAGTTCGACGACAAGACGTACGAGGAGGTGAAGGAGTACAGCGAGAAGTTTTGGACCAACTACCGGGACATCGAGAACTACGACAGGTACGTTGGCCAGATTGAATACGGCGAGGAGAAGCTGCGCAAAGGTGCACGTCCAGATGGAGGCCTTGAGACGGAAAGTTGCTGCCTATGAGTATCCGATGCGGGATATGGAGTTCAAGTTGCCATACACGGCCATCTCCAAAAGGGAGTGGAGCGACTACGAGGACAGGTGGCTTGTTGTCCAGATGCTGCGGCTCGGAATCAACAACGAAAACGTCTACGAGCAGATATTCAACGAGATCCAGTATGGAAACAGCGTCGCCGTCGAGCTGGATTTCTGGCTCCAGGGCCGGAATGTCCAGGAGATTGCAAGGAGATGCCAGACCCTGCTGGGTGCAATCCTGAAAGAGCACGAGAACGCCGTGAAGGCCCGCCTGGAGGCCAAGGCCAAGCGGCAGGCTCTGCGGGCTGCCAAGTCCAAGCCCGCCGCCAAGTCCTCCAAATCCAAGGCTGCCAAATCCAAGGCTGCCGATGCCAAGAAGGCGGGCAAAGCCAAACCTAGACCCAAGGTCAACAATGGGAGAATTACTAAGGGAAAACGTTAGGGCCACCATTAGTAAGGAGAGACGGTCTCGAATCATGTAGAAAAAAAAAAATTCGGACCTGATGGTTTTAAATGGGACCGTATAAAAAGAGGTGCAATTCCGCCTTCAATGGATACGAGTTTATCTAGAGCCATTGGGGTAACTGTTTTTCTTCTGGTGGCGAAATATATATAGTTTTCTATTTAACCAATCTGGTTTCTTTATATAGGAAGAAGTTCAGAGTGACCCCAATTTTACAAAAACAGCATCAGCATCTACGATAGCGTGGACATCGAACACAAAACAAGAGAGACAATGTCGAAATTCTACACATTCACCGCCACCACCATCGCCGGCAAACCGTTCCCAATGTCGGAGCTGCAAGGCAAGGTTGTCTTGATTGTGAACACGGCATCCAAGTGTGGGTTCACCAAGCAGTACGCCGAGCTGGAAGACTTGCACAAGAAGTACAGCGAGCAGGGCCTGGAGATCATTGGATTCCCATGCAACCAGTTTGCCTCGCAAGAGCCAGGCTCGTCGGAGGAGATTGCCGAGTTCTGCAAGCTCAACTACGGCGTCACCTTCCCGATGATGAAGAAGATCGACGTGAACGGACCAAACGCCGACCCACTCTACGAGTGGCTGAAGGCAGAGAAGCCGGGCTTGTTGGGCTTCAAGGGCATCAAGTGGAACTTCGAGAAGTTCCTCGTTGACAAGGAGGGGAAGGTGTCCAACAGATACTCGAGTGTCAAGAGCCCAGCCGCCATTGCTGGCGACATCGAGAAGTTGCTCAAACAATAATTGTGGGCAACAGAATAGTTTTTGTGTTTCTGCCTTGTTTTTTTCTGTAGTGTTTTTTTTTTAAGTAATATCAAGAGAAGTACGGTCGTCTGTCTGTCTGTCCGTTCTTGTGTACCAACTTGTATAATCAATGCCTGGTCTCATCGACCAAACATACACACTTGGGCCGCATTGGCTGGCCTTGCTGGAATGGCAGCGCCTGTCAAGGGCAGTTCTCAGTCGAGCCGTCAGCATCTGCGCAGGGTCCCTCTCTGGTCGGATGTGGGCCCCCGTCAAGCGGTCGTTCTCTGGCCAGGTGTCGGCCATTGTCAAGTGATCGTCCTCTATTTAGGTGTCGGCCCTTGTCAAGTGGTCGTCCTCTATTTAGGTGTCTGTATAAACTGTCAACTAATATTATAATTACAAAAAAAAACCCCAAGCCAAGATCAGGACTCAGGGTCTCGAGAGAAGATGACCCATTTTTTCAACCTTGGTTCTGAGATAGCCCTCCACTTCGGTGGACTTCACCCCACCCTCCTTGCCGTCCCACGCTAGCGGCACCATTGGCACACGCTCACGGACATGCACGAGTCTCTCTCTGCCTTCCACGGCAATGATCTTGTCCGGGTTGTTGGTCAGCAACCTGATGTCGGCGAGCCCGAGGTCCACCAAGATGGCCGTCGCCATGCCGAAGCTTCGCTTGTCTGCTGGGTGCCGGAGCAGGAGGTTGGCTTGCACCGTGTCTGCTCCGAGGTCCTGCAAGTTGTACGCCTTGAGCTTCTCGCCGAGCCCGATGCCCCGGCCCTCCTGGCGCAAGTACACGATGCAGCCGTGGCCCTCGAGCCCCATCAGCCGCCCGGCCTCGTCGAACTGTTCGCCGCAGTCGCAACGGGCACTCCACGCCGTTTCGCCCGTGTAGCACTCGCTGTGGATCCGTACGAGCGTCGGGTTGTTCCACGTGGTGTCCGTGCTCACCACCAGCTCGCCCGTGTCCTTGGCGAACTCGAGCCTCATGCCCGTGCTGCTGTCGAAGTCGGCGTCCTTGCGCCCTGGGTAGAGCTTGCCGACGTACGCCCCCCGGATCATGCGGTCGCTCTGCGACTCGTGCGGCCGGTGCCTGTACAACGACCTCGAGCGGATGTCTTCGCCGAACACGATTGCCAGGTGCTCCTTCTTGTCTGTGTCGTTGGAGTACAGGTGCAAGAAGATCTCCGGGCCCTGTGTCGTTGGGATCCGGGCCCTGGCGATGCACTGCACCTTGGGCAACACGTCCGGCAGCAGCCGCCTCTTCTCCTCTGCCTTTGGGACCGTGTGGAACGGCGACTCGGCCCGCAGGCCGGCCTCCTGTAGCGTCCGGAGGCACCGTGGTGCCTCCGGCACGTCTGCTGGCGCCTGCTCCTGCTCCTGTGTGGCGGAGACTGTTGGCGAGATGATGGGCATGTTTTCAAAGATGTCGTCGCCTGTGTCCTGGCCTGTCGCCGTGTCGTGGTCTGTCGTTGTGTCGTGGTCTGTCGCCCTGTCCTGGCCTGCCATCGTGTCTTGTGCTGCTGTTGTGTCTTGTGCTGCTGTCATCTGGCTCTGTTTCCTACCACGGGCCAATTCCAATGCTGTCTCGCTGCTCTGTCCGCTTGGCGCCGTCCTGTGTGTGCTGGTTCGCCTGTCCGGTGCTGCTGCTCGTCCTGCCTCCCGCCAACGGTCTCTCTCTTTGCCTTCCTGCCGCCCTCCCAACCCGGCTCTCCAAACATGACCCGCCCCAGTTGCCCCTTTTTGCCCTGTGGCGGCCCTCTCCCGCTCTCCCTCGTTTTTCTCTCGCAAAGACCACCATGTTTTTTTTCTCGAGCAGCGCTGACTAATTTGGGAACCGCTCCGTCAGCCGGTTTTCGCAGCGGCGATGATTAATCAGCTGAGCAGAGAAGGCTCAGGGCCATGTGGAGGAGGATGGTGTGTGTGGAAGCAGAGGAGCAGGACAAGAGAGAACGAGAGAGAGAGAGAGAGAAAGACGGTATTAGTATGACCTCCGAACAACAGACGCTTTCGAAGAACCGGGCGGTGGGCATGGGCGTGTTTGCGGCGGCGGCGGTGGGGCTCTTTCTGTACGCCCGGGCACGGCCGGGCAAGGCGACCGTGCCCATCATCTACCCGCCAGAGTCGGCCACCGGGACGGGACGGGTGTTCCAGACGGTGCACACGCCGGAGGAGTTCGAGCTGCTGCTGAGCTCAGCAGCAGCGTCCCGGGGAACGCTGTTTGCCACGTTTGTCCGGCTCGGAGAGCGGCCCAGCAACTCGATGGCCACCCACATGTGGGAGATTGTGCGCCAGGTGCAGACCCCCAACACGTGCACGGTGTGCGTGGAGGTGGCCGGGGGCAGAAACGACGAGCTGGCCCGGCGGTGCCTGGTGAACACGGTGCCCTCGGTGGTGGCGCTGAAGAAGACGCTGCCGTACGACGTCTACCAAGACGCAGCGGTGCAGAACAGCAACACGGCCGTCGACGACGTGGACAAGGAGAAGCTGCGGGAGTGGGTGGAACACGTTCTCTCCAAGTAGCCCGAGCCGGGCGTGGCGTGGCGTGTCTCCGGATCGGCCTGTCTGGCTATCTACACGTCTACGGATCGGCTTATCTACTGGTCGGCTTATCTACTGGTCGGCTTATCTACTGGTCGGCTTATCTACTGGTCGGCTTATCTACGGATCGACTTATCTAATTATCCACTTATCTACGAGTATAATTATCCACTTATCTAATTATCCACTTATCTACGAGTATAATTATCCACTTATCTAATTATCCACTTATCTACGAGTATAATTATCCACTTATCTAATTATCCACTTATCTACTTAGCGAATACTCCACTTGTCGACTCATCGACTCATCTGTATCTGTATACTGCTATATACAGGCGTGTCGACACACACGTGCTTCCGTTCACATCGCCCAGTAGCAAGCCCAGCCCTACTGCCGCTTCAACCGAGCCTCAATGGCCCGGAACCTCTGTTCTCGGAGAAGCTTCTGCTTCTGCAGCTCGGACAGACCGCTCAGCTTCTGTTCTTCTGTCACCCGCTGTAACCCCGGACCTCCAATCGACACCCCCCTAGGCTGTCTGCTGCTCTCCTTGTTACGGAACTCGCCTACGACCGACTCGTGGGCCTGCTTCAGCTCCTTGTTCTCCTGCTCCACAAGGGCCTCCTTCTCCTGCTTCATCCGCAGCTTCAGGTCTTGGGCCTCCTGCTTCGTGAGCGCCGGGCCAACGTGCGCTTGGTCCCAGGAAACACCGCCTTCGTCGCCAAGGATGCCTCTGCTCACCTGGAACGCATGCCGGGTTTCGTCATCGGGCGCAACTTCGTAGGCCGTCTTGCCCATACTACTCTCAATTGTAGGATCGGCATGCAGTTGGACAAGCAGCGTTTGAACCATGAACGCCAGCCCCTTTTTGGACGCATAGTGGAGCAAGGTCGGGGTGTTTGTGTACTGTTCTTCTGGCTGCAACCTGAAGTCCACGCCGACTTGGTCCTTGTTCTTCCTCATGAACGCAATCAATGCAGGCGCCTTCGACTTCTTCAATATCGTGATCAGCTCGTTGGTCAACTTGCCCAGGTCTTGCTCATCGCCGTCACCCTTCTTCACGGTCCTCGATTTACTGATCAGCTCGTCCCGTTTCCGTCTTTTATCGATCTCGGATTTCTCGACCTTGGGAAGATCAACCACCTTCAAATATGCCAACTCACACCAGGCCTTCTTCAGCTCGACGGTGGTGGGCCTCTTGGTCGCAAAAGGTATCATCTTGATACGTTTGTCGCCGGTCTTGATGACGGCCTTTGGATCCTTCGGGTCCCTCACAATTAACCCCGTACCCCTGGCGTTCTTTCCCCCCTTTCCTGAACCTCGCAGGAAAATAGAGCTGCACTGATCTAGCAACGGTTTCCACTCGTCCATCAGCATTTCGATGTCCTTGCCCAGGGCCTGCTCGTTGTATCTTCTCAATGTACTACCGGCAGAATTGGCCTTACCCTTCGAATCGTCCATGGCACTTTGTGATCCACCCTGTTTACGACGTGTTGTGTATCTGTGAAAGGTCTTGTGCGCCAATAAGCGTACAGATTGTAGCTGTAATTCAGCAGGTGTTCCCTTGTTACCCTTTGTCGAGTGAGGCAGGTGTGAAACGATTGCTCCGGCAAAGTGACCAGACGAGAGCATAAATATAGCCGACATTCCTGCAGCAATGGGATCCTTGGGCATGGGTTTGGAAGAACTGAAGGTGAGGTTCTCCAGTGTTGCTAGCGGGTCGAAATTTGGCGAATCGGCTGCATTGATGCTGCTCTTGTAAACGCCGAAACAGGTTCCCGCTGGTAAAAGATCGGATTTGAAGAGAACCATAGGAGATCTGGTGGTCATGAAACTGATTGTGGATTCGTACTCATCTTCATTTTCTTCGATGGGTTGGAGTGGCTTCTCTTGGAAGAAATCGTCGTCCTGCTCATCTTCTGACTCGGAGCTTGATCTAGCATCACTTCCTGATTCATCGGACACGTGTTGGACGGCGTTTTCCGATTTGGAGATTTTGAGGTTGGACAACGTGGCCGCCAATTTGTCGATATTTCTGGCCTTGGGTTGCACAATAATTGGCTGTAGAGGAACAGTTCTCTCTGCCGCAGTTGTCTTTGGCTCTTCGATTTCGTCGCCACGACGAGTCAAAAATTCCTGGTATGTTTTCTGTTCAAAGGTCACAGAATCAAAATATAGCGTATGTAACGAGTGTAGAATGGTATCATCAAGATTATAGATATACCTTTTCAGGTATGGTATCTCTTCCGACATGGTTTGTTCTGTATATGATGGTGTTTCAGCTTAATAACCACTTGCTAAAGCACACATTAGGTTGGGATAACATGAAAGAACAACAATGTTGCCCGGCGATCAACTTCTTCTGCGCCTTCACGATTTTTTTCACTCTTGTATGGTTCAATGCTTTCATCTGTTTTCTTCGAAGAAATTTTTCAGTATACTTGAATGACACATTTATTCTGAGATAACAGCACACTTTGGAGATGACTCATAACCTTGCTAGAGCAGCTGTCTTCAAGACCAATGCTCCCCCTTGTTGTCTCCGGATCAACCCGTTGGATCCATCGATTGTGTATTTCGGTACATACACGTTAGTTGGAGGAAACGTACGTAAAGGAACAATTGAAATCTGGAAACTTGACGGTGAGAGAGCTGCTGAACATTTCGATCGCCCAGACAGTGACGTGATAGATGTTGCTGAACTTCCTGTCAATGGAAAACTATTGGAAACAATCCACACACATGGCGCTGTCCTTGATATAAAGATAGATCCAAAATCGGTTCACTCGACTGATGAAACAATGCTACTGTCAACAGCACATTCCACAGGCAACATAACTTTTTGGAGGATAAGTAAACAGGATGGTGTAGAGGTGAAAGAAGCTCACGACGCACAGCTCTTCTCGGAACCAAGTGCCGACTCGTCAGAAACGTTGATAACCTCCATTAATTTCCATCCCAGAAATAGCACACTTGTTTTTACGACAACAACAGGTGTGGTGGGATACTACGATTACTCAACAACATTAGCCTCAGAAGCAGTGACTTATTTCGACACTGAACATTCCTTGGAGGCTTGGTATGCAGACTGGGGACATCTATCATCTCTTGAAAATGTTGTGTTTAGTGGTGGTGATGATGCCCAGCTGATTGCCCATGATACAAGAGAACCGATGCCCGTGTTTCAAACAAACAGAATCCACGAAGCCGGAATAGTCTCTATTCTCACCGGAAGAAAAGGCTGGTGTGAAAATGTTGTTAATCCATACGTTATCTGGACAGGCGGATATGACGATCAGCTATGTGTTCTGGATTTACGTGCCGGGATGAACACCGGTGGTACTTTATTCCAGGGAATTCCCCCAATGGTGAAGGAAAAACATAACCTTGGAGGTGGAGTCTGGCGATTAATCCCGTCTCCAGCTGATAATGACTACAGAGTATTCACCTGTAATATGTATGATGGTGGTAGGGTCGTCTCTTATGATGCGAACAACGCACAAGATGTTAATGTGGTGGGATTCTACAAGGGAGAACATTCCAGTATTACGTATGGGGGTGACTGGGTGCAAAACACTGCTGTGAGTTGCAGTTTTTATGATAATGTAGTACAGGTTTGGGACATATAGTCCTTGCTTGTTAAGTTGTATCTGTGTAATGTTTTTGGTAAAGTTACAAAATGCAGCAATATTTAGTATTTACCGAAGATATAGGAAACTAGAGGTTTTTCTTTATCCTGCTTATCCATTAGAGTATTTAGCAAACTGTCGTCGGTTAAATTTTCCTTGCTAGCAGTGGATATGGCATTGATATGTCGATATCCTTTCATACAACGACGTATTTTTTTCTTGCTCAGAGAAGAGAAATTCTCTTGGCTGGGGTATCGTTCCGAAAATTCTGATGCAGATATGAAAGTCTGTTTGGCCATATCCTCTTGAAACTCTGCGCCATCATCAGCATCCTCTTCTTTGTCGGATTTGTCGAATACCACAGACCCAGATCCATTGCAGTCACAACACATAAGTTCATGGGTGCTACAGAACTCATTCTTTTTGATTTTATCGAACTGAACAGTAAAAATATCCTTTACATCGCTTCGACTGAACAGTTCTTGCTCTCCTCCCTTCTTATCGACAAATTTATCACTTAGATCTTGTTTCACCAATTGCCTTTGAAAAATCTTTTCGTCCATACAACCGTTGGTCAGCAATCTATAGATCTTGACTTCTCGTTTCTGCCCATCCCTGTGAATTCTAGCTATCGCTTGTAGATCAACAGCGGGGTTCCAATCATTATCGAATAATACGAGACGTGATGCACCTATAAGGTTCAATCCTACGCCACCAGCTTTAGCACTTAACAACATAGCAAACACTTTGGTAGAATCGGACTTATTGAACCGATCAACAATTTTACCTCTTTCATTAGACGGTGTTGAACCGTCCAGTCTAGAAAATGTTAGATTCAAAGACTTGAATATCGATTCAATTATATCTAATGTTGATGTGAAGTTGGACACGATGACAATTTTTTCGTCACCCCTTGCATGAAGCAACCCTAAAATTTTTATCAGGGCCAATATCTTACCACTTTTCACTTTTTTCCCGAGTTGGTTTCGAAATTCTATATCATCTGCTGACGAAGAGTTCCTTTCACAAACTTCAAGAAAGAATCCATCAGATTTCAGAAGTGACGGGGAATTACATATTTTTCTAAACGTATTGATTAAATTAAAGGAAGAAGTCGCAGACATGGAAGTTTCATCGGCTATAAACTCTTTGAAGCGTTTGGTTTCGATCACAGTTTTAAATAATTGCAATTGTAGCATTGTTGGGGGTACCAATATGACATAGTCTGATCTTTTTGGTAAGTATTTCGTCAATTCAACATTGGATCTTCTCAAAATAAAGCTATTTGTTAATCGCATTAGCTCTTCCGATCTTTGTTTTCCCTTCTTTCTGAGTAGATTATTTGTGCAACTAGAGTCCCTTGAGTCTAAGATTGGTTTAATGAACTTCTTTTGGAACGACTTCAAATCGCCCAAAATCCCGGGGTTGGTGAAATTCGCCATGGTATAAAATTCGGTCAAATCATTCTGGATAGGGGTACCCGTTAATAATATTTTCCTTCTGATGTTGAAACTCTCCAAAGTTTTCATTGCCTTGTTTCCACTGCTTTTCAATCTGTGGCCCTCGTCACAAACCAAAAGGTCGAATCTAATTTTGGATAACGAGTCGGACATCGTTTGCATCTTCTCATATCCGATGATCATCACTTGGTAAACCTTATTTCTCCCAAACAGTTCGACGTCTTGCTTTTCGTCTTGGTATTTGTTATTGTTGATCGTCAACACGTTGATTCTATTCATTCCTAACCATTTAGAAAATTCTGTTTTCCAGTTGTTGACCAAACTAACAGGACAGCAAATCAAAACCTTTTCTATAACCGGCTTAGATCCGACAATTGGAGACTGTCTCAGCAACGTCCATATCAAACTAATAGTTTGGAGTGTCTTTCCGAGACCCATTTCGTCAGCCAAGATCGCACCTCGCATATCCCGTGATTTCAATCCCATTAAGCATGAGTATAAGAACGTCACTCCGTCTCTTTGATGCGGCCTCAACTTCGAAGATATAGAGGGATCGACAACCACTGGCCGAGGCACTTCTGATTCATCGATGCTTTTCGGCATTTCGGGCATGTATAGAGGATTGGTGATGGCTGAGACATCATAGAGCGGCAGCGTATGCGACCCCCTATTTTTTTTTGGTAAACTAGAGACAAGTGACAGTTTCTTGGGCTCCACCTGTCTTGGTGACTGGTCGTTTGCAGCTGGCAAGTCCTGCTCCTTCGTCGAGGAGCTGTTGTTTGGTGGGCCAGACGCCTGCTGCTGAGATAACAAGGGAGACTTGAAAGTGCTTGCTTTGGGGTATTTCGGGGTTGGTGCTGGGGTATGTAGTAAACTCATTTTTGGGGCTTTAGAGCTAACGATCTCCTCATCCAATTCAAATTCATAACCGGAACACCTAAAGACGCCTCTGTAAATCGACTTATCGGCCTCTTTTAATCTTCCAATGACTACCCCATCTTCATTTTTTATTATGGCAACATTGTTTGATCCATTAAACACCAGTTCACCATCGCCCTCCCACGTCTTGTTCTTCTTTGTGGTGAATTTCCGGTACAACACGTTGAATTTCTTGACCGTTTGTGTGGATTTGCTGGCAGCGGCAGAATGAGCCTCTTGGGAAGCCGTGTTTTTGGCAACTTTACCTCCTGTTCTGTGGCTGCTCGATCCCGTGGACGGTCTTGGGCTTTTTCTGTATTTGGCATACGATGTATTCAGGTTCAACATGACGCTTTGGCCCTTCCATATCTTCATTCTTCGTCTCAAAGGTAAACAGCGGAATATATACAGAATCTATTCTGCTAGGGGTTTCAAAATTACCAAAAATGAATAAGGTGCGTGTTTTGTTTGTTTTCCTTTCCTTCCCTTTCAATATGCTGAGCTTTTTTTAGTGCAGCTGCTGTACGATGATAATGTGATGTATGCTTGTTTGCTGTAGAGGCACGTTCCACCTCCTTCATTGATCCCCAACATCTTTCGTACGTTAGGATACACGTATCTGTATAGTGTGAGAGGGCTATGTCTGATAGACTGAACAGATCACACCCAAAAGAGATTCCCAAAATTGCAATCAATGCACCTATGGAGAAAGACCAGAGTCAGATTAAGGAATATCGAAACGCAAATCAAACAGAAACTTCTAGCTCAACGACCAACGATTCCCGATCCAATATGAACGTGATAAAAGAGCCAAATACACCATCGATGTCGAAATCATCCAGCTTCAGTTCGCCGGCACCGGTGCCAATGCCGGAGACTCCTGATAGAGTTCCACGCCATATGACAGACTTGGACAGCACGCCCTTGTTGTCGCCGCCGCAGAGCAGTATGGGCAACTTGCTTTCAACACCCCATCGGCGCAAGAACAGCTCCACCAATGCAAATACAGACTTTTATTCGCTGCTCAAATCTCCGGAAGCAAGTAGAGCAGAGGACCGAAGCTTGAAAAGACGCTCAGTGGAGCTGTTCAGCATCACCAATGCCAAGTCGCCAGAACAGGTGCATCGAGAATACGACAATGAGCATCTTCTTAAATCCCCTAGGAGGGACTACAAAGAAATCAGGAAAATTTCCGAAAATTTGAGAACACGGCTAAACTACGCAAATGTCAAAGTCCAACACGGGTGGTCCAAGAAATCCATCGGGGAGTTAGAACATTCCTTGGAGGAAATAGCAAGCAACCCCCAAAGATCCGAAGAGCTGAACAGTGCTAAAAATCTAGAAAATTTCTGGCATTTACGTGCCGACAACTTGCCAAAAAACAACGACGTAAATGGCATGAATACGGCTGGCAACGAGAAAGATCACCCAGGTCTCAGCAGTCTGCTGTTATCAAGTCCCGGGTTTTCCAGCCATGCAAATACCAGTAAAAGACGATCTTCATTCATCTCTAACATCAGGTTGGACGAAGTTGCAAAGCGTGGATTCAAATCGCCAGAAACAAAATCCACCGGGGAATTTCTGCAGCCTCAGGCCCAACCCGGAATAGGGTCAAATGCACCATCGGCATCGGTATCAAGCGGATCCAAAAGCTCGCCCCGCAAAGCCGACAGCGGGGGATTAAAGTTGGCGGTCAAAACGGAAAATAACGAAAGCAGCAACACGCAAAGGCCTACAAACCACAAGAAGTCATCGTCCGACAGCAAACTTGAACAAGACGCCATCATTTCTTTGATCTCGCTATCGTCACCTGTCAAATATTCGGCTGGCTCGTCATTATCTCCTTCCCCACCGCATATAGGATCTCCTACAAAATCATCACAAGGTAAACTACCGTCCTTGAGGGGAATTTCAAACAAAAGACTACCGCCATTGCCATCGAAGCTTCCCAATACACTCCCGTTGACTGCGCCCGGGGTACCTAGCGGTGATCACGGTGGTGAAAATACGCTGAACCGATATGTCTTACCTAGTCCGCCGCAGTTCGACAACCAACGCTTTGCCATGACGCATCCGATATCAAATTCAAGCTATAACGCCCCCATCGGGCTGGGGATGGGAATAGTGGTGAAACCAAATACCGAGACCAGTATCAACCGGACTCCGTCTTCGAACTCGAGTATAGGAAACAGCAGGCTCCAGCCTGCCTTCACCCAAGGCGAAGAAACCGACGACGAGTCGACAGAGGACGAGATGATTGAAGACGATGAGATCGTGATAACGGATAGAATCATACCGATGATGTCGAAGCACAGCAATGACAACAGCAACACTCACAAGTTTCGTACAACAAGCTTCGACGGTGTGAAACGAAAAATGACGTCCAAGAAGAGTGGGGGCTAATCTTAGTTGTGTATCCGTATAACCTATGTATTCTCTTGTCGATGGGCATAACTGGTGAAATTGAAATGGCAATTCACAATATATTCCGATTGAAATACCTTATTGTAATATCTTCTACTTTATCGTTTTCCGACTTGTTTTAATAGTCTCTGATACCATCTTCTGCCCGGAGCCGGCATCCCAAAACGGCAGTTCCGATGCTGTCGGGATTGCCTGTTTGGGACAATCCTTTTTTATTTCATATGATGTTCACTTTACTTTAAATAAGACTGGTTTTTCTAGTCTGAAAGATAAAGCAATGTTTTTAGTGCCTCTTTCTTCTAAGTAAAGTATAGCATTTAAAGCTCTCAGATCATAACCATATCTTTTCAAAAGACGAACAGTAGGGCCGATTGAGTTAACAAGATGGTTAGGGCTCACATTCTTCGTGTTATTGCATTGGCGATGGTTTCGGATGCTGCACCAGCTCCGGCTTTAGGAATATTCGACAATGTGTTATCGAATGCTAGGGGCTCCATCGAACAACTTGCGCTGGATGCGCATGTTCAACAGCAGGAAAACACACCTGCAATTTTTGGAAAGAATCCAGAACTATTCAGACTTCACTCGAATCTGGTGAATATTGAATCCATCAGTGGTAATGAATACGGCGTGTCGGGATATTTGCAAAGGTATTTGAAGGAGTTGGATTTGGGGTTGGAACTATCCATAGACAGCTCGAACAGAAACATCTATGCCTATGGGGGCGGGAACGAAAACTCGACCGTCCTATTGACGTCTCACATCGACACCGTGCCGCCATATATAGAGTACTCTGTTGTTGAGAACGACGATGCTGGAACCACAGAAATCTACGGACGTGGTTCGTGTGACGCCAAGGGGTCTGTTGCCGCACAAATCATTGCTGCCAAGGAACTCTTAGAGGACGGTTTGGTGACGGCGGATGAGCTGAGTCTCTTGTTTGTTTTTGCAGAAGAGGTCGGGGGCGCAGGCATGAGGACGGCAAACGCCCATTTTGTGGAACGGAACATCAACTGGGACACGGTTATCTTTGGCGAACCAACAGAGAACAAACTCGCCATCGGCCACAAAGGCATCTATATGGCGGACATAGAGGTGATTGGCCTGGCAAGCCACTCGGGCTACCCCGACGTTGGCATTGATGCAGACAAGATTCTGATCGATATCATGTATGAGCTGGAACACTACGACTGGCCTTCCTCCGAGTTGCTCAACAAAAGTACCGTCAACATCGGGCTGATGCATGGTGGTACGGCGGGTAATGTGGTCTCACCGTATGCGCAATGCTCTGTTCTTATGAGAACTGCTGTAGACTCCGAGTACATTGCTCCGGTGGTTGAAGAGATCGTCAAGAAGCACGAGTCGGCCGCAAAGAAGATTGTGTTTGACGTCCAGGTTGTGGACGACCCGGTCTTCTTGGATTACGAGGTCGAAGGTTTTGCGAGCTATATTGCGTCCTATGCCACCGACATTCCGAAGCTGGACCACCGGGGTTTCAAGAGGTACTTGTACGGTCCCGGTACCATTCTAGTGGCACACGGGGACAACGAGTTTGTCACTGCCGAGAGCTTATTGCAGGCTGTCGATGATTACAAAAAGTTGGTCTTGCTTTCCTTGGGAAGATAGAGACAGGTGTTGTAGCGTTATATAGCAGCAGTAAAGAAAGCAGCTTGATGGATCGCCATAGCTCTTCTCCACGCCAAGGTTTCCTTTGATTTCTTTGCCTGAGAGGATCCGGCCTTGACTGTGCATTGTCTGCCGTGTTGTGCCCTGGAATGGGAGACTCTGTCTCCCATTCCACGACCCACAGACGGCGTCCTCGGGTGAAAACGCAGAGACTGGCTCCGGCCCGAAAAGAATACACCGGACGCAGCACGGACACTCGGCGGCGGCTGGGCTCTGCTCTCCTCTACACGACAGCACTACAGGTAATGTGATCCCACTCATATATCCGATGCAGGTGTGAATACAAGCATAAGACTCAAACTGGGGATATATGTAAGTTTGCGTTTCTCTCCCATCCGACATCCTTTTCCAACGGCACCACCTGTAACGTCACAAACATGCAGGCGGTGCCCTCTAAAGGATGCATCGATGTGGTTGTTGAATGATGGGAGAGGAACCTCGTAAAAAAAACCAGGGATGTCTCCACCACTTCCTGTGGCCAGCCATGTCCAATTCCAAACTAAAGAGACGCCAAAGGCCCTCTATTTAAGGAAAAACAGCTGAGCTGAGCATTCGCCATCTCCAGAGGGCGAAGGTGGTGAAAATTTTTCATCCATGAGATTTTTTTTCCCCTGCTGGGGCGGAGCATGAATTTCAGTAAAGGGTTGTTGGACGACACGACTCCTTTGTAACCCTTTTTTCCTCTTGCCTATTGTGACAATAGGGAGCATCACTAGGGTAATGCATACCAGCTTTCATCATGGCTAAGAAGGGAAAGAAGAACAACAAGAGTCAAGACTACTGGGACGAAGAATTCGAACAGGATCAAGCACAGGAACTGGGCGCTGAGCCAGTTGCGGACGAGGCAGGTGCTGAGGAGTCGAACAATGAGCCGGCGGTTGCGAGTGCCGAGGATGAGTTCGGCGGGGACTTTCTGTCGAACTTGAAGAGAGCAAAGAACAAGAAGGACAAGAAGGCGAAGGCGGCAGAGGCCGAGGAGAAGGCCCGTCAAGAGGCTGCGCAACAGCAGAAGGGCCCTGTCATCAAAACCAAGAAGGAAAAGGAGAGAGAAAAGAAGGAGAGAGAAAAGCAAAGAAAGAAGCAGCTAGCAGAGAGAAAGGGGGCGTCGAAGGCACAGACCGGCTCGGAAACGCCGGAATCGAGCCCAGCGCCAGACGCTTCAGCAGCGTCGGAAGCCGAGGCCGTCAAGGAAGCTCCAAAGGCTTCCGGCGCAAAGAAGGGCAAGAAGGTGCCAGCAGGTATTGCGGCCTTGAAGAGACAATTGGAACTGAAGAAGCAGGCCGAAGAAGAGGCAGAGAGATTGGAGGAGGAGGAGAGATTGAGAGAAGAAGAAGAAGAGAGAAAGAAGGAGGAGGAAGCCAAGAGCAAGGAAGAAGCAAAGAGACTGAAGAAGGAAAAGGAAAAGGCCAAGATTGACCAGCTGAAGAAAGAAGGTAAGTATCTGACCAAGAAGCAAAAGCAAGAAAAGGCCCTCCAAGAAAGAAGAAGAGCAGCGTTGTTACAATCAGGTAACATTGTGGTTGCTGGTTTGTCGGGCGATGGTAACAAAGCCAGAGCTTCCACTTACGCATCAAAGAATAAGAAAAAGGGAAAGAAGTCGGATAAGATCGATGATTCCAAGTCTGCCGCTTCCAAGTCTTCGGCCTCCCAAGCAGGAACCGCCGAAGGCGACGCCGACGATGATGAAGCATTGATTGATGACTGGGAAAATATGGTCCTTGATGATGACGAAGAAGGTGCTGATGTTGTAGATGAAGAAGAAAGGGAAGAAAAGGAAGAACAAGAATTTGTTGCAAAAGATTACGACAATAGTGACGTTGTGGAAGAAGCCCCAAAGAAAAACAGATTCACCCAAGAACCTCTCGCAATTCCACTTAAGGTCCAGGCTCCTCAGCCTGTCATTCCTATTGCTCCTGCTAAGAACAGTTTGCCTGCAACCACCAGTATTACTAAAGACGGTAAAGAACTGCGTTCCCCAATTTGCTGTATTTTGGGTCATGTTGATACTGGTAAGACCAAGTTATTGGATAAGATTAGACAAACTAACGTTCAGGGTGGTGAAGCGGGTGGTATTACCCAACAAATCGGTGCTACATACTTCCCTATCGACTCCATTGAAGAAAAGACAAAGGTTATGGAGGCCTATGAAAAGGTTTCTTACGAAGTTCCAGGTTTATTGATGATTGATACCCCAGGTCACGAATCTTTCACCAATTTAAGAACAAGAGGTTCATCATTGTGTAATATTGCCATCTTGGTTATTGATATTATGCATGGTTTAGAACAACAGACCTTGGAATCCATTAGATTGTTAAGAGACAGAAAGGCACCTTTTGTTGTTGCTCTGAATAAAATCGATAGATTGTATGGTTGGGATGCCACTCCAAATGGATCATTCCGTTCCTCATTAGAAAAGCAAAAGTCGTCCGTCAAGGCTGAATTTGAAAACAGATTCACCCAGATCAAGGTTGCTTTAGCTGAGCAAGGTTTAAACAGTGAACTTTATTACAAGAATACCAACATTTCTAAATATGTTTCCATTGTCCCTACTTCTGCTGTCACCGGTGAAGGTGTTCCTGATTTATTATGGTTATTGTTAGAATTAACACAAAAGAGAATGAGCAAACAATTGAAATATTTAACGGGTGTTGAAGCAACCATTTTAGAAGTTAAGGTTATTGAAGGTTTAGGTACCACCATTGATGTTATCTTGTCTAATGGTATTTTGCATGAAGGTGATAAGATTGTTTTGTGTGGTATGAATGGACCAATTTCAACCACTATTAGAGCATTGTTGACGCCACCGCCAGCAAGAGAATTACGTATTAAATCTGAATATGTTCATCATAAGCAAGTTAAGGCTGCTATCGGTGTTAAGATTGCTGCAAACGATTTAGAAAAGGCAGTTGCAGGTTCAAGATTATTAGTTGTTAAAGACGATGACGATGAAGACGAATTGATGGATGATGTGATGGAAGACTTGACAGGCTTATTAGACTCTGTTGATCCAACTGGTAGGGGTGTCACCGTTCAAGCTTCCACCTTAGGTTCTTTGGAAGCATTGTTAGATTTCTTGAAAGATATGAAGATTCCAGTGATGTCCATCGGTTTGGGTCCAGTCTATAAGAGAGATGTTATGAAGGCTACTACTATGTTGGATAAAGCTAAGGAATTCGCCGTTATGTTATGTTTTGATGTTAAGGTTGATAAAGAAGCTGAACAATATGCTAATGAGCAAGGTGTCAAGATTTTCAATGCGGATATTATTTATCATTTATTCGATGAATTTACAGCATACCAAGAAAAACTATTGGAAGAAAAGAGAAAGGCAAATGCTGGCTCTGCCATCTTCCCATGTGTATTGAAAACAATTCAAATTATTAACAAGAGAAACCCAATGATTATTGGTGTTGATGTTGTCGACGGTACTCTTAAGATTGGTACTCCTATTTGTGCTGTCAAGCCAGATCCTGTGACTGGTAAGAAGACGCCAATGTTGTTGGGTACAGCAGTGTCATTAGAAGTGAACCACCAATCGAGAAACTCTGTTAAGAAGGGTGACACTAATGCCGGTGTTGCTATGCGTTTGGAAGCCCCATCCAGTCAACAACCTACTTGGGGTAGACATGTTGATGAAAAGGATGGATTATATTCTTTGATCAGTAGAAAATCCATTGATACATTGAAGGATCCTGCATTTAGAAGTACTGTGCCGAGGGAAGATTGGTTATTAATCAAGAAATTAAAACCATTATTAGATATCGAATAATTCAATAACTTATAAGTTCAGAAATTTGATTAAAATTGGATATTTTTTATATCTTAAAATTTACCTGTCTTTATAATTATAATTTAATCTTACACATATGTATGTATGGTCGAGAAGTAATTTCTACAGGAGTTATTCTTCATCTGAGGAAATGACATCTAGCGGAGCTGGTGGTGGTGGTGGTGGCTTGAAGTATTCTTGATCTGCAATCACTGCCTTTCTGTAAGCTTCCTGGTCGTCGGCGAAAGCTAAAAGGTAATCCAATTCTAGATCGTGGACTTGTCTACCCAACATAACAACCGAGTGCAATGGTTCACCGGCATCATAATCAGCCAATTGTTCCAGTGTGGCAGCTTTGAAAGCCTGGTTTGGTGATCCTAGCCTGGAAACAGCAATGCATGGCGTTTGTGGGGTGTATGCCTCTTCCTTTCTCAACTCTTCAATCTCCAGCAATTGTTGGCAACATTGGGCAACGGACATGTATCTTGGTGGTTCATAGACAATTCTTCCACGCATCATCTCCTTGATATTTGGTTCTTTAACCTTGATGTCCAAGAGCAATAATGTGTGCAAGCCAATTTTTCTGTTTTCCATCACTTTGTTGTAGAATGAATCAGGTCTCCAGTCTTCGGTGAAGAAAACAATCGAAACAGCTTGGCCAAAGTTATAGAGCTGCAAGCCACACGCCCCGACTGCGTTCATGACCGAAGCATTGTGGATACTCTCGACGGCAATGCCCAAATCTCTAGCACGGATGACCAGATCGGTGTGAGTCGTTGCGCCGAAGACATCACCAACGACTAAAAATGCAACATCATCGACATCGGCATTTTCCAAGATTTTGTCACTTTCGGACTCGACCATTTCACGGTCGGCCAGGATCACCTCACGGCCGTAAAATTCCTCAAGCTTGGCTTTATCTGCAGACATCAAAATTGAAGTATATGCTTCAAGATAAACACGCTTACATTTTTTAACAGCAGCAAGCCCACGAACCGTGATATCAGACTCGTGAGCAAGACCCAAACCAATCATATAGAGCATTTTTGTAGTAACTACTGCAGTCTTTGTTCCTCTACTTTCTTATTGTATTTTCAACTCAGAAGTAGAGAAAAAAAGAAGACTTTGGAGACATGAAATCATCATGAAAAAAAATTTTATTTTTTCTTGTTGAAAAAACATGTTGAGGCAAAAATCCAGTGTGAAAATAGAAAAAATGTTTGTAGTAGAACAAGGCCCAAACTCTGATAGACGGACTTTTCTTTTGAAACAAAGGTTTGTCTTTTGGGACAGATTTGAAGAGAGGAAATACAACAGCAATGGATTTTACCGAGTCGGAGTCTACTCCTCTGCTTGGAACCAGCACAGATTCAATAAAACACGCAATTATCAGACAATGGGAACATATCAGGAAAAGTGTGATCAGACACAAGTTACATCTGTACGTTCCGATCATTGCTATCTGTGTCTTAATGTTCAGCTTGATAGCCGTATTTTCACTGCATGTTGAACCGAGACTAGGAGATGGCATAGCTGCTGGAACATATTTTGATACCGATAACATTAGGTTGCTTGGTCTGGGAGACAGCGGTGGCATCGATCTCCAAATCAGCGGTACAAATACAAACAACTATAGCAATATTGAGGATTTCTGGATAAGGAATTATTTTGAAAAGGGTGGGTTTGTCATCAGAGGACTGAATTTGAAGATTGAAGAATTGGACTTGATTGTGTTCGACCCAACCAAGGGAGAAGAGATGAATCTGGGCAAGATCGAGATCGAGCCTTTTTATGTTACAGTGGTGGATAAGAAGAGCACAGCATTGGACCTGTTTGTGGCTTTGTGGCCCAATTCAAAGGGTGTTCGGGGGACATTGAAGAAGATGCTGCTGAACTCGGGCACAGTATTGAGACTGAGAGGTGATGCCCGGGTTAAAGTCTATGTTTTGAACGGGTTTGTCCCTGTCAGCAGTATCAGCATTCCTCTGGATATTGAATTCTGACCTGCATGCCAGGATACATAGATGTTTGGTGGTGACGGTCTTGGGTTTTTGGGAATATTTTATGGTTTTATTTTATATGGTAGTATTTTTGTTTTTACTCTTTTGGAATTTGTTTCATTTATCTTGTTAAAGAATAGCAATAATAGGTTATAACACCTTGACCTTTAAATTTTGTGGAGGTAGGTTTATATATAAAAGTATGTATAGATGTGTAGGTGTATATAATAAGATTATATGGAAACAACTAACCTGGTGGTAATTGGGAGACATCGACGACATCGGCAGCATCCTTGGTTGGATCGGTTCCGTCGTCGACACCTTCGATAGGTGTTCTTGGTAATGCCATCATACCAGATCTAGCCAATTCTAAGATACCAAAAGGTTGGATAAGAGCAATGAAGGAGGAGATTCTGGAAGGTTTTGCGGACAACTCAACGACACAGTTTCTGTCACTCACGTCGACAACCCTACCACCGAATTCCCTGGTCAGTTTGCTGATGGCGTCCAAATGCTCGTACTTCTGTCTCAGTGCTTGGGATGGAGGTAGGTTGTTTGGATGGTATGTTTCGGATCTTAGTCTCTGGGAGACGGCTGCGTCGGCATCGTTATGATGGGCAACCAGCTCCTGGAAATACTCCGGGCCTAGGAGAGAGACTCTGGCAAGCAGCAGCTCTCTCTTGATGATCTGGGAGTGGCTGTAATCCAAAACCGCATAGACCGGAACCAAGTCTTCGATTTGCTTTCTTGCCTGCTCGATCACCGCATCCTGGCCACCGAGCACAATCGTCATTCTGGAGAGGTCCTTGACTTCGGTGTTGCACACAACCAACGAGTCGATGTTGAATCCTCTTGCGGCAAGGGTACCGGAAATGAGGGACAACACACCCGGCTCGTTCTGGACCAAGCAGTTCAACACATGTTGGGTCTTTGGTGTCTTGGAGATGATTGGGGTTTCGTAGATGATCGAACTGACTGCAGAGTCTGCCGACAACGTAGGTTGTTCGAAGGTAGGCAACTGTGGTCTCTTTTTATTTCTGTGCAGGTTTTTGTATGCCAGTGCTGCTGTTGACGACGAGTAATATTGTATTTGGTTCAATGAACCAATACGGCTACTCTGTCTCAACCCCACACACTTTGATAACATGCTGAGTCTATCTCTTTGTGGCTATTGATTATGATCCAACGAAAAGGGAGTTTCTAAAACACAGCGGAAATACAGCCTTCTTTTCAAAACCTTCCAGAAAGAATTCGGAATCCAAAGAGAAAAGGAAAGGAGAAATCCTACATGACCAAACCTCTCAATCTATTCCTTCAATCATGCCAATGCCATTTCTTACCTAATATACCACTATATAGTTCTAGAGATAGAGTGTATGACTATTACACTATAGATTTTTGTTTTTCTACTCGACAGGTGAAAATTTGGAAAAATAGAATAAAAAAATAATTGAGAACTCAAAAAAAAATGGAAAAAGGGAAAACAAGAAAAAAAAGAGAAAATCGTTTCGCCGGTACAGGAGAAACGAATGCCAAGTGAAAATAATAGAGAAGATGGATAAATGGATGAGAAAAAAAAAAAGCAGCACGTGACAGATACAAGAACAGTTGAAAAAAATAAAAACAATGGACGAGTTGGGAGTCGAACCCAAGACCTTTCGCATGCTAAGCGAACGCGCTACCAACTACGCCACACGCCCAAGGAGAAATGATCCCTAGCAGGATCGAACTGCTGATCTTGGCGTTATTAGCACCACGCCTTAACCAACTGGGCCAAGGGATCACTTGTTAAAGACAGGGACACCCAGGTGATACTCGATATTATAAAATTACTTGCTCTTATTTGACTTGGCAAAAATAAGAAAATCACGTGACTTTGCAGCTTTTTAGAATTACTGGTTTTTTTTGCTGTTAGTTGAAAAATATGAATTGAAGGTTTTTTTAAAAAAAGAATATGCTTGGAAAAGTGAGATAACCTTAAAAATCCATATGGTATATCTGGTGCAGATTTTTATATTTACATTTTAAACATCAGTTTCATGCGCTTTCCCTGTGGTGTTCCGTGCTGTAAAACCTCTGGTTGTTAGTGAAAAAATGTCAACTACTTCATCGTCAGTATAAATCAGAAGACGCGTGAAAAAACAATAATGGTCGGATGGTCTAGTTGGTTATGGCATATGCTTAACACGCATAACGTCCCCAGTTCGATCCTGGGTTCGATCATTAGATATTTATTTTTTTAATTTTCTTGTCTTCACATTTCCCTCTAATGCTCCCCTACACCTTGCTCAAGACAGAAATATTCGACCCGAAACAATTCATTACCTTTAATCCTTATCTAATTTATAACATACTCTATCCAGATTAGATGAACAAGGGGATTTCAATCGCTCCACCGACAGTCTCAATTCCGTCGTTTTCCTTTATACCGGCCCTGCTACTCTTCCCCTTCTTCCGTTTGTTTGTCTGTTTCTTTCTTCGACTGACATTGTTGGACGGATGCCTCCGTCTTCTTCCACGTTCGTTCTCACTTTCGCCTTCAACAATCGTATTTTCTACCTGCAAATCTTCTTCATCGGTGGATCTTATAGCATGGCCCAATAACGACATGGTCAACTGCTCCGTAAGTTTCAAAACATTACCATCGTGCCCTTGCTCGTGTTGCTGTCCTTCTTGTTGTTGATCCCGCTTTGTTGTTGAAGGTTTCCGAACTCTTGAACTAGCACCACCGTTCGCTGCCTCAATAGATCGATATTCACTGGCAGGAAATTCATCAATATGGTTATGAAAATCCATCTCATTTTGCAAATTGTTCTTGTGTTGTTCAACCCTATCAAATTCTGCCCTAGCATCACCAAAGAAATCATCCAGGGTAACAAAATGACCATCATTCCCAACCCTAATTGTTTGTATATCGTGGTCATCCTTGATCAGTTGCTCCACAAATCGATTGTTATACCCTAATTTAGATAGCAAAGATGTGTTTGTGGGCTGAACATTAAATGCTGATAGTTCATCAATGGACACACTTTCCAACGTAACAAATTCAATACTTGATCCATATAATCCGTTGACTTCTGTATTCAATGGCTGATTTTTTTGATTATTACTGTGGTTTTTGCCCAATAATAGCAATAGTGAGGTGATTCCATTCATATCCTTACGAATTTTAATCAGTTTGGACAGCTTAATTGCTTTAAGCAGTTTGGAAAAATAATCAAAATGATAAGTGGATGATAGCGATAGATTATTACAATCTTCTAATTCATATTGTTCCCGCTGTGCCACCATTTTGGGTTTAAAGAGTTTAAACTCGGGTATATTCGATTTCCTCATTGGGATGATCAATTTGGAATAACCCATTGAGTCAGATTTAGATTTAGATATGAATAATAATTTGGAATTATTCTTGGTTTTGGTTTCATCGCCTTCTTCTCGTATCTTGTTACAGTATAATATGAATCTTTCGGTGTTCAAATCATCCATATCTTTGATTATATCATACAGTATATTTGGTTTGACAATAAAATCAAATAATACTCTTTCACAATCAAGCCTAAAAATCGAATCATCAACCAGGGGAATGTCAACAGCAAAATCGCCGGCACTAACAACGTTGATACTCCGACTGGCTTCCTTATTGGATTTCCTAGCGTTTTTACTTTTCTCTTCTATATTTTCCAAGAAATATGTGCTGAGTTCACACCGTTCAACAATTAAATCATCTTCAAAAATCATCACAAATGGATGTCCTGCATTTTCGTATCTAAAAGTACATTCAATACTCGTATCCGAACTTTTGTTTTCTTTCACATGTATATTCATAGTTTCCAAAAACGATGCGATATTCAAACTAATGGTCACAATTGCATCTTCATCGAATCCACCTTCTTGATTGTGTTTGATCACTTCGTTATCTTCATCTTGATTCTCATCACTCAGATCTGTGTCGTCTGCATATAATTCCTTCTCTGTGAAATCTCGCTTAACTCTCCAAACGCCGCTGAATATATACGTCTGGAACACCTTTTGATTCAAATTCAACCTCACTTTACAAACATTCTCATCACTTATATTAAAGGTCATACCGTCGGAAGAGATATCCAGGGTGCAAAAGTCTCCAAATGGTCGTATTGAGTTGATCAACTGATATAAAAGATGGATATTTCTAGTTTTTGCCTCAAAAAGTATTTTTGCATTGTGACTTTTCCCGTTGGACTTACTTACATCCTTAGTTATTTCTATTTTTTGCCCATTTGGCGTAAGACTCAATTTTTCCTTTTGCCCTCCGTCCAAAGATGATGGTAGATCTAAAGATGTAGCATCCGGGACTGTGCTAAGCGCTTCTAAAACTGAAGTCATAGTAACGTCTGTTATTTAAATTGATTGTCTTTTTTGATGAGCCTCTTGCAACGTGAAGGAAGTTGGATATTATAAGTCAGTAAATGGATAATTCTGTCCTTTCACAGTGGTTGCGCGTCACCAAAAGCCTGTGAAAAGTTTTGAGGAGGGCAGCATCTCTTCAAACGTAATTGTAACACCTCCTGCATTGGCAATAATTATGCAGTCGGTGGTCTTTTTTGAAAACAGAAACTGCATGATAACACCATGCAACGTATTGTTGTAAAATACAACTGTAATTTTTGTATGTTTTTTGTTATAATTCTAGTAATGTTCGTCTTGTTTTGCAATTCACTACTTTTTTGACCCCATATTTTTTCCTTTTCTTTGTGAATGTTTCCAAAGTGACTTCTGAAACTAGAATCAGAAACATAAAGAAAATTGAGAATAAGACAGAATTCAGAAGCATTAGAGTCAAAATAACATTTCAAAATTTTCTGTACATACTGGTTTCCTAGTTTATGGAAGGTGTAACTCGAACAGAAGCTTTCATTCCCACAAGCAATGCCCGTGTAGCGTAATGGTTAACGCGTTTGACTTCTAATCAAAAGATTCTGGGTTCGACTCCCAGCATGGGTGCTGGCATTAGCTTATATTTTTTTCATTTTTTTCATTAGTGTGATTAAACATAAACTACATCTTTTACATTGTACGATGGTCTTATTGTTACACTGTATTTTTTGTTGAATTCCTTTTATTCTTTGTCAAAACTAAAACTAATTAATTGAAACAAAATACAAAATTAAAAAATCTATAAAATAATAAACAAAAGTTTGTATCAGATGTAAAATCGAAACGTTAATCACCATTTCTCCCCCGTATCATATATTGCTATTCAGACTTAGTAACTCTCTGAATTTATCACACTCTCTAGCCAATTGTTTACATCTGAGTTGTGCCTCCATTTCCCTCTTGTTCAGACTATCATAATTTTGATGTAGTTTGTCAATAGTGGCATCCAAATGCTTGATTTCATCTTCCGAATGTTTTTTAGATCTTTCCAAATCCTTATTACGGATTTCCAGATCTTTTATAGTTCTTGTGAAACTGTCATATTTGTGGTTTTCTCGACGCTGTAGGGACTGGGCAGTAAATAACTTTTCATCCAATTCATTTATACGTGCTGACCAGTGCATATCTTGAGCCTTCAATTCTGCCTCATGCTTCTTTTCTGTTTCATTGAATCTATTTGTTAGGCTAGTATTGAATTTCACCAATTCTTTATTTTCCTCCACTGTTTGGAAATAATCGCCTTTCACCTTTTCAAGTTCATCGGATACTAGTTCGTATTTGTTCTTGAGATCATTTAACGAATTATTCATCACGGACAGATTGTGTTGTGATTTTTCAAGCTTCTCACTCAATTGGGAGACCAAAACTGCGTTATTTGCATCCTCCCGAACTCTGGAGAGATGTTCATCAAATTGAACAGTTATAGTATTCAATTTTTCCTCTAATATACGTTTAGATTGCAATAGATTATCTCTCTCCTTCAGTAAGTCATCATTTGATACCTTTAGAACATTTGCTTGTTGCGCTAAATTCTGAACCTTAAGAATGTTTTCTTTTACCTCACCTAATAAACCTTCATTTTTCGAAATACAATCATTGAGTGCCTTTGTCAAAACCTTCTTCTCTCTCGACATCTCATTGTTGTTGAATTTTGCTGTACTTATTTCCTTTCTACAAGTTTCTAGTTGCAGATTCATGTTCTTCATCAATTTAGCCATCTCTGTCTCCTTATTAACACTTTTTGTCAATTCGTTATTTAATCTAGCAATTTCAGATTCCTGGTATTCATGGTTTACTGATTTAACAGATTTTCTTAATTCTTCACTATCCTCGTACTTTTCTTTCAAATTATCATACGATTGAGTCAACTGCTCAATCTGAAAAGATTTATCTGAGAGCTGCTTCTCTAAATCTCTGATTGAATCACTTAGAGTTTGAATTTGTCTGTCGCTTTCGTCAAATTGAACTTCATAACGTTTTAATTTCTCTTTTAGGTGAGAAATATCATCCTTAAGTTTATTACGTTCTCTTAGGGAACTTTGGAGCTCGACTTCAGCCTTAGATAGTTTAGTATAATAATCTTCAGATCTGCCTTTGTAGAGTTCTACACTTGAGGTTAATGCACTATTCTTCAGCTGAATAGTTTTTAGATTGTTTTTTAACTGGTGAATTTCTTCCTCCTGTTCAAATCTGCTACCGTTATTCAGTTCTAAACGATGGAGTTTTGTTTTCAATTCATTCAGTGCAGAACTCAATCTCAAATTTTCATGTTTTAATTTAGTATCTTCGGCACGATTTACTATACTATTCTCTATGTTAGTCGAATCATTAAGAATATTTTCAGTCTTGAATGTATCATTGTTGCCATGATTGTTCAAAAATTTGGAGTTTTTTCTAAGCTGCAATCTAAGGTCTTTGATCTGTTCTTTTAAATCGTTTATTTCGATTTGTGACATTTGAAATTTATTTTTATACTCCATAGAGTCAGAATCGAGTAAGCCGAATACGTTGGATTCTACGCTATCCCTATTATTGTTGTACTTACTCTTATAATACATAAGATCTTTTTGTAATTTAACATAATGATTCTGAAGTCTTTTGTTGGCTTCTTTTTCAATCACCAATTTTTCTTTCAAACTGTCGGTTTCAGTATGGTCGTTAAAGATTTTGATATCATTACTATTATCAGATGAATCAGTATCAGATTGATTCTTACTATTATTATTGAAACCAGAGATCTTAAAATTATCAAGATAAACAGATGAATTACCACCCTTTTTAATGACAGCCTTCAAGTTTCTATTTTCGTACGATTCTGCCGCCAGTCTAGTTCTCAGCAATCTGATTTCTTCACGAAGCTCATGGACTTCAGGACTTAGAGTGCTCTTTTTCATATTGATTTCATATTGATTCAACATAGCCTGATCTGGATTATTGGTTCTCAGGCGAAGCTTTAATTGTGAATTATCCATTTCCAAACTCTTGTTATTTCTGATTGCTCTTTCAGTCTCTAAAGCAGCATGCTGAAGTTTGATTTCTAAGTCAACTGTTGCACGTTTCTCAACTTCCAATTCTTTCTGCAAGTCCTTAATAACCAGTTTGGTTTCTTCCAATTCTTTATCATATTGTTGGCGGCCAGCATTGAATTCAATTTCATCTTTTATTTTTTGGTCTAGCAATGTTTTAGTTTGTTGGAATTCATGTTTCAATTGTTTAAATTTCTTTTTAATCTTTTCAGCTTGATCATATGCTAATTTTTTTGCTTCGTAATCTTTAGTTATTTCTTGTAATTTATTTAATTCTTCCAATGTAACTTTATGTTCAGCTTGAAGACTCTGGAGAACACCAGTATTGGTGTCTAATAACTCAGTTTTCTTCCGCAGATCAGATGCCGTAGTTTTATTTTCGTTCAAAGCCTCATTCAATTTAGATTGTAAATCACTTATTTTCTCATCCACACTCGAGTCTCTCGTTCTTTTTTCACGTCGCAAGCTTGTCAGTTCCATTTCCTTCCTATCGAGAGAACTCTTTAAGGATAAAATTTCATCCTTCAGTATTGAGATCAATTTTGTTTCTGATTCAAGTTTGATTTTTATTTTCTTATTAGATTCTTCAAACTCCTTACAATTTTTTTCTAATTCTTTGCAATTTTCTTCTAATTTCTTGACATTATCAACATTTAAGGCAGATAACTCTTGTAATTTTGCATCCTTCTCCTTTAATATTAAAGAGGTTTCTGCTGAAGATTCCGATATTTCCGTCATTTCCTTTTCTAAATTTACAATAGTTTTTCTTGAGCTACTGATTTCAATATCCTTTTTAGCAATAATATCTTTGTTATTGGATATTTCCATTTCTAACAATTGTATCTTGGAGTCACTGGCCTCACGATCTGATAATTCTTCATCAATTTTTGTTTTGAGATCCTTAATTTTATTTTCCAATTTATTTATTTTAGTTTTGTATTGAACTTCTACCATACCAGAGTCATCTAATCTAGGCTTTAACGTTTTGATTAGCTTAAACCAAGGATCTGCATCATTCTTAGAGTATAATTGAAAATTTTTAAGTAACACTTTGGAGGCCCGCAAACGTTGCAATTTAATCTGGAAATCTTTTCTAATTAATTTCCCTCTTGCAATAGAATTAAATTGCGTGAATATTAAATTGAGCTTTTCCTCCCTTTTCTTCTCCAGGGAGGCAAGTACCCCATTTCTAAAAAACAATTTTGTCAAACCAATTTTATAGACATCAGGATCTAAATCAAGACTGTCTAATACAACTTCACAGATGTATTTATAATCATTGTTCGACTGGGATTTCTTGTGGCTAAATGCCGTATTTGATAATATTCCATAATGATTGGAAAATGTCTTGAAATCAATTCTATTTGGATAACCAGAACGAGCGATTCTGATACCTTCAAGAACACCATTACATCTTAGTTGATGTAAGACAAGTTTATCAACGAACATTCCAGGTTTCTTTTCACTGTTAGGCAATATGCAACGAACAAAATGTGGATACGTTTTCGATAACTGATCCATCAATAAAGTCAATTGTTCCTTGTGACGTTGAGCAACTGTTCTGAACATACCTGATTTTTTCCTAGGTGATCCCTTTACTGGCGAATCAGTCACGTTAAAACCCAATGAATTTGAATTAAACAGCTCGCTTGTAAATATATCCTGTGAGTTTGACAATAGTTCAACCATTGTCGAGCTTAATGGATCTTTATTTTTATCTAACCATCCGTCAACAGAATAATCAACAGAGCCAGCATAATGCTTGATAATAAAACCATCCCTGATTTTATTTGCTTTAAACGGCAATGTCGCTTTATCAATTTTTGAATCTTTATTTTCTAATTCCTTGAATAACTTATCAATAAATGTTTTATCTGTACCTTTTGGAACCACACATTCCTCGTCCAAAATTGAAAAAATGTTTGTCTTTTTCTTATTTGCCTGAGATCCTTCAATTAACTCAATAGTTGGTTTTAGTTCATTACCAAAATCAATGTAATTCCACGAAATACCTTCCTTCATATATTCGCTTTGTTCAAGTTCAAACATATGATGATTAAAAAATTGCTGAAGTTTTTCATTTGTATAATTTATACATAACTGTTCGAAAGAATTTTTTTCAAAAATTTCAAAACCGGCAATATCTAGGATACCGACATATTTATCATTGTTACTTTCTAAAAATATATCGTCTGTATTCTCTGAAGATTTAAAGTTTTCGTTAATTTTATCAATAAGATACTGAAACAATTTTTCATATAATGATTTTGATAATGCATCTAAGGAAAATTTTGCCTGATTTGCAGTTCTTTGTTGATTAACAATTTCTCTACCAATTTTGATTTTTGAGTTTAAGAAAGAGTTTTTAAATTCTTGTGATGGCACTCCTAGTAGAGTTGAAATTTTTTCAATGGTATTTTCTGATTGTTCCAATAAAACTGCCTGTTTTGAATCATTAGTTAAATTTTTGAACTGGATGTTACCGAGATGCAAAATAATCGAAAGGACTTTAAACACATTAAAAATATCAAGTTCTGTAAAATTCATGATTTTGAACGCTTTCAACAGGTCATTAAAATCTTGTTTATCATTGATATTATCGACAGCAGAAGTTAAGCCATTTTTCAAGTACTCGTAATCTTTAATGGACGTGTTGTCCAAAAGCAATTTTTTGAGGAGATCACCAGGGGCTCCTTTCAACAATTGGTAGAATACATGATAGTTTCTTTCTTTTGAATCTTGGAAAATAACCCTTGATTTTTCCAATAAATACCAGTCGATATGAGCACCTGATAATTCATTCTTTGCGTTGATTTGGATTTTGATGAATTTACCGAATCTGGAAGAATTGAGGTTTCTGACTGTAGTTGCGTTACCGAAACTTTCAAGAATTGGATTTGCCTGTAAAATTTGATTTTCAAGTATAACTGCATTATCTTTATTATTTTGGTTTGTGGAGACGGATAAAATGTATTGGATAACTTTTTTGGTATTTTCAGTCTTACCGGCACCTGATTCACCTGTAACCAGAATACTTTGATCTTTATTTTCTTTTATTAAATTCATGAAAGCGTTTTGGGCAGTACCGAAGATGTGAGGTTTTTTCAAATTTTCAAAATCTAGTTGATTCGAGCCATTGTCACCATCATCAAGCAAGTCATTTGAAGAAGAATAGATTTTGATGAAATCCGAGTTGTAAATGTTGATCTTCTTATATGGGTTGACTGCAACAAGAAACAAGCCAGAGTGGGTATAAATTTTATCATCCTTATATCGTAGTTTCAGATTATTCAGAACGGAAGCCTCATTAAGGTACGTTAACGATGCCATATCATCATACCCATCGAAACGTGTTGGATTTGCCTTTTGTAAATCTTTTATGTCGACATCAATCAAGGCATCCGAATCCAATAGTTTGACTTTACAGAGGTTGGAATCGTCATTCACTTTATCGATCACTTCACCTTTGCTAAAGATTGAATCTCCACTGTCTGGCGTTGACACCCAGACTTCTCCCTTATAATTTTCCATTATTTAACCAATATATCGAGAGATGGTTTGCAATCCATAAGAAGAACGAAAATATGTAGATTTCCAATCAATGCCCAACAAAGGCTAAGGATAGCAAGATGTCAAACATGGCGGAATATAGGGAAATACATGTTTGTTTTTGTTTACAGGTAAGAAAGTTGACTTGTTATAGAAAATGAAAAATATCTTTGATGTTTATAAATTTCTAGATCGGGAAGCGACGATCGACGCTATTATGAAAACTAGCAAAAATAACCTCCAGCTGAAACTCCAACTATTGGACTTGCTACATGTTTGGTTTAGATGTCAATGTGATTAATAGGAGATGATTAACAAAGAGTTTTTCTATTAAAAAAAGTATACAATAAATGTGAAAGTAAATGGGGGGAGAAAGAGAAATAAAACATATCCAACAATATCAAGTGGAATACAATATCTGGAATAAAATAACCATATATAACTGGTACAGTTATGAAATAATCATGGATAATCCTAGATACGAAAGTGACCGGCGATACTTTTATTGGATATATGAGACAAAATAATAGTGATAATGATAAGAGTAAGAATGATAATGATGATAGTAAGAATGATAATAAGAATCAGAATAATGAGAATAAATATGATAATGAAGACAATGGCGATAACTTGAACTATATTGTAAATATGATAATGGCGATAATTAGAAGTATATTGTAAATATGATAATTTCAAATGGAATCAGTTGACCGATGATTAATTTTATAGCATCAAAGTAATCCAATGGAGAGATATCAATGATGAAAGTTTTTTTTTTTCATTGAAATTTATTTTAGAAGTTGAACAAAATATCAGTGAAATCCAGTTATGATACTACTTTCTCATTGATACATACCTGTGACGTATGTAAAGAACCAATCGATTAAATGAGTTATCATTTGAAAGAACAAAAAAAAAACCACAGAATAAATATGAAAATCGAATTACTTATCAATGATAAAATATTAGAATTATCGGGCCAAGTGCAACATCAAACACCTCTATTCCACGATTCAATCAAAACAGCCCTATCTATCTATTGGGTGAACAGTTCTTCCTTCAAGTCAATACCCAATTCTTCTCTGACAGGCTTCAAGTCATCCAAGTACATTTGATATTGTTCTTTGTTTTCAACCTTGTACTTCAAACCTTCGAAAACTCTGACGGCGGTGGCGTAGTCGTTGACTCTTCTACATGCTCTCAATGCCTTTTCGATGACCGCTGGAGATGGAACCAAGTCGTATGAGAAACAGTTGTTCAAGACTCTTTGGACTTCGAACAAATCGTATGCTTCGTCGAATTCCTTTTCGTATCTGGCGGAGAATTCATCGAAGGTTTCTTCGTCATGGCTGGAGTACTTTCTGATTGCTGATGATGCAAAGACGGTTTTTCTCACAACTTGTTGTCTTGCTGGGACAATTGCCAATCTGGTGTTTTGTCTGATTGCAGCTTTGATGGTGTTTGCGAACATGATGGGTCTGTGTTTGTGTGGATTAGTAACTGATGAGCTTTATCACAAAAATGTCAGAGAAAAGTATGATGTAAAACAGAGTAGAAACCCAAAAACAAATCAGAATAAACCAATAGAAAATCCAATATAAGTCCAAAAGAATATACGCAATATATACATTACGCTACCAACGTCCTTTTTTTTTCTTACATAGAACATCAACTATTAACCACTGTCAATGCTTCCATTTCAATTTCTATGCTCACTCTCACTCATTCAATTTTCTCAAATCCTTTCCTTCAATAGGAATTTGCTATATGAATAGTACAAAAAAAACTTGTGAAAAAAAATAATAATAAAAAAAGAATCGTAGTATCGAATGCGCCACATATTCTTCTATGTCCTTATTAGTTTCCTAAACCAAACACCGGATACAGTGCAGGACTTGGAAAAAAAAAAACACACCACCAATTTATTGCTATTGCGACTCTCATTGGCTGTTCAAGATATCCGAAAATAGCAGCATGCTGCTGCGCCACTTCCTCAAATAGTACTGTGGTGTACGGGTGTAGTGGCCAAACCATGGACACACCTGCAGAGGAGGGTCTCAGTCAGATGTGCCAAAACGATACTACCCTTCTTCGTCTGCTACACCATGTATAGCACCTGTTCCAGCCGCTGGACAACGCCGTCGGCCGCATCGCCATAGCCCATGCTCTTCGATGCACTCAACAAGCGGGAGCCCTCATGCTGAAGGCTGGCAATCTTGTCCAGGCAATACTGGATTCCTCCGACGCTCTCGATGCGTTTGACAACCTGTAGTTTGTCACTTTGGCCAAAGATGTCGGCCTCTTGCAGCTTGTGCTTCTGGATGCAGTACACGACGGGGAAGGAGTACTTGCGCTCGGTCAAGTCGTGCGCAAAGTGCTCCTCGGTGCCCTGGACGCCCGTGCCGTGGTAATCCAGGTCGTCCAGGTCGTTCCGGATCTGGTATATCATGCCCAGAAGGTCGCAGTACCTCTCCAAGGTTCCTGTGAGGCCAAGGTCCCGCCCCCGGTGCCGCTGCTCCGAAACCTTGTCCATGACGCGGACCCCCAGTTTGAACAGCCCCGCCGTCTTCCCAACAACCATGTCCAGATACTCCGTCTCCTCGGGACACAGGCGGTGGTCCCGCCAGTAGATTTCCATGCCCTGTCCAACGTGCAGCCTCATCATGCCGTCCACAAAGAGCTTGTTCAAGTCGGGAATGTCCAGCTCCTGGAGCCTCTCCCACGCCCTGAAATACATCATGTTGCCGGCGTTGATGGTGTTGCCCACTCCGTAGATTAGATGGGCACAGCGCTTGCCCCTTCTCTGCACCCCACCGTCCTCCACGTCGTCGATTAGCAGGCTCGAGTTGTGTAGGATATCGACGCAATCTTGTACCACCCCGAGCTCCTTCTCCGTGAGCTGATAGTACATGTTGAAGTACGACAGGAGCACGTTCCTGAATCCTTTTCCTGTGGTGTTTTCCCTCAAATACGTATATGGCTCAACCAATATCCTATAGTCCTCAGCTGTCTCCCCATGCTCACTCATATTCTGTGTCTTTCATCAACGTCCCCATGGATATTGCCCCCTTTAGACTCTGTCTTTCTCCTTTTAGGGCTCAGTCTTCAGATGCCTTCATCCATTCTGGAAAAGGGCGATTTTTCCACCCTCTCTGGTTTTCCCCTTTTGTTCGATCCAGCAAGGCGCTTACGTAAGGGTATCTTGGGTGCCTCTTGATACGGGCAACTAAATAACACCTGTTCCTCCGTGCTTCCATCCTTCTTCATCTGAACAACACTTGCATCTTTGGCAATCGGCTCTCACCACTCCACCAATACAGCTTAGCTACAGGCGATCACAGAGTTTGCTGCAGGGAGAAAGAGAAAAAAAAAGAAAGCAATCTTGCAACTTTGCCTTCAGGGAAGAGACATAATTAACTCCACGTCCAATACACTAACACCATGGAGGCAATGCCAATAGAATGGTTGCAGTCAATCCCACCTGTTACAAGGATATATGCGCTAACGTCGTTTGCCTTATCGGTCGGCGAGCGGTTCGGGTACATTCAGGTGTCAGATATATTGCTGAAATCAAACTCAAGTGGGAGTTCATACAAAGACATGAGCATCCTCTGGCGGGTCCCATTGAACGCAATCTACAGCGGCACGTTGTCGTTTCGGTTCATGACCAGACTGTTCTACTTCACCCAGCAATCGATCTGGCTTGAAAACACCCAGAACTCCGCACGGGACTTTGTTTGGATGATATTCGTATTGGTCGTGCTCATCAACTTGTACTCGATATTTGTCGTAAACATACCATTTATCGGGCCGGTCTTGAGCGAGGTATTTCAATACATTTGGACCAGGAAGAATGACGATGCGCAGATCTTCTTGATGTTTCTGATAATACCGGGCCCTTGGTTCCCCTGGATTTCATTTCTCATGACATGCACAATGTCATATCAAATCGACAGAAAATTCATTTTAACCCAGCTGGCCGGAATTATAATTGGTCACACGTACTGGTTTGTCGACGAACAACTGCCCATACTACATAAATCTAAATCCTGGTTCAGGCCGATTTGGAAATGGGATTTTTTTAATCCCACAGATGGAGATGCTGTTCTGCGAATCGAAGAAGAACATGCTCCGGGAGTGGCACAACAGGAGGAGCCTCTGCATCAAGAAGAGCAGCACGAGCAATTAGAAAACAACAACCCCGCTGACATTCCTGCAGACCTAGAATTAATCGATGAGACGGAAAATATCGGTTTCCAAAGAGAAGCAGAGCAGGCGTTACAGCAACGTCGATAGAACGCTCGAAGAACAGCCAATACTAATACCACCCCCACAATCTACCTCTATCGTTTTTAATCTTATAAAATCATCTGTCTATAAAAGTATAAAATTGGCACCACAGACCTTTGGCTATATTTTCCCGTTTCCGAACGTCTTTAGTTTTGTAAAATCGTCAAGTTCAAGACCTTCGAAGGCTTCGTTCTCATCAACAACGTTGTCCTGGGGCACCCCTTCAATGTTCTCTAACATGGCATCTAATTCTGTTTCACTCATTACCTTTTTTATATCAATTTTGTGAAATGACTTAAGATTATTTGTCAATACACTCGCATTCCCATTGCTATTGCCACCCAAATCTCCACAGGGTTCGGTTTTCACCTCCGATATACTATGTTTAAGTTGCTGTTCGAGCAAATTGTGTCTCTGTGTATTGTGAACTTCAAACAGATTTAGTTTTTTTTCATTTTCGTATAGTGTATCATTGCAGTATTCTCTTGATCCGAGCTGTGTACTAAAAGCATCCCAGCCTCTGAGTGCTTGATTTTGTTCAACGAGCTCACTCAATACCTCTTTTAAATATAGATCATTTGATATATCGGGGACTTTTATATTTTTGTATTTTCGAATTTTTGAATATTTTTCAAAAAGCTCCGTCTTCTCCTTTTCACCCAGTTCCCCCGTCACATATTTCTTTCTGATTGGGTCGTAGTTGGTAACGTTACTCACCTTCTCTTTGTTACGTTCATCCAATTTAATTTTCAAACTGCCGTTTAAATCCTTTTTTTGTTTATTCACATGTGTGGAGATTATTGGACCCCTTGGTTTTGCTGCTGACGACAAATCTATTAACCGCTGTAATCGTCTGAGCTGCTCCACCTTATAAGCTGGTATCTTTTTACCTTTGAATTCTCCCTCTGTATATCTGGGGACATCACTCTCAGTGTGTATATCCTTTATTTCACTCGCCATAAATGTCTTATTTTTAGTGGTTTTTTCTGTGCTAATTGATTTGAGATCTGATTTGGAATTTAAGTTCGGCTTCACTTTGATTTTGCTGCATTCTCCCTCTTTGGTTTTTCGTAACATCTTTTTTTGTCCCTTGGTTTTTTGATTCTGTTCTGCCGATATTTTACTCTGATCCGATACTTCATTTTCAACCTCCTCGGTTTCCTTTGAACCATTCACCAACGATCTGTTGCTCCGTGTTATAGCCATATCCCTTGTACAAGCTCCGTTTGCTAGCTAAAAGTGAAAGTTATTGGGCTTATACTTTTTTCATTTAGCAACTTGGTATTGTAGGATCAAATCTTTTTTTACGGATCTATAATTTTGATTTTTATTTTTTCCGCAATACATGCACTAAAAGACGACAAATGGCTTGTCGTGCTATAGCGTATCTTTTATATTGTTGCTAGGAAATTGCATGTGAAGATTGACTACAACCAGAAGGTGAATGGTTTCTCCAAATTGATTTATTATTTCCTTGAAAGTCTTTAAAGATAGACCGATTCAAATAAAATAAGCATACCAAAATGTCCACGGAAGAGATCCCATACGAAGAAGAACATGTTGCAAGTTCAATGGATGGCATGAGTGAATGTAGTGAAGGGGAGGCTGCCACTCCGCAATCTTTCTTTTTGAAAACACCAGCTTTAGAGGGTGTCACGTTGTTAGATTTGCTTGAACCATCAAATATAAACATCGATTTAAAAAGCAGACGAGACAAGACTTATAAATGGGTGCAAAACTATTATAAGAAGAAGAAGAACTCTGTCAATTTGAACATGAAAAGGCTCAACATGAACAAGGAAGATTTACATGAGTTGAAAAAGGTGTTGCATTCAAGCATTGACAGGGCATACAAGAGAATCGATGAAACGCAAAAAGCATCCACAACGGAAAAGATATTCTTCTCCGTATCCGTTTATCTGATTTTTCTCATTGGGTATTTAATTGGTCGTCTTCCACAATATGTCCATATAGTTTATTCCGTTCTATTCATCATATTGATGCCAATCAGACTCATCACGTACTACAAAATCGGCTATGGCTATTTCTTGGCCGATTTGTGTTATTATGTGAATTTCTTGTTGATGTTATATATTTGGGTCTTTCCAAATTCAAAGATGCTCTATATTGCATGTTGTTCGTTCTCCTGGGGCACTTTGTCGTTTGCTGTTATTACATGGAAGAACAAGTTAGTTTTCCACAGCATCGATAAGATCACCTCAACCTACATCCATGTTTTGCCTGGTGTCATAATGTACGTTATCACACATCAGCTCCCATTAGAATACAAAATTGTCAGATTCTACGGATCAGTTAAACTCCAACAGTGGGATATAATGTATGGAATTTTCCATACATCACTTCACTACTTTCTTTGGCAGTTGAGTTATCATTACTTCATTACAATCCGTAGAGCTGAAAAGATTCGAAATGGTAGGGTCACCTCATTCGAATATCTGAGAAAGTCATTTGCCAACAAGCCCATTGGAAAGTTTGTCAACTCGTTGCCCGAGCCATTTCCAGTTGTTGCATTCACCTTCATTCAATATGGGTACCAGCTGATTACCATGTCATTGTGTCCGCTGCTGTATAAATACAGCCATTTTTGTTCTTGCTTTGTTTCTTTCATCTTTCTAAGTGCTGCATATAATGGCGCCACTTATTATGTCGATTATTATGGTAAGAAGTTCCAGACCGAAGTTGAGAAATTACAGAGGGAAATCGAATCTCTTCAGGAGGGAGAAAACGAGAATAGCTTGAAAGAGGAGCAAGATGCCGGAAATAAAGGAAAACAAGCAAAGCCAGTAACAATATCTGAAATTCTGCAATGAGCAATTTGATTGCTGATGCTATGGAGTTTTCATATTATCTTCTTTTGATCGGTGGTAGTTGTTATTTCACGTTTCTATATATTGTTGTAGCAAAAACAAGAATAAAAAATAATTTGAAAAGACCTCACTAAAAAGGCAATATTTTTTTTTCAAACATGTTTGAAAAAAAAAAAATACACATATTATTCTATTTCTTCTATACATTCTTTTATCTATATCTTTGTGAAATATCTTGCTCATTAATCAAGGGTCAGCTAGATCTTATATAGGGCCTGATGTTTGCAACAAGATTTGATCCTAATGCAAAAAACGCTTCGGCTAAGAAGTCGGAGAATGCAAAGAAACTGTTGCTTTTAAATAGGTTAAAATCTAGAAAGACTAGTCAAAGTGAAAAACCAGTGGAACAGCATTCTGAAAACAAAAACATAATAGAAAAAGAGTTAGATGTTGAAATGAAAGATATAGATGAAGAGGATGACAAGAACATAAAAAAACAGGAGACAACTTTGAAAAGAAAACGTGGTAATTTGAACTCAGATTCAGATTCAGATTCAGAGTCAGATTCAGATTCAGCCTCAGAGTCAGAGTCAGAGTCAGATTCGGATTCAGATGCGGTTTCAGGTTCTGAATCAGACTTAGTCTCAGCTTCAAATAATGGGCCAGATGAGTCTTATAGCGCTCATGAAAAGAAAGGTGATGATGAAACTGCTGCACAAGGAAATGTACATAGTTCTGTTTTTTCAAGGTTTAAAAAGGCGATGGAAAAACAGTCATCAGTGTCAATGGATGAGCTTGCTGAAGAAACTGAGCCAGTGGAATTGAAAGATGTGGCACCGATGCCGCAATTAAAGCTGCCAAAAGATAAGCAACTATACTCACAGAGTTACAAAAATCTGAATTTGGAATGGCTTACAAAGCCAGCATATTACGATTCTGACATGACCAAACCATTTAAAGAATTTCGGCCCGAAATCAAACCAAAGCTTTTGACCAATTTGAAGAACGAGTTTAATATTGAAGACGCATTTTCTGTTCAAATTACACTAATTGAAGAGCTTTTGAAGGATGTCAAACGTGGAAAATTGGATCCGACACCAAGAGGAGATTATTTGATCAACGCAGCCACTGGTTCAGGTAAAACGTTATCCTATTTGATTCCAATTGTTCAGTATATCATAGGCGAGCCAAACGAAGTTCGTGTCAAAGACGCCGGAATAAAATGTATCATTATTGTACCAACAAAACCACTAGTTCAACAAGTTTATTCGGACGCTCTGAAATTGACAAAAGGTACTGATCTTAATGTTATGTCATTGAAAAGTGGTGGTGATATAAGTATAAACGATGAAAAATCTAAACTCAAGTCAAATTTAGTTGATATTCTCATCACAACTCCCGGTAGATTGGTGGAGCATATGGACAATATTGATATTAATGCATTAAGATTTTTAGTTGTTGATGAAGCAGATCGTTTACTAAATCAAAACTTCCAAGACTGGTGTGATCTAGTGATGCAGAAAATTGAGTCGTTGAGTAACGTTGAGAACGAAGGATTCGATAAAATCTTTAAATTAAGATGCATTAAAATTGTTCTGAGTGCAACTTTGACGACGAACAGTGAAAAGTTGACACACTTGAGACTGTTCAGACCCAGATTGGTCATTGTGAACACTGATAACGCAAACGAATTATATCAATTACCTAGATTGTTGGAGGAGAAAGAATTGCGGATATCCGAGAAACTGTCGTATTTCAAGCCATTGATTTTATTGAGGTTTTTCCAATGGGTTGATAAAACTGGTAACAAATACAACAATTATGGAATGATTTTTACCAAGAGTAACGAATCTACGATCCGATTAAACAAATTGCTGAATGAACTGAATAACAGACTGGGAACGTGCCTTAATATAGGCTGCATTAACTCCATGATGGACAATCAGGAAAGAACCAAGATTTTGAAGAAGTTTGATGAGACGGGTGGTATTTTAATCTGTACGGATTTATTAAGTAGAGGTATCAACCTCACATCGATCAAATTTGTGATAAACTATGATTTACCTGGATCGACAAAGGAGTACGTCCACAGAATCGGTAGAACTGCAAGAGCGGGCAATAGTGGTTGTGCCGTTACTCTATGCTATGGTGAAAACGAGTTCAAATGGTTCAAGAAGATTGTCTACTCTGGCCAACAGATCAATAGAAATGGCAAGCCGATTGCTGAAATCAAATTTGTCCGAGATAAACAGGCTGAGCTGGACAACCTGAGGGAGGCCCACGAGGGTAGGACGGATTTGCAGAACACGGATATCTTTGAGTTGAACATCTCGGATGCGGATAAGCAAGTTTACGACAAGAGTCTCAAACAACTCTGACTCGATGTTAAGAACAAGCCTCTAGTTATTATATAAAGCATGTATACAGGTCAATGTATTTACAAGGATATTGTGTGTGTAGACCAAGGACACGGTTATTCCTTGGCCTGTGGTTTCTTGGCACCGTACTTGGATCTCGAGGTGGCTCTATTTGCAACACCGGACAGATCCATAGCACCTCTGACCAGATGGTACTTCACACCAGGCAAATCTTGGGATCTGCCGCCTCTGACATAAACGACCGAGTGTTCTTGGCAGTTGTGTCCGATACCTGGGATGTATGCCGACACCACCTCGCCGTTGGTCAATCTCACTCTTGCAGCTTTTCTCTGTGCTGAATTTGGTTTCTTTGGCTTGAGAATCATGACTCTCAAGACCACACCCTTCTTGATTGGACAATTTTCCAAATGTGGCGACTTGGTTGGTCTGTCCTTTCTTGTGATCAATCCACGTCCCTTTCTGATTTGATTCAACGTGGCATTTCTCTGCTGGTTCAACTGCAAAATGTGGTTCAATACCAACGAGTTGTTGGTCTTATTTGGCAGGTTGATGAAAGTCGAGTTCGCTGCCAATCTTGGGGCTATCAGGGATGAGCTGGCCGCCTTGATGGAGGATGCTGCACTGTGCTGTATAGTAAACGCTCTGAACATCTCTGGAGGTAATGTTTCGATTGTTATATTGCCGTTTATGGAGCCTGGTTCTGGACTTCTTCTTTCTACTCGTTATATATATATATATATATATATATATAAATTGTCTCTAGTTAACTCAATTTCACATATTCATGTTCAAATTTCACGTCGAGAAAAAAAAAAAAAATCGTTGCGTCGATCGACTCAACATTACCCGGCAGTGATTTTTTTTCAAAAAATATTATTATCAAATTTCTACCCTCGCTCACTATTTGGCCTTTCGCTCTGATTCTGTGAGGGGAAGAAGAGGATACATGTATAGGGAAGTCTGAATAAGCAGAGATAGAAAAGGTTTGGTAGAGGAACAGACAGAGAAGGATATATCATAGGACAGCATTAATAGATCCAGCCCACCATCCAATATGTTCAGATCCGTTGTATCAGCGTCAAAAATCGCATCCAGAAGTGCGTTCGCCCCATCTTCCAGATTGGCAGTTAAGTCAATGTCCAATGGTTTGTTAATAAACACCACATCCAACAGATGGCAATTGCCAAACAAACAGGTGAGATTCTACAGTGCCGCCCCAGAATTGACCAAAGAAATCATCTCCGAAAGAATCATAGAATTGCTGGAATCATACAGCAAAACCGCAGAAGGTGTCACGATCACAGGCGAAACCTCGTTTTCCAAAGACTTGGGCTACGACTCGTTCGATATTGTCGAAGTTGTGATGGAAATCGAATACGAGTTCTCCATCCTCATACCTGACAAAGAAGCAGATGAAATCAAAACCGTCGGCCAAGCCATCGATTTCATTGCAAAGCAGCCAGATGCATGTTAGATGTTTATCGGGCGTGATGTCTCCTAGTGTTTTATATCCAGAGATAACTTGAACAAAAATCCCTTTTTACAGAGTATACATTTATAAATATTTCTTTACACTCTTTAGTTGATATTTATTTATTTATTTAATCGATCTATTTATTCTTCAATTATTTTTTATGAATTCGTTACACAGAAATAAAAACCATCTATAAATTACTATATTTATCTGCCAAAAAGAAAGATGGCCCTTTCCTTCGTTATATTTCCCAACTAAAATACCCAGTTCCTCAAAGTTCCTCGTTCGTTCTAATCACACCAGCGTTTGGAAAGGCGTTAAATCATCCGAATCGTTCTCCTTGTCCTCCATGTCTTTTTCGTTCGTCTTCTCCTCAACCAGCTTGCTTTTGGTCATGTCGTCTCCTAGATCAAAAGGAACACTTTGGGCAGGATCATTGTCGTCATCACTATCACCGTAGATAGTCGCAGCCTGGTTCTCAAGCTCGGATTCACTTTCACTTTCACTGTCCAAGCCGTCTTCCAAGTCGGTTTTACTGGATGTTTTGAATAGCCTAAACCGAATCAACCAGATGAATTGCGACAGAAATATGCCAAACTCTAATGCGGCACAGATGGTGTACACCACCAAACCCATTATGTCGATGTCTTCTGGATCGACGGCGAGAGAAGCCAATGAGAAGATGGCTCCTGAAAAGTCCACCAGCAAAAAGAGGAAATTGATTCCAACGACTCTACCCTGTCGTTTCCACAGTTCGAAGTAAGGCGGAATCAAGCCGATGGCCAATGTGATGGACGCCAGAATGCCGAAAATGAGTGGTGGCCAGGTGCAAGTGCCGTCAATGTAGAGCTTTCTCAATGGGATGATGCAGCTCACCTCGAGTATAATCTGGAACAACAGGAAGCCGCCGGCACGCACCACGATTTCTTTTTTTGTTCTTGCCACGGGTGGATAATACATGATTTGGATGTATACGATCCAACAGAAAAATCCAAACAGATGCGGTTGCAACATGATTGGAATTGATTCATTTTCCGTGACCACGAAGACGGCAAAAAAGGGTGCACAGAGACACCACAGGAGGGCCATCAATTCCGGGAACCCTTCTGTGTTTTTCTTTCTGTAGTTGACGTAGATCTGTGGCAGCAGCTGGACACACCAGCAGACTGTACCTATGGTGGCCAAGACGTTTGAAGTTGTTGAAACCATCGATTGACGCTTTGATTAGATTGTTTAGAGCAGCGATGTATGCCGACCTATCTCTATGAATGGAAGTGTGTAATTGATTGATAGCCTAACAAGGGGTTCTAATTTTTATTTTTTCTCTAACAGTTGCGATTGGCACAAGATGAGTTGCTGGTCAATACTGTCGAGAGGCGCCGGGGGGTGTTGGTTTTTCAAGCTGTATTATTTGATCCAGCAGATTCGACGATGATGTTCCATCCGGTCGTTTTTTCTCTTTCTGTTCTTTCTCTGCCGTCGACGGGGGAGGAATGCCAGAATGAAGGATATATAAGCTTTTATGAGAGCAGTCATCTACCATTGAAAAGTTTTTCTTCGTATAAGCAGAACACATCATGTGAAAAAAAAGCAACGACTGCACTCCCAAATAGGCAGTTATGGCGATGGTGCGAACAGCCATGACACGGCTGTCAAAGAAGCCCGGCCGCCTCGCCTTCCCCATTCGGAAGGACGGTCCACGCAAACGGCTGTTCGGCAAGCCAAGGGTCGTGCCAGCAGGCCTCACTGGAGCTGCGTCTCGGTCGAGCCTTTAGACGGCCGGCGTCGTGAGCCGGTTGGTGCTGCTGGCAGGAGTGCATGTTTGAGCACCAGCGGGGTGTCCTGTGCTGGGGGCCGCTGGCAAGAGTGCATGTTTGTGCACCAGCGGGGTCGCCTGTGCTGGGGGCCGCTGCGACGCGGCGGCGGTTGTCGGCGGAGGGAATGTGCGTTCTTCGGATATTTGCCCGATCCGGCGGTTCCCGCCTCCCGGGTTCCGGTTTTCTCGTTTTCTGTGATTTCGGAGTATGGCGTGGACACGTGACCGGGGCACCGAGAGGGCCTTTGCGATCAGGAGCGGTTTCACCCTGTTCGCGTGCAGCGCAACGACCTCTTTGTGCAGCGCGGCCGCGGCGACTGCTCCGTTGGGCCATGGCGCGTGCTCACGTGACTCGGGCGGAAATCTCAACACCCACAGGTGTGTTTTCTTGGAGTAGTCCACTGCGATGGCGAATTTACACTGCCGATGCGCTGAGCATTTGTACTTGATGGACCGGCGGTTGGAGTTGGCAACAGCCAGGATTATCTTTTTTCTTTCGGCATATTCACGAACAAACTCTTCCACCGAGGTCCTGTTGACAAACTCCTCCTGGTCGTAGCTGACATCCATGTTTCGGTTTTCCCAGAAGAGCCCCCCACGCAGCGTCTCTGTGTGGGAAGACGCATCTGCGTGCAGAGGCGTCCCAGGCATACCATGTAGATGCCGATGCATATATATTGATTTTTTATTTTTTTTTGCACTAATAATCGGACGCCGGGTGGCAGTTGTCCGAGGGCGGAACCCGAAGGTGCAATAATCCCCCAAAAAAAAAAAAAGGAGAAAACTTAATTAGGAAGTCTCCGTTGACGGAGTTACAGTATATGCTGACTTGTATTCTATGGTAATTTTATTTTTCGGGTATTAATAATCACCTCTCTCACACTGTCGAATACCAAGGCGAGAGATGGGCGGTAATTGTGGCTAGATGTGTTTTTCTCACGGTAGTCCTATCAGAGAAATCGGTTGGGTTGTGTGGAAAATTAACAATGGAGTAATTTTTTTAGATTGCAACAAGCGCATTGATCAGTCAGGCCGGATAATAGAGGCAGTTTTTTCATTTTTGGAAAACGATTGCCCTATTAGTCAATTGGCTCCTGTATCCCCATTTTCTTCCAGGTTGGGCAATACCCATTCTGATTTTTCAACATCACGTTCCACCCTGTTGTATGTATGGGGAGAGAGAGAGAGAGAGAGAGCTGAGCTTGTGGCGGGGTTGTGTTCCTCCAGTTCCCACCCTGTTCTTCTTCCCCAGTTCTCACCCTGTTTTCTTCTTCTGCAGATGTGGAGAAAAGCGGGTATCTTTTTCGCCAACTATTGTTCTTCCCGTAAAGTAGTAGATCGAAGGTAAGAGCACCGGAAGACGAAGACGGAGAAGCCCCCCTACCCAGACAGAAGACTCGTAACAAGATGGCATTTGAAAAAATTAGCGTGAAAACCCCAGTTGTGGAAATGGACGGTGACGAGATGACCAGAATCATCTGGAAGATGATCAAAGACCAATTGATCCTGCCATTCCTGGACATCAAGCTGGACTACTACGACTTGGGTATCGAGTACAGAGACGAAACAGACGACCAGGTCACAGTGGACTCGGCCAACGCCACCAAAAAATACGGGGTCGCCATCAAGTGCGCCACCATCACCCCAGATGAAGCAAGAGTCGAAGAGTTCAAGTTGAAGAAGATGTGGCTCTCTCCAAACGGTACCATCAGAAACATCCTCGGCGGTACCGTTTTCAGAGAACCAATCATCATCGAAAACATCCCAAGAATCATCCAGCACTGGGAAAAACCAATCGTCATCGGCAGACACGCGTTTGGTGACCAGTACAAGTGCCAGAACATCGTCACCCCAGAGTGCGGTGGTGAGTTGAAGATGGTCTTCGTTCCAAAGGACGGCTCGGAAACAATCGAAATCCCAGTCTACAACTACGAGGGCAAGGGTTGCGCGTTGTCCATGTACAACACCGAAGCGTCGATTCTCGGCTTCGCCAAGGCCTCCTTCGAATTGGCCATCTCCAGAAAACTGCCACTGTACATGTCCACAAAAAACACCATCTTGAAGAAGTACGACGGCTTGTTCAAGGACACGTTCGAAAAAATGTACGAAGAAGAATACAAGACCAAGTTCGAAGAGTTGAACATCTGGTATGAACACAGATTGATCGACGACATGGTTGCCCAGATGGTCAAGTCCAAGGGTGGCTACATCATCGCCATGAAGAACTACGACGGTGATGTCGAATCCGACATCGTTGCCCAAGGTTTCGGTTCCTTGGGCCTGATGACCTCGGTCTTGGTTTCCGCAGACGGTAAGTCCTTTGAAGCAGAAGCGGCCCACGGTACAGTCACCAGACACTACAGACAACACCAACAGGGCAAGGAAACCTCCACCAACTCCATTGCCTCCATTTTTGCCTGGTCCAGAGGTTTGATCAAGAGAGGTGAGTTGGACGAGACTCCAGAAGTCGTCAAGTTTGCCGAAGCCTTGGAAAAGGCCACCATCGACACCGTCAAGGTCGACGGTATCATGACCAAGGACTTGGCTTTGGCCAGAGGCGAAACCGACAGATCCTCCTACGTCACCACCGGTGAGTTCATCGAGGGTGTTGCGAAGAGATTGACCAAGGAATTGGGTGCCTGATCATGCCGGTTGGTTTGTGTTCTCGGGCCCATCCTTTTCTCCACCCCTCTGACTATTTATATCATCCTTTTCTTCCTTTAATTCTACCGATTATTTCTTTTATAGAAGTTTTGTATAGACTACAAAAAAAGGTGAATCTAGTATCTCCAGCCGTGAACCCCGTCAGCTCTGCGTCACGTGTTCCGGGGGTCTCCGAGAACGCGCTCTTTTTCTGTTTACTTTTCACACTCGGGCCAATACGTGTTTCTGCCTATCCTTGGCTCCATTATCGCTGTTTCCTCAAAAATTTGTTGCTAATATACACATTTATATAAGTCAATATAAACAAAAATAGAATATACGAAGATATTGTATTTAACCACCGAAACCATATAAGGTTCTACCTTGTCTCTTTAATGCGTAGACGACATCCAAAGAGGTGACCGTCTTTCTCTTGGCGTGTTCGGTATAGGTGACTGCGTCTCTGATGACGTTTTCTAAGAAGGTCTTAAGGACCGCTCTGACTTCTTCGTAGATCAATGCTGAGATTCTCTTGACACCACCTCTTCTGGCCAATCTTCTGATGGCTGGCTTGGTGATACCTTGGATGTTATCTCTGAGAATCTTTCTGTGTCTCTTAGCACCACCTTTACCTAAACCTTTACCACCTTTTCCTCTACCTGACATTGTTGATTGTGTGTATATATATATAAAATATGTTTGTTAAGTGAAAAGAGGAAAAAAGTACACAGATGGCACCTCTGGCTGTTTCCTGCTCTACTACTCCAGTCCGGGAATCCTTCTCTCTTTATAGGTGCTGGAAATCGGTATCTGGCGTTTCTGCAACTTCGGCCCTCCCACGGCCCAGGTTTTACACACGCGCACGTGTAAAACACAGTCCGCCTTCCCACACATTTATAATTTACACGGGGCTCACAGTAAACCTCAGCCCGGTCCGTTGTTTACGCACCGATAAGCTCTAATTCTGGACTGACACTTCCGAATGAGCCTTCGTTGGAGGGCGAGCGTCTCTGCGAGCTATAAAAGCGGGACGGTTCCCACCTGGTCTAGTGGGGAATGAGCCGCTGTTTGTCTGGGGAGTCCTCAAAAGCCTTCCTTCCCTCTCCATCCACACACACAATGGCTAGAACCAAGCAAACCGCAAGAAAATCCACCGGTGGTAAGGCACCAAGAAAACAATTGGCCTCCAAGGCTGCCAGAAAATCAGCACCAACCTCGGGTGGTGTCAAGAAGCCTCACAGATATAAGCCAGGTACCGTCGCTTTGAGAGAAATCAGAAGATTCCAAAAGTCGACCGAGTTGTTGATCAGAAAGTTGCCTTTCCAAAGATTGGTGAGAGAAATCGCCCAAGATTTCAAGACCGACTTGAGATTCCAATCCTCCGCCATCGGTGCTTTGCAAGAATCCGTCGAAGCATACTTGGTCTCCCTTTTCGAAGACACCAACTTGTGTGCCATCCACGCCAAGAGAGTTACCATCCAAAAGAAGGACATCCAATTGGCAAGAAGATTGAGAGGTGAAAGATCCTAGGCGTGCTGAACACCCCACCATCCGTCTCTCCTTAATTCACAGTGTATATTAGTTTTTATAGTTGTTTAAAATAAAAAGAATAATCAACTCGTTCGGAAACCCTGTCTGGTGTAAAAAGAACCGTCTTTTCAAAAACAGAAAATAAAAAACCGTTCCCACTTTCGGGGTGGAGCAAGTGCACTTTCTGCGTTGCTCCGGCAAAGACTATAATAGGAACAAGCACCTCGGTGGCAAAGAAGTGTTGACCTGTGGGCCATCTTCTTTCTTCTCTGAACAGCGTTGGAATTGGAAGCACCACATCCAAACAAACCATGTCTGCCAGCAGCAGCAATAGTGCTCCAGCAGCCCCAGCAGCCCCTCCATCGACGCCTGCCATCACCTCCCAATGGGGCCTCTCCCCAATCCCGGCATGGCTCTTCTCCTCAGCCCTCGTGGTCTCTCCAATGCTGAGACCGTCGCCTGTGCTGGAGAACCCCCACACCAGCGGGTCCACGCTGCTGAGAGCCAGAATCAGGCCGACGGCGTATCCGTCCAATGCACAGGTGGTGCTCTTCTCCTCCTTCGTTGGGCTCGGCGGGTTCATGTGCTACGACAAGGACCCTGTCAACGGTGCTGCGGTTGTCGGTGTCTGGAGCTTGCTCTACTTCATGTCCAACGTCAAGAAATCGATGTGGAACCTGAAACTCTACCCCAAGGCCCTGTCGTCGTTTGCATTGGTGAATTCGGCTCTCTACGGCGCCAAGTATCTCGGCTTCGTGTGAAACACAGGGGTATATATAATATATATATATATATATATATATAAGATGTAGACATCAATACAGATACGAGTGTATAGCTGAACAGCACCACCCCAACACACATGGAGGGAGGAGAGAGTGTTTTATCGCAAAGTCCTCCACCTCCTCTCCGTTGTACATTTCGATGAATTGCTGATCCAGAGGCCTTTCCTTGGGATACGCAAACCTCCGGTACTCGTCGAAAATCATGCTGTGGGACCACTTCTGGAGCTTCCTGATGCACCCGACAATGCAGCCAGTCCGGTGCTTGCCTCGGTTGCAGTGGATCAACACGGGCTGGTTCTGTGGATCGATCAGGATCTTGATGGCCTCCGTCACCAGCCCGGGCTTGATCTTCACAAACGGCTCCTTGTTGCCGCTCAGCCCGATCTGGAAGAAGGCGATCTTGTTGGCCTCGTTGAATCTCGTGTTTTCGACCGGGTATTCCTCCGGAATCAAGCACAAGATCGACTTCAGCTTCAGGTTCCTCAGAAACTCAAAGTTTTCGATCCGGGGGAACGACGACCGGTAGATGCCTTCACACACCCTGGCAAAGTTTTCTGGCGGCACGTACATCCCTATGATGCCTTTGCTGAACCGTATTTTGCTCCCGTCATGCTCACACCGGACAACATGCTTGGCCTTCAGATTCACCTCTTCCTGCGCGTTCTCCTCCTCCAGCTGCCTGAGGTACTCATCCACGGTGTTCTTGTCTGTCGGGACATACCGGTCGTAGGCCTCCTCCTCGTCCTCCGCCTCTTCCTTGCCCCCCTCCTGCACTGCTCCTGGCGCCCCCGCCCGTCCCTCTCCCCGAGCCTGCCCGTTATTCAGGTACTCGAAGAGGCGCCCCTCCTGGAGGTCGTTGTAGTCGTGTTCCCCCTTTTCCATCCTCTCGGCGTCGGCCAAGTCATGTTCTGCCACGTGTGCCAACGTATACTCATCCAAACCGTCTGCCCTGGTCCCACTGGTGTCTTTCTGATGTTCATTCTCGGCGTCAAACTCAAATATTTCACCTTCCATGATCAACCTCTTGCTTCGTCAACCGGACCACAGTCTCCTCTCCACTCCCTTCCGCAAACCCCCTCCTCCTTCTACACCACTTCTCCAAGTCTCTCTTCTTTTCTTCCAATCCCCTTCTGCCTGCACCCCCATACAAACCTCTCGCGTTGCCATGTTTTTGTCACATACACCGGGAGAAAAAATAGCCGTGTACCTCACCAGAACCACGGGCTCCAATAGCGATGATTTTCACCATACGGAGATCGATGATACCGATCTGCCACGGCAGAAAGGAAAGACATCGACGCCACCGATCTGCCAAGAACGGGAGGAAGAGCGTTGTGCTCTGTTTCCGGTGTCATTGGCGTTGTGCTTTGATTTCGGTGTCATTGTTACTGTGTAGATCCTGAGGCCGAGGGAGAGCTCTTTCGAAGGGTTTGAACCAGACGTGAAACTTCAGAGCACAAAACGTCGTTTCGACGTCGTAACACTGCACCCTGCAGATAGAGGCTGCGCTACGCTTTTAAACGCCACCCCAAGAGGTAGATTCCAGAAGGGAGAAAGGAAAAGGGAGGAAAAAGAGTTGCTATAAAATACAAGCCAAAACCAGAGCAAGTCTTCGAAGGTTTGGCAACGCCAGCCAAAGCCTCTGCTTTCAAAGGTTCCCGCTGAAACGCCTATTTGAGTTACCAAACAGACCAGCTCTGTATGCCACAGAACCGTGCCAGCTCTTCAGTGCCCGAGTCTTCCAGCAGGGAATGCCGTTGCTCGACCCATACCATGAATACATCCACATCACCGGAGTTCCAACCCACAACGGTCTAAAACCGAGTGTCTGAACGAGCAAGACAAAATTCGACCCTGCGTTGGACGGAAATTGAAAACATACCGGTGAATCCAAGCATGTTGAGGGGATAGTCGCCTATACCGTTCTGACATCATGCAGCGATTTCCATTATTGATTGTACAACATTCTCGTGAGTGGGCAGTGCAATGGTGCCCGTCAACATGCCCCTCTTTCGAAATAACATTCGTAACATTTATACGGAAATTCCACGCTCAGCAATTGCTCTATTGCCGGCCAGCAGCAACACGACACTGGAAACGGCACCTGCAGCAGCAGAGTGGAGAACCGCCCATCTTCCTTGGATGCGTCTCTACTGACCTGCTTCCACATAGCCAATGAGTTCCTCGGTTCCAATACGCTCAGGTAATCCACGTAGCAGAAAACAAAGAATCGAGCAAAAGTCACCACTGCCGAGACCAGAAACCACCTGGACCAGGAAGAAACCAGAGAGGTGTCAGCAGAATCGGGGTGGCGACACATCAAGCGAGTTTGTTCGTGGGGTAGACTCGATTGCCGGAGTGACATATGTATTGAAGCTGGATCACAAATCCATGGTACTAAGGGAACAACAAGAGAGACTTGTTGGGCTGCATTGTTCGCAATGAACATGTGTTTCCCAACCTGTCCGCCATTCAAGGTCCATCACGTAAAGGTGTATCCGACGGATATCCCACAGCCCATGATAAGACACGTGATACCGCCGTGAAACGGTAGATCGTTTTCCCTCTGTGGTTGAGATGGATGAATGGACCACCCCTACAGGCTGTCAGTTGATGGCCTGTCCATCTCGGAGAGGGAATATCGACTTTCGGCGGTGTTGCAGTTACAGGGAGCAGGAATCAAACAACTCTATGGTCCATCTATAGGCTACCAGCCTGCTACCCAGTTGGTACATTCTCGATATTTAAAGATGTTCTCTGCCCGACTGTAATTTGCACCCTTTCTTGTGTCCTGTGCACCCGTTGGCCGACCTAAATTTGCCTCCGAAATGAATTACTTTGCTAGCCTCTGTCTTTTCCTGGTGAATGGACAAGCGCTTGTGAGAGCACTCCAGAAGCTCCATGCTCCACACCGTATATCTCTACAACCACAGGTAAGAGGAGCCTCCAGGTGCCACTAGCCACGCTCTTCCGTCAAGTAAAACCATTCAGTGCTGCCCAACACTCAAGTTTGCCAACACTCGACCTGTTGTCCGCTTTCTCCCATCAGATCTATCCAACCGTCTGGCTTCATCATGCCAATTTAACCGAGTTGTCGACACTGTGGAGTTAACTACCCTGACTACGATGCTCTCCCATTAATTTGCCCTCCTAGAAATTCAAGGCTCGTTTTCAACCCATATCCAAAGCCAATCCTTGTAGACACGTTGAACGTATCATATCACAATCATTGCTGTATTGTCATACTTCTACGGTGTTTCTAAGCCCACCCTATCCATGGAATAAACGCCATTGGCATAAACAACTGTGCATATTCCTAAATGTATCTGAAGAAGAAGTCCTGTTTTGTTTTCGCTATTAATGCTCAGTGATGATTTCATGTTTACGGCATTTAACGTGCACTGTTTTCTGCAGTTCTTTTTTCATTCTTTTCATGACTCCAACAACCTGTACACATACTCTTCGACCTCCTCGAACTGTACATCGGGAGACCCAGGGGAAGAAGAAACACGAGAACAACCATGGTATGTATCGATAAAAACGCATTTCTGAAGTATATACCGGGAGACGACTACTAACACGAACTTTCCACCATGTTTTAACAGTCTGCACTTTTCAACTTCACATCACTTCTTCAGGTGCTTATATTATTGATATGCACATCCACCTACATTCACTCCATGTGGCCAGCGATGCTTGATAAAAACAAGACGGGCGTGCTGGGTTTGTTCTGGAAATGTGCACGTATCGGCGAGAGATTATCCCCATACGTCAGCATCTGTTGCATCATCATAGCCATCAATCAGCTCTTTGGCTAGACCGCCGTCCTCCAAAAGTGATCTCTACTTATCTTTGCTTTGTTACACCTTTATATACAATGTATAAACTATAAATCGAATTAGTATCAGCTGAATTCCGTGATTTCAGATTCCCCGTTGGCCAGCTTGCTGACATTCTCACTTCCAACAATTGGAGCAAACCTCATGGCATCGAGCTTGCTATAGATTGCTCTTACCATACAGAGATTCAGATCCACATCCACATCATCCACATCTTCGTCGTCACTGTCGCCACTGCCATCGTGCTCTCTTTGAAGCTTCAGCTTGTTCTTCTCTTGTTCAACACGCAACTTTTCATTACATACGAACTCGAGCACCTGTTGATAAAAATCCGGATCCGATGGTAGTTGGTAGAAGATGACATTTCTAACACCCTTGATATCGAATCTCTTGTAGAAATGCAGTCTCTCCGTGTAGAGCATGAGCGTTGCCTGGTTCGACTTGTTTTGAAAAAGTGCACGGCTTCTGGTTAACTTGCTGTTACTCGAGTATTCGTCAACCGCAACAAAGGAAACGCTCGATTCGTCATTGAGATACTTTTTGATCCGCAAATAGTCAAAGTAGCTGGGAATGTAGACCAACGTACCATACTTGTAACTGCTTTTGTTAACAATCTGAGGTAAAATGACATTTTTAAACATCTCAAACCTTTTCTCAGGCTCACTGACAATCGAATTCATATCAAAATCAAACCGCATAAACACCTGCTTCAACCTTTCAACCTTGTTGATTAATCCCAGTTGATACATTTTGTAGTTTGTTGAATCAATTACACTCATGGCTTCGATCGGAACATAATTGGTCGAGCCAGATAATAAATTCTTGGACCTTTTAACAATCGAAACCATTTCGGGAGTGGCATATTTGTTGAAGCACATTATTTGCGTGACATAGTTACTCTGCCCGTTGATTGCCCACATTCTGATTCTGGAGAAGTCGACATTCATGAAATCTTTTGGCGTCTGATTCAGATGTTTGTTCAAGATATCTGTTATGTTATTCCAATTCTGCATCATTATACCCTCTGCTTTATCGATAATACAAATCTCAATCGAACTCAGGAAATTATTTTTCATTCCATCATTACCTTTTTCGTTGGTCCTTCCCTTTTTCTTGTCAGTTTTGTCACTGTTCCTCGAGTTGATCCTATCGTATAATTTCAACAACCCGATTGGTGATGCAATTATGATATCCGACTGTTCCAAGGGAGAATACAATTTGAGTGTTTTACGAGTATATTTAATACCCAGAACAAACATATCATTCGAATTTCCGTCAAAGTATTCTTCAAAATCCTTTGGTCTTGAATGATAAACTCTATCGCTGATTTTGGAGTCGTCATAAAATTGAGTTTTGAACTTCTTTTTGTTTTCGACATTTTCCATTTGCAAGTTGCTTATTAGCTTCATCACTAATTTGTATGCAAAATTTCTGCTTGGCAGTAAAATCAAAACCTTAGGTCTCGTATAGCCTTGATCTCTGAACTCTGGTTCAACATCATCTTCACCGGTCACACCTTCCTTCAATTTCTTTTCATAATGATTTTTCTTTTCGTTGTTATTTAGAATTCTATCTCTAGTTTTCATCAAGTGATTCATGATGTGCAAGATATAGTAGTCTTGGTACTTCGACTTGAGGATCTCATTGTTCATATATTGAAAGTTCAAGGTTTCATAGGTTAGCATCGACTCAATCAAATTCATGTCCAAGTCGGCAACTTCCTTTTCAAATTCGCCAAATTTTTCAGCAACTTTCCTCTTCACATTGTGGTATTTCAGCTTCTTTTCCAGAGTGGACCCTGATCTACACTCGTCGGCCAACTCTTCCCCAACTTGCGGATAACCGTATCTATATTTAATATATTTTTCATCGTCACCTCCTTCTCCACCGCTCAGTTCGAGTGTTTTCTTGGAAATCAATTTCAACCTCTTCTCTCTCTCAGGAAGCGACTCAAACTTGCTGATAACTTTTTCAATATGATTTTCTTCATTAAAATGAAGATTAAAAGAGTCGTATTTGTTGAGGACGTCAATGTCATCTTGTTCTCTGCTTTCTACATCAAGCGCCTCATCTTCCTCCTCCTCTCCTTCCGAGTCTTTATCACTATCTGAGTCGTCACCTTCCAGATCCTCTTCTTCAGACTCTTTCTCGAAGTTTGCAAGATCTTCCATGTCTTCTGTGTCATCATGTTCTGACTTTAATAGCGTCACCAATGCCGAGTACGCCATTTTGTTTTCGGAACGATTGTTTCTCTTGGACGCAATTGTAGCCTTTTTCCCTTCATCATCTTCATCATCATAATCATCTACCTCCTCTCCACTATCACTACCGCTGCCGCGGTGACTATCATCGTCTTCATAACTGCTGTTCGTTTCTTTTGTCTTTATTTGTGTACTTCTTTTTGAAGTTCTGGTCACAGATCTTAATTCTTGTCTTCCAAATTTGGATCTTTTCTGTCTTTTGACACCCCCGGCTGGCCCCTGTGTTTCTTCCTGTTCAAACACCATGCTGTATTTTCTTTTCTCTGCTAGAACTGTTTTGCTTTATTTACTTTTTTAAAAGAAAAAACATTTTTGTTTCATGTTGGAAAAAAAATGAAACAACTGCAGAAAAAGAAAAATTTCCCAAAAGGAAAAAAAAAATTACAAGAAAAAAATGGAAAAAAAAGGAAGAAAAGGAGGGAAAAAAAATCTTTGATGTGTTGAAACATGTACTCAATAGGTTATTGTTGATTATTGCACTTGTTGAATAGACCAAGCGGATACGTAGGAACGCAGAGACAGATCGTCCAATGCCAAATCAAATTGAAGAAGAAGATCACCCATTGCACACTCGGTTGCAAGAGGAGCAGACAAATATAGCCCTTACAAGAACAGGATCAAATCCAAGTGTAAAATCCACAAAATCACAACCTTCCAAACATTCTATCTCTGAAATTCGCCTCTACAATGGACTGATACATTTTTTGAGGGTCCTGTTTTCAACGATTTACTTGATCTATATTGTCCTCACGATACCATTGAGCTTTGAGGTTGGCGGGTTGAATTGCGGATTGAGTTATTCGTTGACGATATTGATACTATACTTTTGTTTGGCAACTCTAAGAGTTTTGAAATACCACAGATTTATATCGAGCTTCTTGTACTATCTGCAGCATTTGTTTTTGCCCACCTTATTATCATACTTTTTGACACTATTCAAAAACGAGCAGCCATTGGGTCCGGCAAATCATCTGTCAACAAGTTCCATATTTCAAAATATTTGGTGGAATTACATCATCAAGTTTTGGAAATTCTTTTTGATCAACTCGACCCCGTTATTCACAATACTGGAAGGTTTTTGCTCATTGTTATCGGTGCAAGCGATCGGCCAACTCTTCAAATATTTCATAAGAAACAAATCCGATACGTGGTCGATTTTAAATTTGGTTTTGAGTTCTTGTATTTTATCCACGAGTATTTACTTTGCTGGCAAAATTTATGTATCGCCATTGATTGATTTGGAAAACGTTGGTCTAATAACTGCATCGCTATTGGGTTCGGCCTTCACTTTGACTATATTGATCACCTTCTATGCAATCTATTACAACCGGGCAACAACCTTGGAAAGCTCTCTCATGGTTGCATATATTGTTAAATGTTGCTATGAGTTGTTTCCAGAATTATCAAAAACCAACATCAGCTCGCTGTTTAGGTTTGTTTTTAATGAATTCAAAAAAATCGACAACCAGGCAAAGCAATCCCTAACGTTGAACAAGGAACATATCAACTTTTCCAAAATCTACATTTATTTGAAGCTTGATGAAATTTCACGCCTCTGGAGCCATTATTGGAATGATGAAGAGCTGGTTTCAAGTAATATCAGATCAAAAGTACCGCAAATTCTTAATGTTATTTTGGAATTCGTTACCACCATTGAAAACTTTGGCAAGGTTTTATTCAACCTCGTTTTAGAACATTTCCCAAAATCGTTTGGGCCTTTGTGGGACTTTTTCAAACTTTCTATTGGCAACCTAACATTTTCAATTTTAATTCAATTGGCTTATCGAATCACAGTATTTTTTGCAGCAACAAAAATAATACCAATCTTATCTCCAATGAACAACATTTCACCTGTTCAAATTCGCAAAGAACAACAGTCGACTTCAAGCAGATTGATTTATTTGTATTCTCCCTGCATTATCATTGCCGTTTACACCAATTTAATGATCCAATATAATTATGAAATTGAAAAAGAAACTCATTTATTTCTGTGGCTGCATAATAAATTTTCAGAGTTCTTCAGTTCCGATGCTTCAGCACTTCAAAATCAACTATCGTCAGCCACAACAAATTCAATTACAAATATCCTTACATCAACAGGAACTTTTAAGACTGTTGAGACAACGGTTTCAAATTCGTCATCTTCCATATCATCATTGTTCATGTCAATTCATTCATGGCAATTTTGGAACTGGATTAACATATTTGCAGTTCTACTACTGTATTTCTCTGAATTAGTGAGTTATGATCCTGAAGATAGTTCATTGACTGATCATTGGAATTAATAATCATGTTAGTCTCCCATTTGGGTATTTTTTTCAGCTTTATTCGTATCATCCCCATGTTTTTATATAATTTTTATCTATTCGTGTTTTTCGTCTTTTTATTTTTGGTTCACGGCCGCTGTACAATAGTAATTACATATCTCATTCTATCATCGACATAGCGTAGAAAGGAAACAATTTTGAACCTATATTTTCTCTATATACACACTACATTTCTCGAGTCACTGATATATGCAGCCAATTGTCTGCTTAATTTATTGAGTCGATCAAGGAGATCCACGCATTGATATCTTCAATGTAATCATTATCCTTTAACTTATACGCCAAAACTTTTGCTCGTTTGAAATACTTTAATGCTTCGGCATTGTTTCCGGCCTGATGGCTTAGCATACCTAATGAGGTTGCCGACACCATTTCCGATTTTTCCAAAGCGGGTTTGAACATCGCCTCCCATTCACCGACATTTTGACCTAAGTGATTCGCCTTGATGAGACTTTCTTGTCTCTTCATTGTATCACATAAGGTTAAAACTTTAAGAAAAATTCTTCTCGAGTCAGTCACGGTTGAGTTCAACACAAAATTTTTCAAATCAGATGATGATAAATCAACCTTCACCAATTTGTTATCTTGCATAATTTCGATTTCTTTGCCATGCGGGAAATCCATATTAATTTTTTGATACGCCATTTGCAACGAGACACCTAATTTGGTCAATGTCAAAGTCAATCTTGATGGGTGATCAAAACATCTTTGAATAATAACGGAGTTACTCGTTAGATTTGAAATTGCTGAGCTCAAGTCGTCGGATTCGATACTCAAATTTGAATATAAATCTTTGGCATTAATTAGAACTCTCGTAAAGACGGGCCATGCTTTAACATGTAAACCTAGTAACTTATTTTCAGGTGTTTGCTCTGTTGTGAATAGGGGCAATTCAATTGGATTTGCCGAATTTTCTGCAATCTTTTGCTTCTGCTCACTCTCTGACAGATGAGAAATTGACTTTTCTAATTCATTGGATAATATATCAAGTATATTTCTATTGTTAATGTCATTTAAAATAGATAAAAATGGAGGATAAGATTCGATGATTCTCTTTTGCGCTTCGACAATGTTGAACATCAAGACTTCCTTTGCACTGTCAATCTCCTCCTCCGGCAACAATGTGGCGTATCTGATGGCGATGGTCAGAGATCTTAGAATGGCAAAATCAAACGACTCATCTCTAACAAGCGACTCGAAATCGTCTCTATGCGTGAAAGCATTCAAATAGCAGTCTGCTAATTCTTTATAGATCAGAATGGCCTTGCCGAATTGTTTTTGATGTTCGTACAATTCTGCAATACGAACACAGCAGGAAGTGTAACATGGCGTGATATGTTCCGATCCTTCGGAGTCTAACTGTTTGAGTGCCCTGATGTAATGTTGAATTGCTTCATCAATTTGTTTATTCGACTCAGCTTCGACCGCTTCACCGATGATATTTACAACCTCAGTCGATAAGGCTTCGGTATTTGGTGGCATCAACTTAGAAATTAAATCTGTTACGATTGTTGCCAGCGGAATCAATGCCAAGAATAAAAACGTGTAAGTTCTAAATTTGGATTGTTGCACTGTGTCATCGGGATTAACAGGCGGTGGTATTTTCGTACTTTCGGGTTCTTGTGGCTTGAATGGTTCCGGCGGCGTAGTTGTTTGAAAAAAGACGGGTGGCGGTACTGGAGACTCGGCATCCACTGTCACCGTTTTTTCTTTACTCAGTTCATTCTGAAATTGATTCAGTGATTTTTTGTTCTTGATGCTATCTAAGTTGGATTCTGATAGAAGTCTCACGTTTCTCGTTGCCACCAAAGGTTTCAATCTAAGTTGTCTGAATGTTCTGGAGAGCATGATGGATTGTTTGGATAGTTTGACTAGCACTCAATATTTGTGGCCGGGGTTTTCTTCCAGCAGCAATTATAATCTTGGCAATGGGAACAGAGAAAATCAGCAAGTCTACAAGAAGATAAACAGTCGGAAAAGAGGCCCTAGGTGTTGGTGAAGGAAGAGGGAGTGAAGATATATAATGTAAGATTGTCCACCCAAAAACAAAAAAAATGCTCAGCGCAAAACGGCAAATGGAGATATTGCTAGATCTTAGAAAGTTTAGCTTTAGCTGTGTTTTTGACTATCAGTGATTTAGTTGGAATCAATCTTTTAATTAGAGCACGGCATGTGTGGAAGATATGCGTTACCAATAGGGCCAGAGACGTTGACAGAGTGGTTTGCCAGACAAAATATTGAGGTAGAAAGAGTGGAGTATGCGGAGAAACGGAGCCAGCATCAATATAATATCGGTCCTACGTCGTATGTTCCGGTGTTCATCAAGGAACGGGTAAAGCAAGAAGATAGCAAGGAGAAGGGGAGATCGGAAAAGGGCAAATTGGAGTACATGAGATGGGGGTTTGTGCCCGATTGGAGTGTTGGAAAGGACGCCAAGAATCCCTACTCCATGTTCAACGCACGGTTTGAAAACCTCATGACCAATAGAACGTGGAAGGGCAACTTGAGCCATCGCTGTGCCATACCCGTGTCGGGATATTACGAATGGAAACACGACAACAAAAAAATGCCGTATTACGTGAAGAGAAAGAACGACGAGTTGATGTTTCTGGCAGGCATCTACCACCACAATCCTAAGCCCAGAGAGGGCAACAACCTTGGTGACGAGTGCACCGGTTCGTTCACCATCATCACAAACGACGCACCCGAGTGGCTCAGTTGGTTGCATGGCAGAATGCCAGTTGTGTTGAATCCAGCCGATGCGGGATTCAACAAGTGGCTGGACGGCAGCATGGAGCTCAACGAAATCCTGAAACCAGATAATCATCCAGAGCAGTTTGTATGGTATCGGGTGGACCCTGCTCTTGGTGATTCCCGTAAGGACAACAAAAAGTTTATTCAGCCTTGGCACGATCCATTGCTGAAGTTTTTCATCAAAAAGGAACCAAAAAGCCCCTTGGTTTCAGACATTCCATCCAAGTCCGAGATGGGCGATCTGGCAAACAATTCTAAGGACAATTTGGGGCCTTCTACCACGAGAGTAAAGAGAGAGAAGGAAGAAGACGAAGCTGAAGCTGAAGTTGAAGAGAAAAGAAACAAACGAGCAAGAAAATGAAATATTGTGAAAAAAAAAAGAAAAAGCAAAAAAAAAACTTAGTTGAAAAAATTTAAAATTTTTTTCTAGTAGTATAAACACCCAGAATCTTCTGCTTTGTGCAAAACCCAACTGATTGATACGGATAGTCCAATCCTATTCATTTTGCAGAACAAACAGGATGTCTTCAAACAGAGAAAACATAGTCATTGCTAGAAACCCTAGTGTGCCGACCCAAATTTCACCAGAGCAAAAATTTTGGAAAGGATTCACCAATTCTCAACTTGTCAAAGAACATAATGCAATCACACATATCAGTTTCGATCCGAATAGCCCACACGATTTTGCAGTGACGTCTTCAACTAGAGTTCAAGTGTTTTCTTCCAAGACCAGAAAAGTTGTAAAGAATTTCACCAGATTCAAAGATACGGTCTACTGTGGAGAATTTCGAAACGATGGTAAATTATTAGTGGCTGGTGATGCATCGGGTCTAGTTCAAATTTTCGATGCACACCATCCGAGGACACTATTGGTTACAATAACACCAAGTTCGCATCCAACACATATAACCAAATTCCATCCAACAATCAATACACAGTTATTGACCTGTTCAGACGATAGAGTTGCAAGATTGTATGATATTTCGCAATCCGCAAAACCGATAATATCCTTCAATAATCATGATGACTATATCAGATCTGGTATTTTCCTGCCATCATCACCAAACTTGATTGCAACAGGTTGTTATGACAATTATATACGTATATTTGATACTAGAGTCGGAGGCAACGACCCAATAATTAAATTTAACCAGGCATCGCCAGTTGAGGATATGCTTTCGAACAATGCAACAAATCTCTTGAGTGCAGGTGAAGGTGTTGTTAAATACTGGGATCTGGTTGCAGGTAAATTATCAAGATCCTTACACAATTTCAATAAAACTGTTACATGTTTAAGTAGTGCTGGTGACAGGGGCATTTTGATTGGTTCCATCGACGGTCATGTTAAAGCATTTGATACTACGACCCCTAACTGGGATGTTAAGTTCGGCTGGAAGTTTGGCTCAGGAGTTTTGAGTTGTGGCGTTTCACCCGATTTTAAGCATTTGGTCGTTGGTTTAAATTCGGGTTTATTGACTATTAGAACTAGAAAGAATTCAAATAATGAAAACGCAAATTCAGTATCATTCAATAACAATAAATTTAAAGCTGATAAATCCCATGCGTTTGCCAGATTTATGCGTGGATCTGATTTCAAAGGTGAAGGTGAGCATCACATTATTGATGAAAAGGTAAATCATAAAAAATTAAAGCCTTTTGAAAAAGATTTGAATGCATTTCGTTGGTCCGATGCCCTAAATAGTGCATTGCAAGATGGTATGGAAAAAGAATTCACCGTTACCTGTCTTGAGGAATTGAAGAAAAAAGGTAAAATTCGTATAGCATTATCCAACAGAGATGAAGGCTCTTTAGAGCCGTTATTAACTTGGTGCTTGAAATCGATAGATGATCCAAGAAATGTTAACATCATTGCTGACTACCTTATATGCATTTTGGAAATGTATGATGAGCTGATTTCCAGAAAACCTGTACTAGAAGAATTAATTTTGAATTTACAAAAGAAAGTTGATGTTGAAATCAAAAAGTCCCAGGATGCCGAACGTATAATTGGTATGTTAGAATTACTCAGTGCTTAATATTGTATATAAATATAAATAATTATATGTAAAACAAATTTACCTTCTACGTTTGAATCGACCGTGACCACCCCTATTTATTTTCAGACGAACAAAGTTATTCGATAGAGGATGCTTACCTTTATTTTTCGAATTACCCCCAACGTTTAGTTCTTTTTCTAGTTCTTGAATATTTTTACGTTGATAAACTTCTTCATCTTCTTCACCGTATTTATACTCATCGTCGTCTAGCAATACATTTTGATTCTGATAATTATTCTGTGGTTGCACCTGTTCTTGACCCACATCAGACTCAGGTTTTCTTTTACCACGAGATAGTGCATGGATATCAATTTCATCGAGTTCGTCAGTAAATGTAAGTTTTTCAGACTTCAATTTTGCACGTCTTGTTGAACGTTTTATTGTTTTGATCTTGTTACGTAGCTTGAAATGCGGATCAAATATTTGCTGTATATCGGTATCAATCTGATCATCGGCGTGATTATCAAGTTTATTTTCGGGTTGACTGATATTACTTTCATTCGTATCGATTTTCATCATCATTTTCATTTTCATTTCCGAATCCTCAACCAAACCAATATCAGTGTCCTCTTTTATTTCGACACTTCTGCTCATTTCACTCCCCTCTTCATCATCTATTAGCTTTTGCAAGTCTGTTAAATTTCTTTTCAATTTTAAGAAATCTTTATGAATTTCAAATAAACTTCGACCAGGTCTTCTGATTATCGGGCTTGGTTCATCATTGACGCTTTCGTGGGAAACCGATTTTTCAAACACTACTGGTTTCTCATGGATAGTAGAGACACCGTTTTTGCTCTCACTAGAATCAATGCTGTGCATTCGATTTTCCATATTTTCGTTAGAATCAGTATCACCATTTTCAGAATCATCACTCCATTCATCGCCAATTATGATCTCGTCAATATGATGTAAACTTGTCGATTGGGAACGGAGATATCTTGGTGTTTCCATAAGATCTGGACCTTTATTGCTTTTTTTTGGTGTTACATTGAAGTCCAATCTCCTGGATGATGATTCCAAATCTTTAAATCTTTGCTGGCCATTAGCCGACTTTGAAGGTGTCCTGAAAATTTCAGCACCATCTAAAGGTGGGTCCAAGTGATTGCCAATATCGGATAATTTAATGCCTAAATTCACAGCCGTGTTGGAGTTAGTTTTCATAGGGGATGTTTCAATTTTCTCAGGTGATGTTTGAATATCAAAAATAGTCAAAACCCTACCGTTCAATTGTGGAGTTGGACCTATTTCTGAAACCTGGACATAGTCTTCTCCTTCTTCTTCTTCTTCGGCCGAATAACGTATCTTTTCATCTATGGTTTCTGATTTCATATAATCATCATCATATTTCACAGATTCTTCTTTGCGTTTGACTGACTTTTTCTCAACTTTTCCTGTGTCCTTGGAGTCATCCAGCTTATCCAATTTATGTTTTAACATGGAATAGTAGCGGTTGATTTGATCTTCCATCTGCTTTCCAAACTCCTCCCCTCCTGGATTCTTTCTGGAGTCTAAATCATCATGACGCTTAATCAACTTCCGTAACTTATTATAAACAGCAAGTTTGGTTTCCACTGGACTACCACGTGGAACTGCTGTTCCCGAGTATGTTTTCAGTTGGGTCTTTAGCTGCCGAGAGTATCTCTTTAACAACAAATACTTTTCCGCATACCTATATTCAGACATCTCTAGAAATTTGACGGGCCAGCATAGTCTGAGTTGGCAAAACGAACATGCAACTTCATGAAAAACTCGGTGCTTCAAAGAGTTAAAACACGTAAAAAAAACATGAAGGAAAAACGAACCTGTTGAGAAAGTTCTGTTTTCTTATCAGGGTTTGACAGTCGGATTTGCACGGCACTTATTAGTGTTTCTATACGTGTATTTTTAACTATAGGTAAATATTATAGAGATAGATGAACCACAACTATATAAATAATAGTAGTAATAGACATGAATGCTTGAAAAGGTATAAACTATGTAGGGACGCCAACACTAATTCCAATCACGACCACCGTGCATTTGGTCATACAAATTATCACTTGAAAAAGCATCATAGATTTTCACCGAGCTCTTTTTGAGATACTCCAGCTGTGAAGGCATAAAGTCGTTACAGAGAGAGCCGACATCTTTTCCTTCAAAAGTCTTGAAGTTGACTTTTGTTTCACAAATATAATGGTTGATTGTACCCCATAAGAAAAGTTCCATATCAAACTTGTTACGTGGGAAATCTTCACCGATATTACGAATCTTTTTACCTTCCAGATTTTCGGTCCATTTCTTTTCCATGATTTTGAAAGGATCCATCTTTGGGTCATGGACATGGTAAAACATAGGATCCAATGCATTACCGGTGAAAACGTCGGTGAAATACTTGTTGTAATCATACTTGAACTCATCACCTTGCTCTTCCATATCCTGCCTCAAAGTTTGACGAGTCTTTTTCAGCAGCTCGAAATCTTCCAGCGGGTTGTACTGGACAATTGTGGAATGTTCCCAATTTGGTACATCGTTGAACCAACCGAAGAATTTTTCGGGTCTTTTGTTAACTTGATAATAAGGTAGACCATAGTAATTAGCTGCGGCAACAAACGTTTCTTTATCACCTTCACCTGCACCACCTTGGGATAATAGAGGATAGTACCCGTACGGGCCATCATAGTTATAGTAGAGGGCCAAGATCAGCGATCTGAAATGTTTTCTCTTATTAATCAACATTTCACCGGATTCGGTTGTCCAATCAGTCAGTGTTCCCGCACGATCATGATAAGGCACAGCAGTTGTGATATCATCACCTTGCTTATAGTTCAAATATTTTGTATTGACAAACACATCGTTCAAGTGTCTAACTGGATTCATACCGACTCGTGTACCTCTAATCTCGTAGAAATGAGGAGACGTGGTTCTTCTCCAGAAATCAGGCCAGGTGACCATTTGGTACTGGTCATAAAGTTCCGATTTAAACAGCACGTCGGGGTTCGAGACGGCATAGGAATCCGAATCCAGCAGGAATGCGTTTTCAAAGGATGAAGCCAACAATGCAAAGCCCTTGTACTGGTAGCCTTGGACATCGAACCCTTTCAAGCTCTCGCTGCTGAAAATCCGATACATTTCCACACACTTGGCGTTCAGCTTTGGCAAGATCTTATCGCAGAATTGGTATTCGTAGTCACTTGGGTGTGGCAAGAAGATTTCCACCGGTAGAGTAGAACCGACTTTTCTCAACATCTCGATACCCAACAAGGCGTACCAGGAATAGATACCACCGCCAACCATGACGTAACCATCTCCCTTGTAGAAATGTGGGGAGATGTTTGGGATGCCTTCAACGACCCTCTTGTGTTTCAGTTTCAAGTCGTCGACGAAGTTCTGGGGGAAGTCGAATTTTTCGTACAAGTCCTTTTCACTCAGCCTGTCGTTCGGGTCTTCGAAAAACAAGACGTTGTCGATGACGGGCTTACCGTTTTCCAGCACCATACGACGTTTCAGCGGGAACGAGAGGTGGTTGTTGGAGATCAGCTTGAGGATGTGGGAGAAGAAGCTCTGGAAGGTGATGTCGCCCTTGATGAAGTCTTCCGTTTTGATTTTGGCAAACGCCTCCTCGTTGGGGATGTCCGAGTCCGACAGCGGGATCGACCGGTCCTTCTCCTCGTGGTTTCTGTTGCCCACCTGGTTGTCGAGGTTGATCTGGTCGATCATGATATTTTCGTAGTACCCGCTGCCCTTCGAGCCGGCTCTGGCCTTTTCGTCCTTGTCCAGGACCTCCAGCGCCTCGTCCGACTCCTTGTTTTGCAACACGTTCAGCTCCGCCTTGGCCATGTTGCCTGTCGACCCGTAGTTCACGAGCCCGTCGTGGCTCTTGTCCAGGTACAGTTTTTTCAGCTGCTCGGCGTCGTTGAGAAGCGCCTCCTCCTTCAAGTTCACCTGGTGGGAGATCTGCACCGCCTTGTCCTCGTACAGCTTTTCGGCCTTTTCCGACTTCTCCTTGATGCTGTTGAAGTACGTGTTCATGCCCTCGATGTCGAACAGCTTGCCGATGATCGACTCGGGGCCGCCCACGCTGTCTGCCGGCCCCGTCTTCGTGCTCGTGCTGCCCACGTCGGTCTTGCCCGACTGCGACGCCACGGCGACAATCCCGTACAGCACCGACGCCAGCACTAGCACAAACACAAGCACCCTTCCCCGTCTCCTTTTGACTGTCATCATGATTCTCGACGCCGGGCCCAGCGCACTGCCCGAGCCCGTCCTATCTGCCGTCAACTTTTCCGGCATCACACTACTATCTGAATACTGCTTGATGCCACTGGCTGGTCCTGTGCAGAGTGTGTCTATGCTTGTTGTTCTCCAGATCAAAAGCCGCCTTCCTCTCTCTCTCTCTCTTCTACCAATACAACAACAACACACACACAGCCATTTCTCGACAACCTTTTCCTGTTTTTCCCTCTTTTGCCTTCTGCTTGTTGTTGTTGTTATGATGTTTTCGCGCCCTGCTCATTTTTCAGATTTTTCTTTGTTTTTGGCGTCGGATTGTTCTCTTAGGGAGAAAAAGGATGGTCTGTGAGAGTGTGTGTGCTGATGTATGTCGATACACAGAGACATCTGCTGGCAGAGAGAGAGAGAGAGAAAGAACGACCTCATTAGAACAGTACACAATTGGAGACCCGGCGAGCCGTGTGTAAAGAGAGAGAGAGATCCTAATCGTCCAGACAAGCCAGGCACCCATAGACACACAGACACGATGGGCGCAATCAAGTACATTCTGATAACGACGCTGCTGGCGTTCACGGTGCTGAACATCCTCTCGGTGAACATCTTCAACCCGTCGATCCACGACGCCAAGATCCAGAAGGCGTTCAAAACGGCCGCCGAGATCAGAGCCAAGGGCTCGATGAAAGACCCGAAACCGGCGGCAGAAGAACAGGCGGCACTCGTGATCCGGGACCACAACGGCAACGTCCAGACCAGACCGAAAGCAAAGGATATCTACTCGCTCTCGACCACGCTGGACAGACTGCTGTACCACTTCCCCTACAACATGCACGAAAAGGTGGAGACAAACATCTACCAGATGTGGAAAACGCTGAACACGGACACGGAACACAACAACTACCCCGCCGAGTGCAACGAGCTGATCCAGCGGTGGAGAGACGCCAACACCGACCACGAACACTACCTGCTGTCCCTCCAGGACGCGGAAGACCAGGTGGCCGACTCGATGAGACCGCTCGTCCCCGAGGTGATCGACGCCTTGCGGCTGCTGCCACACGACCGCCTGAAGTTCGAGTTCCTCAAGTACCTGCTCGTCTACCTCTACGGCGGGGTGTACGCAGACATCGACACAACCAACGTCAAACCAATCAAGCACTGGTACAACCTGAAAACCGTGGAAACGAAGGTCTGGCTCGGCGTCAACTCGGACAGCAACTCGCCTGACTGGATGGACCATTTTTCCCGCCGCCTCACCTTCGGCAACAACATCTTCCGTAGCAAGGCCTACCACCCGCTGCTCGCCAGGCTGATTGCCAGAATCACCTTCATCATCTTCACCCAGAAGGAGCTCATCAAGTCCATCGACTGGGAGGCCGAGTTCAAAAACACCGACGCCTCCGGCTCCGCCTTGATCCAGTTCACCGGCGCCTACGTCCTCACCGACACCGCCTTCGAGTACATGAACCATCTGAAAAACTACGCCTTCTTCACCTCGTTGAAAAACAGCGCCAACCAGGACAACATCCAGCTGGCCAAACAGGTTTTCGGTCCTCAGGTCGACCCTGCCCAGAAGTTCTCCTACAAGACCTTCACCATGCTGAGCAGCCCGGCCCAGGTCTACGACGTCGCAGTCTTGCCAAAGATTTCCTTCACCGGCTACGACTCCGCCCAGATCGATTTCTACGACGACAACGATGAAAAGAAGGGCTATGAGAAGTTCTATTACGGCCGGAGCAAAGACTTGACCGAGTGGTCCCCAAAGAGATTGAGGTTGGATTCCAACTAGCCCCCTTTCCTCTGTATGACATTTATAGTACACTCCCACTCGTCTATGTATCCATCTACATATCACCCGTGTTGGTCCCTACCCATTCTTATATAGTTGTTTCTAGTTCTACACAACATTTGTTATATTTGGCATCCGCTTGAAGATTTCATCGCTCCCTCTGGAAAGATGAATTTTGTCTCCAGAGCCTCCCTTCTTTCTCCTCTAGCATGCATCTAGATCTCTTCTGGTCTGCACCTTTGTTCCACCCGAGGCCACCTGTTCACCAGTTTCTATGGAACCATAGTGGGAATAAGTAGCTATGGTACTTGGCTGTTCACAATGCAGCAGGGAATAACGTCCGATCTATCAAAACACCTATCTTCATTAAGAAAAAATTCCAGTGGCAATGTGCAAAGATCCAGCATCACGTTACACCAGGATGACTTGGTTTCTTCGATTCCAAATCAAGCGTCGGCAGAGGAGCCGGTTGAGCATTTGTCCTTTGACCCCTTCGATCCTCAATCCTACCCCCAGGCTCTTATCACCAGTGGAATCGAAATGATCCGGATCACACGTAGAAAAAAACTACCTCGTCTATTTAAACTGAACATACCCTCCTTGACGTTGACATGGAATCCAAAATCGAACTCCAAAATAGATATAGATAAGATTCAGAGCATCAGAATTGGTGACGATGCCAAAAATTACCGTGAAGAATTCAATGTGTCGAGTGAATTCCATGATCTCTGGATCACAGTAATATACACCAAGACAACTACACATAGCACAACGTCAAATTTATGTAACGACTTGAAGGCGCTACATATGATTGCAACAACAAAGAGAAATTACGATATAATGTTGCAAACCTTGACCCTGCTGTTCAGGTGGTCCAAAGACCAAAAATCGTTGGCAAATTGTTTCAACATAGACGAATTTTCAACCATCAAATGGAACAATAAGATTAAAAAATCAAATAGCAGAGAAACCTTATCCTTCGATGACATTGTCAAACTGACTCTAGAGCTTCACATCTATATGAACACTTCATATTTGAAACAGTACTTTAATGAATGCGATGCCGATAAAAAGAACTCGTTGACCTTCCAGCAGTTTAAAAGATTCGTCTATAAATTGAGAAAGAGATCGGAATTCAACAAACTCTTCACTGACCTGGGCATCAGAAATGGCAAGATGTCTAAGTTGGATTTTCAACACTTCCTGGTAAATGTGCAAGATGAAAATTTCGACGATTCGTTGGTTGATACGATATTCGAAAAATTTTCGTTTAATAACAACAATCTATTCTTGACGCCTTCAAATTTGGCAAACTATCTTCACAGCAGTTATTCCAAACCTCTAGTGAATGAAGATAGTGAACCCAATTATTATTCTCATCCTTTGACTGATTACTTCGTTTCCTCTTCACATAACACCTACTTATTAGGAAAACAGTTTCACGGCAGTTCATCAATTGAAGGCTATATCCACGCATTGCAAAGAGGCTGCAGATGCATAGAAATCGATATTTGGGATGGTGAATTGAACAATCCCATTGTGACTCATGGTCGAACGTTAACAAACTCAATAGACTTTAGGTTGGTGATTGATATAATCAGAAAATACGCATTCATTGCAACACCATACCCGTTAATTTTATCGTTAGAAATCAAATGTTCAAAAGAGACTCAATCAAAATGTGTCTCCATAATGAAATCAATCTTTGGACATATGTTGCTTTCAAATTTAATTAACAGTGAAAGTATCTTGCCTTCACCCGAAGATCTAAAACATAAAATTTTGATCAAAGTGAAAAAATCAAATTTAACCACAATAGTTGAGCCTTTGAATGTAAGCTCAAACTCGAATTCACAGTCAAATCATTTGTCCTTTTCAACTTCATCCACTCAAAGCGATGATTTCCTATATAATAGCTCAAAGACTGAACCAGATGAAAATTCTTCTTCAGCAACTTCAACATCTGGCTCTTCGCCGGTCATTTCACCATCTGTTTCCTCATTTAAAAAATTGGTTTCACGGTCGTCCTCCAAAACAGACATCATCTCTGATTTGACATCGTTAGCCCCGTATTTGGTTGGGATCAAATTTAGAAATTTTTCATTGCCAGAATCTAAAACTTTCAATCATGTGTTTTCATTCAGCGATCGATCCTTGCTTCTATTATTGCGTGATAAAACCAAACTGCTGTCAATTCTAAAACATAACAGAAGGGGCATGATGAGAATCTATCCATCAATTGTTAGATTTAGATCTGATAACTTTAATCCAATTAAATTTTGGGAATTGGGCTGTCAAATGGTGGCGACGAACTGGCAAATATGGGATTGTGGTGAAGAGCTTTGTGAGTCTTTTTTTGCAAGTACAGGTTCAGATATCGGTTATAGTGGTTATCGATTGAAACCGAAATCATTAAGAAAATTTGAGATGGACGATACAAATGTTCAAATGGATAAAGAATTGATCAAATTAAAAAATCTTAATTCTTTAGTCTTCAAGATTGAGAAATCATTTGAATTGATTATTATATCCGGTCAGCAATTGCCTAAGCCAAAGGAGTTTTCAAATTTGGAGTTTTATACACCTTGGGTGGAATTAGAGGTTTATAATGTTAAGCCGATTCATGGCGAATTATTTCGTATAGGTAACACGAAGTATAAGAATTGTGATGTCCACCATCATAGAAGTAAAAACAAGGAAATTGATGACACTGGAGCTATAATGGATGAAGAGTTGGAAGGAAAAGGGGTCGACATGCAAAAGCTTAATGGAGGTACCATTAAATTGAACAACGTCGACGAATTGTCAGGAAACCCTAATTGTAATGTACTTTTCAAAACAAGATTGGCAGAAAACTCAGAAAATGCATTCAATCCAAGCTGGAATATTCTATGTAAACTAAAATATTTGACAAAGGAAAATGATCTATCGTTTATTCGAATTGTTGTCAAAACGTCGAGACCAAACAAATCAAATGTCATTAGTAAAGTGGGAAATGTTGTAGTAAAAAATTCAACTGACATAATAATTGCAAGTTGGTGTTGCAAAATTAGTGATTTGAAAAACGGCTACAGGAATATACCGCTAGGTGATAACAAAGGTGCACAGTTACTCTATTCAAGTTTATTCATTAAGGTTATGAAATAAACAATTTCATGTAAATCGATTATATAGAATTGAGATATACATATCTAAATATGGGTTTATGTTTTTAGAAGTATGACATAATATCGTCATCGTCAACGGCTGCGTTTTGTTGCTTTGTTGGTTCCTGAGTGAATTCCTTTGGTTTACCGGCCATTAATTCTCTTCTGACTTCCGGTCCTATTTCCTTGTGTCCACGTTGTCTGATCACCTCCATTAAGAAATCTCTTTGATCTTCGGTTATATCATTTTTATATCTTTGTGCAAATGCAAGAAGAGATTTATGCCAAACCAATGGTAATGGTGGTGCTTGTTGTAATTTCCTTTGTTGTGATATATCAATATCTGTATTTCCCAAGACGTCATCATCGTCATCATTCATTTCATTATCCAAAGAAAATGTAGACTTATTATCTGTGACTATACGGAATTTCATAAAATAGAAGACCAAATCATCGATTGTTTGATACGGTAGAGCGTATTTCTTCTCAATTAAAACTCTGATGAAAACCGTAGCTGCTGGTGAAAACTCTTGCTCTAACAACCACGACAATGCAACTGCAGCATGTTGGACTGGAACCGATGTTTTCTTCAAAACTGACGCAGCAATCATGGCTTCACGAACTGAACATTGATCTTCAACGAGTTGGAATAAAAATCCTTTGAAAAATGCAGCTGGCTTGTACAAGGACTTTTTCAACGCCCTGTAAATGTGGTAATTGAGTTTATGATCTTCACTTTCTTCAATATCTTGATGAAATCTTGGATATAGCACCAAGCTCACAAACTTTTCTGCTTTGGCAGCTGTCAAATTCGACACAAACAGCTTTGTTGCTTCGTAAACAGCATTTGGGGTCCATAATTCCGGTGCTGTGACATAAAGCAAATCTTCCCAATTTTTAATCGTTGGCAAAACCTTGAATAATTTTGGCAATTTACCATGTTTCCAAGCTCTCAAGGATTCCCCAACTTTCTGATAGGCTTCAATGACTCTAGGAGGTAAATAAACTCTGTCGGTATGTCTCTTACTAACGTCGTAATCACTTTCTTCATCTGCTGCAACATTTGGCTGTGCTTCCATTGTGGATGAAGCTTCGGCAATCTTTTCCATGATCTTATCGGCTAGATTAATTGGCTGAAATGGTTCGTTGTTACCTTGTTTTGCTTTGAAGAACATTTCGAACATGGCGATCTCTGACGGATTGAGGTCATCTTCACCAATATATTCGATTTCCTCTTCTTCTTCCTCCTCCTCGTCCACCTGATCATCCATTTCTTCGTTTTCTTCATCTGATTCATGGGAAACTAACTCGAACCTTGGTTTTGACGCAACTTGGTTGAAGTTTTCCTCGTCTTCGATTTCTTGCTGTTGTTCACGTGCAAGTTTAAGCACACGAGCCGATGTGGCTGCATCCAAATTGAACTCATCATTTCCATCTTCGTCATCATCTCCCTGTGTTCCCTTGCTTGCTTTCTTATAAACTTTGGCTTTGATTTCTGAAGACTTCAATTTTCCACCGGTTGCAGCAATATCCTTATATAGCGGAACGTGTCTTCCTTTATCTTTACTATCCTTCGTTGAAACTTTCCCCATTATTACTGTCTCTCTTATCTTGGTATACTTAGTGGTGATTACAGCTGCCAAGAACTCCTAAGTAGGGCAGAACATCAGATTATATCCAGAAAACCTATAACTATTCTTGGGGTCTATTTTGAAATAAACAAATGAAAAAAAAAAAAATTGGTGAAAAAAATTCTTTGAAAATTTGAAAAAATTCGCACAGCCTGGCTGATTTGATGATATGATCTTAAAAAATGTTTTCATTCCATTTTTGCTTGCCTACTTAATACACAAGTTGGTCAATAGCAGAATGTATCTCCTAACAGCAGAAGCACCGGCTACCAGTAGACACTATGGCAAGATTAGAAAGAAAAAGAAAGGCAACAGGACTCGTTTCTGAGGGTAATACGACCCCGGGTCCAACCAAGAAGGCTAAAACCGAGGCAGTTCCAGTGACAAAAAAACAACAACAAGGTCATCATCATAGTTTTGAATCGATCCGTGCTTCACGCTACAAGACAATCAACGAAACGGTGAAGGTCAGAACAGAAGCACTGGATGTGTTTGTGTGGGGTTCCGGCTCGATGTGTGAATTGGGCCTTGGACCGGATGCAAAGACCAAAGAGGTCAAACGACCAAGATTGAACGCATTTCTGAAAAAAGATGAGGTTGGAATTGTTGATTTTGCCGTCGGTGGTATGCACGTCATTGCATTGGATAAAGAGAACAATCTCTGGTCTTGGGGTACCAATGATTCGGGGGTATTGGGCAGAGACACCACAAGCCAAGGTGATAAAAACTTGAGAGATATGGACGCAGAAGACGATGACGATGAAGATGGTGATTTGAATGAGCTTGAGTCGACACCTGCAAAAGTGGAGGGGTTGCCAGCGGAATCGAAGATTGTCAAAGTAGCAGCAAGTGACAACTTGTCCGTGGTTCTGTTGGAAAATGGAGAAGTATGGGCATGGGGTACCTTCAGAAACAACGAAGGTATACTGGGATTTTCAAAGGATGTTAAAATTCAAAAACTTCCAACCAGAATTGAAGAGTTGGAAAATATTGTGTCTATTGTTGCTGGAAAGGACCATATCTTGGCACTGGACACAAAAGGTCTAGTTTACGCATGGGGTAATGGCCAACAATATCAACTTGGACGTAAAATTCTCGAAAGATCCATGATGTCTTCCTTAGAGCCAAGATCATTTGGTTTAAAAAATATTAAATTCATTGGCTCGGGTGAATTCCATAGTTTTGCTATCACGACAGCAGGAAAGGTCCTATCCTGGGGCTTGAACCAGTATGGTCAATGTGGTGTCGACATGAATATCGATGATGGTGCAGTTGTTACTAAACCTACCGAAATTAAGGCATTGTCCGACAAGGATATTGTATACATAACTGGTGGTGAACATCATTCGCTTGCAGTCTCAGCCAATGGTGAAGTGTACACTTTTGGAAGATACGATATGAAAGAAATTGGTATTGAGAAGGAAAAGCTGCCATTGGATGACTGTATAACTGATGCACATGGCAATGTGCGTTGTTTGCCAATTCCAACAAAACTTGAAACACTACCACTGATCAAATCAGTTGCCTGTGGCTCACACCATTCACTCGCTTTAACTAAAGATGGTTATGTTTATGCCTGGGGTTTTGCTGACACTTACGCAGTTGGTTTGGGTAATTTGGACGATGATGTTGAAAAACCAACTAGAATTGATAATACAGCAACAAGAGATCACCAAATTGAACTAATTGGCTGTGGTGGTCAATTCAGTGTCAGTGCCGGACGTAAGTTGGACGATGAAGAAAATGAAGAAAGACTTGATAGAATTGAAAAGTTCGAAGAAGAACATTGAAGAAAGAAAAAGTAAAATTCGGACACCTTATTTATATGTGCATATAATTTAAATCACATACTGCTATTCTCATTATTATTAGTTATGTTACTACTACTATTGTGATCTACTACTATCTACTTATTATATTTGTAAATCTGTATTATCGACTCTAACAAATAACCCATTATCAGTCATATAGTCCTTAACATCACTGACTTTGTATTCACCTCTATGAAACATACCAGCACCTAAAGCTGCATCGGTTTCAGTGTTTCGGAAAACATCTACAAAATGTTGCGGTTTACCGGCTCCTGATGACGCAATTACTGGAATTGAAACGGCTTCTTTAACCATATTGATCAACTCAAAATCGTATCCACTATTTGAACCGTCTTTATCGATACAGTTGAGTAAGATTTCACCAGCACCTAGATTTTCACACGCAACTGATAATTCCACTGCTCCCAATTCATGGACTTTACGACCACCTTGTGAGGTGACTTGGTAATAGCAGTATTTTTCATCATTAGGACCAGGTATTTCAGTTTCAATGGTTTTAAATTTGCATGTCTTTGGATCTTCGATATATTTTCTTTTTGGGTCCACAGAAATGACGACTGCTTGGACACCATAAGCTTTTGAAATGGTTTCAATTGGTGATGTGCCGGTACCTTGATTGTTGTTATTATAATAATCTTCGGCTGCACGTACTGCATCTGAACCGATTGAGACTTTATCGGCACCTGCGTTGAAATACATTGATGCAACTTCTAGTGCAGAATGCTTGGTTCCATCAGGATCAACTACATCTCTTATACCACCACCAACAGTCAGTGGCACAAAACATGTCTTTGCTGCTAGTCTTAAAACTTCTAACATTGGCAGATCTTTGACTGGGGAATTTCTGAACGAGGTTATATTCAAAAAGGTAACTTCATCAGCACCCTGTTTATAATACTTTTCTGCCATTTCAACTGGTTTTCCAAGGTTTCTGACATTTCCTTCATCAGACTTTTCACGGACATCGTATTGATCACCCTTTGTGACAACAAGATCGCCCTGGTCGTTCGTACGAACATCTAAGCAAGCAACAATTCTTCTGGTCAAACCGGTTTTCGTTTTTTCGACGTTGTTTGATGATTTTGCGGCAGAGATTGTTTCAGTCGAATATTGTTTACCCGTTAAGAAAGACTGGATAACCTTCAAACCTGCTGGACCTGATTTTTCTGGGTGGAACTGAGTTGCAAAAATGTTATTCTTTGAAACCGCCACAATAAACGTCTCATCGAAGTATGTACAGGTTGCTAGATCCCAGCCATCATCAACCAACTTGGTGATTTCTTCTTGTGAGCGGATGGCGGCATATGAATGAACAAAATAGTATGATTTACCCTCAGCAATACCAAAGAGTGCATTATTGTTTGAGCCGATAGCAGAGTCTGAAAATTTCAAGGTGATTGAATTCCAGCCAATTTGTGGAACACTTTTGGTTGTTGAATCAAACTTGTTCAGATCACCAGGTAAAATCGATAAACCTTTAATACCAACACTTTCTTCACTACCATCAAAGAACGTCTGTAAGCCAACACAAATACCCATCAATGGTCTACCGGATTTAATATAATCACGTAATGGTTCGATAAATCCACGTGAATGTAACTCTTTAACAAAATGGCCAAAGTTACCAACACCTGGTAGAATCAGTTTTTCACAGCTCTGTAATGCTGGATCAGCACCGTTGGTGATGAAAGAGACGGAATAACCTAAAGATGAGATGGCATTGGATAGGGATTGCAAGTTTCCCGAGTTGACATCAATAACATGAATCACTTTGTTCGTCATGGTGGTTCACAATGAAGTTTACTGTTGTTGTGTGAACAGTGATAATTCTCTTACACACTTTCTAGATACGGACGGTGCAGATTAAAGTATCTTCCCCTACAGACAGACAGGCAGGAAGGAATTCCGTTGTCTACTACTTCAGCTGGTGGTTTGCATTCAGGCTGGAAAAAAATCTGATTTAAAGAACATCGAGGGCTAAAAAAGTCAAATTTCACCCTCAATATTCTTATGAGTCAGAGAACACAAAAGAAATCAAAGGAAGATATAATATTATATTTTGACTTTATAATGTGATATATACCTATATATGTGTGTGTATATGGACAGTTGCGTAATAAGAAAGTAATAAGAGAATGATATGAAACATATTTTTGAAAGAAAAGAGTTAGAAAAAAAAAGGAAAGAGTATGAAAAAAGAAAACACTTGAAACGGATTGTACAGTGTAAAAAAACTATTTTTTAAGAGCTCTTCTTGCCTTGACAGCAGCTGATAATTCTCTAAGCATGGTTTCAGTTGATGGGAAGTTGACACAGGCATCAGTAACACTGACACCGTATTTAAGTTGGGAGAGATCTGAAGGAATCTTTTGGTTACCTTCGTTGATGTTGGATTCAATCATAACACCGATGATCTGGTCTTCACCGTTGGACACTTGTCTGGCCACCTCACTACACACCTTTGGTTGATTACGGTAGTCCTTGTTGGAGTTACCGTGGGAGCAGTCGACCATGATCACCTTGCCCTTTGGCAGTTTTTCCTTGGCTTCTCTGACGGAGTCGACGTCGTAGTTGGTACCCTTCTTACCACCACGCAAAATCACAAAACACGAGTCGTTACCCTTGGTAGTGATGATGGCAGCCAAACCGGACTTGGTGACACCCATGAAGTGGTGGGAGTTGTCGGCTGCTTGGATTGCGTCGATGGCGACATTCAAGGTACCGTCGGTACCGTTCTTGAAACCGATTGGGAATGAGAGACCGGACGCCAATTCTCTGTGAAGTTGGGATTCTGTTGTTCTTGCACCAATGGCACCGAACGACAAGCAGTCACTGAGGTATTGTGGAGACGTCGTGTCCAACATTTCCGAGCCGATCGGTAAGCCCAAGTCGGTCAAATCGACAAAGATCTGTCTTGCCAAACGTAGACCCTTGTTGATATTGAACGAGCCGTTTAAATCTGGATCGTTGATTAAACCTTTCCAACCGACGGTTGTTCTTGGCTTTTCGAGATATGCTCTCATCACGACCACGAGGTCGTCCTTCAACTCCTCGGCCAAAGGCTTCAACAGGTTAGCATATTCCATTGCGGTTTTTTGATCGTGCAACGAGCATGGGCCGACAACCACCAACAAACGGTCGTCCTGTTGCTTGACAATAGCAGTTGCATCTTTACGGCCCTTGATGACGGTCTTAAGGGAACTTTTGGTTGCTGGGATTTCCTTGATAAGCAATTCTGGAGAAATCAATGGTTCGTTAGCAAGAATACGCAAATCATCGTATTCTTCTTGTGGTGGAACAGCTGAGTTGGATCTTGAATCTGACATCTTGTGAATCTGTGTGGTTATCTCAAGTATCTAAGGAATATGCAGATGAAAAAAAATGGGGAATGAGAGGAAAAAAACCTACAAACTTCTGAATGATAAAAAATCTAACTAGGCCCTTTAGATGAAACGAAGAAAAGTTCAGTGTAACAAACGGAGGAGAAAGGAGAAGGAGTAGAAGAGAAAATTAAACGGGAGGGAGAAGAGAACAGAGGAACAGTGATCAAAGCATAAATGGGATCCGGGATAATAGTTTAATGTGAACAGCAAAAAAAAAAAGAAAAAAGAAAAAAAAAACATAATAGTAGAAGATGACATAGTAATAATGTCAAAAAATGCCAGAGACATTGTAAGAGTCACCTCTAACATCAACATCACCTATGTCATGATATTTCCAAAGTCCTCACCTACTAATCAAAACCGCCCAATATCCAAACTAAAGGTAATATCTCTCCAAAGTATTACTCACTCCACTATTAGGTCCCCTCTCTATGGACAATTCTGAACCCGGAAAAACCTGTGCGCCTTTCAATTTTTCAATTTTTCACTTCCTCGACTAAAATTTATTTTAGTGCTGTTTTTGGAAAAACTGGAAAAATGTACAAATGAAAAAAACAAAAAAAAGAAAAATTTTAAAAGAAAAAAAACATCACGTGACATGGGATCACGTGGTGTAAAATAATCAAGGGTCTTTTTTTTTGTTTGTTTTCTCTGTTCTATGCTGAGAGACATTATGATATCATTAGAGACACGGAGAGAGTAGCGTGAGAAAGTCGGTTAAGTGACTTTTCCGATGAGGGAATTTCAATAGAAAAGGAAATAAGGGAACGCCGAGGATCTCATCTGAGGATATCCGAGAAAAGGGATTCCATGTAATTTTTTGCTTGAATTAGTACACACTGTGTGTCATTATGTCCGAAAGTACTATGGATGAGGGCCCCAAGATAGTAGAAGATTAACTAGAAGGGCAAGAACAGGCAAATATGAAATATATGCCACTAGATAGGGAAGAGTCGGATTCATCATACGAATCGAACTCAGATGTACGTTCAAACAGGACGATTTTTCAAAGTAGCAGTAAATCCGATGATTCCGAGGATGGGGTGGAGTTGGAAGAAATGAACATAGAACATGGGCAAGATGTGGATGATCAGTTCAACAGCATGTCCGCCGATCAGAACGGTTCGAAGATATGGAGTTGGCTAAAGGCCGTATGGAACGGACCAAAAGTAGCATCCGATGAAGCGGACCATTTTGAAAACAGCCCAATCTTGTACAACATAAATAGGGTACCGATTTTGATCGGTGAGAGATGTGGCCCCGTTCAGAAGAAGGTGATATTACTGGTGTATTTTCTGGTCTTGTCCGTGGCTACAAGATTGCTCTATCATCAGATTTTGTTTACAGTGCCACAGGTGGACAACGTTGAGTTGCTCAACCTACCGTGCGGCCGTACCACGGAATTCTGGCTCGGAAACGACGACCAGTGTGGATTGAAGGGTGAGAAATGCATGGAGCCGTTCAATGAACATAAAGAGGTGCTGGTCAGATGTCCCGCGTTTTGCAATGGCGATGGATTGGCGTATAGCGTGATCCGCTTTGGTAACGAGAAGGTCCATTACGAGCCGTACATCGTGAAGTCCGTGGTGCAGCCGGACGGCAAACCGGTCTACAGGGCAGACACGTTTCCCTGCATTGCGGCGTATGAAGAGGGGCTCATTGGCGGGCTGTTTGGCGGCTCGTTTCGGATGAAACTCGCCGACGCCTTTCCATATGACTACGCAGTTGACGAGGACCACGAGTCGGGCCACTATTTCAATGCCAAGTTCCCGGCCAGCTTCACCTTTGAGAAGATCGACTACAGGGCAGTGGAGACCTCTCAGAACGTCCTCGACCTGACGTTGGTGGCGATTGTGGCTGGCGTGCTGGCGAGTGTGTCGATTGCCCTGTTGAGCAGCAGCCACATGGTGTTCTATTTCACCAGTTACGGGGCCATTGTCACCACGGTCGTGTTGGCGTGTGACACGCCCATCGTTGTCAAATTCGACGAAAACAAGCTTGGCGGCGACAACAGCGCCTGGTCGTTGCTCAGCATCTACTTCGAACGGCTCGTTCCTCTGACGCTGGCTGTGGGGCTGCTGTGGCTGGTGATGGGCAAGTACACGTTTCACGGCACCGGGTTTGTGCACAGGGCGCTTTTTCTCCTTGGCTGCTGGGTCACGGGCCTGCTCAACCTCACCTTTGAGAAGCTGCCCATCGACCGGTTGATCTGGAGCGACATCCGGCAACAGAAGGGGGGTCTCGTGTCCTTTTTCTTCATTGTGTCCATCATTCTGGGGTGCACCGTGGTTCAGATCCGCCAAATCTGGAGGGCGGGGTGGCTGCGGCGGGCGTTTGGCATCTATCTGACGCTGCTCGTGGCGCTCGTCTGGGTTTCCACGGGGTGTGGCGGGCTGCTGGAGCAGGCCGCCGGGGACGGGGGCAGCGGGCTGGTGTTTCGGATGCACCACTGGGTGCTGGGGCTGCTGCTCATCTACGGGTGCAAGACCCGGTGGGTGGGCAGCTACCTGATGCACGGTCTCTGCTTGGGGCTGCTTGTGAACGGAGTTGGCAAGTGGGGGTTTGCCAGTGTCTTTGAGCTGGAGAGGGGTGTGTCGAGAGATCCCAACGCTGTGCCACGATCGATTCCTCCTCCCCTTGGGGTATTTTACGATAAGCACAATGGAGCCATCCGGGTGCTCCTGGAGAGTGCTGGTGGGCCCGAGGAGGGTGTCCACGGTTCCCCCGACGGAGGCCTCCACAATTACCACATCGACAGATACAGGTTTCTAATCAACGACGTCTTGATGTACGATGGTATTAACGGCACCTTATCGAGCCTCGAGTATGGCGAGGACTACCACGCCAACGACTCCCTCTATCTCAGAGTCTCCGTGTGTGGTATTAATGACCAGAATCAGGCGGACTGCAGCAATTGGAGTGAGCCGAGCCTGGTAATACTATGAGAGACATCCGTCGGAAGGGGCACGGGCGTATCCTGTGGTGTGCGGCAGGAAAATATGGGCAAACGAGCGTCTTTGTGTCGTTTTTTTTTCTTTTTTTTTTCCGTTGAACAGAATGGCGCAATCATTCGTATATGTGGTAATTGTCCACTTTTGAATTTTTTGGTATTTTTTGCATTGGGTGTGTGGTATTTTTTTTTTTGATCGTCACGTTTCAGCGAATTAAAAGTGAAAATGCCGTGATAATAGAAGCAGAGATAGCCGAAAGAGATAAGAATGAATATAATGTCCTGATCTCATAGACGTAAACTGGTTGGAAGTTTGGATTGTGTGCATGGTGTACGGTACAAAGGTAGATAAGAAATCCAGGATTGATGTGTCTTGGTGGATGTTTGGACCATTCCACTAGGAAACTATACAATCTGATGCTCAGTAGCGTAGACGAAGAATAATAAGAGACGAAAAGGGAAAAATTTTTATTTTTCATTCTTGGTTCTTGGTTATACTGACACTTTTCTTTATCTTGTCTGTGGGATCTTTCAGAAATAGATAAATAGAGACAAGTTTCTGCTTGGAAAATCCTGGAAACTCAAAGCAAAATCTTCTCTGGGCTCATCCTTTTCGGCTTTATTCCACCAAAGGCTTCTTCTCACAACAGCGAAGTTCACCAACAGTACAGATAGCATACCATCCAAAACCAGAATTGGCTCCCCCTAGTTTTGTTTTTGTCTTAGAATCATCAGTCGGCTTTCGTATTTCTCTCTCGTGTTCTGCTGAAGTTGTCACACCCTCAGTCACAGAATCAAAATTTTACAAAGAATCCCCATTGCAGTCTAGGCCAGGTCACAGCTTATCCCCATAGACATCTCCTGCTTCCCTTCACTGACACAAACTACAGGTCACAATGGAAAAAAACAATTACACGATCCACGAAAGACACACAGGATCACCATTAAACGGCGGCGACATCGAAATGAAAGACTCAACCAAGGAAATCCCGGTGGTTTCCGTGGCCGTCTCAAACGACTCGGATAATGGCAAGTATAAGGACGCCGGCGCAGAAAGCGAGTTCTTTTTGGCCCGCTGGTTCAGGTGGATGGAAATCGACGGCACACAGGGCTTCTCGTTGTCCCAGCTGTTCTTGATCAACTACGACTTGAAGCCAATCGAAAAGGCCCGTAGGAAATGGCACTGGTACCATTTTGTGTGCTTCTGGATTGCCGATTCCTTCAACATCAACACGTGGCAAATCGCCGCAACGGGTGTCCAAGCAGGTCTATCGTGGTGGGTGACGTGGATCACCGTCTGGATAGGTTACGGATTGTGTGGTTGCTTCGTCACGGCCTCGGCAAGAGTCGGTAACGCGTACCACATCTCGTTCCCAGTGTCATGTAGATCGTCATTCGGTATTTGGGGCTCGTTGTGGCCCGTCATCAACAGAGTGGTCATGGCATGTGTCTGGTTCGGTGTGCAGTCCACCATCGGTGGTAACTGTGTCGAATTGATGTTGCGTTCGATTTTCGGTAACGATTTGGACACAAGAATCCACAACACCTTGTCCGGTAACATAACCTCATTCAAAATGCTCAGTTTTTTCCTCTTCTGGTTGTTCCAATTACCCTTCATCTACCTGCCACCACACATTGTGCGTCACTTGTTCACGGTTAAGGCGGTCCTGTGTCCAATTGCCGGTATCTCGTTCCTCATCTGGACGTTGGTCAAGGCCGACGGTGGTGGACCAGTCATCCACCAGGGCTCCACAATTTCAGGCTCGGAATTCGGCTGGGCCTTTGTCAACTCGGTCATGAACTCATTGGCCAACTTCGCCACCTTGATTGTCAACGCCCCAGATTTCTCCAGATTTGCAAATAAGCCAAAGGCGGCAGTTTGGTCCCAGTTTATCTCGTTGCCAATTTGTTTCTCAATCACCTGTCTTATTGGTATTTTGGTCTCCTCAGCCTCCACCATCTTGTACCACGAAACCTACTGGAACCCATTGGATGTTTTGTCGAGATTTTTGGATGGATATTCCAGAGGTGACCGTGGAGGTGTTTTCTTGATCTCGTTTGGTTTTGCCATTGCCCAATTGGGTACCAACATTTCTGCAAACTCCTTGAGTGCTGGTACCGATATGACTGCGTTGCTGCCAAAGTATATCAATATCAGAAGAGGTGGATTTATTTGCGCAGCCATTGGTTATGCGATCTGTCCTTGGAATTTGATGTCCTCATCGTCGATGTTCACCACCTACTTGAGTGCCTACTCTGTTTTCCTATCTTCGATCGCTGGTGTTGTCTTCTGCGATTACTACATTTTGAAAAAGGGTTTGCTTACATTGCCTGAATTGTACATTGCCAACAATTCCTCCTGCTACTTCTATTCCAATGGTGTCAATTGGAGAGCTTATGTTGCGTACATCTGTGGTATTTTGCCAAATATCGTTGGTTTCGTCGGAGAAACCAAAACACACAAAGTCCCAATGGGAGCAACTTATGTTTATTACTTCTCTTTCTTCACCGGTTATGCGGCAAGTAGTGCAGTTTTGTTGATTTTAACCATTCTCTTCCCAATTAGTGGATTACCAGATTGCAAGATTTTCGAACTCAAGTTTTTCGAGGAGTGGCAAGAAGTGGAAGATTTTGATCTTCTGTTGAAAGAGATGAATCTGGATGTCGACCAGGGATCTTCTTCAAGTGTGGAGAGAGATTACACTGTTCAATCCGGTGAAAAGGTTTGAAATCTTCGTATGCATACTTCCCCCTTTGTTACATTGCTTTATATATATATTGTATATATATATATTTCTTACGTTCTTAACTTTTTAAGTAATTTTATTATGTTCTGTTATTTCTATTCTCATATATATACTCTATTCTTATCGTATCATTAATAAATTCTATATTGTATTCAACCGATATATATATATATATGTTTATAAATATATCTATATATATAGAATTTAAACCACGCGTCGATCGGCGTTATTTATTTTTCTTTTCACTTGCTAGTTTGTTTGTTTTTTTGCAAAAACATCCACGGCAAAATTTGACAGATTTCACAGTAAATTGGAGAAGTGGAAAGAAAAAGATATGGAATAATCTTTTTGTCTTTTTGTCTTTTTTTTTTTTTTTTTTCGAGAAAGAAAAGAAGAAAAAATGAAAGTGTACGGGCGGGTAATCAGAGGTTGAAAAATTTACATAATTGGAATGGTTGTATATAGTTAGGGTTTATTTTATTTTTTTATTTTAGGATATAATAGGAATCCTTCTTTCTTTTGGGAAACGGAATCTCATACGTAACGAAAAGAAGTTTATTTTTGGAAAATCTTCTAGAAGGTATCCATCGATAAGTATTGAATCAATAATCAAACATGCCACCAAAGAAACAAGTTGAAGAAAAGAAGATTTTACTAGGTCGTCCAGGTAATAACTTGAAGTCAGGTATTGTTGGTTTGGCCAACGTTGGTAAATCGACCTTTTTCCAAGCAATCACAAGATGCCCATTAGGTAATCCAGCCAACTATCCGTTTGCTACGATTGAACCAGAAGAGGCAAGAGTGATTGTCCCATCTCCAAGATTGGACACCTTGATGGAGATGTACGGTAGACCAAAGAGAATGCCAGCATATATCACCATTTACGATATTGCAGGTCTAACCAGAGGTGCCTCCAAGGGTGAAGGTCTAGGTAACGAATTTTTGGCCAATATCAGATCGGTCGATGCAATCTATCAAGTTGTCAGATGTTTCGATGATGCGGAAATCATCCACATTGAAGGAGATGTCAACCCAGTTAGAGATTTGGAAATCATCAGTAACGAATTGAGATTGAAGGATATTGAATTTGCAGAAAAACATCTGGAAGCCGTCGAGAAGATCACCAAGAGAGGTGGCCAGAGTTTGGAAGTGAAGCAAAAGAAAGAAGAGGCAATCATTGTCCAAAGGATCATCGATCTTTTGAAAGACGGCCAAAGAGTTGCAAACCAAAACTGGAACGCCAAGGAGGTTGAAATCATCAACTCGATGTACTTGTTGACTGCCAAGCCATCCATCTACTTGATCAACTTGAGTGAGAGAGATTTCTTGCGTAAGAAGAACAAGTGGTTGATCAAAATCAAGGAGTGGGTCGACGAGTTCTCTCCTGGAGACACCATCATTCCATTGTCCGTCTCTTACGAAGAGAGATTATCACACATGGAGACCGATGAAGAAAGAGAGGCTGAAGAAGAGAAGATCGGTGCCAAGTCCGTCTTGCCAAAATTGATTACCTTAATGAGAAGCAAGTTGCAATTGATTTCCTACTTCACTGCTGGTGAGAAGACCGAGGTGAGAGAATGGACCATCAGAGAAGGCACCAAGGCGCCACAGGCGGCTGGTGTTATCCACACCGATTTGATGAAGACCTTCATTTTGGCCAACGTCATGAAGTTCGACGATTTGGTGGAATGTGGATCGGAGGCCCAATGTAAGGCGGCTGGTAAGTTGATGCAAAAGGGTAAGGACTATGTTGTCGAAGATGGTGATGTTATATATTTCAGAGCAGGTGCTGGTAAGAATTAGGTACGTGGTCACGGCAACTGAATTGGTTGTTCTGCTAGGAACTAATTGTATCACAGGGAGATGAGGCACAGACGGATCGAAATGTGAAGTCGCCACTCGTTAGACGTTAGATGCTACTGCTAATTGTTTATATATAGTACTTTATAATCCTTAATCCTTTATCCTCAATCATGACCTCTAATCCCAACCTCTAGTTCTTAGCCCGAACCACATGTGGTCGGGCACAACAAAACAAGTGTCGTGAATGACGGTTGCTGTCACGTGATTGGAAAACCGTGCAGTTCTGCGACATCCCGCTAAACTTACCAGTAAGAGATAAAGTAACATGAGGGCGTATTGAATGTTTTTAGATAATTTTCACAGATGGTGTGTGATACGAAAAAAAAGATACACGCAAAAGGGAATATGGATTAATATAGAGGTGGGTTCTGTATATTCTTCTGTGGTTTGGGTATCACAGAGAGAGTTGTATACTTCGTATCAATCTGTAGAAAAACAAATACCAAGAATGTTATTAAGCAGATTGAACAGAAGAACCCCTGTTGTTTTCAACGCCAGTATCAAAAGATACATGGGATCCACCAGAGTCTTGTTGGATTCAAACGGCAACCAAAACCCGAAGGAAGCAGAACCGATCGAGAGTAAGAAAAAGGTGTATTCCAGACGTCCACTGTCGAGTATACCGATTGGCTCGGAAGAGTACTCCTCGCAAACCATCAAAAAGAAACCGGTTGAATACTTGTCGTGGAAATCGTTCTTGCTGTTCTTGACAGTGGGAGGTGGATTGACCTATTTGTTCCGGTCGGAAAAGGAGAAGCTACAGCTGCGTAAGGAAGCAGAGGCCAACAGAGGTGTCGGTAAACCACTCATCGGAGGCCCGTTCAACCTGATCACCCAGGATGGCGAGCCGTTCACCGAAAAGAACCTGCTTGGTAAATTCAGTATAGTGTACTTTGGCTTCACCCATTGTCCCGATATCTGTCCGGACGAATTGGACAAACTCGGTTTGATGCTGGACGAGTTGGAGAAGAAGAACGTCAATTTGCAACCGATCTTCATCACCTGCGATCCGGCCAGAGACTCCCCGGAAGTGTTAAAGGAGTATCTGTCTGAGTTCCACGCCGGAATCGTTGGTTTGACCGGGGACTACGACGAAGTCAAGAAGTGTTGCAGAAACTACCGTGTCTACTTTAGCACTCCAAGAGACCTCAAGCCGGGCGAAGATTACTTGGTTGATCACTCCATTTTCTTCTATTTGATGGACCCGGAAGGTGAATTCATCGATGTTCTGGGTAGAAACTACGATGCCGAAGGGGCCGTCGAAAAAATCATCAAAGATGTTAGAGCTTATGAACCAAAGGAAGTTCGTGATCGTAAGAAAGATGGCTTTTTAGGCTGGCTATACAAATAGTGTTCCCCCATTTGTGCTCCTTGTAAATACTTCGATCTATACATATATATTTAGATAGATATATTCTGGTTAACGTCCCTTGACGAAACAAATAACTTCTGATAAAATATTCGGTTCAAGTATCGATAAAATAAGAGTATAAAAAAAAACACTCAAATACGAAAAGCCATTTTCTGCTTTGGTTCAATTTTTTATGGTTTCCATTTGCTTTTAATGTTTTTTCCAATCTTGTATATCTGATTGTTTTCTTTTTCTCTCTTTTTTTAGAAAAACTACCAAGCTGTTCTTGCTCCTTTGCCTTCTAAGGTCTCTGTCTCCTCCTTCAGACCAATCCTTATATTGATTGATACGAAACAAATACATTGTTATTTATCAAAGATACATCATGGTAGGTAGATATGCAACATAGCATTTCCGTGCACAGAAAAGTAAACACGTGCAAACACGTGCAAATAGATCGAAATACTAACATCCATTGGATAGGTTCTATTCAAACGAAAACAAATTTCACTTTTGCCACCACCATTGCTACCAGCGGATGCAACTCCATCGACCCCTGTATGGATCATACCGGAAACTGGAGAATGGTTTTTAGAATATGAAGATTACTTGAACAGGATGTCCTTCTATAATGTCAAAAAATTTGTTTGTGAAACCAGTGGCAATTCCAACTTCACCTTTTTCGAAGCACTGAAAGTGGAGCATAACGAGTTATTCTCCATGCAGTCGAATTTCCCCGAACCCGTCAAGGAACCGATTTTACGACATGTATCATTCTCAACAGTGCCACGGATCGACCTATTGGTGGACCAGGTCTATTCCAAATTCAAAGACGATTATTTTCCCGGTGATAAGGTCATTGTTAAATATACTGGCGGTTATAGAGCTCATGGTGTTGTGAAAGAAAAGGTTGTGTTCAATTCCAGGATGGATTCAAACGGTATCCTACAGAGGCCTTTCATCACCTACAGAATATATTTGCCTGCAGACCAAAAAGAGATTGATATTGAAGATGCCTCTTTGATTTACCGTGAAAGAAATCGATTCACCAAATCTTACGTTAAGACCTTCTTGAAAATGAGTTTGGTGAGGTCTAACAGATTGGGTGCCCCTTGGGTAATCCGTGATGAAATTGCCAAAAAGTATAAAATTTCTTTGGATTGGCCTTCCCATTTGAAAAAATTCGATACAGAGTCGACTGCAACCAAAAAGACGCCAAATAAAATTTCCATTTTAAATGATGATGACCATAATTCGTTCAATTATGGCGTTGCTAATGGTGGCGACGATAATCCTTCCAACACTAGTGATACTATGACTGGAGACCTTAAAAATGATACAGAAATTAATTATGAAACCAAGAATCAAAAACAGCTGCTTTCTAAAACCAACTCGAATTCAACAAAAGTGTCGGAGGATCAATCAGCCGAGAATAACGCACAGATCAGTATCTTTAATAGAAATGAAAATTCAATTGATTATGGCATGAGATCCACTCGTGGATTTTCTCATACTATTTTTGAAAATTTAAAGGAAACCCCACCAACGCAAGATGATCTATATCAAAAGTGGTGTCAACATTGGTATGAAATTTTAAAACGTACAACTGCTTATTTCGAAGATATGCAATCAGAGGATCGTGCCCGTGACAAAGTTTTGAAGCTTTTCCAATTTATTGGAGTTAAAATAGTTGATAAATTTGACCCAAATAATACACACTTTATTATAACTCGACGTCAATTTTCTTTAAAGGAAGTATACCAAGAATCGGATCCATTTTATTATGTTCATATTAAAAGAATTAAAGTTTGGCATTATGAAAAATGTCAAAGATTTTTCAAAAGTATAAAAATTTCAAACCGAAGAATATATCAAATTGCAAAGCAACAGGCAATCAACAAAACCAATAATGGAATTGAGTCATTGGCAAATATTGATGATTCTGGAAATTACAAAAACGATAGTGATAATAACATTGATAACAATAATGAGGATCATAATAACGCTAACGATGAAGATGCTGATGGAAATAAAGGTAATAAAGATGTTAAAAATCCTAATTTTGTTAGTATTGCTCCTGCACCTTCCAATAATGATTCCCAAAATGATAAAACTACAGATAAAAGTAAGACTAAAGAAAAGGGTAAGAGTAGGAGTAAAGGAAAAGCAAAATCTAAAGCTAAACATAAATCTGATAATGACAATGATAAGAATGAAGAAGAGAAACCAAAGAAAAATTCTGATACAGATATTAAAAGTGAAAATTTGAAATCCGATGAATCTGAAAATAAAGCTGATACCGCAGCGAAGGAACCATCCAATGAGAAGAAAGTCAATAAAGTTGTAATCATGGAAGATTTGTTACTGCCTGCAAAACCGGATATGATAAAACCAAACTGGAAAGTTCTTGCAGGTTTTGAAAAGTTGCCATTTGATTATGAAACTTCACCAATCTCGATGTCAAATTTGCTTGAAGTTTGGATCTTTTTAAATATGTTTCATGAACCGTTTGTGATTGATACATTTACATTTGACGATTTTATTTATGCGTTGCAGTGGAAAGATTCCACACAACCATGTCCATTACTACTAGATATATTTTGTGCATTATTAACATGTATCATGAGTAAGGACGGGGAGTTATTAATCACATTACCTGTTGCTGTTGAATCGGAAATAAAGCAAAAAGAGAGAGAAATAAAGAAGAAAAAGTTGATGAAAGAAAAGGAAAAAGAAAGGAAAAACAGCATTAAGCTAGAGAAGGATGTGATAAAGTTAGAGGATGATAACGAGAATAATGGTGGCGATGGCAATGACAACGAAGAAGAAGGTGATAATGAAGACGATGATGATGAAGATATGGATGTCGAGGAAGAAGATGAGGAAGAAGTGGAGGAAATTAATCATAATGCGTATTCTATTCTAGACTATAAAAAACGGTCATGGCGTGAGCGGCTTCAGAAAAGAGATTTTAAGAATGGTAGTTGGTTAATCATTCTACTCGGTGTTTTTTCCATAACTGAATTTATTCCCGAATTTAAGAAAGAGATTGTCAAGATATATGAAGCCCTATCACCGATTGACGAGATCCCAACACCTGAGAGGTTGATGATTAATTTCTATGAAAATGTTAATGCAGTTGGTAGGATTTCAATTTTATCGATTTTGATGAATCTCTTACTAAATGGTAGTATCATTAGAACTCAAACTGATTATGTTGTTGAAAAGGCAGCATCTTTGAGACGTGAAAAGATTGAAATTCAAAAAGACCTTAAAAGTAAAATTGAGGCTGCTCATATAGCAAACAAAGATTTACTTGAATCACTAAGGGCAATCGATGTCAAGGAAATTAAACAGCGACTTGATAATATTGAACTGGAAAGCCTCAAAAGTGAGACCGAAAAGGAAAAATTTATTGAGAATAGGAATAAGGGCGGTAGACCAACGCAAAATAGTTTACCGTCCGAACCAAGCCCATTAGAAAAGGCGGTTGCTGCCGGTCACCCCGAGTTTTTGAAATTATTAAATGTTAGATCTGAGAAGATTGAGGAGGTTGAACGTCTCAAAAAGCGGAAACTGGAAATCGACAGAACATTAGTGGAATTGAACTGTCAACGAATCAGATATTTGGGTAGAGATAAATATTACAATAGATACTGGTGGTTTGAAAGAAATGGATTACCGAATCTTGGTGGTAATAAAGATGATGATGATGATGATGATGAGAATGATGGCGATGATGAGAATGATCACAGTACTGAAACTAATTCCGATAAAAGTAATGGAAATGGAATCACCACTGATGAGGTTAACTCCACCAATGGGAAGGATGATGATGACGATAATGATACTGAGTATAATTCAGAAACTTATCTGATGGGTAGAATTTGGATTCAGGGTCCAAGTGATATCGATATTTTACATCTTAAAGAAGATGCGGGTGCCGGGTTTGAGAGAAAATGTGTTGAAGAAGGTGATAAGCTATTAAATAATGAGCGTGATTGGGTTTACATTGATGAAATTGAGGATTTTGAAAAGCTCATTCTATCACTGAACGAAAGGGGGTTGAGAGAAAAAGCTTTGAAAAAAGAATTGAATGATAGTAAGGATCGAGTGATATCGAGTTTCAAAGCACGTAAAAAATTCTTAGGCGGAGATGAGCAGCAACTTATAATAGTTCAATATATTAAAGATCTGGAAAGCGGTAAAAGTAAGGGAAATTTAAAGGAAGGTGGTGTTGGGAACGGCGACTCGGTGAATAAGAAAAGTAAACCGACTAATGAGGAAGAGTTAGCAAAGGTCGGTGATTTGAAAGAAGGAACTGGAGATGAACCAAGTGGAGCTGACGAAGACGATGAGAACGATGTTCGTGTGACTAGATCAAGGAGAAATCTGCGAAATAAGCGGAGTTCGGAAGAGGCCGATATTGGTATTACTACACGCAGTAAAAGACTACAAACTAGAAGCGGCAGCCATTTGCAAAGAAATATGATTGTCCTGGATGATGATGAAGATATCGATCAGCCTGAGCTCTCAGATTCAAGTGATGATGAACATGAGAGAAGTGAAGACAGTGTCCTTGAAGAAATGGTCGACAACCTGCAGTTACCAAGTGAGAGTGATACTTTAGAGTTCCGTGCTAAACTCATACGACGGGCAAAGGAAAAGCTTTCACATTTGGAAGCTGTGCAGCGTGAGAACAATATGATTTTGTGGGTCAATAGTTCTGCCATTGAAAAGCAGGGATACACGCATTACGATGGACCAAAGGTTGTTGCGCCTCCACGTAATCCCCGCAATAAACGTGGTGGGCGTCATGGCAATTCAAACAGGAATTCCAAGACCACCAGGGGCAGGAGAGGACGTCGTTAGTTATATGTAGATACAGGGGTGTCTGTGAATATCAACAGTTTTGTGTAATTTTATCTATTTGTAAGATTTGTACTATCTATTTTGTGTATTTGAAGATATTTCAAATGAAAGCACTGCAATTCGCTGTTTCTGACTCGCGTTAAAAAAGGCGGATTTGATGGAGGAAAATTTGTTGAAGATAATTAATCAGCTTCGGTTGAAGTGAAGAAGGGAGCAGCAGATGATGCAGTTGTGTCCAAACAGCAAGAGAAGCAGAGGATGTTATCACGTACAGTCAGAAGGTCCGGTTTGGTGTCGAACTTGAAGAATCTAGGTTCACCATGTGTTGCCAGTAGATATTTTGCCGATGATTCGGCCTTGAAAAAAAATCCTTCACCACAGGATTTGGCCAAAGAATCGACGCTGCCAAAGATCGAAAACCCAGATTTACCAAACAGGGACATCAATCCAAAATACAAGCTTGAAAAGCCTGCTTTCGAAAAGGAAGGCTACAAGGTCCCAGAGTGGAAAAGAGCGTTTGGTGAAACCTTCATCTCACTCTTTCATATTGACATGGATAACGTCCGTGCAGGTACGATTGGTGGTTCCAAATATTTTTTCATGTGCAAGGAACAGGGTTTACAATTCACCGATGAACCTTTATCAGAAACTGCGGCGTTTTGGTATGAAACGTTGGGATTGCCAAGAACATTTGCAATGTGGTTCCAAATCACGACACTCCATGTATGGTTGTTGTTCGTTCGGATGCGGGCAATGCCTTTTAAGGTAGGGAAGAACTACCAACAAAAGATTGTTGACAAGCTGTTCAAAGACATCGAATTACGTTTAAGTGAAGAAATGAATGTTCTGAGTGGTCAAATCAGAGACTCCTATATGAAGGATTTCCACTCCCAGATGCTTGGTATGGTTTTCTCCTTCGACGAAGCTTTCGCCCAAAAGAGCGACGATGTTCTGGCTGCAGCTGTATGGAGAAACATCTTCAATGGTGACAAAAACATCGACATTGTCAAGTTAGAAGCAGTAGTCCGGTACATCAGAATGCAGCTCTACGTGCTGGATAATATCAGTGATCGTGCATTTGGTTTTGGTGATTTCAACTTTGTTGGTCCAAATGAAACCGTCGATCTATTGACTCCCGAAGATAAAGAACAATTACTGAAAATGACAAAGCTGAAATACGAACCGGAAAACGGTAAGATCTTACCTTCTCAAAAGTCGTCTTTATCAATGGAAGATTAGATGATTTCCTTACATTGTCTTTTTGTCGCCTCCTCCTTATTCTGTTGATATTTTCTATAACCGTGTAAATATGTCTATATATCTCTTTATTATCTTTGTATTAGATTGGAAACAGATTCGTTGATGTTATAGTTATTCTCTTACTTGCCACAAAAGCTTACACCTCTCGTGATACCTACATTTTAAAATGTGTAACAGACCCTTTCCATAAAACATACAATGCCATTATAATGCCACCCTTATTGCATTTTTCCTTCTTTTGCCTTTCTGGTGCAAAGCTCCAGCAGGCTATTGAAGAAGGTCAACTTCAGATAAAGGTATATTGATCAAAATAATCCGATAAACTACCTCTAAACATAAAACTGTATTAGCTACACCTGCAGGTAAGATATTCAAACTTTTCACGAACAAATCCTGGGAGGAAGCTCAAAAGCTAAAAAATCTCAATAGTTTCAAACTGCAAGGATGCATCTAACTCCAAGATCCAATTCACTACAAAAGTTTTGGGCCTCTGTTAGAAATAGATATGAGGTATTCTGTCTCCAAACAAGTGGGAGAGTGCTCAATTCACAATTCATAGGAACTTGCAGTGCATGTTGTACCAAAAAAATCAGTGATCGAAGGTATGGAAACATAGAATATTCAATTCTAAGGGAGAAGAAGGGTGTGAGGACAAAAGCTGGTTATTGTGAAAGTAATGTTCTGTGAAACTGGAATTCAACATGTTATAACTATAGATGTTTGAAAAGGTGACAAAGAGAAATATTAAATAATTGGTTCCCAAACGTGCACGGAATTATCATTACTACAAGAAGCCAACAAGCCAGAAGTTGAGGGGCACCATACAACATCGTTTACCGGTAACAGGTGACCCTTGTGTACAAATACAGGGTCGGTATCTTTCCAAATAACTACTGTTCCATCCGTTGAGGAGGTTGCAAAGGTGTTCTGCAGGTGTGGGGAAAATTTCGAAGATGTGATTGAATCTTTATGTGTAGCAGAATTTTTAGACACTATCTTTGAATTTCGTATATCAAGATGGAATAAGGAGCCTGAGGATGAACCTGAAATGAGACTGAAAGTATTGTTTGGGTTTATATCGATTGTATTGAGAGCATCATCGGTATCTGTACGTATCTGTAAGACCAGCTGATCTTTACTTGGATTACGTATATCCCATAGTTTGCAGGAAGAATCCTCACCGGCAGATAATAGTAGCGAGTGGTGATCCGGTATCCATCTAACTTCATTGACACCGTAGTCGTGAGCCGGTATAATCAACTGTGGTGACTCCAAGGTACAAGTCGAGTAATTTATGTTTGAATTTAGAGTGGAGAACTTTTGCTTTGGAGGAGTTTTAAACTGACGATCTAAATTCCAAACCGCAATTGAGCCATCATTGGAAGCGGTTGCAATCGTGTAGTCTTTATGCTGGTTCCAGTCGAGTGTCCAAGATTCGGATGTATGAAACTTCAGGAGGATATCTGAGGTTTCGATGTCTTTGGAAGTGAAGTCTGACTCGTTATAATTGTTTGGCTTCCTCGTTCTGTCGTATATGCGCACAAGGCCAGAGTCTGATGAAATGGCTATCAAATCTGGATTTTGCGGGCAATGTTTGATTCTGTTTATATCGCCGGGATGAGGGATCTTCTGCAATAAAGCCAAAGAGTTATTCACCTTTGCGGTGCTGTGTTGATCAAGGGAAGAAGCGGGATGGGCAGAAGAAGAAGGAGAGGTAGGAGGATGCGGAGACAAGGAAGCTGGAGGCTGGAGATCCGGTTCGCCTTGAAGCTGTGACTGTTCTTGAGATAGTTGAGTCAATTCTTTTGTATTAGTCAAATGTGGTAATGGGAGAGAATATATGAATTCGTCATTGGTCTGTAGGTAATCGAAATTTTCCAGTTTTGTACATGACTCTGAAGACAAGTCGACAATATTGGAATTTGTGAAAATCAGGGATTCATGGGAATTCAGGCCATTTGAGTATGTTGATAGCAAGATTCGATGTTGATGATAAAGCGAGGTGTCTCTTTGCAACTGGATGTCCGGTAACCAATCCAAAGTCAAAGATGGCCAAAGTAGCGAAGAAGTTTGTAGTTGTCTATATAGGAGTGGCGAATTTTTCTTCCATGTGGTGTATTCCATTTCTGTTGTTATAAATATATATATATATATATATATATATATATTATTGTTGTATGGATGGATGGATCAATAGATGGATATATTTTTGGAATCCAGATGGGTTGAGAATAAATCGTTCTCTTCTTGATATTGGAATGACTCGTGAGGTGTTAAAATATCAATAAAAAATGGTTGTCATAGAAGATTAGAAAATATAAAGTTATGGTTATATATATATATATATATGTCTGTATGTCTATCGTCAAAAGTTCAAATAAACATGTTGAGAGACATACACGTAAAAAGCGAAATGCAGAGCTGAAAATGTGCAGTCACGTGAGATTGTAAGAGGAATCACGTGACCGTTTGAGTGTGTTTGTGTATTTGTGTGTTTATTATTTCATTTATTGGATTTATTTCATTTATTTCATTTATTTCATTTATTTCATTTATTTCATTTATTTCATTTATTTCATTTATTTCATTTATTTCATTTATTTCATTTATTTCATTTATTTCATTTATTTCATTTATTTCATTTATTTCATTTATTTCATTTATTTCATTTATTTCATTTATTTCATTTATTTCATTTATTTCATTTATTTCATTTATTTCATTTATTTCATTTATTTCATTTATTTCATTTATTTCATTTATTCTACTCCATTCTATTTTACCCCGGTTCTACCTTATCCCACCCCATTCGCCCCTATTCTTCTCCAGTCTCTTCCTTTCCATCTGTTTCATTCTGGCCAATTGAAAACCCCTTCCAACGACAAGAAGAACCATATTCTCCGTAACCGACATAGTGCCAGCCAATTCTTTCTCTTCTTCCTCCAGGATCAATCCTGACAATCTTTCCTTAATCCATCAGTTGTTCTTTCCTTTTGGATGTCACGTGTTAACCCTTCATTTGTTTATTTTTTCTTTTTTCCTTTTTTCTTTTTTCAGGCACCTTCTCCCACGTTCCTTCTATTTGAAGTTCTAGCTTTTTTTTTTTTTTCTCCAAGCTATATCTAAGAATTTCTCCACTCTACTAATAAATATCTCTACCGTATAGCGCGTTGGTAACTATTGACTCTGTTAAAGAAATAGCAAAGGCGCGTCGCTGCCTTTGAGTAGCCATCTAGGAATCGTTTCTAGTATCACATAATGTGGTATTTCTTGTTTAGCTTAGATATATATACAGATATGGATATATATATATATATATATAATGCTTTGAAAACGAACCGAAGATGGACAAAATAGTTGTGTTTGCTGTTTGATTGTAATACTATCACGTGTGTTTTGTAGAAGATGTTCCAATTAACCCGAGGTTATATACTATGAGAAATACAGTGCGTTAAAACCGTGTAGTGGTAAAACCGTGTATTATTATTATTGTGGTGATTTTTATTATTAGTAGTAGTAATAAGTAGTAATATTATTATTATTATTATTTTTGTTATATATATATATATATTGTAGATTGCCCCAATTGCCCGATTGCCCAATTGCCCTCTTTTTTTCCTCTTCCTTCCTTCTCTCACATATATATATATATATATATCTGTATTCATTTTGTTTGTTTGTTTATATAATAGATGTCATATAGATCTTGTTTTGTTCCTTTATACCTTGACAGTAACCATTTGTTGCTTATTCCTTTAAAGGTCCTACACACGTAGTATATGAATATATAATAGTTGCAATTCTAACAAAAAGCATCGATATAGTTCCAGGTATAGATAACAATTGAACCAAGCATCAGAATGTCAAAACACATCAAATCACAGTCCACTTTTGCCTTTGAAAACGCAAGCTCAAATGTCGCCGCCTCCCAGATGAGAAACGCCCTCAATTCCTTGGTCGACTCGATTCCTCCAAACCTAACCAGTGCCCAAAAACTGAGATTCGAAAATGAAATGGACTCCTTCTTCGCCTTGTTCAGAAGATACCTGCAAGACAAGGCCTCCTCCTCTAAAACCTTGGATTGGGATAAGATCTCCTCTCCCTTGCCAAGCGAAGTGTTGCCTTACTCCAATCTTCATGACGACTCCTCCAACACAAACTTCGACAAATTGGCCGTCTTGAAATTGAACGGTGGGCTAGGTACCTCCATGGGCTGTGTCGGCCCAAAATCGGTCATCGAGGTGAGAGAAGGCCAATCATTCTTGGACCTGTCGGTCAGACAGATCGAATTCTTAAATAAGACGTACGACACAGACGTCCCTTTGTTGTTGATGAACTCCTTCAACACCGATAAAGACACAGAGTTGATTGTCAAAAAGTACCAGTCCCACAGGATCAACATTAAAACATTCAACCAGTCAAGATATCCAAGAATCTTCAAAGACAACTTGTTGCCGGTGCCAAAATACTTCGACGACAAATTGGACGCCTGGTATCCTCCAGGTCATGGTGATTTGTTCGAAAGCTTGGTCTCCTCTGGTATTTTGGATGCCTTGCTCGAGGAAGGTAAAGAAGTCTTGTTCGTTTCAAATGGTGACAATTTGGGAGCAACTGTCGATTCAAAAATCTTGAACCATATGATTAAAACAGGCTCCGAATACATCATGGAGTTGACGGATAAAACGAGGGCCGATGTCAAGGGTGGTACGTTGATTGACTACGATGGCTCCGTTAGATTGTTAGAAATCGCCCAAGTTCCAAAGGACCACGTGGAAGAATTCAAATCCATCAAAAAATTCACCAACTTCAACACAAACAATTTATGGATTAATTTGAGAGCTATTAAAAGATTGGTGGAGTCGAACAGTTTACAATTGGAAATCATCCCAAACCAAAAGTCAATCAATGTCGGAAACTCCGATATTAACGTCATCCAACTGGAGACTGCAGTCGGTGCTGCAATTAGATATTTCAATAACGCTCACGGTATCGTCGTTCCAAGATCAAGATTTTTGCCTGTCAAAACTTGTTCTGATTTGTTGTTGGTTAAATCTAATTTGTTCAATTTACAGCATGGTACGTTACTGATGAATTCCTCAAGATTCGGTGGTGCCCCATTGATCAAACTAGGTTCCCATTTCAAGAAAGTCTCCGACTTTCAAAAGAGAATCCCACATATGCCTAAGATCATTGAATTGGATCATTTAACCGTGACTGGTAATGTATTCTTTGGCAGAGGTGTTGAATTGAAGGGTACAGTCATCATCGTCTGTTCCGATGGCCAAAAAATTGACATTCCAAATGGTTCAATTCTTGAAAATGTTGTCATTACTGGTAATCTTCAAATTTTAGAACATTAAACTTGCTCTTCCATAACTAATTAATTGATTAATTATTATAATTTATATACTTCATTTTTATTTTTTTGCCTAGAAAAAATAAAAGGAAAACAAAAACAAGCTTATAAATGAATTAATAAATGTCTTCCCCTGTTTATTCTCTACTGCCGTTGAACTCCAAGGCACGCATCTCCTTACCCAACTTCCTCTTTCTTTTACGTTCAATCGATTTGTTCTTTTGTTTGCTGTTCATATGTTCAAACCTATCAACAAGAATCACCTTCCTCTTTTCAGCTCTGGTCAAGAATTTACCGTTGTTTTCGGCCTTCTGTTCCTTCATGTAATTTTTAACAGCCTCCCGTTCCCTATCTTTCTTCTTTAAAGATTCCAGCTTACTCCGGGTACTCTGTAATCTGTACTTCATATCCTCAACCTCCTTTTCACTCATTCTGCTTCTCATCTTGGAATTTTTCAAAATCTTCTCCATTTCGTTGATCTCACGTTCACGATACTCATCCAAAAAGGAGTACTGTTTCCGTACAACTTCGTAGTCTACAGACTTACCCAACGCAGTATCAAATCTCACATCTCGGTTATGATATAGTCCACGTACTGATCCATCTCCTGTATAATCCTTCCGTATTTCTAACCCAGGTATATCACGCACAACACTCACTGGCTTGTGGTTGATTCTCGTCTCCTTAGGAGCATGTTTGTTCTTTTTTTTTTTCTGTCCTCCAGTATCACCAACAGTATCGAAAAACCCTCCGTCTTCATCTTCGTCTTCTTCCTCTTCCTCGCTGTATTGGCCACCACTTATGCCACTCTCCTCAGGCCCAGAATCTGAGTCAGAATCAGGTTCTCGGTTAGATGTCCTATGTGAAACACTTTTCTCTTTACGCTTGTCTCTAAACCCTCTTTGAGAAGGTTTCGATATTCTGCCCCCAAATGAATTTCCTTGGCGCTTTCCTCTATATCCTGACATCTTTTTATTAATCTATGCAAATGTTCGTTGTAATGGAATATTGCCAATTTATAAAGTCGCAATTAGTAGAAAAAAGATAGTAATTCAATCATAAAATTTTATCGAACTTCAGAGATACGAAATGAACAAAATATATGAAAAATTTTTTGTACATGTCATTTCCTATTACGGAGATCAGGCTCTCAAAGTAAGAGTGGAATAGATGTGAGAAAAAAGAAAAAAGCTTGAACTACGGAGTGTACTACTTCTTCACTCTCCAATACTTTATTACTGATCTGTTTTATTTTATACCCATATATAAATTACTGCTTAAACATTAAGTGAATAATATTTATACAAACCTCTGACCGATGTATCAGAGCCAAATTCAACTTCATGCGTTGAACTTTCACTATCATTACAGTTGATTTTGACACAAGCCAAACCAAGCCAATCAACTTTTAAAACTTTTCTTAAAATTAAATCACCACTCTCGGTATCCCATTCTACTAGTCGTACCCCAGCAATTTCATTCTCATAGTTATCATACAATTCGTTCTCTTGATAACTTGAAATTTTGTGTATCCAACCTCTCCTTGAAATGCCTTTATTATTATACACTCTCCAAATTTCATCTATCGCTTCATCGTTTTTCCTGTAGACCTTGACCTTAAAGTTATTTGATAGCTTATCAGTTAAAAATGGTTTAACTTCAAAAACCTCAACATTTTCTAAAACTTCAATCACATTCTTCAAGTGCGTAAAACTCCACAGACTCGATGACAAGTCCAAAAACTTCAAATCGCTCAACAAGTTCAAATTCCGTAGAATTTCCAGATCATTAAAATCATTAAAATCTAGATTGATATCAGAAACATTCAAGCTTTCTAAATTTTGCAATTTTTCGCCAATCTTCAACAAATGATCACCGCTCAAATTGCCATAGCCATTCAAATTTAAATATTTTAAATTTGGTGATCCATTCACAATAATTTCAATTATGTGACCTAGTCTTTCACTTGTTAAAGCATCACTTGAAAAACAATGCTGAATATTGAGCCAAACCAATCCACTATTACTTCCGGAAATTTCATCTGATTCACTGTCCATATCTGTTTCGTTGCTGCCGCAAATTGATGGATTTTTCAAAAATTTAATAAACTCTGTGATTGAGCCTAGTTGTGAGCATTTACGCAATGACAAATGTGTCAATCTGATATTTTTATTTAAAAATTTGTTTAAACTTTTCAAAGTGATCTGGGTATGTGACAAATCCAATTTTTTCAAATTTGGGACTCTCAGTAAGATTTTGTCGAACGTGATTGTTGGAAAATTCAAACATTCATGAAACGATAGATTCTGGATTTTCACCAGATCATTTTGTATATCCAAGTTATTGAAATATTCGATGAAATTGTCATTTGAGGAGCCGCAAAAATCCAAAGATTTCAAATTTTTCAGATTGTTAAAAATGAAATGCAAGATGTCCAAGTTTATATCGGTGTCAATACTTTCATTCAAGAGCAAAGTTTCCAAATTTTGGGAGCATAATTTCAAACACTCCAACAATGTTATGCTTGTTAGATTTGGGATTTTGAATATTGATTCGACCGATTTGCCTAGCCCTATTGCTGTGAATTCCTGGAAATCCAACGCTTTGACATAATTGCCAAGATCGTTGGTTTTCATAAGATTCAAAAGAAACTTATTAAAACTAAACGATCTGATGAACTTGCAGTATTTGTATTGGTACTGCAAACACAAGTAATGGAAGCCTGAATTGACCAATGTTAAATTATTCAAGTTCGAACATCTTCCGCTCATCAAATTTTTGGAGCTGCTTGAGATCTTCACCTTTTTGTCGAACGACTCATTATTGCCGTTATCGGCATTGTTGATCCTATCCAAGTAATACTCCGTGTTTGGTATAACATGTGGCGCATCCAAATAGTATGCGTACGAAATGATCTTATCGGTGATTTCGATGGAGAAGGGTAACAGTCTGCTGTGGCTCTTCAGATACGAACTAGCTCTAGTGTCATCTGTATTGCCGACCAGAATGTCGGAATTTAAAAAAGTGGTGTTGTTGTTATCGGTGTTGTTTGAATCAAAAGAGAAGGGGACTATTGTTGCCATTAAATCTAATTCTTTCTTAGCTGGAAACGTGTATTTATGTGTTGTCTATTAATAAGTAGAGATGTGAAAACTAAAGAGGTAATAGAAGAAAGGGAGGAAGAGAAAGAATCCGCAGATATTTGCAAGAGAAAATTCTTCTTATATATACTTATACATATATTTATATACATTTATCTAATAGACAAAATAATAGCGGGGATAAGTAGCCTTGCGAGAAAAAAAGGGGAGAAAGAGGGATTTTGCAGACTATGTTATGTCATAATATAAACATAATAAGCCCCACTTTGTGTGACACTTAACGGTCATCCAGTTGAAAGCTATCACCGCAAAATTTAACCTCTTTTCTTTTTTTTTTTTTATTAGCGGATACTCAACGCAAAGTTGTTCAACCGGTTATTTTCACAACAGTCACGTGATGGAATCACGTGCTTTGGGTTAAAATTTATAAGTGTTTATTTTTTTACCCGAAATAGAAAAAAAATACACAAGCAAAAAGCTTTTTAAACAACACACTAATTTTTAATATTTAGAAACCAACAATCACGTGACTAGAGGTTTATACTCTAAGTCTAAAAATAACAATAAATTGAAAAGAACATAAGCGGGTTAATGGTCTAGTGGTATGATTCTCGCTTTGGGTGCGAGAGGCCCTGGGTTCAATTCCCAGTTGACCCCTTTATTTTTGAAATATTTTTTACACAATCAATCTGTCAGAGAAGTGTCCAAAATACTATGCACAATATAACATTACTATATTAGAAAACAAAAGGGTTGGAAGGTTCTTCGATTTACTTTTTCAGGAATCATTTGACTTTCATTATTCTGGTACTATTACTTTTTTGACATGTGAATCCAAACATATTGTGCATTACTTTTTACTCGAAGTAGATATTTAACTGATAAGTGAAAAAATCAGTCAATCAAAAGACCGGATGCACCCACTTCCCCTTTTAGGTAAGACGAGCCAAGCTGCAATTGAAAGTCCAACATTTCCAAGAATAGAAAGAAATTGCCAGTGGTTAGAAATTTCTAAAAAGTGAGAGAGTCGTGGATATTGTTACCGTATTAGGAAGGATTACACACTGATAAGAAAATTTCACTTATCTGTTTGTAGTTGTGGAACATGTTCGAACGATACACTCATGAATCTAACCGCTTTGACTGAAATCGTATACACCCCGAGTTGATATAAAAAGATTCGGTTCTCTTCAACTTTTGAAAAATCGGATTATCCTTTTCGTTCGCTTTCTTCTTACCTCTTTTAATCTCTCTTTCCACAACCAACAATCAACTCTACTCACAATGGAAAGATTATCTCAGATTGCAAGACAAGCAACTGCTTCAGTTGCTCCTTTAGCTAGACCAGCTCATCCTTTAGATCCTTTATCGATCGCCGAAATCAAGGCAGTCACTACAATCATTAAGGAATATTTCTCTGGTAGAAACATTGCTTTTAACACCGTCACTGTTAAAGAACCAACTAAGCGTTCTTATCTTGAATGGAAGGACAACAATGGTCCATTCCCACCAAGAATTGCTTACTACGTCATCTTGGAAGAAGGTGTTCCAGGTGTTAAGGATGGTTTAGTTGATTTGGTTAACATGCAAGTTTTATCCGTTCAACCTTTGGAAAATTCTCAACCAATCTTAACTGTTGAAGATTTGGTTGGTACCGAAGAAATCATCAGAAGCGACCCAGCCGTTATTGCACAATGTGGTATTGTCGGTATTCCACCAAACGAAATGCACAAGGTCTACTGTGATCCTTGGACTATCGGTTACGATGAAAGATGGGGTGCTGGCAGAAGATTACAACAAGCTTTAATGTACTACAGACACGATGAAGATGATTCCCAATATTCTCATCCTTTAGACTTCTGTCCAATTGTTGATACCGAAGAAAAGAAAGTTATCTACATTGATATTCCAAACAGAAGAAGAAAGGTTTCCAAACATCCAAATGCCAACTTCTATCCAAAGGATATGATCAAGAAATACGGTCAAATGAGAGAAGGTTTGACTCCAATTAATGTCACCCAACCAGAAGGTGTTTCTTTCAAGATGGATGGTAACTTAATGTCTTGGAACAACTTCAACTTCCACATTGGTTTCAACTACAGAGAAGGTATTGTTTTATCTGATATCCATTACAACGATCACGGTAAAAACAGACCAATTTTCCACAGAATCTCCTTATCTGAAATGATTGTTCCATATGGTTCCCCAGATTTCCCACATCAAAGAAAGCACGCTTTAGATATCGGTGAATACGGTGCTGGTTACATGACAAACCCATTGTCCCTTGGTTGTGACTGTAAAGGTGTCATTCATTACTTGGATGCTCACTTTGCTGACAGAGCCGGTGAACCAATCACTGTTAAGCACGCAGTTTGTATCCACGAAGAAGATGACGGTTTGTTATACAAGCACTCTGATTTCAGAGATGCATTTGCAACTTCTATTGTTACCAGAAGTACCAGATTGATTATCTCTCAAATCTTCACTGCTGCAAACTATGAATATTGTATTTACTGGAATTTCTTGCAAGATGGTGCTATCCGTTTGGACATCAAGTTGACTGGTATATTGAACACCTACATTCTTGATGATCAAGCTGGTGACAGCACTGGTGGTTTCGGTTGCAGAGTTTATCCAAATGTTAACGCTCACAACCATCAACATTTGTTTGCATTGAGAATCCACCCAAGAATTGACGGTGACGGTAACTCTGTTTCTGTTGTTGATGGTGTCGCTTACGAAGCTCCACTTGGATCACCAGAAAACATGTACGGTAACGGTTTCCACGCTAAGTCAAAGACTTTTGAAACTGTTGATGACTCTTTGACTCAAGCTGCAAATGGTAGAACTTGGGATATCTTCAACCCTAAGGTGAAGAACGAATATTCCGGTAAGCCACCATCTTACAAGTTGGTTTCATTCCAAACTCCACCATTATTTGCTAAGCCAGGCTCACTTGTCTATAAGAGAGCTCCATGGGCTCATAACACAATTCAAGTTGTTAAGTATGAAGAAGACAGACTTTACCCATCCGGTGACCATGTTCCACAATGGTCTGGTGACGGTAATGTTGGTATGAGAAAATGGATTGGTGATGGTACTGATAAGATTACCGACACTGATATCTTGGTTTACCACACCTTTGGTATTTCCCATTTCCCAGCTCCAGAAGATTTCCCATTAATGCCTGCTGAACCAATTACCTTAATGTTAAGACCAAGACATTTCTTCTTAGAAAACCCTGCATTAGACATTCAACCATCTCATGCAATGACTACATCTGAAGCAAAGAAGGCCGGTAACACTGAAATTACGAGTATGACCGATTCCACCTCCAGATATGCGTTCCAAAACACTTCATCTGCTGGTTGTTGCACCAGATTTACCAAGGAATAAATAAATTGACTTTATTTGTTTCATATTTTATTTCTTTTTATAATTTATTGTATTTGTCTTTCATATATATAATTTTTAATGTTATTAATCTTATTTTCAAAAAAACAAAAGAAAAATGCACGACATCTGGAATTTAGCCAAGTTTTCAAACGTGATTGGCTCTTTTTTAACTATGTTATTGTTTTTATATTATACACTATACACCATACACCTATTAAGTACGCAGTACTATATGCCATTACCCACCATTTCGTCAAACTGACTAAACAGTTGTTCCATCTGATCTGTAGCCATTGGGTCGTCATCCAGATTATCATTTTTGGAATCATTAGAGTCAGTCACTTTATTCATGTTTTGCATCAAATTTCCCATATCATCATCTTGTAAAAAGTCCAAATTTAAATCCGCCAACTCTGAATCCTGACCAAAATTCAAGTATTCGCTTCCATTATTATTTCCGCTATTATTATCAATGTCTCCTGAATTGTTGGTCTCTGAACCAGCAGTTGTACCGTTCAAGGTAGATCCCTGAGGAGCGTTCATGTTCACGTTCATGTTCACGGCAGGATCCAGATTGTGATTTGAATTTTGTTCCACATTATTAGAGCCACCGTTTAAATTGATCGGCATGGAGTCATCAAAATTGAATTTCATCACGTCGTTTCCAGCATCGTCAAAATTGAAGTCATCGAGGTCCAAGTCCAATATCATATCATTATCGTCTGCGAGATTGTTATTCGAGGCAGTAGAGATATTAGTGGCAGGATTTGGGGTGGCTGAGACAACAGGGGCCACATTCATGCTCTGTTGCTGCGCCTGCTGCTGCTTCTGCAGTTCCAGCTGTTTTTTCTGCAGTTCCAGCTTCTCTTTCTTTTCCAGCTCTTCCTTTTCCTTCTGAATTTTTAACCTTGCCTCTTCTTCTAAGCGTTCCTTTTCACGTTTTTCTTTCAGGCTTTTTTCTTTAGCCGCCTTTATTTTCATACTTGTCAAGATATACTTACAATTATTCAAATCCATTCCATAGTCGTTCAACACTTGGTTGAATGTGTCGTAGTCCCTCGCAAGTTGCCCAGTCAATGGCGCCACCAAGGAGTCATTGTTGTTTGGAACTGAGATGTCTGTGCCTGTCTTGGAGATTCGATACGTCAGAGTGTCCAAAATATTTGCCGAGGAGATGAATATATTATCTGCTGCTGCATCCAGTAGGTTGTTCATGATGATTGCCTTGGTTTTGCATGGAGTTCTTGGGCAAAAACATGGTGCCTACATTCTAGCCTTCACCATCCTACCTTCTCTCTTCACCACTTTCTTCACCACTGTACCAATTTTCATGCTGGCTACACACAGCCCGAAATTGCCCAATCGGGAAAAATGTCAGAAAATACAAAATCCCTAGAAAAAAACCCACTTTGAGTCGATCGACCCGCTGAAACACACAACATAGCTGTACCCGTGTACATGTGCACAGAAGCCTCCCCTCTCCTCCAATCAACAGCGCCTTCTGACTTTCTTTCTCTGTTGTCTGCCATACTTTCCAACAGCGACTGAGAAAAATAGTTACAGTATGTGGGAAAAAAAAGAACGAGTGGATACACAAATAGGCAAGTAGGCAAAATCACCTACTACCTGAACAGTCTACAGGAGCTTGCTTTTTGGATTCTGCAGCATAGCATATTATTCAGTAACCAAACACAATGTTCAGACAAACCCTTAGAACCGTCACCAAGGTCAACAGATTAGCAGGTGTTAGAAACTATGCAGAAGCTGCAAACAGCTTAAAGTTATCATTCTCTATGCCACATGATGTATGTATTATTAATCGCCACTGCCAATTCTTTTGAGAAGGAATAGACGATATATGAGAGATGGAACACAGGGAAAAAAACGACGAAGACGTCTATTTTTCCGCCCAGTTTTGAAGTGTTGAAGCTTGAGCTACGCAATGAAACCGAAATACATAAAGAATCGAAGAGAAGACGCCATTTCTGCATGCACCAATATCAGAAACGATGACTAGTGCAATAATTGCATCAAACTCATAATTACCGGGATCTAAAGCCATGGGATATATCAGTAGGAGAATCATGAAAATCATATCCAAGAAAGCAACTGATCCGAATTATTTTCGAACAAGTAACTTGATCGTCAGCGTTTCACAGCTCGTAACTTTGCAGGTCCAACCGTACGAACATGTTTCCACTTTAAAATCAAAGAAGATTGCAGAATAAATTGCACGCAAGATGATTTCTTTTAACTTCATTTGGACTGGAAGCGCTTTAACTATAGATTGGTGGTCCGAATTTCACATCAATGCTTTACTTCTCTCACACATATCCTCGACACAAATACTAACAACATCTTCACTTTCATTTTCCCATGATCATTTTTATTCGTGTAGACTATCTTCACCGATAAGGAAGTCACTCAAGTTAACGTCCCAGCTGTTTCCGGTGACATGGGTATCTTAGCTAACCACGTTCCAATCGTTGAACAATTGAAGCCAGGTGTCGTTGAAGTTTTAGAAGGTGCTACCTCTTCCAAGTTCTTTGTTTCTGGTGGTTTCGTCTCAGTTTTGCCAGATTCTAAGATTGCTATCACTTCAGTCGAAGCTTTCCCATTAGATGCTTTTGAACCAGCAACCGTTAAGACTTTATTGGCTGAAGCACAAAAGAATGCTGCATCTTCAGACGAAAAAGTTGCTGCTGAAGCTTCCATTGAAGTTGAAGTTTTAGAAGCTTTGACCACTGCTTTACACTAGAGTTTTTGCTTTAAAAATTTAGTTTTCCAGCATACCTTATTTATTTACTTAACATGTTATAGTTATTTATTTATTTTTTTCATGTCTTGATTTATTCAGTAAATTAAAAAAAAAATTCTTACGATTTAACTCCGTTACACTTTGCACAATATTGGTCGTTTGTTCCAACTACTATTTTATCATGGAATAATGTAGATAATAAATTCATAAATGGTACCTGGATCCACAAAATTTCGCACGCACCCTCACACACAGGCAAGGAGAGAAACTGAATTTGAGATATGCTCATCAAAATGTTAACGTGTAACACCATTTGTTTTGGTAAATCGATGTTGTTATTGGCCTTCGCAGATGGTTTTTTTCTGTTTACTTCTTCCCTCCTAACTGTCTTCTGGAAAAAGTGACACATTTGTAATACGCAATGGTTGTTTCTACTAGAAGAACTCGTGCCTCTGCAAGGTCGCAAAAACATGTTGATTATGACGCGTCAGTGGAATTAGATAATGATGACACTACTGATGATATAGTCCAAAATATCCCGAGAACTCGTAAGAAGGATAATGCAAAGCGGTTTGACAATGACTCCGAGTCACCAGATGCGATTTTGGAGGGCGAAATTGGAGAAGACGAGGATGAGGATGAAGATGTTTATGTTCCGATTAGAAATAAAAGGCAAATGCAACAACATAAAACTTTAAATAAAAAACGACAGAAAAGATCAAAACACACCTCTGCACATGTCACCTTTCCATCAACCATCGACGATATTGAAAATTATCAAGAAAATCCAATATTTGATGCCTTGAGCAATGGTGACTACACACCAGCAGATTTATCTCAAAGTTGGTTTGATGATTTCATCACTCTAGACATTAACACAAAGTTTGATGCGCTGAAAGATTTTCTCAATTTCATTCTAAGATGCTCAGGCTGCATTGTTCATTTAAGTCGTCATGATGTTATAAACACTGATAATGCAAAGGAAACCATCAATGAAATTCAAATTATGTTTGCAAAGCAAAAATATCATGAATTCCCTATGTTATACTCGTCAATTGGTAATAACAAGGAATGGAAGGAATTTCCCAATAACGCGTTGATGTTTGTATCTTCAATCATTCTAATTGCAGGAGACTCTGGAGTTCTTTATGGCGATGAAGATCAATTCATAGAATTATTACTTGAATGGATCAGCGCAATGTCCACGTCAAATATTCGTGCACTGAGATATGTTTCCACTGTTTTTGGTTTAGAAATGCAATCAGTTTTATGTAAGCTATCAGTAACAATGTCAAATTTTATTGATAAGTTTCTTAGACAATTAAAGAGAGAAAATGAAAGCTTGAAAACTTTACTTGAAAACAAAAAAACTTCTAGCAGGCAGATGCAAAGGCAAGTCGATTCATCAAACGAGAGAATTAAATTGGTTGAAAAGAATCTAGAGCTCTATAAAAGGCAAAAAACAATAATTGATAATTATATCAATGATTTTTTCAATATTCTATTTGTACATAGGTATCGTGATGTTGCTTCTGAAATTAGATTGAAATGTGTTCAATATTTGGGTGACTGGATGGAACAATATCCTGAGATGTTTTTGGAAAGTATCTACTTGAGATATTTAGGTTGGTTATTAACTGATCAAGATTCAAATGTCAGATCGGAAGTTTTCAAAGTTTTGACAAAGTTATATAAAAAGCGTGTTACCGTTGCTGCTTTGCGTCAGTTCACATCATATTTCAAGCACAAATTGATTGAAATAGTGATTTATGAAACTGATTTCAATGCAAGATTCAATTGTTTACAGCTACTGAACGAGATCATGGATAAGGGGTATCTAAATGATGACGATTGTATTAAATTAACAAGTTTACTATTTGTTGATAATGAAGATTTAATTTATCCATATAACGGTTCAAAAGCAAATCCAGCCAAATTTATGAGAGAGGTTTCCAAATTTATTTCCAAAGTTGAAATGGCTTCCGTTAGTGAGATTCTTGAGCAAGACGAGGTTGAATTTGAAAAGGTCAATAAATCATTGCCATTTGACTCTAAAAAGCTTTTAAAGATTAGGTCTTTATTACAAATTTTACTTGATTCATATGAATATTATTTGGGAAATTATTGCACCTCTGAAATTAAGAAGAAGAAAGAAAACTCCCGACTTGAGAAGTTTTCAAGAGTATCACAATATGTCTATCAATTAAAAACCTATAATGATAATAATGAAAATTTTGAGCTTCTTTTAGATTATCTCAACTTTGATTTCACAGCACTTGATATATCTGACTCGATTCAAAACAAATTAAATCTGAACACAAAGTTACAATATCTCCTGTTAAATTTAATTAATGGGGCAACCATAATATACTTACAGGGGAAGGACAATCAGTTCTATAAAATGCTATTTCCACAGAATCACCGATTCAAGTCAGTCAAATACGAAAAGGATAATACCTATTATCTCTCCAAATTATTCCATAAACTATCTGATATTTGCTACTATTTCCATGACGATATTGAAAAAATTAATGTTATTGTCAATTTAGCTTGTAACATACTAAAATTTCAGTTTTCACACATTCAAACTAAGATGAGGAGTTTAAAAGGCTTGTTTGCTCAATTTTGTAGATATTTTTCAGTTATTAATTTTCCATTGTGTACCTATGAGAACAATGACTCTAGATATTATGACACAATCACACACCAATATATTTCTCTTTTTCAAAATTTGGATGTTGAAGATATAGATTTAATATCAGAGATTGACTCTATATTAAAAGAAGCTGTACTTACAATGCATTCTAAAATCAAATCGAAGTCATCGATAATTGAATCGTTAAATAAATTATACATCCTTTCATCTTGTTCTTATGTCACCAATCATGCATGGATTGAAATTAACTCTGGATTGAAATTGTATTCTAATTCCTTATGTTCGAAACTAACAAAAATTGAGATTCCAACTTCACAATCTGATATACTTGAAATCAATGAGGCTTCAGAGCCAGAAATTCTTACCTTCTTGCATATTGCATCATCTTACATTAGTTATTCCTTAAAAATTGTTTATGATACACATCTGAACAAAGAGACTACGCCAAGTAGAGGGAGAGACCTAGATACAATCAACACAATCAACCAGATTCAAAAGCAAATTTCACTATTGACATTACCTGATATCTATGATCAACTTTCTATAAGCCTTATACATAAGATCGCCATTTCCTATCTGAACAACGCCTTGACTATTTCTGCCTTTAAAGCTGAGTTTAGTGCGTTAAATGATGACTATATTGCTGATGATGAAATAGTTGTTTTATTACGCTCGTCCATTGGAGTTTTGATAGTTCATGCATTACTTAAATTATTCTGTGTTCGTGAATATCAATATGCGGAACTACTAAGATTTGAATCAAAACTTGAAAGGGATGCCGAAGAAGATGTCAACTTCACAAATTACAGCGTTTTAGACGAAGTTCAAAGGGCTAACGATGAGGACAAAACTAAAGCAATTATTACAAAATCATATGAATATTTGTTGTCTGAATTGACGGCCAAATTATTACTATGTTGTAAACTTAATATAATTGCTGATGCCAGTGAGAATGAAAAACTCATCCACCGTATTCAGAAAAATGCCGAATTTCTTGGCATTTTGTTTAAAAAGGTGTTAGATGGTGTTGGCTTATTTATATCTTTTGAAAATGAAGGTAGCGATAGCCGAGACAACAATAAGAGTATGAAACAAGCCAAAATTACTGATTTGGCAAAGTTGACAACACGTAAGCTTATTGACGAAACAGAAGAAGAAGAAGAAGAAGAAAAAGAAGAAGAAGTAGAAGAGATTGAAAGTGATACGTCCGGTGGTGAAGATGAGAATGATCCGATTACGAACTCAGATGACGATTTGAATGAAGTTGGAAATCATAGTGTAAACATGGAATTTAGTGATATCGACGAGGATGACGATAATGAAGCTGAGAATTCAAATGTGAACAGAGAATCAAGTGAAATTAGTTCATTTGCTTCATCATTCCCGTTCACTCAATAAAAAAAATCTATTATATTTTGCTTTTAGAATCATAATTATAGTTCATAAATATTATATAGAAATTATATTGTATAGAGGTATTTTTCTATTTCATTTCCACAAAAAGTAAACTATTCAACAGGATGAAAATGAAACAGCACATGAAACATAATAAGTCTTATTATTTTTTATCAATTTTTTGTTCTTTTAGTTGTAAATCTATTGTAGGTGATTTTTTAAAAATTTTCTACTTCGGTATTTAATGGCTGAGTCGATTCATCAGGAGCAATGTCAAATTCTTGTCTAGTTGTTGGACCTTTAATAACCTTGTTTGACATAACCTTTAATTTATCAAGTTTTTCACCACGAACAACTTTCTCAATTTCATCTTTACTTAAGGTTTCATATTCCAACAAACCTTCTGCAAGCCTTTTTAGTTCAATACGTCTGTTATTTAATAACTTTCTACAACGTTGTTCTGAAGTTATTAAATAATCTCTTGTTTCTTGATCCGCAAGATCCCTTAGTTTTGGTGACCAGGTTTCCCATTTATCACTTAGCTTAACCGGACCAACCTTATCACTCATACCATAAGAAGTAACCATTGCTCTCGCCATAGACGTTGCAGATGATAAATCTGATGAACAACCAGACGTAACATTATTTGGACCGTACAACATTTCTTCAGCAATTTTACCACCCATACAAACATCCAGTCTAGCAAAACATTCTTGCTTTGTGATATCATGCTTATCCATTTCAGGTAGCTGGAAGGTGACACCTAAAGCTCTGCCTCTTGGTAAGATTGTTGCTTTGTACAAAGGAGTTGCCCCATTTGTAAACATTGCAGCAATAGCATGACCTGCTTCATGATATGCAGTATTTCTTCTGGTTTCTTCAGTCATCACCATTGTTTTTCTTTCACCACCCATCAGGACTTTGTCTTTTGCCCATTCTAAATCATTCATGTTCACATTTAATGCATTATTTTGAGCTGCGTGTAAAGCAGCTTGATTAACCAAATTCTTTAAAGCGGCACCGGACATACCAGTCGTACTTCTTGCAATGACGGAAGGATCGACATCTTTTGAAACAGAAACTTTTTTTAGATGATGTTTTAAAATTTCAATTCTTCCACGAACATCAGGCAAATCCACAGGAACAATTTTGTCGAATCTACCAGGTCTGGTCAAAGCTTTATCCAAAGAATCCGGGAAATTTGTTGCACCCAAAATAATAATACCTTCAGTCTGAGAGAAACCGTCTAATTCGACTAACAATTGATTTAAAGTTTGTTTTGCGTAAGCCTGATCTTTTGATTTTCTCTTGCCTCCAATTGCATCCAACTCATCTATAAATACAATTGCAGGAGCTCTAGCTCTTGCCTTTGAAAACAATTCTCTAACTCTCTTTGCACCGACACCCACATACAACTCATCAAACTCCGAGCCTGACATAAAAAAGAATGGAACACCAGCTTCACCGGCAGTCGCCCTTGCCAACAACGTCTTACCTGTACCTGGAGGACCAGTCAAAAGGACACCTTTAGGTAATTCAGCACCTAAACTAACATACTTTGAAGGATCTTTCAAGAAATCGACAACTTCTTCCAATTCTGCCTTTGCTTCATCAACACCTTTGCAGTCGCTGAATCTGACGTCTGAGTCAGTCACTTCAACCGATTTGTCATCTGACGAGGCACCTTTAACAATTGAGCCATTTTCCACCAAGAGGTTGAAACCGTAATATGCACCATACGAGACCAAACCAACAGGAATCAACCACTTCAACCATCTGGAAATGGACATCCAATAAGTTTCAGTTACAATGACGTGGATAGGATCTTGCTTAGAGCCCGAATTTGTGTTGCTGTAGCTGTTATTTCCATTGTGAGTATTATTATTTGCACCATTGGCATTATTGGTCGATGAAGGAGACGCATTATTTATATCTGGCAAAGGTATGTTGAAGGATTTTGCCACCGATTCTGCCTTTTCTCTATTATTCATTTTCAACAACGCTTCCAAATAAAGATTGTTACAATCCAAATCGGTTGATATTCCTGGGGTTTCATATCTTGAGACCACGATATGAGGGTAGCTAGCATCCAGAAGTGATCTGTAGAACGCAGCCTGAAGCACGGCATTTGACAGATTATCATTGGCGTCCTTTTCTAAAGCCGCCAAATCCGAGGTTGATGGCACCGTTGACGCATACCTCTTCATCAAGGTACTTGATAAGCCAGCATATGCATTTTTAGTCAACGGGGTTGAACCGGATGGTAATCTATAAATGCTGGAGTTATGATATGACGTCAATTTAGCATTTGATAGTAATGAACGTAGCAGGCGTTTGTTAGAATGCATTGTGATATAGATATGACAATCAAACGTGAACAGTCGCAAATATATCTATGTGGGAAAGCTATTGAATGTAGAACGCTCAAGTTTCCAAACAGAATTCCTCTATGTATGTAATGATAGTATATTGATGTATCAGATACCAGTACAAGATTCCAAACAGAGGGTAAACTTATAAGCTAACAACAGGACTTGCTACTTTTCGGATATCGGTCACGTCTACAGTGGCAAATTGATGTCTTTGCCTCTACTAGGAGCGTTCAAATATCCAAATTTGCCACTCGATATAAAACTGGTAAAAGGGAGAGGAGCAGTAGGCGAGAAAGAGTGTAGAAGGCGATAAACGGGGAAACAAAACGCAAAAACCCGAAACTCTCACGTGATCTAAAACCATAAAGTAACAGCTGGGTCACGTGACCAAAACACAAACCGTCATTTACATCACGTGATCAAAACAAACCTAACACTTGTGTCACGTGACCATTCCAAAACACCAGACGATCGACGCTCGCATCTTTCGTTTTTTTTTATTGATTATGATTTCATATTCATTCTATTTGAAAACAGAATCCCCAACATCGACGCGTCGCTGTTTGGACATACTAAAATCTCGCAAAGAAAAAAAAAGAATAAAAAGATTTTTGGCTTTATTTTTACAGTATAGGCATTTGGTTTTTCCCATTCTCCTTACAAAACACAATAAAAAACACAGAAAAAGTGCTCACATCCCGAACATCCAATTATGAGCCAGGAATTTCCAATTCTCTCTATTCCACTGGGACTGACGACTGCTGAAAATGGTAATAATCGCAGGAAAATATAACACATATATGTATATGTATAGTATTGCTACTGTGATTGAGGTGTATTTGTATGTGTGGTGATATTACAGGTTGAAAATACTTCCATTTTTCACCACTGGTGTTGTATTGTTATAATTTATATATATTCATCATCGTTTTCTTGGGATTTTTCTTTCTGATTCCCGATACTGGTGTGTGTTGTGTTATGAGATATTTTTTTACTTCTAGTTCTTCCTTCCTTTCTCTTCTCCTCTGAAAGGCTTCTGCTCTTTTTTTCCTCCTTTCATTCTGTAACAAACCATATATTATTCATTAAAAAATGCCAGCTCCATACGAAAAGGGTTCCGCAAAGAAGGGTGCAACTTTATTCAAGACCAGATGTGCTCAATGCCACACCATCGAAGCAGGTGGTCCACACAAGGTCGGTCCAAACCTCCACGGTATCTTCTCCAGACACTCCGGTCAAGCTGAAGGTTACTCATACACCGACGCAAACAAGAGAGCCGGTGTCGAATGGTCCGAACAAACCATGTCTGACTACTTGGAAAACCCAAAGAAGTACATCCCAGGTACCAAGATGGCTTTCGGTGGTTTGAAGAAGCCAAAGGACAGAAACGACTTGATCACCTACATGTTGGAAGCAGCAAATTAATTTTAGTTAGACTCTTTATTTATTACTATACTTGTTTATTTACATTTCTAAAATTCGTCTTCTAAACTGTCACTAAATCGAGTTATTTCTTAGAGACTATGTGTTATAGCTTATATACTATTTATTGTTTATGACCAAAAATTGATGAATCATTTCTCCCATATATAGTGAATAAATGGTGCATAGTGCTCGATTATACAGCAAACATCCTTACACTGTTGTCTCTGCTACCAACCGCAACACATATCTTACCGTCTTTGCCGACAGCAGGCGAAATGCTGATCCGGGTGATCGCATCTCCAGGTAAATCCCTCTCCGGAATAATCTCAACTTCCTGAAACTCGTATGTCATCACGTTGACCTGGTAGACGTACAGCTCGCCACTGTCCAACCCAATCACAAGCTTGAAGTTGCCCTTATTGTCAACTCGGATCGAATCGATGGCTGTAACAGCACTCTTTTCAAATTTGATGCTACTCTTACATACAACATCACTGTCTTCCATTTTCCAAAGCTTAACCTCTTTGTCCCTAGAACACGTAACAAATGAGACTATCCCAGCGTAATTAACCCATGCACAATCCCATATGATCCTGCTATGTGCTTTCTCTTGCAGCTTAACCAACGAAAATTTATCACTCAACTCCTTTCTCTCCCATAATGAAAACTTCCTATCTCTCGAAACTGACAACAAGTACTCTTTCCCTTGGTTTTCTTCATCCACCAAACTAAATCTTAACCTTGTAATTGTCAAATCGTGCCCGCCCAAACTCTCCTCACATTCCAACCACGACTCTGTGTTGAAGTTTCTAATCACTGCATGTTTGGCAACATTTGAACGACAGGCACTCGCAATAATCTTTCCATCATGTGATACATCCAGCGTAGTGATTTCAAATCCATGTCCATATAGTTTCTCGATTTCCGGCCATAAGGTGTGACGCTGCAAAATATCCTCAACCGGCGGTTCAATTAAATTATTCATGATATCATTGTTGATCTCCTTATTACCTTCATTACCGTCTTCATCGTTTCTACTGGTACTGTTTTCTTCTCCACTGTTATCCAGCGCAGCTTTATTACTTAGACCCAAAACAGGCAAACTTGCAGATTCTGGTAATGATTCATCCAACTTCTCGTCTTGTAGACTTTTCAGCCCGCAAACTTTGTTCAACATGTGTGCAATATTCTTTGGCATATCAAAAACTCTAATAACTTTTTCGTCACCAGCACTTACAAATCTGGTACCGTTAATACTTTTAACAGAAATCATATCAAATCCATGAATCTGTGGACGCCCAAATTCATACCACTTGCTATCTTCTTTCCATCTACAGTACAGTCTGGTTGATTGATCTAATGAGGTCACAAGTATATAATCACCAGAACCACCCCACGAAATATCACTAATCGATCTAATTGGACCAGTAAAACTGGTACGTGATCTAAAAACTGCTTCAGTATTTTGAATGTCATCTTTAACCCAACAACGGAATGATCCCGTTTTACCGTTCGTCAATATGATTTCCTTATTTGTCTCCTTATCAATAATCCATTTGGAACAATAGAAGCCACCTGAGGATCCCGTTGCCGTCGATGCACCCTTAATTGCCATTTCACCTAATCTTACTTCTGGAAACCAAACACCACTAATCGGATCTGACTTCCAAATCATAATGGAGCTGTCTGCACTTGATGACAAAAGCATCAATTCACTATCAGCAACCAACTCGTCACTTTCCCGTGGTTTCCATGAAACTTCCGAAACCCAATCGTCATGTGCCATTAGAATGGCATCTAAGAATAGACAATATCTATTAGTATTCGTTGAAAATTTATATTCTTTTGATGTCAACAGCTTCAATTTATTAGTCTCAACGAAAACAGGTGTATTGGATTCTTCAACTGTCAGTTTCCATAGTCTGATAATTCTATCTAAGGAACCACTTGCAAATATAAAAGTTCTCTTTGGAAACGTAACCCCATCGACTGTTTCCATTGAGATTTTAAGTTCGCAGGTATCAATCGACCTAACCCAATCTTCATGACCAGAAAGAGAAATCTCAAGCTTGAACGATTCACCAATCAAACTAAAACTCATAACCTGAATAACAGGTTTGGAACCACCAGCTAAAATTATAAATTCAGAATCGGAGATTTTGATTATATTGATAGCCATAGCGTAGTATCCGTATGGCAGTTGGAAACTTGAGATTTCTTCGAACCTACCCACTTCAATTTTGTATGCATAGAAATAAACCTTACCGTGACAGTCTCCAACGACAAAATCCAAACTATTTTTGTCATTATTAACAAGTCCAATAGTTGAAATTGAACCCATGTTAGGTTTTAACGACTGCAAAAGTGTGAAATTTAGTTTCCCACTGTCTTCAACTTTATGGCACTGCCAAACATTAACAATTCCATCTTGGCAACCAGATAATAGAATATTGGCAGTTTGAATCCATTTGACTGTAGTGACTTCACCGGAATGATTTTTCAATGTAGTTTCAACTTGTGAATTGGTTTTATAACCACTAGCATCTAAAATTGCACAACTAATAGAAACTGTATTATGAGAACCATATGCAATAACTTTCAGATTTTTATTATAATCAAAAATATTAAGGTTTCTATTACAACCTGTAAATATACCTTCAACGGAACCCATTGCAGATCTTTTGTAAACGTGCTTGGGTCTATCAGCTTAAATGCTCATCACCACATAGGGATAAAGAAAGTACTGGAAACACAGTCCATTTTACAAATAGGAACGGAAAAGGATCAAAAAAAAAAAACTGAAAAAAATTGATTCTCGATATTTTATTTGAACTATGTTTAAACAATTTTTTTATTAAATTAGAATATTATATACATTAAAACAATTTTATTTCACTAACATGGTAACAAATCAATGCCATTCTTGTACCACCCTTCTCCAGCAAGAATGCTTTCCAAACTGCATTCTTCTGCCCAAATCCTATTAACTATTTCCATGTTACTTTTGATAGTACCCATTTTCACAGTTTCATATAAAGTTTTAAGAGCTTGCCAACTCTGAGTTCTATTTTCCTTATTGTAGGAACAAATCCCAACGTAAAATATTGGCCAAACCATCTGTGTGATGATTGGGGATGTAGATGGAATTGTGTTATAAACAGACAAAAATTCCGTCACTATAGCAGTTGCACGTTCTGAATAAATATGAATGGACGGGACACTATCGGGGAATTCACTATCTGATATAAAGTTTCTATTTTGCTCGATCCATTTTGGAAGTTTTGCAAAGTAATGCAACTCTAATTGGATTGTTAATAGTACACCGGCCAATGACCATAATTGAGAGCATTTAAGTCTATCAATGTAACTGAAAGTTGAACCATGTGGCAACACATACAAAACATGATCTCTATAGTGTAAGCAACGATCTCGTAAATCAAGCAACTTTTTATGACTTAATTTTATATCACTGAGAAGTCCTCCCTTTTGCGAAAATAAGAGCATTGTTTCGTGACGATATAAGCTTAAATCATACAACACCCTAAACATACCTACCGGACATCCATTCATTTTATCAGTTGAAATGATATCGTCACTCTCACCAAACCACTTTGGATCACAATAAGGAATTCTGCAATCAGGAGACACCAATGCAGAAACAGTATCAAACCACGACAAAACACACAAAAGGGACTGTGACTGTTTGATCTTTTCCATCTTTTTTTTGAATAACGGATCAGATGCAATCGATGACGAAAGCTTTAAAAACATCCTGGCTAGTGCAGATCTACCACTTTCAAGAATTGCAAATAGCAAATGAACATACAACAATAATAAAATGACTATGAAGTTGGTGCCTTTTTTCTTATGCGATTCAGCTTTAATTTTGGATATAATGCTTGGCACATTGAGCCCAAGTTCATTCACACCTTCTGAAATATTTTCGTTTTCATTGGGATCAGCAGGATTGTTTGACACATTAGTTTTTTCACCATGTGTAACATAGGTTGGCTCTTGTCCTGTGCTAGGATTTTTCTCATTGCAGGAGGTATGATCTGCCAAATTAACTTCATTTTCTAAGTTTTTCTCTTCTTTTTGCTTTGATATTCCACTAGTTTTAACATACTTTATCAAATATTCCATTGTATTATTAATATGCAAAAGACCCTTTTTGTAAAATTCATCGCCACCATTGTTGACATACAAATGCATGGAAGATAACGAAAGAAAACATGATTTCGCAAGATCCACAGACCCAAACTTCATCATCAATTGCGGCCATGGCGTTTGGGGATGTGCATCTAGCAAGTAAATGACCTTTTCAAAAAAGTGTTTCAAAATATGACTCTCTTCTTTTTTCTTGAGTTGTGGACCTAACTTATTCGTATCTAAATCTGTTTCTGAAATGTTATATGTATGTTGATTATGCGTGTTTTGGTGAACCACCGATTTTGCATTGTTTAAATTATCCATTGTAATTTTATGAATATTTGAGTCTAAGGAAAAGTCAACTGTGTTATTAGCAAAACCTGAAGAATTGACGTGGGGCACCCCGTTTTGATTGGGCATGTTGTCAGGGCCACTGGTTAGAGTATTGTAGTTACTGTTGTTGTTATTGGCATTCAGAGGTGTGTTTGAAGAATCTAGTATAGGAAATTGTAAATCGATAGGATTGAGCAATTCGTTATCGTAATTATCCAATATATAATCCAGTCCTGATAAGAAAGCGTCTTCAAATTGCTGCTCATCACTAAATTCTATGTCAAAGTCTCTATCTGAGAGGGATGAGACCGTATTAGTATTTGGTGTATTTATGCTTGAGTTTCTCGATGACAATGAAACCGATTTTGGCGGGAGTAATTCGAGGTTAGAGGGTGGTGTTCTTGCTGTAATGGATGCAGGGTTGGGCAATGAATCTACATGTCCTGCGTTTAGAGCATCGAATTTGCCAGGGGTTAGGTTGATATTTTTCTGATCGCTTTCAAAGTTCTGCTTGGTTTCGGAGATCATTGAGTCAATTCTCTTTTTCAGATTTTTGGATGATTTGCCGACTTCTGATTTGAAAACGTCGTGTAATCCAGGTTCTATTTTGACTGTAGGCGGAACATGCCCAATGGAGTGGGGCTGATGTATGTAGTTGTTTCCACCGTCATTTTGGATTTTCAGGGCTTCATTTAACTTTGGTCGTCCTCTAAAGCCATGTTTCTTTTCACCCTTTGCGTTGAATGTTGTCGACAAGTTTCTTGAATCGTCGACATCGAACACCAACCGTACCCCATAGCCTTCGCATTTTCTACCGGAATTTACACAATTCATACAATGGGGTTTTGTTTCATCGCATTTCCGACGTCTTTTCTTGCATGTGAAGCATCCGTTACGTGACCGTGTGATCTTTTTGGACACGCTGCTCATTTCCGAATGGTTATATGTTTCTCCGACTGGGCTGAGACTTTAATGTGTTTTCCGGAAATTTTCTTAACGTCCGCCCAGTATCAGCAAAGTCGAACAAGAAAACAAACACTATCGGTCACTGTAAGAACTCCTCCTATGTTTAACCGAATGGGTATAGTTAATACAGGTTTAACAGGTATAGCTAAGCATATCTATTTTTCATGTTGATAGATCAGGAAAAGGGTAGGCTGTTGGAGAGACCAGATAAGCGCTAAAGAAGCAACAACATTCTCTATTTGGAAACTCGGTGCGCTGTAGCGCAAAGCTTAAAGATTAAGGAAAGATAATAGAATATCCCAAAACAAGCATATATATATATACATATATATACCTAAAACGGATGTTTCTTTTCCAATTCTCTTACATTGCCTGTATTGGGTACTGGGTTGTGGGGGAAGAAGAGATAGAAAGGTAGGAAGTAGAAAAGAGAAAAAGAGATGGGACCTAGTTAGTGTACATGAAATTTGTTTGTGTTGAGAAGAAAGTATACAATCAGTATGAAGCATATAAAAGACTAGACAACAAGATTATAATTTTTGCATAGCAGCAATGTCGGAAGATTGAACCCAGTCTTCACCTTCTTCGATTTCGTTTTGCAAGTCTTCAAGAGAAACCTTGTCATCTTCGACGACACAGTTAATTTGTAATTTCTTGATACCGAAACCGACAGGGATGAAAGTGTGAGCACCCCAGACCAAACCGTCCATGGTGATGGATTTGACGTAGTTGACCATAGCTTCTAAGTCGGTTTCATCATCCCATGGCTTGACATCCATGGTGACAATGGACTTAGCAGCAGGCTTTGGACCCTTAGCAGCCTTTCTTTCGTTGTAAGCAGCAACTCTTTCAGCCTTTAATTTTTCAGCTTCAGCGTCAACTTCGTCATCGGAAGCGAAAAGATCAAGATCGTCATCTTCTTCTTCTGCAGCAGCTGGGGCAGCACCGGAAGCAGCTGGTAAGGATTCGAATTCAGCAGAGAATGATGCAATGTGGTTGAACCATCTTGAGAAGTCTGGGTAAGCGGTTTGGAAAGCCTTGAAAGCAGCAACGTCAGCTTGAGAGGCAGAAGTACTATAATAAAAATATGCATAATTAGAAAATGTTAGTATATGTTGATCTTGGATGGCAATTCTTCACGCGCACGTGACATATCAAACCCTCAAAAAAAAAAAAAACCTTCAAAATCAACAAACAAAAAAACACACATATTTTTACATTCTGATGCATAACCATTTTTATTGTAAAGAAACAAAAAAACAATCAATCAAATAAATAACATCTCAGGGAAATGGCTGCGTCAACAACCTTCTTTTTGATACTCATACAGCGGGTCTTGAGTCCGCCTCATAAACATGGACCAAAGAATTCGATCATCATCGTTATTTGTTTGATTATGTCAAACATAAAATATCAGCCATAGGGCCAAAAAAATGCGAAAAATAAAAGACTGCAATAAAACTTATAGCATCAGAATGTAAAAATTTATGGATGTTTTTTATTCTTGTGGATTCCAGTTCTTTTTCTCTAAAAAGAGCATGGAACACCAATGTTAGACTTTGGAAGTTTCCTTCTTATGTCTTCTTCCTCGTGGTTGTTCAGGCTATCAACAAAACAAACAAATCGACAAACCGTTTTGCAAATTTTGTTCATATATCTGTATGCAATACGTACCCTTCAATGTATGACTTGTCCTTTAAGTAAGCATTTAACTTGGAGACGGTTTCGATCTTGGAGAAATCTGAGAAAGACATGACTATCAGTTTAGGATATAAGTAATCTGAAGATTGTAAAGAAGACTATAGAGTATTTCGAATCATCAACTTTCATATTCAAGAAGGAGAAAGTACATCCTTTATACTTGAAGAAAATTTGTTTCTTCACCAAAATTGACAGTACCTATTCTCACTTCCTCACTCACTCAATGAACAGCAATGTGGTTTTTCTACGTTTCTTTAACAAATTTTGGACAAAATCCCATGTGGATGAAAAAAAAAACAAAATCGAGAAAAAAAATGAGGGTTTCTTCACTTTAATGTTTTAATTGATTTCTTAACAAACTTTCTGGGGCTTTTTGAAAAATTCATCTCTGCGTCGATCGGCGCAACAACATCTGTACACCCGCGCATGCTTTGTCATGTCAGGCTTTTTGTCGCGTAGCGTATACTTTTTTTTTCTTCCTCGCTATTTTATAAAGGGGGGCGATTGAAAGTGAGGAAATCATAAGAAACAAGGGTGAAGACAGATATACAGACGTGAAATTAGAGATGTCGATAGAATGCTTGGGAATTAGAACCAGAGCATAACTTTATGAAACGATCTTCAAGGCATCTGTTGATAATTGATCTCTTGATAAATAAATAAATCATTTCATTTGAAAGAATACGTTCATCTACCAGCTCCTTCATTGATATCTAGAGCAACATATAAACATATACAGATACATCCCTATACGTAGACACACGTAATCACACACACACACACACACACACACACATATATATATATATATATATATATTCAATCATCGAAATAGACAAGATGTCATCACGAACTACTTCCAAACCACTTTTCCCGCAATCACTCTCGACATCGTTTGCACACCGACTTTCCCAATCCAATAATGGACTCTTCTCAAATCTCACCAATTCAAGGGCCTCAAAGAGACAGGCAACGTCAAAGATAAATTATGCGGAGGATTTTAACGATGATTTTGATTTTGAAGATTCTTCGAACAACAGCAACAACAACAACAATAACACGCTGATCACAGGCTTGAATTCTAATCAAACACTCAATGGCAATATAATCGATGGGTCACATTTCTCATATGACTCCATGGATTACACCTCCACAGGTGGAATGGAGGCAACTAACAGGGACAATACCGATTTCGACGACAACAGTAACGAATACTTTGATAACGATAATGACGACGATGAAAAAAAAGATGCCACATATGAAGATCCAAATGCGGCCTATGATATCTATAGAAATCTGATCTTGAATTCAAACAACTCCAAGATTAACCTCTCTAATCTTCAGGGTAACAGAGAGGCACCGCAAGAGCTGCCAAAGATTAACTTCACACCTTTTGAAATTCTGACAAATAACACGGAGCCCGAACAGATCATACCGATCAAGCTGAACATTAATACAAATATGGCAACCATCAATGACAGCTTTCTATGGAATTTGAGTGATTCACTAATAACACCAGAATTATTTGCATCCATAATGTCCCAAGAGTTGGATCTAAACAAGACTACGGAATCGGCCATTTCCAGCCAGATCAAAGATCAAATCCAGTCGTTCAAGGATTTATTGGCAAACCCAAATAACTCAATTATTGACCAGTTCTTACTGAACGAAAAAGAGTTCCACGTGGTGCTAGATATCTCTGCAAATATCGGTGAAGACTTCTTCACGGACAAAATTGAATGGGATTTGCTCGATAACTCCGTCACCCCGGAAATGTTTGCGAAAACGGTCTGTAACGATATTGGTCTGAAACCGGAATTCGAAACGGCAATATCCGTTGCAATCTACGACGAGATCTACAAATTCAAGAGAGAGTTGATTGAAAATCCACAACAGGTTTCTCAGAATATCGATTCCCTACCGTTTTTCAATCTGGTCAATCCCGAGGAGGCCGCCAAATCACACGTGCAGGGTATACGTTACGACACGAAAAAGTATGGGGAGGAATTTAGTCCAACTGTTGAGAAATTGAGTAAGTGGGAAATTGAAAAGAGAGAGACGGAGAAGGAACGTAATTTGAGAAGGAGAAAGAGAGAAACCCTACGTGTTGTTAGTGGTGTTACTAGGTAATTACAGCTGCATGTTTTTTTTTGATTTCTTTATCCTTATCATTGAGCTAACCAATGCCGTGATCACTACCATTGTGTATGTTGTATTCTATTCATTTATATAATTGTAATTTAATGTGTATTTTTTTTTTTTTGAAAAATAATCCAGAATTAGTCTTTCAATAAGATAACAAACTTAGCAGTGCTGACTATAATACCATTTGATATTCGCCCATGCCCGGATCAAGTTCTATTATCAAACATCAAAACAAACATATTCAAGTGTTCATAAAATTCACCATTCCCTTTGATCATTTCCTTCAAGTTTTGTCCAAGAAAGCAGCTTAGCGGATGGTTGTGTCGATATGCTTTTCCGACGACTTCCGGCAGTTAAGTTCTTGTTGCTCTTTCATATTTCCACCACTCACGGTCTGTTCCGAAACACCTCTTGTTTGGGAATAACCAAGACGCTCTGTATAGAGAAACGTGAAGCGTTCTATGTTAAAGCAAGCGTAATTTTTCCAGCCATAACATCATTCCAGACTTGGATTGCGGCCCCTGTGCTCAATGCCAGCAGCACAGAAACAATACAGCTTATCTTTAGAGCTGTTCCGCTGTCACGCAGAGTACCCCCGTACCACTTGAGATAACACAGTACTAGCAAGAAGCTACTAGTTAATGTTGATATAGAATTCAACGTCTGAAGTGACGCATACCAAATACCGCCCTCCATTTCGAAAGATGGTGCAGTTATTCTGTTACCCCGTGATAAATAATTCCACAATAAGAGGCGATAAACTTAGGTTTGCAACTTCTGATGGTTGTAGCCAGGCTATCAACCCCAACTGGTTGGAGAGGAAGTGCGGAGTTTCGAAGCACCGCAGTGTATCTTGTGTGTGTACGTGGTGATCTCAAAGTAGATTCGGTGCCCCATTCCGATTTATTAGAAAGTACATGGCTTTCAAAACCGATGAGGCTGTCAAACGCTTCGGATAATCTTTGATAGAAACTCACGTCACGTGACATTCTAGACCTCAACGCGTCTTTGGGCAACCTTAATCTATTCGCGAAATCTCCAAAACTCTATTCAGCCCTTCGATAACTGTATCTATATAGATAGGTCTCCAGGAGACAATATAGGGTGGAAAAAAATAAATATATATATATATATATGTATAATTGAAAACAACACGTTACACATAGTTAGATTGCTCGTGAAAAGAACATAAAGGCAATGAAGTCTTCAAAAAAGAATAAGAGTAGAAAGGAATCTCTTTTTGATTGTGTCTGTGCATTTCACGAGCCAAGGAATCCGTCAATCAGCGAAAATAAATATTTTGTCCAATAGCTAGCACTGGGTCCAATTAATTATGGACTATCTAACAATACCTGATGATTTTTCAAGAAATGGATTGAAAAAATCACTACGGAAAATCAAAAATGATCTTTGGAACAGCCCAAACCTGAAGAGGCGGTTGACCATCATGGCATTGTCATTGTTTGCGTTCTGGTCAATTGTGTTACCGATGTTCAAATATATGTTTTTGTCGAGCCCAACGGTGATATCATCCAGTCTATTCACGAGTAGACCCTACAACATGAAGACAAGCTACGACTCCCTAATATACGAATACAACAAATTGCCGAGCGATGCGCCGCTGCGGTCCAAGTTGGCATTCTACTTCCCGTATGATCAACACAGTGAAATTCCAAATACAATATTCCAAACGTGGAAAGTTTCGAACACCGATTCCAAATTTCCTATGGACTTTATAAACCCATATAAGTCATGGACCCAGAAGAATGAAAACTTCACACATTCGATCATAACCGATAATATGTTGGATGAATGGGTAAAGCAGGAATTCTCAAACGTGCCAGAAATCGTTAGGGCATGGTCGCTTCTGCCCAAGATCATTCTGAAGGCCGACTTCTTCAGATACTTGATCATTTTTGCAAGAGGTGGCATATACTCGGACATGGACACCTCATGTCTTAAACCAGTCGAGAACTGGGCGATTTTCGATGAAAGTTATTTAGGCGGATTGGACAAATCGTCAATCGGATTTGGCATCGGAATTGAGGCCGACCCAGACAGACCTGACTGGGCCGAGTGGTATGCTCGTAGAATCCAATTTGTTCAATGGACAATTATTGGTAAGAGGGGCCATCCATTTCTGAGAGAACTGATTAGTAGAATTGTCGAAGAGACCTCCAGAAAGGAAAAGTCAAGTCTGTTGAAATCTATCGAAGGTAAAGACGAAGGCGGCGATATCATGAGTTGGACCGGTCCAGGCATTTACACCGACACAATGTTTGATTACTTGAATAATATCATGACAGACGGTGAATATGGTAGTGGATTCGGAATTGGGTCTGAGTACTGGAATAACGGTGAAAAGTATAAATTGAAACACCAGGAGGTGAATGAGGACGGACTACCGCTACATTTTGATGACATGGTTTTGAATTATAAAAATTTTACTGGTTTGACGGAACCTGTTGTCTATGATGATATCATGGTCCTGCCAATCACGAGTTTTAGTCCTGGTGTTGGTCAGATGGGTAGTAAAAGTCCAAGGCATCCGTTGGCTTTTGTTTTGCATAATTTCAAGGGTACTTGGAAACCGGAAGCTTGAAAGAAAGGATATAGACAAACAAAACGCAATTTGGCAAATGTAAACATAGAAACACCACACCATGGCTCCCATGGGCATATTCTTTGATAGATAAGGTCCCAACCCTGGAATTCAGAAGATACAAAAGACAAAAACGTACTTCTTCAGCAAATTTTTATTCGTTTACTATATAATCTTCACTATCAGATACCCTATACAAATTTGTATTTTTGTTTATTGATTGTAATTAGTTATAATCGCATCCATTCTAATTATACTATTAAAAGTCTTGCAGGACCTCCATGAAATCCGGTATAAGTACTGTTCTAAGAATTTTGGCCTTTTCCTTTGCATCATCAACACAAAGCAGTTTATATTCCGAGTCAATTTTCAGCTTGAATACGTATTTTGAATCACTAACACTTTTCTTTATTCGTAAAAGAACATTTTCAATGTTATCAATTGCCGTGAGGTATCTCATGTATCTTTCGGGAAACTTGTTTTTCAGAAATGGGATCAAATCATCAGACAGAGAATACTCGGTTATGTTTCTTATGTTGAAAGCTGAATCACGTACGCCAATCACAACATTTGAATTACCTCCAAATGTCGATTGTATTATTAATTTGAGCAAAAACAATTCGAAATAGTTGTTTCCACGGGAAATGATCTCAAGAATCTTTCTTTTATCCTTCAGATTGGCCGTTGGAATTTGTTTTTTGCAAAGAATCATCTTAATTTCGGTGTATTCTCCGGACGCACTGACGGAGTCGATTTCGGCATAATAAAGACAGGTTGTACCTCCAACTTGGACCGACTTGACACTTTCGAACAGTTGTAAGTTATTGCACGTTTTGTAGCGTACGCCATGTTGCAACAAATCTTCAAATCGGATTCCAACATAGGACATCAATTTGTCTTGGCCCGCACGGGTTTCACAGTTTGAGATAAACAGTTTGTTTTGCAGATAAACCACGTTGAATTCGGATCGATTGTTCACGGCGATGTATTGGAAAAATGAAGAAGGTGCAAAAACCTGATATTTTTCCAAATCATGTGAATTCTTCCTATGCAATTGAAGCAAACATTTCAGGAAATTGGCAATTGTGCTCTCTTCGGTTGCATAAACCTTTGGTTTGTAGCCATTATAACCCAATTTCGTATTCCAACCATATGGACAAGTTAAGGTTTTAGAATATGCTGGGATTTGATATGCGTGCAGATTATCCTTGTTCAGTTTGACGTCACCGTTGGTATCTGAAAAATAGCACACTTCTTCGATTTTTACTTTTTCTATCGGGTTCTTTATTTTCAGGCCATCTTGAACTTGCTGTATTATTACTTCTTTCATGCTAAATGCGTGTTATCCAGCATCAAGCCTTATCGGCACAAACAAAGCTGAAAATTTAAGGTGAAAAATCTTGTTTGAAACTTTTTTTATATCATTTTACATTTTTTTATTATTTTTGATTTTTGATTTTTGATTTTTATTTGTATCTCCCTTTTTGGATTGATATATTCTGTGATCAAGCAGTTCACAGTAAAAGTGAGGAGGTGGGTACACCTAATAAATAAGGCTCGTGCTATTGGCATATCACACCTGTTGATAGTGGAGTAATTTGACTGCGATTCTTCCTTTGTTTCGTGCAACAGCGCAATTCATCCAACCATTGAAATGATGAATCAATATCTAGGCGATCTAATGAACACCGAAAACGAACGGGAAGAAAGGGGCAGCAGAAAACATAGCACGAAAGCTGATGATGGGAGTAGCAAGGATCTGAAATGGAACAAACGTATCAACTCAACGCCGGTCTGGCCCACCGAGCTACCGGATGTGTTTTCATTTCCGGACTCCTTTTTTGAGCTACAGCAGGATCTCAACTACAGCGTCCTGGAGTACTTGATTAGAATGGGGTATTCGGACGCAGCCCAATCGTTCTACCGGGAGCTGGATTTCCAGAGAGAAGGCGGGGGTGGTCCGGAGCAGCAGGCGGGCAAACCGGCGGCGCAGGCGGGCCTGGACACAGACGACACGTGGACCGCTTCTGGCACCATGGACGTTGGTGAACAGGCTGGTGCTGGGGCTGCCGACTATCAGAGACAGATCAAACAGCAACAATGCACGATGGGGTTGGACACCGCCGAGAGACGCAAGCTGATCATGGGCCTGATTTTGGACGGCCACGTCAGGGAGGCGGTGTCCGAGATCTCGAAGAATTGGCCCTTTTTCTTCGACTCGTGCAACACCATCAAACTGAGGCTCCTGCACCTCCAGGCGGTTGAAATGATCCGGGACTTTTTCCAGACGGACGTCACCCTGCTCGGGCGGGAGCAGGTGGAACAGATGGAGGAGTCCTTTTTTGACGCCTTTGTGTGCTTCATCAGAGAGAACCTGAGTGACGAGAGCATTGCGTGCAGCGCCAGGTTCGTCAAAGACATGGAGCTGACAATGGGGCTCCTTGTGTACGGCAAGTTTCCCAACTCCGACGGGAGTCGTCCCAATGATGACTTGCCTCTGGGTTTGCAGGAACTACTCGACTACTCTTTACGGGAGAAAATAGCGTCTCGGGTGAACAGGGCCATTCTGATGTACTGTGATGGTGTGCACCTCCTCGACGACCGTCACTCCCCACCCACAGCGGAAAACCAGGACCCCGGCGCCACCCTGCCTGTCGGAATCGATCACGAGTCCGATATGAGTGAAGACAGCAGACTCATCCAGTTGGTCAAGCTCTTTGTCTGGTCCTACGGATACAGCAATAGCGGAGTAAACCGCAGTGTCCGCCTGAGCAAGTTGGCCCAGATAACATTCGATTGACAATGGGTGGTGTAGCGACAAATTGCCTGTTGCAGGAAAGACCGGAGAATTCTCGGTGAACCGGCGCGGGACTGAGGAGAGGCATGGAAATCAAGGTGAGCAGAAGTTTTCAAACAAATGGAAGGAATGGTATTGGATGATCAGGAAGAGGGTCTGGAGGAGGATCTTCGCCGGGGCCAACGTGCTAGTGAAAGCCCGAACAGTAGGATTCGCACAAGATGATGGACTCGTCAGCGTCATGTCCACCAAATAAGGGTTCTTCTGGCAGCGGAGAATTGCCCATTCCAGACGATTTGCAGAAGAGGGAAAACCCAGTCGGCAGACAGAAACGAATATTGATACCGTCGGCAGACTTCGATCTCCACCAGCTGGACTCCTTGCAGAACTCGAAAACCGAAGAGACGATCCAACTACGAATGAAACAACAACAACAACAGCAGCAGCAGCAGCAGCAGCAGCATGTGCAAGACCATTATCACCAGCACACCCGTAAGATACCTGATATTCTATCCAACACCAGAACAAGGGCCACCGAAATTGCAGCTGCAGCTGCAACAACCGTTGAAATCGAAAAAGGCCGGGCCTCAAAGACAGATGCCGATCAACTGCAAGCAACGCCACTAAAAAAAACATCCCCTTTGCAGCCCCAAATAGATAAACAGTCCCTGGAATATATTCTTCGCAGTGGCTTTGCCGGAGGAATTGCAGGTATCTCTGCAAAAACTTTGATTGCACCGCTCGATAGAGTTAAGATTCTATTCCAGACGAACAACCCACACTATAAGCAGTACGTTGGATCGTTTAAAGGTATGCTGAGGGCAATTAACCTGATCTATGCAAATGACGGTATACGTGGGCTTTACCAGGGCCATTCAGCCACTCTGCTGCGAATTTTCCCCTACGCCGCCATTAAGTTCGTCTGCTATGAGCAAATCAGAACCATTTTAATACCGAAAGACGAGTACGAAACCGCAGGCCGTAGATTGTTGGCGGGCTCCTTGGCTGGTGTCACATCTGTCTACTTCACCTACCCCTTGGATTTGATAAGAGTTAGACTTGCTTTTGAAACTTCTCATCATTCGATCCACCACGGTCCAGGTAAACTGTATCACACTCTAAAATTGATTTATCATGAAAAACCAAACATTCAATATACAACGGGGGGATACCCGACGGAAAGCGATGCGCTATTCACAAGGTTATTGTTCAAGTCGAAAATTCCTGAGAAGTTCCCCTTGATTTTGTCGTTATCGAATTTTTATCGTGGCTTCATACCAACAATTTTAGGAATGATTCCGTACGCCGGTGTTAGTTTCTATTCACACGATATTTTGCACGATTGCTTCAGAAGTAAGTGGTTCCGAAAGTATACAGTTCTAACGGACCATTCAAATTCGGCAACACGCTCAGATTCTTCCTTTGATCATAGACCTCCATTAACAACATGGGCTCAACTATTAGCTGGTGGTGGCGCCGGTATGTTGGCCCAAGCTTCTGCTTACCCCTTTGAAGTTATTCGTAGACGCATGCAGGTTGGTGGTGTCACAAACAAATCAGGTGAATTCCATGGCTTAGCTTACACTGCAAGATTAATTTTTAAAGAAAGAGGATTCCGTGGGTTTTATGTTGGTCTAGGTATAGGTTTTATAAAGGTTATTCCGATGTTTGCTTGCTCTTTTTACGTATATGAACGTTGCAAACAATATTTACTGATTTAAAAATAAATTGAATAATTCAATACGCATTCCACATCTACATGTATACCCATATATATTTATATTTTTACTATGTGTGTATATCAATGAATTAATTAGCTGCTACGCTTCCCCCTGCTTTTCACACCTTCTCATTTATGAAGTCATTCTCTTCAATGCCGGATTTGTCACACATACTTCTGAAAATACCGTTTTGCAGCCACAGCTTCTTCGGAGTGTCGAATTCGGCACATTCACCCTTGTCCATCACCAAAATTCGGTCATAGTTGAGAATAGTTCTCAATCTGTGTGCTATGCACAGAATCGTGCACTCCTTGAAACCCGTAGCAATGGTGTGTTGGATCCTAGCATCGGTTTCGTAATCAACGCTGGAGGTTGCTTCATCTAGAATCAGAATCTTAGCCTTGCGCAAGAGTGCACGGCACAACGCAATGACTTGCCGTTCACCCAGTGAGAAGTTTGCACCATCATCTTCAACAAATGCATCAAGAGTGAATTTACTCAAGTTTTTACCTAGATCCGAGCTCGTATCACCTTCTTCATTGGCTCTGTAACCGGATGCCAAGTTCAATGCATTTTGTAAAACCGAATCATCCAATTTTTCAAATGGATCCAGGTTCCGCCTAATATTACCACGAAATAGTACAGGATCTTGTGGAATGATCGCTAATCTTGAGCGTAGTTCGAACAAACCGATCTTTTGGATATCAACACCATCAATTTCAATACTACCACCTTCGGGCTCACTCAGTCTGTATAACGCAGTCATAATTGTTGATTTACCAGCACCAGTTCTACCACATATACCAATTTTTTCACCGGGCTTAATGTCCAAAGATAAATTCTTTAGAACAAAAGGCAAACCATTTCTGTACCTCAAAGAAGTGTTATTGAATTTAATACCACCATCGGTTGGCCAAGCTTCACTTAATCCAGCCTCGTCCGAAGTCTTATATTCAGCTTCTTGAGGTAGCTCCGTAGCATATTCACACACTCTTTCAACCGATGATGAAAGTTGTTCCAGTTGGCCTAGTGCTCTAGTGGAACTTATAATTTGCATACTGAATTGCACTCCATAGGAAATTAACAAACCAGCTGCCGCAGCAGTTATTGGGTACGCATTTGAGACACATAGCATACCGATGACTAAATTAATTGCTGCAGTAGTACCATGTAAAGGAATAGATATCCATCTCATCAAACACACGGATGTAAAATATGATTCATTCATACTATTAATATTTTGAGAATTCTTCCTAATAAATCTTCCAGTCGAAGCAAACAATTTGATTGTCGACATGCCTTGTAAAACTTCATCAAAGTTAGAAAAGACAAAAGATCTAGCTGCCCCTTCAATCCGCTTAACTTCTCTTGATGTTGCTTGATAATATGAAAATACCACTGTAACGTAAATAATTAAGAAGGGGATAATAATTGCAAACCACGGCAAATAAATAATACATAGAATCAAAACACCGATAACATTACCAATACCCATACAGCAGAGCCGTGTTTGTTCTGCTATTTCATTATCCAAAACGTCTGTATCTTTTGTAAATCTGTTCATAATTCGACCAATAGGAGTGGTGTCAAAGAAAGCCATTGGAGCATGCATAATTCTTTTTAAACAAGTTATGTTTAATAAGGTTGACGATCTGTTGGCAATGAACACAATAGTGCAAAATTGCCAAATGGCACATAGCACAAAACAACACGTAATCATAACATAAATACCAATATAAAACGGATTGGAATATTGTTTGAACTTATCAAGAGACCAGAAAGATAACCAGACATTTTGAAACAGCATACAGAATGTAGTGAAAGAGATAGCAAAAAGCAAATTGACCATTAAAACTGTAGGACCCAATTTTCCACAGCCTGATTTCAAATACTCAATAAACATGTCTTTTGAAATGCTATTGCTCTTGATTTGCTCCACTTGTATTGTTTTACCTAGTTTTTCATCTTTCGTAGTTTGCTTTCTAATTAACTCTAACTCTTCCTCTTTGATATCACTGTCTTCTTCGTCCTCGTCTTTTTCTTCCTCCCCTTCCATCTGGAAATTCATCAACGTCTTGAATCCTTCATTTCTTGACATCAGCTCGCTATTGGTACCAATGTCGATGGTTCCATCTCCGTTCATGTAGATGATCCGATCCGCATCCCCAATCAGGGATAGTTGGTGCGTAGCCAAAATACGTGTTTTACCTCCAAGAATACCAAGCATACACTCCTTCATGATATGTTTCCCAACCTTGGCATCCACCGCACTGAGAACATCATCAAACATCACAATGTTGTACTCCGGCATCATACATGCCCTGTACACTGATCTTGCCAGATTGATACGTGCCTTTTGGCCTCCCGACAAGTTCACACCACGCTCACCGATTTCCGTCATGTCACCGGCAGGCAATATATCAAAATCGCTCGGCAATGCACAACTCTCTATCACTGTCCGATACATGCTTCTATCATAGTCAATGCCAAATGTGATGTTTTCTCGGACTGTGGTGTTTTGGATCCACGGGTTGGAGCAGAGAACCATATCGCCCGAGATATCAATAGTACCCGTCAATCTGGTCATGATACCATTCAAAGCAGCTAGCAACGACGATTTACCTGAGCCAATAGACCCAGTAATGACAATAAATTCCCCATGTTTTATGCTCAGATTGATATCTTTCAAGACAGAATTTGAAAAATGAGATTCGCAATCTGAAGACTTTTCAGCCTCAAGTGAAATTTTATTAGTAAACTCAATACTTGAAGTGTCCAGATCATCACTTGTTTCCAAATCCCAAGTGAACTCACCATTTTCAATAATCAAAGCTGACTTGGTTTTATCGAAGGTACTTTTGTGATATTTAGGATCTTTATATTCTTCTTCCGCAACCAAAAACGATTGAATCCTTTGGAAAGCTATTAGTGCATCTCCACTTGAGCTTAAAGCCAAAGGAATAAATGATATGTGTAAAGTTAATATGTTGAAAAGGGTCAAAGAAGAGAATATGTTGGCCGGGTTTTTCAAGCCTCCTAATTGTCCATACATACAAAGAAATCCAATCATAGCTGATACCAAAGGTAGAGTAACGGCACAACCTGTAATAATATTTCTGGCAAACTGGATTTTGAGCATGATTTTCATTTCTTGGGATCTCACATCTTTGACCAAATTGAAGAACGGAATTTCCCACGCATAATACTTAAGCATCTTCATGTTATTTAAAATTTCCTTAATATATCTCACTCTGGAATCGGTTTCAACATTCACAACCTTTCTCCAAGAAATTAGTTTTTTTGTGAACAAAAAAAATGAAAGTGTAGCAAGTAAGAAATATCCAATACCCGCCAAAGAAGCACCACCTAAATGAACAGCCAACAGAACAATAGCAATTGTCAAGCCAATAGGTAAGCACAATGCAAAGGGAAGATAACTTGCTGCCAAATCAATTTTGAAAACGTCGTTACCAGCCAACGATACAATTGTAGAGTGGGAAAAATCAGCTCTGGCTTTCTTGCTTAACCGCATGGATTTATCATGGATCAACTTAGTAAGTAGTCCCTTTGCTTGGGCACCAAACATACCGGCTCTATTAAAGCCATGGGCAGACAAAACACCGACAAAATAGATGATGACTGTTACACCAACAGCATAACCATACCCTCTCTTACTAGTAGTAGAGCCTAGATTCTTTTCAGCAACATAATTAACCAATGCTCGAATAAGCAAGGTGTTTAGTCCTGCTGCAGAATCACTGATAGCTTTAAATAAGACACCCACAGTGTAGTTCCAGCCTAGAGTTTTGAATATGGTACGAAGTAAAAGATGCCTCGGATATTCGAAATCGGGATATGTTTTGATCAGTTTTCTATTTTGAACATTATCTTCCAGATCCTTTTTTTTCAAAAACTCCAGTTCATAGAGGTTGAGGCTTTTTGCAAACTCCCCATTAAAGTATTCAGCCATGTCATCAACATCATATTCTGACCCTTCCTCAATCTTATATAAATCTGCGGCAACAATTGTCCGTCTATACCCAACCTTGAGAAGCGTATTAAGCCATGTATAAAATGCTTCACTTATAAGGTTATTTCTAGTGTATGAAAAAGGAGTTCTTTCATCTTCATTGGGAATCGGAGGAATTGTTTTATCAATCAAAAATGGTGTTAAAAGTCTTTTTTGAGGTTGGATTCTTTTATCTCCGGCCACTCTTTTTTCGATATCTTCTGCAGAATATTCATACTGCTTTGTTGTTTTCAAAGAAAACAGCTCTTTTTCGAACCGAACTCTCATTGTGCTGTTATAGTTTATTTTGTCTATGTAATGATTTATTTCTGCTGACGATCGAAAATTTTAGATGTGCATTAACTCCGGATACATGATAACCTATTGATTTGTAATCCACGAAGTTAGAATAGGAAAAGTTATCAAAAAAAAGAAAAAAAAAGCATAATTTTAATTTATATCTACAAATTACTCTCCTTGTGTCTTTTGTAGGAATTTGAAGGCCTAATATAGAAAAATTAACTAATTGTATTCAATTGATCAAATTGCTTCGACGGCTGATAAATAAAAGAATTTCCTTTCACTCATAGGGCGTTTAAATCCGCAATGTTAGGATTTTCGGGCAGCGGAAAAAAGCAGTTAATGCGAAAGGCGGCAATTATCCTTCCACCAAGATCTGTATATAATATGCGTGATTTAACGGCATCCGATTTTCTACGAATGTACTGTGTGTATTTATTTTGTTGAACTTTATAGATACATTTAGAGTCATCGACACATATATGATTATTAGTAGTATTGCTAAATACTAAAAATGTTGGTGACTCAGAAGTCATTCTCTTCAATGCCGGATTTGTCACACATACTTCTGAAAATACCGTTTTGCAGCCACAGCTTCTTCGGAGTGTCGAATTCGGCACATTCACCCTTGTCCATCACCAAAATTCGGTCATAGTTGAGAATAGTTCTCAATCTGTGTGCTATGCACAGAATCGTGCACTCCTTGAAACCCGTAGCAATGGTGTGTTGGATCCTAGCATCGGTTTCGTAATCAACGCTGGAGGTTGCTTCATCTAGAATCAGAATCTTAGCCTTGCGCAAGAGTGCACGGCACAACGCAATGACTTGCCGTTCACCCAGTGAGAAGTTTGCACCACCATCTTCAACTGGTGTGTCTAGAGAAAACTTTTTATTGTCTTCAGTGCCACAAGCTAGATTGATTGCATTTTGCAAAACAGAACCATCCAACTCCTCAAATGGATCTAAATTACTTCTAATTGTTCCTTTAAACAAAACAGGATCCTGCGGAATGATCGCTAAATTAGACCTTAGTTGAAATAGTCCAATTTTTTGAATATCGATATCATCAATAAACATCTGACCGGCATCAATCTCACTTAACCGATATAATGCAGTCATGATTGTGGATTTTCCAGCACCTGTTCTACCACAGATTCCAATTTTTTCGGTAGGTTTGATATTTAAAGTCATATTCTTCAAAACCAGTGGTAATCCTGGTCGGTATCTCAGAGAAACATCTTTGAAAACAATATGACCACCGCTTGGCCAATTTTCTGGAATTTTACCGTCTTCTTCCTGATTTATATAAGCTGCTTCTTGAGGTAATTCAACTGCATACTCGCATATTCTTTCAACGGAAGAAAGGTATTGTTCAGTCTGACCTAGTGATTTTGAAAAACTAATCAACTGCATGCTTAATTGAACAATGTAGGATATTAATAAACCTGATGAGGCTGCAGAAATCGGATATGCTCTTGAAACACTCAACATCGAAACAATTAGGTTCACAGATGCAGAACAACCGTGTAAAGCCATTGCGAACCAACGCTGAACAGATATGGTGAAAAAATAGGCTTCATTCATGTTATTGATCAAATCTGTATTCTTTTCAATAAATCTCTCTGATGACTCAAATAATTGAATTGTGTCCATACCTTGTAAAGCCTCATCAAATGAAGAAAAAACGAGTGATCTCTTTGTTCCTTCCAGTCTTTTGACTTCTCTTGCAGTTGATTGATAGTAATTAAAACAGCAAACCACATAACAGACTAATACCGGTATAGCAATTGTAAACCATGGTAAAAATATACAGCACATAATTAAGATACCAACCATATTACCAAATCCAAAACAACAAAGACGTGTTTGTTCTGCAATTTCATTGTCCAAAACATCAGTATCTTTTGTAAATCTATTCACAATCCTACCCATTGGGGTTGTATCAAAAAATGCCATAGGTGCATGCATAATATTGTTAATGGCTTTAATGTTTAACAATTTAGATGATCTGTTGGTAATAAAAATAATAGTACAAAATTGCCACATTGCGCATAAAACAAACATGACAGTAACCATAACATAAATACCAATATAAAATCCATCTGATCTTTTGGCAAATCGTTTAGCAGACCAAAATGACAACCAAACATTGGAAAATAACATACAAAATGCGGTGAATGTAATCGCAAGAATTAAATTCGGAAGGATGAATTTTAGTCCAAATTTTCCAGCACCTGATCTAAGATATGTAGCAATCGTTTCAAGTGGCACACCATTCGTTTTAGAAGTTTCCGCTAAAATCAATTTACCCTTGTTCTCTTCAATTACAGTTGTTTGCTTTCTAATTAACTCTAACTCTTCCTCTTTGATATCACTGTCTTCTTCGTCCTCGTCTTTTTCTTCCTCCCCTTCCATCTGGAAATTCATCAACGTCTTGAATCCTTCATTTCTTGACATCAGCTCGCTATTGGTACCAATGTCGATGGTTCCATCTCCGTTCATGTAGATGATCCGATCCGCATCCCCAATCAGGGATAGTTGGTGCGTAGCCAAAATACGTGTTTTACCTCCAAGAATACCAAGCATACACTCCTTCATGATATGTTTCCCAACCTTGGCATCCACCGCACTGAGAACATCATCAAACATCACAATGTTGTACTCCGGCATCATACATGCCCTGTACACTGATCTTGCCAGATTGATACGTGCCTTTTGGCCTCCCGACAAGTTCACACCACGCTCACCGATTTCCGTCATGTCACCGGCAGGCAATATATCAAAATCGCTCGGCAATGCACAACTCTCTATCACTGTCCGATACATGCTTCTATCATAGTCAATGCCAAATGTGATGTTTTCTCGGACTGTGGTGTTTTGGATCCACGGGTTGGAGCAGAGAACCATATCGCCCGAGATATCAATAGTACCCGTCAATCTGGTCATGATACCATTCAAAGCAGCTAGCAACGACGATTTACCTGAGCCAATAGACCCAGTAATGACAATAAATTCCCCATGTTTTATGCTCAGATTGATATCATGTAAGTCATGCGTTGTATCTGACAATGATTTTTCCTTTTCTGAAGATTTATTGGTATCATCTGAAAAATTGGAATTGTAAGAAATAGCATCGCTGCTATCAGCCGACCAATCAAAAACACCATTTTGAACTTCAATTGCATCAGACTCTTTGCAATATTCTGATTTGTGATACTCTGGATCAGGTATTCTTTCAGGCGCAAGTAAGAACTCTTGAACTCTTCCAAACGCAACCCAAGCATCAGTAGCGGATGTTAAAGCGGTTGGTAACATTGCAACGTGAGCTGTCAAGATATTGAATAGCGTGACCGATGAGAAAATGTTGGATGCATTTTGCAGACCACCTAGCTGTCCGTACATGGATAGGAAACCAATAACAGCGGAACAAGCCGGAAGGGTGACTGCGACAGCAGTAATGATATTCCTGAAAACTTGAACCTTCATCATAATTTCCATTTCGTTTGTTCGTAATATGGAGATCAGCTTGGTGAACGGAATTTCCCATGCGTAGTATTTGATCATTTTAATATTGTTCAAAATTTCCTTTGTGCGGTTGACTCTTGCATCGGTTTCTACATTAACCGATTTCCTCCATCGCATCAGGTATTTGGTTGAGTAAACAATACCGGAAGTAATCAAGAGAAACCAAGCAACACCGGACAATGAAGCACCACCGAGGTTGACCGCAAGTAGTGCAATTGTGATGCCCAAACCGATTGGCAGACAAACAACAAAAGGAAAAAAATTTGTGGCCAAATCAATTTTGGACAAGTCATTGCCCAAATAGGCTGTGATTTTAGAGGGTGGGAATTTGGATCTGGAGTTTTTGTCCAGTCTAAAAGATTTGTCCAATAGTACTTTTGTCAAGACTCCTTTTATTTCGGCACCGCAAAAACTTGCATCGTTGAAGTTTCTTGCGTACATTATACCAATAAAGAACACGATACATGCCAGGCCTACTGCCATACCATAACCATTATTGCCGACGTGCTTTCCTTCTGCTTTGCGCTGGACATACTTAATCAGTGCCTTGATCTGGAGGGTGTTTAGCGCAGCGGCAATATCGCCGAGTGCTTTACAAATCAACGCCACTGAATAGTCCTGAAAGTAAGTTCTATAAAGAGCCTTCAGAACCAAGTAGCGTGGGTATTTGAAGTCCGCCCTGTTGATCAAGTCTTGTCTGTTTTCGGTTGTATCTGGAATCTTGTTTTTCTGCATATACTTGATTTCCACGTCATTTTTGTATCTGTAGAAATGCGACAAGAATGCATTTGTTCTGCTTTCAACATCGTAGCGAGACCCACGCGGGATTTCGTATAAGTCTTCAGACCGTACTGTTCTCCTGTAACCCACTTTCAACAGTGGCAGACACCAAAGAAAAAACGTTTCACTGAAGATGTTTGTCTCCCTGAAGGGGAACTCGATTCTTTCTTCTTCTGTTGGGATTGGAGGGATCTTTTTGTTCAGCAACAATGGTGTCATCAGTCGTTTCTGAGGGGAGATCCGCTCGTCCCTGCAATTTCGGGTCTCGATGTCTTCATCGGAGTACCGGTGAGATCTGGTTCTCTTCGTTGAAAAAAGTGTTGTCAACCCCATTATCTTCCTTCAATCACTATACCAAAACAACGTCAAACAAACCAATTAAAAGGAGAAATGCACATATGTGAATGTATAGATATGCATATATAGATATAAAATAGATAGATCCTAAAGAGAAGCCGAATATAGATACGTTCTATAGAAGACGCCACTGATAAAAACAGCATTAGAGTAATCCTTTTCCTTTTATAATCTCCCCAATTATTTCATGAATCTCATCATACAGAGAAGTTTTTTTTCTTTGTAGGAGATAACTGCTGGATGCGGTAATCTTAGAGGCGGAAAAACTACTTCGGTGGAATTAACATCCGCACTTTTTATTTTTTTCTTTCCTCACTTTGCAAAATAAAAATCCCACAACAATCGGCCTGTCGCACCCATGAGCATGTACATCGACAACGTTTGTACTTTCTTTTGGATAGGACTAACAGAAGCAATGAATACGGAGTTGTGCTTCATCCTGTTCCTTTTGAGCCTGCTTCTACTGTCGAAGTGATATTTTTTTGGTTTGGAATACATGGGGTTGACAACCCTTCTTTTTGGATATCTTGTTTGGAAATGGGGTGGAAAACGTCCCATTTTTTTTTCCCGGATTTCCTATCTTTTTGTTCTATCTGCAACCTCAAAAAATTCACCTTCGGCGTCTATCGATCAACAATTGGCAAGTTTCACACCCACAGTACTAAGAAGAGAACCATTACTATGAAATATTATTCATCACAAGATTTCATTACTATTTATACTCAATCCAATAGACCGCTTCCGTCTGCTATCTGTGACCAGTCACTTTGACATATCTATGTATATACAAAGAACGAATATTTCAACGGTTTTGCAACAGGCGGTCGATCGACGCAGACACGTAAAAAGGTACTCCGGAGGCTTTTGGGGCGAATGACGAAAAATAGAAATCTTCGAAAAAGAGAATTTTTCCTGTTTTCATACGGCCAGGCTAAACGGTATTCTACGAACCCCACACATTTAGATTGTTGATTGTGGATTTAGGGGGTGACGCAAGTGGTTGTTTACTATAAGTGTATTTTCAGCAATATCTCTGATATTGATATATGTCTGCACCCGGAAAAATACGGTGAGTGAAAGAAACGCACAAGAAGCTCCATAGTTCTGTCTCTGTCCGTGCCATGACTCTTGAACAGGCAGACAGTAATACGACCCCCAGCGGCAAAAACAACAACGGACATGCCCACCCAGATCCGGGCGACCAAATGTCCGACATGCAAGACAACAACTCTGCTGTGCCGACGATGGGCACAGACGCCGCAAGTGCCGGTATGCAACTGCACACGGTGCCGAAGGAGAGCGTGTCCGGAAATATAGCACCACGTACGGAACCGGGCCAGCTGAAAACTTCCCCGTCCCGAAGCGGGACCCCCCCAGCTGCATCACAAGACACCAACAGTCTCTCCCTCTCTACGAAACATGAACGTGGCATGGAGGAGCAGGATACCAAAAATAGTGGCTCCGACAACCCGGCCTCCTCCCCCTTGAACGACACACTGAAAGCATCCAAACGCAGAAAGAAAGTGGGATCCGCCTGCGTTTATTGTCGAAGATCGCATATGAACTGTGACGACTCAAGACCATGCAAAAGGTGCATCAAGAGAAATATCGGCCATTTGTGCCACGATTCACCACCAAAGTCAAAGTCATTATTGGCTGCCCATCCTCATCATCAGAAAAAGTCCAACCACAGCAGCAACGCCCCTCACACACTGCACAACAACCGTAGCTCGGGCGGTGTTACCGACGCAGATAAGCACAGCACGGTGATTTTACCAAATCAACAACAGCAACAGCAACCAAACCAGCTGGTGCTGCCGTCACACTTGGCATCGATCCAGCCATCGTACTCCTCACAAGCCCTAAACATTTTGCCATCATCAGCTGCATTGAACCAACAGCCCTTCTTTTATTCAGAACATGCAGGCTCCGAATTCAATTCCTTGACGGAGTTTCTGTCGATGATCGATGATAATGATATGATGGACTCGATAAATTTAACTAATGACCCAATGCTGCAAAAATTGGAAGCTACAAACTACATACCAGGCTTGTCATCTTCCATGAATTTGAATGATATGAACCAGACGTATAAAGCTAATCAGGAGTTGAACATAAGTAATGACAATATTTCAAATACAAACATTTCTAAGTTGAATCAATACCAGTTGAGTTACCTTCAAAATCAGCTGTCCCAACAGCAGAAAGTGTTGCAGCAGCAGCAACAGTTGGATAGTAATATCCCACATCTACCAGTACATAATGGCTACGATAACCACAGTAATACCAACGGCCTCAATAGTTTCACAAATAATCCCAACAATAGTATGAGCACTAGCAATAATAACGGTGCAGAAATCTCTAATAAGGATACTAACAAATCCCCAGATGATTTCCCCCAGGCTGCCTATACTAAAACTCCAAATTTGCCAAATTCACAATATTTTGTGCAGAAGTCACCGTCAAATCAAAGAGTGACATCGACAACGACGCCACATATATCGGATACTGCCCGTGATAAATTTTTTCTTACTGCTGCTGATCCTACTACTGAAATTTCACCCGAGGAGAGGTTGAAACAGGTTATCAACGCCAAGTTAGAAGCTGGTTTATTGAAACCGTATAACTACGCAAAGGGTTATCAGCGACTTCAAACATATATGGATAAATATATGGCAACATCGAGTAGAGCCAGAATCTTGAAACCGTTGTCAACATTCAGGCCCGGTTTTAGAGCAATAGCAAAAACTTTAAAAGATATCGATTTGATTTTGGTTGAAGAAAGCTTCGAAAGAATGCTGCTAGACTACGATCGTGTTTTCACATCCATGGCAATACCGGCATGTCTATGGAGAAGGACAGGTGAAATCTATAGAGGAAACAAAGAATTTGCATCATTGGTTGATGTCTCAATTGAAGATTTAAAAAATGGTAAACTTACCATTTACGAATTGATGACCGAAGAAAGCAGTGTCAACTTTTGGGAAAAGTATGGTTCAATTGCGTTTGACAAGACCCAAAAGGCTGTTTTAACGAGTTGTAACTTACGTACAAAAGATGGCAGGAAAAAAAAGAACTGCTGTTTCAGTTTTACAATAAGACGGGATAGATACAATATACCCAGTTGTATAGTTGGGAATTTTATCCCAATCAGATGAAGTCATGACGTTACTATATACACGAAATAAATATGCGGTATAAATTTTCAGAACTCTTTTTCTGCTTCCGATATCAAATCGAAAACTTCACAATCTTTATTGTTTGCAAAGAATCTCTTAATCAGACCTGTTGTGACATCACTGACATTTAAGAACTTATATTTTTCGTTATCTTTAAGGTTTTGAGAAGTACTAATTGTTTCCAAGCATTTGACAAATTGGACAGGTTTGCTAGTGACATCTACAAAGTTATCCACCACGCGTTGACTGTTTTTACTAACAATTAACCCATTTAAATTGCATACAACGGGAACATTTAACTTTTCAGACTGTATATGTATAATATCTTTTAACTCACTCTTCATATCATCGAAAACTGGGTGGTGTGCAGGAACTTTTGTTTGTAGCCATATTTTTTTGATTCTACTCCTCCATTGTTTCAACGCAATTAATTCTTTTTGAATTTGGTCCAATTTTTTAAGCTTTTCATTCAACTCTTTCACTTTACCAGATACCACGATTTGGTCATATCCATTAATATTTGCAACATTAAATCCAATATCCACAGTGCATACTTTCAAGATACTTTCAAAATCACGCTCTCTAAATAGTAATGCAACCATGCCCCATTCCGATTTTGTCTTGTTTTCATTTTTAACAAGTGCCTGCTCCATCAACCTTCCTCTCTGATATGCGGCCTTCAAACCATCTTCTAGGGAAACAACATCCTGCACAACAAGCGCACTAAGTTCTCCTAGTGAATGTCCTAGTATATAATCCGAGTTTTTAACATTCCAATCATACATATCCTGAAATATCGAATAATTAAAATACGTAGCCAATAAAATCAACGGTTGAACAAAGGAGGTCTGCGATAATTGATGCTCCATCAGCGCTTTGTTTGCTGGGTATGTTTGATTGCTGAAATAGGTTGCGATTGGTACCTCAGGTACAAGGCTCTGTGCATACTTTAAAAGCTCAATATACTTTCTATTGTTTAATTTGTCAATTTCATGATGTGACAAGGAAAACAAATGCTTTGAAACGTTTCCTTGACCAGGACAAACACTGGTTACAATATCAGAGCGTACACTAGTAGTATGCAAACTTCTCCGTACAAGATTCATTGTCGTACACTAGTTTGCAGCTTCTTTTTACCCTGGTGGAAAAGAAAAAGGTATTGATATACATATGTAATAGTAGAGACACATTGGTATTAAGGAAAAAATAAACAAATAAGGAGTCAATTATCGAATTGCGCACGTGACTCGATGAATTCGCCGATAAAATTGAAGATTAACCAACTAAAGAATACGATTATAAAACAAGAAAGTCAAAATGGACATAGAATATGGAAACGATACACTAGCAATTAACATCAACTACCATTTGCTTGTATAGGATTTTTTCCGTGTCTGCAACAGTGGCAAGATGGGCCCATATTATGACCCCTGTTAGCTGGTTACCGTACACACAACCCGAATCCAAACCGTTGCTGAACTCCTTTATGACGACCCCACGTTTGGCATCGTGCCCATAGTAAAGCTTTTTGCTGATGGTGAAGACCTGGTCATTCAAATCTTTCAGTCCATCTTCATAAACTTTGCTCTGATGCTCGGTCCATTTCTTTGTCCAGGCAATAGATTTCACGCCGCCAACCTTATCATGCCTGTCTTCTGTTGGAGTCCTCCAATCTGGCGGTAACAGGTTTCTCACCGTAGTCACTTCTTCGATATCTTGCTGATGGACCCCTTTACTCCAAACCAGGCCGGCATGAACCGCAAGACCCTGGGCTGGATAGTCACTCTGTTTGTTCTGTTTCTTATTGACGTAGTGAGGCACTGGTCCCAACTCTTTGATAGCCGAAGCTGCACTGAGGAATTTGATGTGTTCGGGAGTTAGTTTTTTAGCCAGCCTCATCAGGTCATCCAAATCATACGCTTCTCTCATGGAAAAAGTGGAGTTTCCATTATCACCGTCGTTGATAAAGTACGGCGATTTCAAACCGTGAAACTGGGTGTACCTTTTCATCATTGCGATTTCATGGTTGCCTAAAATGCAATCAATGTTGTGCTCCATGATGAAGTTGAGTACGCCAATCGAGTTTGGGCCTTTGTTCATGAAATCGCCCAACAGAATGACATGGTCGTCTCTACCGCCATCGTACTGGACATGGTCTAAAAACTTTTTCAACTGTGTCAAACAGCCATGGACGTCCCCAATTAAAATCACCCTCTTTTTCATTTGTTTTTCCGTCAGATGGACGTCTTCATGTTTCAGTTTAGCCATGTGGTCTTTCAAGGCCGGGTTTTCTTCCGAAACATATGGCATATTCCTGAAATTTGGAATGGTTTTAAACGGGTCGTCCGGATCTGGGTTTTTGACCTTCGACTTATCCGGGATAATTGGATGTAGATAAAAACTTGCTGCCTTCACCATTTGGATATCGGGGATTTGGATACCCTCAGGTGCAAGCCCTGGCAGTACGATCAGCATAAAGTAGAGCAACAATAACACAACCAATCCGCATACTGATGCCAAGGAATATTGGACAAACCGATTGTTCTTTATGAAGGAGGGGAGCATGCCGTCGTCTTCAATTTCAACATAGTAGACGTTATCATCATTCGGGGTGAATGGGGTATATTCTGTCGACATGCTGGATAGTTTAGGCGAACACCTGAATAATCTATTGATAGGAAAATACCGTCTTTAGAACTAACGGTTATTGACGGAGAAGGAAAATAGAAGAAAAAAACGGCTTTTCACACACACACACACACACACACACACATATATATATAGACATAGACATATCTGTGGTAGTTTACTACTCTTTTTGTCTCTACATCCAGTTGTTTTGCATATACATCTTAGTGGGCACGTGATGGACCATACATACGGATTGTAGAGTATAACCAGTAAGGTGGTAGGGGTCTTTGTTACTAGCAGTTAGTGAGATATACATACACACATACACATACATATATATACAGAGACACAGATATAGACAGGGTAGTTACTCAGAGAAGGTAAATCATTTCTTTTCATCGGTTTTTTCATCCAAAACATCCAACAGGTTGCCGTTTAATATACTATCGAGAGAGTCGGTGATCTGTTTGGTTTCTTCGTCTTCGGGCATCGCCTTCAACGCCTTCTCGGCCTCATCCCCACCGAGGAATATCTTCATTCTGTAGGTGAACTCCTTGAGGTTGGAGATGTCGTTATACCAGAACGCCCCGGCAGCAAGCATACCCATCGAACTCGTGGCTAGTAATGACGCATGGGTGACGGCAACCATGGCATCCCTGTAGAAGCTGAACTTTGGGGGAACGTGATTGTGCTGGAAATATGTTGGGTTGTATCTTCTTTTTATAACCCCCCTGTAGGCGATTTTCGACGCTATGTAAGTGGCCAAGGTGAAGCCATAGAAGGTTGCCATCTGGTAAAATCTTCTCTCATTGTATTGCAGAACGGCGTCCGTCTTTTTGGAAGGATCGCCCCTTCCAAATAGCTTTCCAAAATCAAACGACATGCTTAGAGACTGCTGGCTGTGGCGGGATCAACAAGAACTGGACCACTGCTGTGACAAGAACCTCAGTTTAGATTGCAAGGAAGAGCAGCAAGACGTAGTCCCAGCCATCTTACATATTGTACACATATATCCATTTTTGTGTGTGTCTAGACACTCTCAATTACTCGCTCATATGGAAAATTGATTGGGCGCCATCAACTATGGAAAAGTTAATTCCACAGGATCTCTGGTAGAAGTGGGTTCGTTCATTATCGGTTTGGTGGACACTGGATCTCCAATATTGTATAAGAAGCAACACAGAGGAAACAAAATACATATTTCTGTACAATAGTATAAAGTCGAACAATTTTTTTTAAACAAAATCCGAACACCTGTTAATAAATAAACGCTTACAGGCATGTCACCTAGATGGCTTCACGAGAACGTCCAGTTCTTCAAGATATCGCTGTCTCTCTTGATCACCTTGACCCCGTGTTTGGTGTAATTTTGGGTCGTCTCCTCATCCTTCTCCGGGAAGACCGACTTGGTCAAGTCCTCAACAACATAGGTATTGAAGCCGTTTTTGGCAGAATCGATACACGAATTCATGACACAGTAATCATATGCGATTCCAACGGCAACCACATCGGTGATGCCGTGGTCCTTCAAATACTGCGTGCACTCTGTTTTATGAAGGCCCCATATGTCCTGGAAACACGAGTAGTACTCCCTGTCCTGCAGATATCCTTTGAGAACGATTTTGGTGGGGATTTTTTGAGAGCCAAGTAGCCTATTGAACACCTGTTTGAATTGAACAGGGAAATCCGAGCCGGGGGAATCCTGGACACAGTGGACAGGCCACAACGTGTGGAGGATGGTCCGGCCGTCGCCGTTTGGGCTTTCAATCAGCTTGGTGCTGTACGGCTCCTGGTTGTGGGAGACGGCAAAGGAAATATGGTCGTGGGGATGCCAGTCCTTTGTTGCAATAACGGCGTCCCACTTGTACTTCTCCGAGGTCATCAAGTCAATAATTGGGTTGATGATATCCCGTCCATCTTTGACTGCTAGGGAACCGTCTGGGGGTAGGAAATCTTCCTGCAGGTCAACGATAAGCAGTGCTGTTTTCCCCATGGCCGTGTGTGTCTGTGCTTGGTTGGATAGATAGGTGTATTGCTAGATATGTCTATATCTGGCGGTCTGCGTATTTATATTTGCCCCTTGGAGGCTACACACCATCCGCTGTAACGATCCTCGATGCAAAAATCATGGAAAGGACAATATATAAATATAATTTTTTAAAACACAGAGCCCGTACCAGTCAGTTGACGTAGTTAAAGTCTACTGATTGCACCCAATGACACAGCTGACATAAAGGGCGTGTGCACAGACTAATAACAATAGTGACAACAATAGGAAACGTAATAATAATAGACATAATAATAACACAACCACTAGCACTTCATATATATCTAGCGATTATCAGGTGTTGTTCAGAGTCTGGACGGTTCCATAGTAGGAGACAGAAACCCAACGGTGCAGGATCGAGCCGAATTGTTCGGCAATGAATAGAGACCCAGCAGTCGGAGTTCCACCACATGGTAGACGTCTTGTGCACTTCCTGATTCGGTACAGCAGGAGATGTGAGGCTTGACTGCCATGTGATGACAGCACAACAGCACCAAACGCTTATTGTTGATCCATCTGGATATAAATTACTCTCACAGTGCCGTTGACCGTCTCGTTACATACTACTTAGAGGAGAATGCCAAGGAAAAAGCTATTCCTTCCCGTGCCATCCCCTAGAAGGCTATCGCCAACGGAGTATTATAGCTTATACCCGTCTTGAAGAGTGTAACAACGTTGAAATGTCATGTAGAAAAACAATAACGTATGGTAATCTACCCCACTATGGCATAGTGAAGGAGAATAACGCCAGATCTCTCCAGCGTCGGAAGAGCACGCCAGTATAAATCCGAAAGAGGCAGGTGATTCGTGTTTTGACGTGATAACTTCTATGGATGAGCCGCAAACCCCAAATCTCAGAGTTTTCTGAGCTGAGCACTACGTCTTGGTGTTTTACTCCTTTTGACCACTCGTTCTTCTTTTGAAAACTGCAACAAACCCATCCAGACTCAAGCAGAGTCGTGAGAATACAAGACATGAGCTCAGGTGTAACAGACGAAACACAGATATTGGTTTTGGACGACATAATTTCGAAGATATCTCTCGATTCTCTTGGAGGCGGCCCAACATCCGAAACAGAGGAAACCCAGCTCTTCGACTCGATATTGAAACAGCTGAGTCAGACCATCGAAACTTTTGACGGGGACATTGCTGCACAAACGAAAACACTGCTCACAAATCCCGATGAAAAGGCAAGAGAAGAGAAACCAGCTGGAGCTGGTGACAGTGTTTTCGGTCGTCAGAACCATCAAACACATCGAATTGTTACTGCAACAGCAAATGAGTACAGAACATGCTCGTAAAATCAACGCCTTGATCCTCTCCTTCACCTCCCTTTTCAAATACCATTTCCAGTTACCAAATAATCACAATAACTACGCATTCAGAAATTTTGGTAAGTTGTTGACGTCACCAAGGCTTAATATCATTTCGACATTCATCCAATATATCAAAATTTCCAACTCATCCTTCGGCGAGTTGAACAAGGCTGAAATGGTGGAGAAGACGTTCCTGGTGCTTCTGATCTTCCATTGTTTTAATCCAGATCTATTTTGCTTTCTATCGACTTCTTTATCAAAAACCTCCCTGGGAAATGAAATTGTCCAACACTTGAATTTAATCCCGTTGACTTCCCCCGCAAATATAAAAGCCTCCTCCTCAATACCATCTCTTTCTAATATCTATCAAAGATTCAGGATGTCCTTATTGCTAGAAGATTCAAGTTTTGCCACCGATACAAGATCTTTCAATTTGCTAAATGTGCTATTTTTCACATCCTTTTATAAGACATTCCTGTATGATCTAGTGACAAATATCATCAAACTGAATATTTTTTTTCAAAATGATATGACGTCTGAAAGCTTGTTGGACCTTTCAAGCGAAATTTTAATATGCCCCCAACTGCAAGACTATTTAACATTATTTCTTGCACATAAAACAGAAAATCTGATAAAATTGGATGGCTTTGTCAAGTCTGAGAATCCGATCCAGGCTTCTCTCAAAGACATTTCTATGTTTTTACTTTTGAAATCATCTCAAAATTTCCTAGAAAATTATAATAACTATATGATTCCTGACAAAAACTTCTTATCATATCTAATCGAGTATAACAACCCAACTTACACGTCAATTTTAGGTATATCCGAGAACCAAAATGAGTGTGAATTAAACATTAATACATTTATACCAATTTTTGAATTAGTTGATCAAAATTTAAAGTTGAATTATTTGAAGGAACGTGATTTTTTAACAGTTTTAAAATTTTCATTAATTAATTTGGATTCAAATATCGACACTTGGGACGATTTTATGAATATAAATAGTTTATTAATTGATTTAGGTTGTTCAAAAAGTATACATGCGTTGGCGGATACCTTGCAATCTTTACTCTGCTTGATTATCAACAATGTCAAATTCAAATCTTTGATATTTAACAAAATCCCAAATCGTTATGAAAAAATATTGGGTTTTGACTTGATACCCCCAGTTTATAGATCTGATCTTTCATTTGAGAACAACATTGACCAGCACTCTGAATTTTTTGGATTTACATATAAATCTTTGCAACAGACTGAAAATTTTCCAACAATTGTCGAAAATAAATGCCTTTCACTTTTAGAAGATTCGTTAATTTTAGTTTTGTCGATTAAAAACAAAATATTTGATTTTTTGAAAGAGTTGAACATGGACACCAATGTTTTAAGATTACCAGATTTGTTTGTTGACGAAAGCAAACCCGAAGAAAATTCATTAAATACTTTTAAACAAGGTATTTCCACTAAAATTGGCAGCTTCAAATCTTGTAAATCTTTACATTATAAATTGTTGAATTCTTCTATCACTTTACAATTAGTTTCAAATTTAAGTTTATTGGTATTAAGTGAAAATTATAAGTCTTTAAAATCAGTGAATATTTTCATTGATAATTCATTATCGAGAATTTTGAGTGAATTTACATTTGATTTCACCTTTGAACTTTTTAATAATTTACCAAGAATTTGGCTTGTTGAGTTTTTTTAAGCAGGTAAGGGATTTAAATCATGAAAACTTAAAAATGATTATACCATCAACTTCTTTAATATCAAAATTATTTCAAATTAAAAATCAAGATTCAAAATCCGAGAAACTGACTACCATTAATTCGCAATCAACAAACTTAGAGCTAATCTCGGAAATTCTTTATGCAAGTGTTATAGCAAGCAATTCACTAAGACAGTACGTCGAACTGTTTGATGATGGACAATCAAAACCTTTTAAATTATTAAACAAATTTTTAAAAGCACACCCATCAACTTTAAAACCTTCAAAAATCACCAAGGGAACTGTCACTCTAGACTTTAATTATTATAGAGAAATTCTAAACTAATGACTTCTTCTTAATGCTGGTTTTCAAATTATCTCATGTTAATTGATTCTTGTTATATACAATGTTATTAATTACAATTAGTAAGTAATCTAAACACAAATTAATAGTATGAGCACTATAAACTTTAAACCTTAAATCTGGAATAATATTCAAAACCTAAATTACTCACAGCTTAAAACTTACAATTTATAGCTACAATTGTAAATTAGGACTTAACTATACAAACCACTTTGATATTATAGTTTTCGCCTCTGTGCTGTAATTATTAATCATAGCCATGCTCTGTTCCTGAGGCATCGTTGCTAACAATCCTTTGACAGCACTTACCACGTTATTAGCAGTGTCTCCAGAAATTGATGTGTACAACAATGCTTGAACGACACTATCAACAATAGCTGAAATTTTTGATACAATTTCAGGATGCTGTTGATTGATTAAATTGGTTAAGAAATTATAGGAAATCTGTGCGGCTTCTTCATTTTGACAAACTGGTAATAGGTTAATCCAAGCTTTAATTAACTCATTGACATTTGGTATTTGGTTACCATAGAACTGAATAATCAAGGAAATTGTTGAACACATATATTCAGTTGCATCAATGTTATCCGGAGCTCTGGCATCGGGAATACTTGACATCTGAACTAAGGATGGAATACACGCTAACGCAAATGATGAATAGTCAGAGCTATTTGGTGATTGTGCACATAATCCCACACAACGTGCGGCACTTTCACGGACCTTTGAATCTGGTGATGTAAGTGCTTCACCAATTGGATTGAGGAATAGTTCATGTAATTTAAATGCTTCTGATCCGCCATATTTCACTAAATCGCAAATCGTGGAAATAGCAAATTTTTTCAATATTGGATTTTCATCACATATAAATTTATTTATTATTGGAGTTAGTGACATAAATGCAGGTATGAATCTCACCCCCGAATTTTCAAAGACTGAAGCTATTCCCTTACCAACTTCTTCCAGTAACTCCTCATCTGAGCAATCGTCATCATACTCAGCGACCTCTTCATTATAATCATCATCCACATCATCACGATTTGAGATTCTTTCATATATATCAGATAAATTGCAGTTCATTGATTTTGATATATTAACCAACTGAGTATCATCTAAAGCCTGAGGTCCCATCATTTCAAGACATTTTGCCAGTGCGTAGTAGTAAGCAAAATATAATTCAACAGCTGGATCTGATTCTAATTGTGCAATTAATTTATTCGCCATACTTTTCCACAAGGTGAAAGATTCGGTGGTTTGTGATGAACCCGTTGATTCAATACAGCACTTTAATAGTGATGGCATTGTAACTGCACAGGTACCTCTAACTCCATCATGCAAATAAAAATCTAAACCTGGAATTACAATTTCGTTGGCAACTTCGTTGACATAAGGCAAGAATGACGCACCTAAAACCTCACAATATAGTTTTAAAATTTCGATTGCTGACGCTTTATCATCTAAGACTGATGTATGAACTGCAATATGTTTACCAGATAATTGAATAACTTCGTAGTCTTCATTTTGATTGATTTCATCCAATTGATCTTCTTCAACGATTGAAATGTCTTGAGTGGCCTTTGCTTGTTCTAACAGAGGTGGTAAAACACCTGGTAAAAATGGTAAAAAGTCTTTACCAATTAGCTTACAAACCCTACTCCAACCTTTCTCTAGATACGGTTTAACTGGGTCATCTTCATTCTGTAAATTGTTTTGTAAATAAGTGAAAATTTCTAATATTTGACTTGCTGTCTCGGAGAATTTTTCCTTACCAACAGCAGCAGCAATTAAAGTTGCGCATTCAATAGATTTTGCAACAAGTGTTCTGTTTGTATTGTCAGCATCAGATTTCATAACAGACAACAATAACGGCATTAAAGTATCATAGTATTTAATGAATTTATTTTCAGCTGCATCTGCAACAACTGCAATTGTTGTAATAACTTGTTCCTGAACATATTTTTTTGGTGAAGATTTAAGCAAAGTTAACAGATTATTTAATAAATCATCGAGATATGGCTCAACGATTTCCTTTGTTGCTTCTTCACAAAAATTAACCAATGCGGCAGCTGCGTGAGTTTGAACACGAGGAACATGATTTGTTGATAACATTGAAATCAATGCAGGCAAGATTTTATCGCCTGAGGTTCTTTGGATGATATTAGCAAAATCTGTAGACATTTGACCTAAGGCATTACAACAAGCAAATTGAACTCTTGGATGACTATCGTTTAAAGAAGGCAAGATTAAATCTAACAATTTCGGGATTTCGGAAATCAATACATCAGCACAACCTTCACTTGCAGATGACAGTGCCATCAAAGCAGCTTGCCTTTCATGCCAATCTTGAGATTGCAGCATATGAGGTAAGTATTGAAATAGCGGTCCAGCTAGACACTGTCCGTTCAATTTGAGTGCCACTCTATCAAGTGATTGTCTTGCAGCATTATACTCCTCTTCTTCACCCTCTTCATTTGGATCATCGACGTTGTTCCATTCTGAGCAATTTTCATCATCATCGACACAGACTTCGGTCATCAATTTCAATGTTACAATCACCATTGTGGTCGAGTACGACTGTTCTCTTTTACACATATTTGGGGACGACTCTGAAAATGTCGTTAATAATTCCAATGCTGTGAGTCTTGCATTTGATTCTAAATTTTTATCTTGGGCAACTTGGGAGCAGAAACTAATGATTGTTTCAAACATTGGTTTGAAAATTTTTGGCGCAATAACCACCAAGTCGATCAAACTCTCCAAAACTGAGGCCAAGGCCGCATCGTTACCACTGCTCAGTAATCTTGGTAAGGAGTTCAACAAGTTTGGCAACAGCTGTGACAGCAGAGACCACGTCGATTTTGGTAAGTTTTCAAAGAAGGCAACAAACGCAGTACATGTGGCGATTCTAACGTCATCAGACTCATCTTCAAAACCGGCATGGAACATCTTCAAGAACGATTCATTCAGATCGTGGTTGCTAATAATCTGAGGGGTTGTCGAGATCATTCTGAAAGAGGACTCTTTCATCACCGAGTCGCCACTACTGGTGGCTTGCAAAATTGTTGGCAACAAATCCGGCCAGTCGAAGTTGTCTTTGGCCACCTCTGCGATTGCATCCGCCAGTTTGTGCTTGACGTTTTTGGTCTGCTGTCCTGCGAATCCGGCCAAAAGGATACGGCGGATTTCTGTTTTTGCCTCTGGGCTTACGTGGTCAATCTGTCTGTCCGTGACGGAGAACCCCTGGTAATTGGGAGACTTGATGGCGAAACGTCTGAAAAGAACTGCAGCAAAAGCTCGGGTGTGTTCCGAATTGCCGCTTGCTGCCTGTTCTGCCAAAAAGACCAGTAAAATATCGATTTTGTCCTTACAACACCAGTCATTATTCAATGCACTTTCTGCTTGTTTACGAAACGCATTATCGTTTGATGATAGCGCAGAAAGTAACTCACCTAACGCCCCCTGTATTTCCTGTGGCAAACTTGACATACCTCTTGGTATAATGAATGAGTTGAATTTGAAATTTGCTTGTGTGATGTGGGTTCCGTATTCCAAAAATGGGTGATACACTTTTAACAAAACAACCCTTTCACTCGGTGTACACAATTATCTACTGAAAGGCAAAAATATGTGCTGTGTGTACTGAAAAATCTCTTCCACTATACATACACACACACATTTCCTTTTCTCCTATATATATATATATAACTATTCAAACACTACATACCACTACATTAGCTCGCTTATATTAATAGTTTTGCTTCTTTGTACCAAGAAAAAAAGGCGAAAAAGAGAAAAAAACAAAATAAAAAAAAAAACAACTTGCCGGTGTACAGATGTAGAAAGTGAATTTTTCAATTTTTCAATTTTTTAATTTTTCGATTTTTCGATTTTTCGATTTTTCGATTTTTCGATTTTTCGATTTTTCGATTTTTCGATTTTTCGATTTTTTAATTTTTTAATTTTTCAATTTTTAGATTTTTGAATTTCCAGATTTTTCAGATAAAGTAAGTAAAAGAATAAAAAATTTAAATTTTTTTTATTTTTTTTTTTCACTATGTTCTATATATCAACATGTATACAGGTACATATGAAATAACTATTTTACATTTTCAGTATTGGCCTTTAGTTTTTCATTATCTTGTTGTTGAAAATATATCAAGACAAACATCAGCCATAGAAGCAGTCCAAAAAAGAAAAAAATGGGATTGGCAGGAACGAGATCAAAACAAAGATTTGGATTAGATCCAAGAAACACAAACTGGTCTAATAATACAAGTAGATTTGGACATCAACATCTGGTGAAACTGGGATGGGAACCAGGAAAAGGTTTGGGAATGACAAATAATTCAATGACTTCACATATCAAAATTACAATTAAAAACGATAATCTGGGATTGGGAGCAAACTTGAGTAAAAAGAAGGATAAAAATGACGAGTTTGACAGTGGAGAGAATGTTCATTTAGATGCATTCCAGAGATTACTCGGTAGATTGAATGGTAAAGAAGAACAGATATCACAAGAAGTTGATAGAAAAAGAAATGAAAGAATCATTAATGGACGCTGGGGTATCCATTTTGTTCAAGGTGACACATTATCAAGCACATGGGATAAGCAAAAGAAACAATTGACCTCTACGCCGTTACTAAATTCCAAAAAGAGAAAAATTGAGGAATCGGAAGATGCTACTACTGCGACGAAGAAATCCAAAAAGGACAAGAAGGTAAAGAAGGAGAAGAAGGAAAAGAAGGAGAAGAAGGAAAAGAAGGAGAAGAAGGAAAAGAAGGAGAAGAAGGAAAAGAAGGAGAAGAAGGAAAAGAAGGAGAAGAAGGAAAAGAAGGAAAAGCAAGAAAAGCAAGAAAAGAAAGAAAAGAAAGAAAAGAAGGACAAGAAGGAAAAGAAGGACAAGAAGGAAAAGAAGGACAAGAAGGACAAGAAGGAAAAGAAGGAGAAGAAAAACAAGAAGGAGAAGAAGGACAAAAACGACGTTACCAGGGATTCGATGCTAAAACCAAAAGCTGAACTGACAACCACCAACGTGCTGGGAAGCAAAATGGCACTACGTTCTAAATGGATCAGACAAAAACGAGCTGCCGTTATGGATGAAAAAGCATTGCAGGAAATTTTCATGATCAAATGAAATGTTAACTAGGGGCCCCTTTATATAAATGAATATGCATACTTGGTTTGTGTAGATGCCGTATATTTGAAACAAAACTGTGCATCAAGAATATTGTATTTCTTTAACAACCTCTCACTACATCTGTTGTCTCAAAGTAAAACATCAATATATTCCTTAGAATTTCTCCACTGTATCCATATACTGTAAAAGAAAAAATTGCAGTAAAAATCAATTTTTAAATATACCTATTTGGCTGTTCGTATTGAAACAAATTTACAACAGATTCCACGTAAAGTATTGTAGTAGCAGTTTTTATAATCCGCATCAATGCACAAGTGTGCTTTACTGTTCAGTCAAAGAAGGAATAAAACTTTAAATATAAGATTCAACAGAATATCCGGAAAATTTTTGTAGAAAAAGAAATATAGACAAAAAAAAATTATACAAATTTAATAAAAACCATTAATGAAGGTAAATCCCAATTGACTTAGAATAAGATCATTGAAATACTTCCAATGACAACAGAACCCGCAAGGGTAATGACGTATAGAGAGGAGAGGCCTGAACCATGGAATGGTGCATTGACCGAGGCTGCTGCACCATGGGAGGTTGAGCTGATGCTGGAAACTGAACCAGATGAAGATTCGGAAGAGTCCTTGGTCTTACTAGACTTTGAAGATTCTGCAGTGGTGGAAGCAGAAGAAGATTTAGACTTTGAAGCAGATGCACTGACGGTTTGCTTTGCGGAAGCAGACTTCAAAACAGAAGAACAAGTTGAAGCAGAAGATGCAGAGACAATTGTAGCTGAACCTGAGAAATCACATGCTGACTTGTTCTTATCTTGGCTGAGGTAATATTTGTTCAAAATGTATGCCAATTTTTCTTTTGGAGTACAGAATGACAAGAAACCGTAATCACCAGTTTCACCATCTGCATTAATTTCACTACAGGAAACGTAGTTACAGACAATACCAAAGAGATCTCCGTAGTCTGATTCATCAACGTCACTAGAGACGGAACATAAGACAGAGTCATAAGCACAATCACAGACTGAAGAATCTGGAGTTGGTGGTAAACCAGTTGCACCTTTCCAGTCGCTATCTTCTGTTGGACATTGTAATTGATGTGCACTCTTAGAAGCAGCAGAAGCAGTGGCAGAGGTTGGGTGAATATCTTGCATTTCGGTCTTCAAGTAGTTGAAATCCTTCAAAGTAGAGACAGAGCTTCCATCCAGAGTAACTAAACCATAGTTGTTTTCTTCTTCAAAGTACATGTAAACGATACCACCGGACCAGACGTCGGTCATTTCATCGGAGAAAATGGTTGCAACTTCGGTGAATTTTCTTGGTTGAACAGCATTACAACCGTATTCGGAGAAGAAGATTGGGACGGTCAAGTTAGCAAATTCTTCGGTTCTTGCTTGGTAACCGGAGGTCTTGAAGGTGGAGTCACCACACCATTCGTACATGTTGATACCATAGAAGTCGGCCTTGACGTCGTTGTCACCACAAGCAAAGTAGTCAGCGGATGGGACTCTGGTGTCGGCGTCATCGTTGGCGGAGTAACCGACAGGAATGTCTCTGTATCCCTTTTCGGAGATGTAGGACTTCATGTCTCTGATTGCGGCCTTGACGAAAGGAGCGGAGTCGGTGTTGGTGCTGTTGGTGATGACTTCGTTACCGGCGAAGAAACCCAAGACGTTGTCGTAGCCTTGCATCATGTCGATGACGGAGGTGTATCTGTCGTACAACTCGGTTGTCCATTCTGGGTCATCGGTGATGATCGATTCCTTTGGAGAGGCCAAATCGGCGATCACGTAGATACCTGCGTCTTGTAATGCATGCATACATTCATCGTGGTCTGCGGACGCGTTAAGAGCGTAAATTCTGACAACGTTGGTGTTGAGTTCTGTCAAGTATGGGATGTCTCTCTTACAGGAGGAAGCGTCTGCCAATGGGTCCACAAACGAAGCGTCGGTGGTCAAGTTTGCTGTGTTTTGTTGGTAAGCAACACCACGGATGTAGAATTGGGATCCGTTGTTGGAGTAGAAGAATTTGTTACCAATGACTTCGATGGTTGGGAAGTCTGCGGCAAGTGTCTTGGATGCAAACAGCACACTAGAAAGTACAGCGAGTGAATTTCCAAACTTCATCTTTGTTGACTAATGATGGTGGTTTTTCTAGTTTTCCTGTCTTGTGAACTAAAGAAAAAAGGGGGAGGACTGAGTGGAAAGAAAGAAGTGAGAGGAAGGAAATAACTCTTATAGAAAAAGCCCAGGTCAAGACTCCAGGAAGAAAAGAGGAAATGTGAGAACGCAGTAAAGCTCTGGAGACACACCAACACATGACTACGGAATCCTCTTTCGACAGAACATGTGGAAGATTGCATCATTTTATAAAATCCACTCTTGTTTCTATAACCATGTACCAATGTCCAAGTTCTGGCAGAGAAAAAGCGCGTTTTCTTTTCCTTTTTTTCCAATTTGCCTTCTGTTTTCACCACTTTCTCCTCACCGTGTTCTGATGGCAATAACAAAGAAGGACAAAGAAGGACAAAAGAAAACAAAGGAGACCGCTGCGCAATAAAAACACGGTATTGGATAATGCCACCGATTTCCCAATCGGGACGTTGCTCTCCACTCTTTTCTTAGCCTTGTTTCTATTAATATCTAGGCTATGTCTATAACCGGTTGATCCAGCAGTTAATTTAACGCTACGACCATTCCATCATCTGCAGTAACGATTAACCGAATATGTTCCACTTACTATGGTTGGTTTCTGGTTTGGGTTATGTGATTAACTTATCTATATCAATAGGAGAAGGAAGGAAAAGGTAAGATTATCCTGGCGAAGATGCGATCGTGTGTCACGGCGTAAAATAATATATAGTCCATGGAGACCTCTCCAAGGAGGCGCATGCGGTTGTTATCCCCGTGGCGCTGTTTGGCCGTCTGTTCTTTTATTCTGTAGCTAAAGAGAAACGCAGATCAACGACATGACAATCCCAGCGCTGTTGGTCAAGGTGTGGGTTGTTCTCTGTTCCGCAAAACGTGGCTGAGTCGGGGGAGTGCTCTGCTCTTTCTATAAGGTCTAGACATTTTTTCTGCGTTTCTGCGGTGAAGTATGGGTTGGGCTTGGCTCACGTGACTGGAAGGGGGATTGCGCTTTGCTCACGTGACTGGAGGGAATTGAACCTTGCTCACGTGACTGGAGGGGAATTGAACCTTGCTCACGTGACTGGAGGGGGATTGAACCTTGCTCACGTGACTGGAGGGGGATTGAACCTTGCTCACGTGGCTGCTGCGGAAAACACCGCCCACGTGATTGGGGTGGGAATTCAATTTTGCTCACGTGACTGCTACAGAAAACATCGACTGTAGAATCCATCTCCATACACAGAATTGCCCTGTTTTTTGCCACCCCTTGCCCCATTTCCTCTTTATCTTAACCACATGTTGAGCTGTTCCCCTTTCATTTCTCTCTTTACCTGTTGTGCTGTTGTAAAATATATGCACCTACATAATGCGCAGTTAGAGCACAATCAATACTGCTAAAAAGCGAAAATCTGACGTTCAGATGATGTTTGTCTTTTCTTTTTCCACGCTTAGAAATGCTTGTTCATTGATGGGGTATTATAGTTTGGAAATTACGTTCGGCTCAGCAAATTGATAAAATGTGTCCAGTTGCGTCGTCGCAGCTATTTTCTTCTGTTTTCAATGAAGCAATAGTAGTGTAAACAGAGGGAATGGATTCCCTAACTGAAGACCACACGGTAACCATATTGCAACAGAAGGAGAAGAACACTGTGTTATGGCAAACATGAGGAAAAATCGTGTAACCCGAACAGCTTCATACAGATCCGACAAAATGAAGAATCTGCACAGAAAAGACTGCGGTTCTTGGAATTCTATAGTATCATCCCCCCCTTCCATAATCGGGGGGAAAAAGAAAGAAACAGAGAGTTTTAGATATAACTCACGGTTATAATAACATTGCAGCAATCACATCAGCAATCTTCATTATTGAAGAAGACGGAACAACATCAGCGCCATTCTTTTTGGTTGATGAAATGGAAGGAAATTTACTGTTTTTGGCTTTCGATATGGATGCTGGAAAATATTGGAAACCTTCTCCTCATTTGGTTTCGATGCCAATGATCTTTTCAGATGTTGAAGTTTTACCATCTGAACAGCCGTTAACACTAATGTTGATGCCATTATCTTTCGAAACCATAACCGATTCCGTGCCAGATTGCTTGGTTGCAGATAAGATGGAAGAACTGGTTAATGCAGAAGTTCCTTTAACAAGGTTAGCAGATCCGGAAAAATTTCATACTGTGTTATTATTGTTCTATGCATGTTATTACAATTTCAGCACAAATGACGATTTTCCGTGAATGAAAAGAAATGGCAGACACCACATAATCAAGTGCTACAGCAGCTACTGATTGCATCACAGGAGAATAGATCTTCCTGATTATTTTTCTTGACATCACCGCCAACGGCACATGTTATCGAGTCAGACATACATTTAAATCTTGATTAATCTGGTGTCAGTGGTAAATTAGATGCAGCAGACTAGGACTTGTTGGTGACAGCACATGATAAAATTTTATCCTCTGCCATAATAGTCGCCTTCTTTGCACTGGTTGGCGTAATGTTGTTTATTTCAGGAAAATAGTATTTTAAACTACTGTTAAAACATTGGTGTTACCAGTAACTGAAACAAAACCCATGTTATTGATTTTTTGATATTACGCATCAGCAATACCACGAAATTAAATGTCTTTCATTTTATCGGAGAAATTGATTAAAATTTCAGTGGATTTTTTGTTTCATGCTGCATTGCAGCCGTATTCAGAGAAGAGAGCCAGAACGGTAAAGCCTGCAAATTCTTTGGTTTGTGCCTGATAACCTGAGCTTTTGACTGCTAGGTCAATACAGGCGAAGTAGCCAGCTGATGTAACTGCGGGGACTGTGTCTTTGGCAGCGGAATAACCGGTAGGAATGTTTCTAACTAATCCCTTGATGAAAAAAGCAGATTCGGTATTGATAATGCTGGTGATAAGTTTTTTCACGGCGGCGAAACCCAAAACTCTGTTTCAATCTTACATCATACAGCTGATCAAGGTGTATCTGTCGTACAACTCCAAGTCCCGTGCTGGAGAACCCGTTGAAATAGACAAGGATGGTTTAGCCACGTCTGCAATAATGTAAACACTCGCATTGTTGAACTTGTTTATACAAGCATTATGATCTGCAATTTGATGCAAATTATACGCTCCGAGGACACTTTCATTGAGACTACCAGTTAAGTATGGTACGTCTTTTTTACAAATTTCTCTGTCAGATAATGGATCAATGAAAAATGTATTATCGTTGGATCTAACATCTACCCGGTATGAAATATCTCTAGTGTAAAATTACGGGCCAGTGTGAAAATAGAAAAGTTTGCTGGCAACAACTTCAATAGTTGGGAAACCGTCTTCTGTTGTAGGTTAGTTTAAACAGCTTGGAATTGTAATTGCGAAGCTCGAAAGTTTGCAGAATAACATTACTAGATTCTATCTAGAAGTTTTTTTGTTACAATAAGTAAAAATCTTTAAATTCAAGTCTGAGCTTAAAGCTTTGTAAAGAAAACATTTTCACTACCCTGGCATTCAACAATTAACACTATACTTCCATAATATTGCTTTTTTAAAAAACAAAAGATTGAGAGAATGAAATCTTTCAATCTTGAAAAATTAACAAGCTCTGCTTTCGTACTCTTACATTCTCCATGTATAAACGCAAAAGTTACATATGTGGGACTTTTCCATCACCATAAAAACTGTAGCAAAAAAAATATACTATAGAGTACTCTGTACCCTTAGACTTTTGTTGACGTACTGTATACGTTTCCTTGAACTTGGTAATTCTCTGTATCATGCTTGTGAATTTCCATATTCGGCGAAAGCCTTGTAGTAGGCACATCGGTTACAAACACTGCAATTCATTTTTCAAGATGCCCCTCGGGTAAAGATCATATGTGGCCTTTATTTTGCAAACAGTCAGCACTCTATTCTGTTGATTATATACTCTCAGGAGTATTGATATGACATAATCAATTTAAATCACTTGATTATGCGTTTAATACAACAACTTTTCTTAAAAGTCTACAGCCAAAAAGTACTGTATGTCTTCTCTGCCGGTGTTGACTGCAATACACTCTTGGGTGCACGTGTTCCGGTATCATTATTATTCTGATGATTTGGTTGAATTAAACCATAAGATTCAGCAGGTAGCATATTTTTAACTTGTCCTTCAAAGACTAGTGTAACAATTATGGGTGCAACTAAGACAATAGCAAAAAACAATAAACTGCAAAAATAAAGCACGGCATATTTTCTAGCCTCTCTCTTTCTCCTCCTTTCTTTGGATGTTGTATAAATTGGTTGTCGCAATTTCTTCATCGGACTTATCCACATCATCATACACGAATGCCAATGATCAATGTATGGTATCAACAAAAACGGTGTCAATGAGATTAATATTGCATGCCCAATAAAAAAGTCTGCACTGAATAAACTCATTTCACTAACCTTCACGATAAATTCTCTCAGCGGTTGTGTAAATGCATATTTGCCTAATGGTCTCCATCTACCAGACCACCATGCCCTGTTGCTCAAATCTTCTTTCATTTCTCTCGTCAATAAAATTAGTTTGGTCAATTGAAACAAAACTCTTTGCAAGAAAATAGTTGAAGTAAACAATATCAACGTTCTACTAAAATTAAATCCCTCTAGTACCCATATTAACTCAAATGTTGAAGCATGAATCATGACCCCACATAAATGCGCAATGCCAGCTAAAATAGCTGGGATCTTTACACAGCAAATCTTTAATATAGGACCACAGAATAATGATAATGGAAAAATCATTACAAGAATCAATGAGTTTAATAGCAACGGACAGACCGTAACAATCATAAGCCTCACTAATGGATTGACATTCTGCGGATTTTCAACTCCTGACTGTGAATTCATAAATAAATACGCAACAACAATTAATAGGGCTTGTAAAAATGGAACAATAACTTCGGCAAATAAAACATCAAAAAAAGGTGCTTTCTTGTTTTCTTCTTGAATCTTGTTTTGCTCATTTCCAAGTTTAAGTTGATATCTTTTAAATCCTGTGAATTTGGACCTAGTCAGTCTTGTAAACGTGATCCATGAATTTAAATGCCAGTTGGTGTTACCTCTACTTAACCACCTGATAAATTCTCTGTAATCTAAAAAGAAATCGGTCCATGAAAACTGATGAGGATTGAACAAAAATGGCGATAGTGTCAATGAAATCAACGTTATCCAAAACCATACAATAGATAACTGCCACATTGTAATCGTTGCAAATAATAACAGTAAAAATAACCTGCATCCCGTATAAATCGATGTTGGTGCATATGCAGAATATAGTCGAGTGAATGAAATTCTGGTAATAGAAAACCCACGTCCTGTGGAGATATACTTGGCACCTCCAAATATGATATCTTTTTTTAGAGAATCAGTGTAAATTTGACACACAAAAACCTCAAATATCGGAGACAATGACATGAAATGCATGAATAACCTACTAGTTGCTTTCCAAAGACCTCTTTCTGATAATTCATGTAAAACTAACGGGACAAATGAAATAAAAAAACAAATAGAAATTGAAAGAACATACCGATATACCCAGTCTAAAACGGGTTGTAAATTCTGGCAACCTATTGGAATCTGTAAATCTGTAATTGGAATATTTTTATCATAAAAACAAGAAATCAACTCATAATTTAATGCCCCTAAATTAACAACAGTTAACATGAATATTGCCAATGAAAACATAATAAATAAATTATTAATATGAAATCCAGGATGGGCATAATAAAACGATAAAAATCTATCAAGTGGCATTTGAGTCCCAATGTAATAGTATTCTCTGGAAAGAAGCTGTTCTCCCATACCACCACCAATTTTTGTCGTAAAATTTAGAATTGATCCAAATCCTAAATCCCTGCCTTTACCACATTGGTAGTAATCACAGTGCTTTATTCTTCCACCTCTACAAATTGCGTTCATACCAGCATATATGTCTTCATTTAAATGAAGACCTTTTTGGGCCTTCGAAATACCCCCTCTGGTACACATAAAAATTGCATTCAAAAAATCAGGATGGCCATAGTGTAATTTACCGCCAATCTCAGATAATGTTCTAGCAAACATGGTACCAAAAGTTTGTTCTTTGGAAGCTGCAACATCCCCTAAAACCCCGGAATTCTCAGAAAAAATATATTCCCTTGCACCTAATATTGCAACAGGACTCACATTCTTATATGCAGTGGATGGAATATAGGGATAATCGGGATCATCATCCAAATTTTCAAATTCAGCTAAAACAGACCTGATTTTCAAGCATTCTTCTAAATAGTTGTCTTGATTTGCATCAATAACTTGAATAAATTCCCCCCTATAATAGATAATGGAAAGGTTCTGATTATCAGATTTTCCATCACCCAATATTGGGTTTCCGGATAATCTTATTCTAAACTTTAGTTTTAACTGGTTTCCCTTTTTCATTGGATCATTGGCATCCTCCTTTTCCTCCACTGTGTATAAATTTGAATAGTAAATTGCTTTTCCACTTTCTGAATCAACAATTTGCTCAAGTGATGAAATCAGAATAGACGGATAAATGTTGATCACTTCTTTCAAATTTGACAATTCCAAATCAGTAAATGACTGAAGCCTTTGCATAGAAACCAACATCCGAAATTTTCTCAATGATAAAGTATTCAAATAGGTTTCAAAAGAAGTTTCGTCATTGAAATAATCTTCGATTTCTGGATTTTCTACCTTATGTAACAATTTTATTGCTTTAGAATAGTTCATGAATCCTGAGATTGTCCGATATAGAGTCTGCGTCTTCAATGAGGCCCATATTCTAGTTCTCATTATGTACTCTGGAGCAGCAGATTTATAACCAATGCAGTATAGAGGCAAATCATTAATTTTATTGTCTACAAACTCTTTTTCGGTTTTCAATGATTCACCAATGGAATTTATATGAGGGGTATTGGAATCAAACAGTGTATCCTTACCACCTCCTACGTTTTGCATCTCTGTTGCCGATTGTGACATAGCAAGAATTTTGGTATCAGCAACAAAATTTTTCCATTCAGAAGAAAACATGACTTTCAAGTATTCTAATAATGACATTTTCGAGCTTTGATCTTGTTTAATAATTTCTTTAAGTTCCAACAAAATCTTCTCTGAATAATGAGGAATGAACACAGTAAATTGAGGCATTGTTTCAATAGGAATAGGTTCGGGGATAGAGGTGCTCAAACTTTGAGCAAAGAAAGAAATTCTTCTTTCAGCCTCGGAATCTGGAGAGAAAAAGTCAGTATAACCTTTGCCACTATCATCTTTGTATACAAAGAAAGATGGAGCACGTAGTGTCATCCTACCGGTTTTATCATCTGGAACCAAAGAATACACCAATTTTTGTAATTCGTCTTGTGATAACAAATGTTCACGATATAATGAAATAATAAATGCATTCCAGATCTGAGAAACTAAAAACAATGAATCATACTTTATTTCCATTTTTGAGGTTGCTAGAAGTTTAGAATAAATACGTGAAGGCAATCTTGTAAACACATTTCTCCAAGGTGATAACATTGAAATGCCACTTGAAAAAGATAATGATAATGAAATCACACAGTTCCATATAATATACCAAAGATAAGTATCTAAAAAAAACAAAATCAAATCTGTTAAGAACATTAAAACTAACACAATGTCATTTTGATGTCTGCATAAATATGATTTCAGAAAGTTGTCCCCATAACATCTCGACAAATCCATGATGTTTAAATTTCTAATGGGATCTCTTAATGAAAGTGTTAAGAAAAAATATGATTCTGTGAATTTGGCTCCAAAAACTAAAATCCATAAAATAATAGATGTAGCTCTATTATGTTTACCTAGATGTGGGAATGAGGCAGTAAACACTTTAATTGGGTCATAAATATTCTTTGAAGAAACCGAAAATTTGAATAGGTCAAATGGTGCTTGAAATGAAAGCCATATTGTGGTTAAAATTGAAACAATAAATTGAATAATAGAGACAATAAAACCCAGATGTGATATCACATTTAACGGAATATATCCTAAAACAAAAACAGATGGTGCAAAATTGATGATTCCAAGAAATATTAAAAATATAAGTCTCCTCCATAGGTGTGGCCTACCTGGCCATTGCTTTGGGACAAACCTGAATTCAAAAATCGTGGCCAATATTTCAATGGTACAGCCAATGGTACTTCCTAATGCGACAATTGAAAATCTGGACTGGACTGTGGGTTGGTTGTCCAAAAGATAGATGTAATCGTAAGTGTATAACGTTGGTGAATTGAAACTTGAGTAATACCAGAAAACATTTAAGTGAATAATCCAAATTCTACTAAAATTTGTGGCTAGGTGCCACCATGAACGTCTTTCCTTATATGTTTTATAAAACGAAGACTTCCATATAATTCGATCCAATTTATCATATCTTTCCCCTTTTGGGATACTTAAAAACTTATCTTTATCATTTGTAGAAAGTTTTAGATGTTTTAGACCATCGTAATACCAGAAAAGCTGATTGATGTCATCATAACCGATCGTTTCATGGTGATCTTTTTCTAATTTAACATACTCTTGATCTACAAATGTATATTGCTGATCTCGATAATACTCATATAACGGAGTAATAATACGATTCAAATAATCATTTTCAGGGTAGTCAATGGCTGCCGAAGTTTCTTTTGCAAAATTCAAATGATCTAAAGCACACTTGAATATAAAGCATAGCAATTCAGGCACAAACCTCATGTTATTTGCCTCTCCCCAAATCAGCAAATAAAGTGCCATTTGATAAACCAAATCTTGTGGAGTCAAAGCATACATTCTCTTTCTCCAATTGTATTCGATTATTGATTTTTTGCTAGTGGCATAGAAGTCAATATCTAATTTGTCGTTTTTGTGTAGGTTCTTATTATGCTCAAAAGATTCAGTTCCTTCTAGCAATTCAAGATCTTCATCAAGCATTGCACAAAAATACCATTTACGATAATTAGCATGTTCACCACCTAGATATTCCGAGTGTAATAAAATCAATGCTTTTCCTGCCGAGATACGACTAGACTTTGAGTCCAATTGTGACATAAATAATTCATACATATTTTCAAAATTATGTTTTTGAAACCCAAATATTCTACAAACATGGCTAAAAATTGAATAGATTTCAGCAGATGAGATAGATTGTTCGGAGTCGGTATTATACGAAAAATACAAATCAGTGTCTAACTTTTTTTCATTCTCTTTCTGTAAATTACCAGATGATCTAATGAATGGTGTGTCAAATGCTACATTGGAATGGCTGCTGAGTGTGGAGCTAAGTTTAATTTCATCCGTGTGTTGTAACTTTGTACTCTTTGCCGATGCCCTACGTTGGTCACGAACTGTTGCATCATACGAATGATTTGAATCCACAATCTCATTGGAGGCAGTTCCCTGTACAATATAGTTGTCCATGATATAATCATCCATCTCTCAGCATGGAACAATTTAAATAAATAGTAACCATTTCATCATTAGTAAATGAAAACATGACTTTGCAGTTATAACTTTCGGTGAAGGCAAATTTCTCTAGTTGTACTATCAGACGGGGCTCTTGCCTAATGATTTGACAATTGCCCCATTTCCATTTTTGAACAATTTTAAAAAGGCACCATTTCCATTTCAAAGTTTTAGTCAAAAACAAAATTAATCAAAGGAGGCTCATTTTGTGGTATTTAGGATGCATAGTAATGAGATGTTGTGGAAGAGTTTGAATTAGAGTCCACGATTGACTAATATCGACTCAATTTCTATTAGATTAAAATCAAGAATATATATAGAAGCAATCAAAAACACGAAATTATGGAAGGTATGGACATGATTCCGATACTTTAATATGTGTCATTTTTATTTAATCTGCAAACTAAAACTCTGACCAAAGACTGACTATTAATGGCGTTGCAATGTGAATAACATGAGTGTTGTCTGATTGTATAATATTATTGCACCCACAATTGAGGTTTCTTCTAAAGGTCACGTGCTAGCATTGAAGAATAAAGTCAAAAACTTCTTAACCTATGACCTCTATTTTTTTTTTCATGTGTATATTCTTCTTAAGATTAGTTTATCTATAACATGAATATGGACTACAATATAAAATAGCTAGGAAGACAAATATTTGTGTATGAATTATTTGAGAAACACTATTCGAAAAATGACAACATGTGTACCACTTTCTCAACTGAAACCTCAGCGGTGTCCGGGGATGACCAAACTTGATAAATCTAAATTTGTCACCAGCAGAAAGGTCTGGGCGTTATTGTTGCCTGAAATCAAATATGTGAATGAATTTTTAAATAGAAAGAATCATGATAAAAGATGTTCGATTGTTTTGAACATTCCGCAACAGTCGTCTCTTGTGGAATTAGATAAGGAGGATTTATCAGCTGACTTATATGAAACAATACATGCCAAAAATCCAAAACTCAAGGCTTTATTATTGAAAGAAGATATTAGAGTAACCGACAATGACGAGCAAAACAAGTCACTGGATGATTATGAGCCTGAATTATTGAAAGATAACGTATCTGCTGAGGTTTACAATAGGGTGAAAGAATTAGGGGCTGTGTTCAAGATCTACACATTAAGGTTTGATTTCAATTATTGGGCATATGATGATATTTTGAAAGCAATATTGCCCGAAGAACTTATAGAACAGTGTCCAAGTGCATTCACCGTTGCGGGGCATTTGGCTCACTTAAACTTGAAAGAGCAATATATGCCATATAGGTTTATTATCGGAGAGATTATTTTGGAGAAATTTCCAAACATAAAGACCGTTGTCAATAAAACAAATAATATCACATCTGAATTTAGAACTTTCGAAATGGAAGTATTGGCCGGGGAAGACAATTTTGTGGTTACACAAAAGGAAAGTGGTTGTATGTTCACCTTTGATTTTCAAAAAGTCTATTGGAATTCTAGACTGGCAACTGAACATGAAAGACTAATTGATTCTTTCACTCCAGGTGAAATTGTATGCGATGTCATGGCAGGTGTTGGTCCGTTTGCTGTCCCCGCCGGTAAAAAGCAATGCTTGGTGTTTGCCAATGATTTAAATCCAGAATCCTATAAATACTTGAAGGCAAATATTAATTCAAACAAAGTTGATGCATTTGTGAAACCATCTAATTTAGATGGTAGAGAATTTATCAAACAATCTGTTGGAATAATTGCAGATTTTCAAAAATTAACACCACTTATAAAATATACGAATAGACCCAGCACAGATTTCAGAAGAGGAAAGCAAAAGAAATCAAAACCAGCCACAAAACTAGGGGAGGAACTCCCACCAAAAAAGAAAAGAGTATCTGACTTTAATGTTCCCCTATTTGCATCACACTATGTAATGAACTTACCAGATTCAGCAATAACTTTTGTGGATGCCTACATTGGTCTTTTTAGCAATGGATTTTCCGGTATGAGCAAAGAAGAAGTAACAAAATTGCCAGGTTATAAATTACCGGTTATTAATGTACATCATTTTGAAAAATATAAAGCGGAAGAAATCGAAGGTAACGTTGAAGAAGAACTTGAAAGAAGAATGCACGCAAAAGTTGTTCGTCAATTAAATTATCCAATTCCGTTGGAAAAGATCAATTTTCATATTGTTAGACAAGTTGCGCCATGTAAATTGATGTATTGTATATCCTTCGAACTACCTGAAGACGTTGCATTTGCTAAGTAATTTTCAAGCTGTCTATTAAGCACATCTGAAAGCAATGATGTAGTAAGAGCATTCATATGTTAAAATAGCTAAATCTAAAATCCTGTATTTATTTATATATAAACTAAATGACTAATTAATTTATCTCTAAATTTACCAAAAGGGTATATACCATATCGATTGTGAACCAAAATAGGAAAAAAGTATTATCGGAATAGCGTTCGAAGTGTCAAATGATATTTCCCGGTTTTACATTATTGTCACTAACAATAAGTTGATGAAAAACCCTTTACCAAATGTTCGGCCTTTTTTCTCCATCTAATAGCGGACCAAAAAGATCCATAACTCCAAGTCAAATCTGTTGCTCCCTCCATATAACCATTATATCTATTGAACTGTTCACTCATATGTCCATTTTGATCAACATGATTTTGAATTACTTCCAAAAAGGAATCAGCATACTTCATCAAAGAAGTTGTGGCTACAATGAAGGCATCGGAACCATACGGCAAAACGATTGTGTCAGCAGTGGTACAAGGACTCAGACTGATAAAGGAGGAGTAAAATGAAATCTGATGTTGCTCTATTATCAAATCCTCACTGTAGTAATACAAATAATAGACAATTTTGAACAACAATTCAGATGCAGTTGCCGTCGAGATGAACCACGGATTACCTTCACTAATTCCATATCCATCATACAAGTCTTCCGGATACCTCCCCAATGCAAACCCTTTATTAAATATAGTGTTACCATGATTAATTGGATACCTATACTTCATGTCATTGATTAAAGCATTTAGAGTACTTAGAATTGCAGAGTCTGACACGGCAAAGGGAATATCAACCAGATCAGAGGGATCATCAAGATTGTGAGAAAGTAAACATCCCAAGATTGAACCGATATCCAAACCGGATCTTTTTCCTTCGACAAGTAAAGTTGGTGTTTCGATGAGATATGGAATGTTCGGGTTTTTAAAGCCGGACTCGAACAAAATGAAAAATCTCAATGTATTGAAAGATATTTTCAATTTTAAGGTAAAATCGGAGTCTCTAAATTCTTCTGAGAGTTTAATACCCATTTTCAATGCTTTCAACATTGTAATTGACGTAAACAAATGAATTGAGTCGACTTCTTCCCATAAATCGAATCCATTTTTGTTCCAGGACTCCATAATATATATCAAATCGGGTTTCACTATCTGATTGTAAATATGAGCCACATTCAACAATTCCGGATCTGTCACGTCCAAAGCATTTTCCAATAAAAAGTTAACATAATTCGAAATTGTGATCACCCTTAATCCTGGGCCATCTCTCTGCGGTCTACCCCAATGATCGTTAAACGGAGTCGAATCAACCATGAATTTTGGTTCGCCCAAGCCCTCCAAAGAATCCCAAGTACCAGATTTATTATCTGTTCTTTGTAACTTGAAATTATTTAAGATGTACGATTCAATGGCACATATCAAAGTGGCATACATCTTAGCATCAGTGTTCATTCTCGTATCATTCAGATGTTCAACTAAGGAATTAATTGTAATGGCCGCATCTCGAATCCACTGGTAGAAATAATTGGGTTGAGACTTGGAGGGTGATGCAATCACTGCGCCTGGGGAAACTTCCCCGGAGAGAAGACCTACTCCACCAATGTTATTTAAAATGCCGTTGAACGATCTCTCAGTTTGGTCGTCAATCCATTTTTCAAAAGTGACTTCGTCACTTGAATTGCTATATTCGAAGATGCTGTGAATTCCAGAGTCAAGACAAATCCGGGTCCCGGAGCTCGGCTGGAGAAGTTTTCCATCCAGGGAAAAATAACTGAGAAATCTCTTTGCCGCTGATGTATATCCAACGCTATTCTGATTGAACGATGGTAAGTGCAGCGTAAGAAATGAGACCGGAAAGGAAAACACATGGAATCCAAATATGGTCATCAGAAACAAGTAAATTGCGCAAAATCTTGAGCAGCTGGTAACCTTCATAGTGCTGGATATTGATTTGAGTTTTTGTGAAAGCGGAAACTGGCTTTGTGTCGTTTGACAACAACGGCCAACGGTTAAATCTGGTTAGCTTAAAAGAAAAAACCACTAAAATTTTAGTGTGTAGTTTTAGTGTGGAAAGCTTATTTTTTTGAGTGTATCTAGATGAAAAAAAAGCTCTATTTTTTTATTTAGGAAAGATAAAAAACAGCAAAAATCACGAGGACCTTTCTAAATGTGGCACGGTCCTGTCCGGAAACTTGTTGAGATAAGCAAAGTATATCAGAAAATACTATATATACCGGGTGTCAAGTGTTGAGATCTAGCAATTGTGCGGTTTAGTATTGAATGTTTGATGGTGATATCAATACCAGTAGTGGCGATAAGAACAGTAATCGGGGCGATGGCATGATAAGGATCAAGCAAGACGAGAAGAAGGAACGGTGTTCCTAGCAACAGAATCGATAATAGCAGATACGGGGATCCTGGTGTTTTTCCATTTGGCGAGCCTTCTCCGGCTAAGGGCTTGTGTTGGATATACTGATTATTACCAATGCCATGGATTGTATGAGGGCTCTGTTTGCCCAATCTTAGCGCATGACTCGAATTTTAGATGATGTGCCCAAAAGGGGAAGTATTTGTGGGGAAGTTGGAGGTGTTGGTTTTTATACCATGTTAATCGATGTAGCAGAAGAGAACAGTCGATTCTGGATATATAGTGTCATGAAGATGGTATCATTTTCTTTTCTTTCTTTCTTTATTGCAGACAGTCCATACTTGGGTAGATTCTATCTTTAAAACAGATGGCGGTAATGGTGTAAAAGTTGTTTTGGCACTATCTATGTATGAGCCGCGTTAGAAAAAAATACCAAATCACGTGTAGCAGAAGATTACATCGTGGTATATTGCTCGGAGGCTAGGGGCTCTTTTGCTTCTCTTTTTCGTTCATTTGGTGAATCGCAGAAGACATGTGGGAGAAACAATATTTCGGTCTTTTGATATAAAAATAGATGAAAGAAACATAAGAGATGAACACACGAGAAACTGTGTTGGTATTTGCAGGCTTTGCTTACCAAGAAGAGCATTATCAGGACAGCAGTTGTAATATATATATCGATGTACATACTACTAAGTAGGTTTTTGTTTCGAGGTGTCTTTTCTGAAATCGAGTCAGCGTCGATCGACGCCGTCATATAATTATCCGGGGAACCTTCCGTACGTTTCGGAGCTACGGGAGTTTCCGATATAGTGAGTCTTTGGCGATATGTTTATTAGAAGCAACAAGAAAGACACTCCCTTCTTCTTTGTACTTGAGGATTGGAATGTGCAAAAGTCCCTATTACAGTCTGACCCTTGCTTCTCACCATTCAAAGACCACTGAAACCACAATGCCACAAGAAACAAAGAAACTCATTGAGATACTGTCCAAATATGCCACCTGCGACATGTCGGATGCTCTGGTCAAACATAAACACAAGTACGGGGGCTCATTGCCTAACTTAAAGAGGTACTCGGCCAATGCCGCAGGGAAGACCATGGTTGGAAAGGCCTACACGGTCTTGTTTGCGCCTAAGGATGACCCAAGAGAAGCTCTCAACGGTGGCTACATCGATAAGTTGCCCGAAGACTCCGTGCTGGTGATTGCCACCACACTCAATCTGCAAAAGGAAAGCGCCCCATTCACGAAGATGACCAACGCATTGTACGGCGGCTTGATGTCCACAAGGGCCACCTATCTCAAGAGCAGCGGAACGGTTGTGTTTGGCAGGGTCAGAGATATCGACGAGCACTTAGAGTTGAACAGAGATGTCTTTTCTTACGGCTTGGGCTCGGCGGCTCATGGTCCTGTGGTCAAGATGGTGGGCATCAACGTTCCTGTCCAGATCCTGATCGACGGCTACCCAGAGCCGTATGTCGAGACTATAAACCCCGGGGACATTATCATGGGCGATGATAACGGTGTTGTTAAGGTGGCTGATGATGACGCATTGACATCTATCCTCGAATATATTCCCAAGAGAGTTGAGGCCGATACACTTGTCAAGGAGGATATTCTGAACGGAGAGGAATGCAACCCTGCGCAGAAGAAGAGAAGAGCCGGTTTGTAAATTACTAAAGTCGAAGCTGGTTCTGTATTTGGCTGATGTTTCTTTTCATTCCTTCATGTTCTGGTCTTTTATGGCACCGTAACTTATTCTTAAAAGCTTTCATCATCTTGAGAGTAAATACAGTTTAAATACAGTTCTTTTTGATAAAATTCGCTCTAGTGTTCAGCACCTATAAAAAAAATACTCACAACAGAAAATAGAAGGAAAAAAAAAAGAAAAAATATTTATATATATATATATACATATATCTATCTATGTAAAGAAGATCACTAGGAACCCTATTTGTTGGACTTTCTTTTCTGTTGTCCAGCAAGGCGTCGTATACATAACGACGGAATCGCATTCTAAGCGTTGTATAAAACATCATGGTTAAAGACACCACATATTATGAACTGTTGCAGGTTCAGACAACCGCAACCGAACTTGAAATCAAAAAGTCATATAGGAAATTGGCCATCAGATACCATCCCGACAAAAACCCGGGTGATGAAGAAGCAGCAGAGACATTTAAAAAGATCAGTGAAGCATACCAAGTTCTAAGCGATAAAGAGCAGAGAGTCAAATATGATCAGTACGGTATCCAAGAGGGTGGAGCATCCGAAATGGCTGATCCTGAAAAATTCTTTGACGACATATTTGGGGGTGAATCCTTTGTTCCGTACGTTGGTGAGCTAACACTCTTGAAGAATTTGACAAAAGAAATGGAGCTCCAGAATGAGGAAGAGGCAGAGGAGCTGTCACACCAAAAAGAACAGGAAGAAGCGGAACGATATTACGACACCCACAAATCCAGTGCTTCGCCTTCGATGGCACTGGGTGACAGTAGTTTGAATAACCTCAGCGCAGAGGAACAGAAGAAACTGATTGAATCGGAAAAAAAGAAGAGGTTAGAAGAAGAAAGAGAAAAACTCGAAGAGGAGCAGAGAATCCATAGAGAAGAGATCCAAAAAGATTTAACCGAAAAATTGATAAACAGACTATCACTGTACACAGAGACTGATAAGTCTAGTGATGTCACAGAATCTTTCAAAGAAAAGTTTAGGCTTGAGGCAGAAAACCTTAAAATGGAGTCGTTTGGTTTGGAGTTATTGCATACTATTGGCTCGATATATTACAATAAGGCAAATACGTTTTTGAAGTCAGAAAAGACGTTTTGGGGAATTGGTGGATGGTATGGTACACTAAAAGAAAAAGGCGGTATTATAAAAGATACGTATTCCACAATTAGTATTGCACTGGACGCTCAAAATACGATGCAGGAATTGGCTAAAATGACAGATCGTAGGGAGAGGGAACTTCAAAAGGAAGCCAGTGATAAAGACAATAAGGAGAGCTCTGAAGAAACAAAGCAGGCTGATGAGTCTTTATCGGAAGATTGTAAACCATTGAATGGTGAAACTGCTAAAAGCTCAGAACATACCGAAACCCTGAACTTTGATGAAATTCCTGACAAGAACTCCGGTGATAACAAAAACACAAAAGAAGAGGAGGACGAAGGTCCTGTTCCGACAGATGAAGAAGTTGCTGAAATGGAAAAACTACTCATGGGTAAGATTTTAGCTGCCGCATGGAGAGGTTCGCATATGGAAATTTCATCGAATTTAAGAGAGGTTGTTTCGAATGTATTGTACGATGAGCGTGTCCCAAAGTCCAAAAGAATTGAAAGGGCGGAGGCATTGAAAATTATGGGTACCATTTTTAAAGATGCTAAGAGATCCAAATGGGAAGCTGAAGAAGCCAAGATTTTTGAGGAACTAGTGGCTGAAGCAACACAGAAAAAGGCAAAGAAGAAATGAATGTCGAGTCAACCAACGGAAAAAGGAAATTATATTTCAATCGATGCAGTTCGGTGGTGTGTGCAGAATAAATGTTATATGTGCAATGACGTATAGGTTTATAGGAACATATAACTCAATATATAAATAGATTATAAATATATATACGTATATATGATACTTTTCATATTTGACGATGGTTGATAAATATATATACAAGATTTGAATGGAGGAAATATTATAATTATTTCTTGTCGACAGAGTAATAGACCTTTCTTAAATCAACAACCTTCTTACCTCTCTCCAAAGCCATTTCTTCAGTTGTTTTTTGTTTCAACAAAGCTTCGATGGTACATTTGACGACATTCATCTTGTTTCTTGATCTATACACCTTTGATGATAAATCTTTAATACCGGCACATTGAGCTAATTCGAAAACCATTGGATTACATCTCAAACCTGAACCCGGTGGAGCCGATCTTAAATGAACCACCGAAGCACCATATTTATGTTCGATGTTACCGAAGATAGTTCTATCTTCTAGTCTTGGAACTTTAACCAAATTCTTGACGGCCTGCCAATGAGCCTTTAAAATTGCAGTACCTGGTTCTTCTGGATCCTTACCTTCACCAATACCTAACATACCATTACCATCACCTGCGCAGACAAGGGCATAGAATGAAAAAATCTTACCTTTGGAAGTTTGGTTCTTAACTGTTTTCAAAACCAATGTCTTCACTTTCAAGCCCATGATGAATCTTTCATCGAAACCGGTTGCCAACGATAATTTTTTGGCCAATTCACCCAATTCAGAACGTTTTTCATTACCTTCGGTATCTAAAATTTGATCTTTTGGAATATCCACCTGGTTTGGTTGTGAGATCTCGGTGAATGAGTTTGGTTTCATTGTTTTGTGATCAAAATAATCGTGTTTTTTGGTGAAGTCAGTCATGAAATGAGGTGCAAACTGTACCGGGTTCAACTTTTTTTTGGCAAAATGTTGTGGTTCGATGACATTTTCTGCCTTAAGAATTGAATCAACGACCTCTGGTTCGTAATAATTCAGCAAGTATTGCATATGGTTCACCTTTTTGGAGTCCAGGCTGGGCATTTCCTTTTGCAATATTATTCTCGAGGAGGAGAACATACGTTTACTCCCACATGCAAACATTTTGGTTGACATTGAAGATCTGGTTACCAGTTGGACGATACTTCCGAAGATTCCCACTTTGATTTTTCAAAAGTCCAGGATACTACACTGTCCTATTGAACACTATTCATGTATATCACTCTGTTTTCGACCAACCGACCGCAATATGCGAAAAAAAGACAGAAAAAAATAAAAAGAAAAAAAAATCGTGAACTTTTGAAAATTCCGGGTTTAAACAAATTAAAATGAACTACGGGTCGATAGACGCATGTCTTTGAAATGTATTATAATTTTGAAATACTTACATGATATCTTTTCAATTCAAAACTATAGATGAAAAGATATATACATATATATATATATATACTATCAAGTTAATAGTAGCAGCTTTGGGGGGTTATAAGCAAGATTATATTTTCTTTGGAGCAAGAATTGGTTGAGGTAAAGATTTGATTGGTGCTAAACCAAGCATGACCTTTGACATGGACACATGAAGGTTGTCCACTTGCAATTGGCAGTTTCTGTTCAATCCGTTGGCAACGACCTGTGCGTTGACTTTCAATTGGTCAGTCTTGTACTTGGCGTTAGGATCATATTTGATTTCCTGTCTCTCACCCTTGACTACGGAGGATATGGTTTGGGCCATTTCTTGTGGGGAAATGTTCGACAAGTTCTTCAAGTTGGCGACTGGTCTTTGGAGGTTGTTTGGCAGTGTGGTGTTTGCAAACGGATATAGGGTAGCATTGTATGGAAGATAAGAAACGTTCTTCTTGTAAGTATCAACGAGCTTGAAACCTCTCTTTCTGGCCATCTGTTCCAGGGCTCTCAAGACACGGGACTTGGTGTCGTAACCGATTTTGTCCTTAAGCAACTCTAGCTCTGCTCTGTTCACCGGTTCCACTTCGTACGCATTGGAAGGCTCGTGGAATTTAGCAAACTGATCGGCTTTCACGTCATACTTCTTCGTCTTGTAGAGAGCAAGGGCGTGGACAAAGCCGAAAACCGACGTTTGAGGAGTGGTTATGTTTATGGACGCCTGAGGGTTCACTTTTCTTCTGATAAAGGAGCTCTTCTGTTCCTGTAAATCCGCAAAGGACAACCCCTTTGCGTTCAAAGCGCTTGCATTGGCCGCCGAGACGGAACCCTTGGAGGAGTTTTTGAACCTATCGAAATGAGAGACGGTTTGACGCTCGTTACGTGAGAATTTGCTGCCAGGCTGTCTTCTTGATTTGAACTCTCTCTTTCCGTTGGCGTTGCTATCTCTGCTGCTGCTGTTGTTGTTGTTGTTGTTGTTTCTATTGTTTCTAGACTTGGACTTATTGGTATTGCTAGAGAAGGACGAGTTCGACTTTTTGGAGTATTTCTTATTCGACGATTTCGAGATCATTGTTGAAGTTGAGTCGGCAGAGTCGGAACCCGTGATGTTTGCCAATTTTTCCAGCAAATTTTCCATTTTGGAGTCGGACCCAGCAGCTGGTGCTGGGGCACCAGCTTCCGTAGCAAAACATCTCAATTGCACAGAGGCAAGAACACGGCGGTTGGCGGCAAACATTGACGATTCTTTTGATTTGGCAAACTGGGAATGTTCAAAGCCGCTGACTTGGGTACCTTGGTATATATTACAGAGCCTTCAGTATTGGCAGTCCATCTTTCCAATACACTAACATCATCATTTTTGAATTTCCATGTTCCCAGATCTCACACGCCAATTGGACGCCTAATGAAAACCCCATAGAGACAACTCTAGGAAAAAAGAGAGAAAAAAATAAAAAAAGTACGGAACAGGATTCCAGCTCCTACACCGGGTAAGCCGGCGTCGATCGACGGCAGAGATGTTTTTTCAAACTGCGCCACAGTACCGGAAAAACGTACAAGATAATCCCGGCAATAGAGAACGTTGCAGGTGGCTGCCCACAGCCACATCAAGGACAAGCGGAAAAACAGGAAGATGCAGCTCTAGACAGATCCATGTGTCATGTATATGTAGAAGTACATGTGTGTATATTCACAGCTGTGGTTATTTATAGGTGCCATTCTAGATAAATATAGATGTGTGTACATTCACAGTCTTATTAATACTCTCCACATTCCATAGATGGGTATACACGCATAGTTGTGGAGATGGGTGGGAGAAGAAACATTTTATCTTTTCTGATTGAAACAGAGGAATCTGGCAGTAATGTACTCGATGTCCAGATAACCTTTTGGAGAGGACGAGCAACACTGGGGGGGATATGCAAGTAATAAGATAAAATATAATAAAACTACAGAGATTGGTACAGGGCTATTTTATTCTCTCACAATAAAATAGAGATTGGTTGTGATCTATGATTGTTTGTTTCGATGTTCGTTTTCTTTATTTGCATTGCTATGTTCGTTTTTTTTTTTTATTTTATTGCTATGTTCGTTTTTTTTTTTTTATTATATTGCTATGTTCGTTTTTTTTTTTCTCTAGTTGCATTACTATTTTTATTGCTATTTTCATCCCTTTTTATTTCCATTTTTTGATTGTTGATTTTTATTGCCATTTCCATCTTGTTTTGTTTGGCATTTTTGTATTTTCACCCGACCGTATTTAGAAAATATTTTGTTTTCTCTTTTCTTTCTCGTCTTCTGCTTTGTTACACGCCGCTATTGCCAAAATAGGCATAAACAGATTGTATCCAGGTATGATCTTCTGGTACTGCATACTACATGGATAGTTATTGATATAGGATGTTTTGTATATCACATGTTGTTGGGGCGGCTCTATAAGGAGAAGTAAATTACAATAAATCACATACACAGCCTGTGAGATTTGCCCTCAGTCCGGCACTTGAGTAAAACGAGGTGTATTGAAATATTCTATTATAGGTGAGTGAAAATAACATAGAATCACCCCTTAATTAGAAGGTAGAAGATCTTCATCTGATTAACCACTCATTCTGTTTCGTTTTTTGTTTCCTCTTTCTTTGTCAGTTCCTTGGGATTTTAGAAAGAGCTGTCCATCTGTACTGGGTTTAAATACGGCGTGAAATCGGTTTATTCCCTTTATTTGATTCATCCAACTCAACGACTGCGACGCCATTTTCCCTTCTCCCCTCTTCATACACATATATATACATATAGTAGAAGGTTTGACAGAAAAGGCAAAAAAAGAAAAAATAAAAAATAAAAAATAAAAAATAAAAAATAAAACTATAGCATAAATGCGATGACTCCAAAGAAAGATTCTGAAACTAGCATATATACCCAAGAAAGCCTGGACGAAGCAGAAGATTCTTTGATGAATAGACATTTCAACATGGAGCCAGACTCATCGTCTGGATACGGCTCGAAGAGAAATAACTCTGGATGGCTAAATCGGCTCAATGGCATCAGAAACAGACTCAGGTCGTCCTGCCACAGAATAGGAAATAGAAAGTTGGTATCGATCCACACACCTGCGAAATGGATAACGTTGGCATTGGTGGCAGTGGTGGTGTTGGCAACTACTCTCATCCAGCTGGGAAAACTGGACTCAAGCTCGGTGGCATATGGTGGAGTAAGTGGTAGAATCGGAAATCCCGGACTCACCTTCAGCTACATACCTCCAAACACAATGGACTACGCCAAAGACTCCGAGATCCTCGGTATGCTGGATAACGTGGCCTTCTATAGGAATTCCCCAAGGTATTTCAAAAGAGACTGGCGAATTGCACCGGCCCTTTACTTGAATAAGGTGAGGGAACAGCTGAAAAGTAATAACGGTAAACTGCCAACAGACCTCACATTCGAGTTCTCCTGGCTTGATTGGATCAATTTCGACGAAAGGCTGCAGCCAAGTGCAGAGTTCTTGCTCAAGCATGAGAATCTCGCAATCCAAAGCTGTCAAGAGTTTGAAAGTTTGGTGGATTTCCCAAACAAGAGCATCTATAAGACGGAATTCCTAAACTCTTGTCACAATTTAACCCAGGCAGAAATCAAAAGCCTGAAAAGCTCAAAATACCCTCATTTCAAATTCGTGAACCCAATTGATGAGGTGGATTTCACAGCAGACACTAGAATAATCTTGGGCGCAACTTACCTGTATCATGAATTTCAATCGCCTGAGAGACTGATCTTTGTGGATAAAAATACAAGAACAGACATTATAGTCCCTATCTCAAATAGAACCCCCCTGAAAAGATCGGCCTTCTCGAAATCGATTGCTGCAAACCTCAATTCGGACAAATTTTTGGAAAAATTGCCCCCAATTGATAACATCTTGAAACGTATATACCCACTGATATTAAAAAGTTACCATTTGTACAACAAGAAGGAAGAGTTGCTGAAGGATGTCTCGAGAATCACTCGGAATTCCAAGCATGCCGAAGATACAGATATCCACTTGTCCCAGTACCGATTTTGTAAACAACGAGACCCTGTCGGAAATAGAGGAGTTGTTGGTTGATTTCCAATATCCAAACTCACTTGATCGCAACCTCTATGATAGCATAGCAAAGACGTTTTCGATGTACCCAGACGGCAATTACCCCAAGTATTTCCACGATTCCTTGTCGAAAGAGAAAATCAGTGGTGGCGGTGGGCAGTACGATTGGCGGTTTGTGAATAAAAAAGATGCAAGCACGGCCTACGAAAGAGCGTCGACGTTGAACCGCATGATGAGAGCGTGGTTGAGATTCTCAACAAATCAGAACATCAATTCCTGGTTGTCCCACGAGACGTTGCTTGGATGCTCACTCAATGGGTTCACGCTCCCGTGGAATTATAAACATGAGGTGCAAATCACGGCCACCGACATGTGGAAGCTGGCGAAATACTTTGGCCAGTCGTTGGTCGTTGACGTGACGCTCGACGACCCCTTCTCAATTGGTTATGGGCAGTATTTTCTGGACATAAGCCCGTCATTTTTTGATTCCAAGAACAAAAACGGCAAGAACACGGTCGACGCCCGGTTCATTGATATTCATTCGGGCATGTATATTGAGATTTCGGCATTGGTGAGGGTTTTTGACGAGGCGTATACCTTGAAACAGGCCCTGCCGAAGGCTGACGTCTCTCTGCAGGATGAGTTCGGTAGGATGCTATCCCACTACAACGTGGATGGGCATAAGCTCGTCGAGGACGGGGCTGTGGTTGGATCCAAGTCTTTACACTTCTACAACATGGACGAAGTCAACCATTTGGAGAGGGTGGTTTTCGAGGGTGAATACGGCTACATTCCGAGTGAACACAAGAGGGTTTTGGAGAGAGAGTATTCCCACAGATACTCCCAGCCAGCACATCCAAACTACACCTGGAGAGAAAAGCTGAAGATGTGGGTTGAGGACTACCGCTGCAATCGGGACGACAAGGACGGGGAGTCCTGTCTGGGAGACGAGTACGTGAACAAGATCTTCAAACTGACACATGTCAGAAATGACGGTGGAACACACAGAATCGACACCCCGAAACCCATTTTCCCAGACTGGGAAGCTTTAACCTCGGTGGACAGAGGAATCGCCTAATTGGGAAACTGGCGCACTATCTGTCGGAATATGCTTATGTTGTGGAAATAGGCCCAAAAGCGGATGAAAACTAGCCAGCTATTACTGATTGCTGGTCTCTATTATCTATTCGTCAGACCCATATATAACCGTGTATCTTTCCGCCTCTGCTAGGTTTAACGAATTAGACTTCTTTACTTCCGTAAGAACGATAACTTTTCCCCGGTCTTGTATATTTTTTCATTGCTCAGAAAACACCGCCATAAAAAAGCCCACGATTCATACAACCAGCATCATGTCAACAAGCACCACGATTCCAGAAAAATTCACGGGTTATGCAGTCTACGACCCATCAGAAAGCACCTGGTCCGATGTCAAACCGTTCACATATGAACCAAAACCGTTTGAAGCAAACGATGTGGACATCCGTATCAATACATGTTCGATCTGCGGATCCGACGCACACAGTGCCAGAAACGGGTGGAACAAACCCAACGCCCAGTACCCGCTTGTCCCCGGACACGAAATTATCGGCGAGGTGGTACGTGTGGGTCCTTCGGTGAAGGAGTTCAAGGTTGGAGACAGAGTCGGTGTGGGCGCCCAGGCACAGGCATGCCTGAAGTGCAAAATGTGCCTAAGCAACAACGAAATCTACTGTCCAAAACTGGTGCACACTTTTGGCGGCTGGTACACAAACCAAGACGGCTCCAAGACCTTTTCGCAAGGGGGCTATGCCAACTACGTGCGTATCCACGAATACTTTGTCTTCCACATCCCGGAATCGCTGTCCAACGAAGAGGCGGCGCCGTTCATGTGTGCCGGAGTCACCACCTACTCCCCACTTGTCAGAAACCTTCCGTATGATCTGATTGCCAAGGGCATCAAGCCCAAGGTCGGTGTTGTCGGCCTCGGTGGCTTGGGGATGATGGCGATCCAGTTTGCGCACGCCCTGGGCTGCGAAACGTATGTATTTTCCAGGGGCGAAGCCAAGAAGGCCGACGCCTTGAAGCTCGGTGCCGACAGGGTGATCATCACGGGTGGTGCCGCCAACTGGATCGACGACGTCGAGGAGAACCAGGATATCAAGTACGAGCTGGACCTGGTGATCTGCACGGCCAACAGTGCCGAGAATTTCGACTTGAATACCTACCTGAAGGTGTTGAAGATCAACGGCAAGTGGGTCTCGGTTGGTTTGCCGGAAACCCCCTTCACCGTTTCTCCTAGGTCCTTCATGGCAAACGCGTGTTTCATGGGCGCTTCGCATCTTGGCTCCCATGTCGAGATGGTCGAGATGTTCAAGCTGGCTACGGAAAAGAACATCAAGCCGTGGGTTGAATGCTTGCCTATGTCACAGGAAAACTGTAAGTTAGGCTTGGAGAAATGCCACTACAACAAGTGCAAGTACAGAGTGGCTCTTACTAATGTGCAAGACGCATTTCCGTAGATCGTCCATTCCACCTCTCGCCTGTGGTTTTAGGTGCCTTGTTGTTGTACTTTATAGCAGTGTTGTGTAGACAAATATAGATAGAATTCTTGAATTCATCACAGACATCATGATGAAACCATGACATGATCGATTGTGACCCGGAGAACCATGAAACATTTCCCAATCGGGAAACCCATCAAAAAATATTCTCGGAGCAGCTCGTGAAAAATCGGCTAACTATTTTTTTTTTTTTGTAAATCATCTGAAATTCTATTTCTGAATTACAACTGAAATTGACAGGTTACATCACAAGATGTTTTTTGTATATAAGGGAAGAGGAATGGAAAAGGATGCTGAAGTGGAAAGTAACAGATGGTTGGTCCTTTTTTCCTCTGTGGGAAACAATCCACTCCTGTTCTTACCTCTGGGTGTCTTACTACATGCCAAATAAACAAGAGGTAAAAGGTCTAGTAAACCGACATTTCGCCTACCTAGAAAAAAAAATAAAAACAAGAAAAAACAGACATGTTTGAATTTTGTGAACTTCCTACAGAGCTCCAGCTTCGAGTGATGGAGTGTCTTCCCGTACGTTCGTTGCTAAAAGTTCTCGAGTCGAACAGAAGGTTAAACGTGCTGGGTCTGTCAACACTTGCATCCAATGTCAATGACCAAACAGTCGGAAATAACAGCGTTTCCATAAGCATATTTTCACCACAGAACAAGGACCGTCTAATAGAAACATTCAGCACGGTGTGTGTGTCCGGTGCCGGATCCAGGCTGGCCACTCCAACATCGCTGAAATCGTGTGGAGGTACCAGCATCGACATGGAGGAGCTCTCGGAGAGGTTGGCAACAGTGGCACAGGCAAGAGACATGCCCCTTTCGCTGCAACCCCTGCACGAGCAATCACAGAGATGCAGCACCGTGTTTGAGTTGGGAAGTTTGGAATACAGGAGGGACCCTCTCAGGGGAAAGGAAACGGCAGTTCCCAACCATGACGGCCGGGAAAACCCGTCCACTCTCCACCTGATCGTCAATGAGGAAGAACCCTACATCAACGTGCAATTCGAAATGCACCTGAACGGCAGGAGAGGAAGGAAATCGTTGTTTAAGTTCAGCTCCCGTATAGCCCAACTGGCCTCAAAATCGGCATCCTCAGGGGTCTTATCGTCTGAGAACCAGGCCGTTGCCGTACAGTACACCCTCGAGAAGGGTGATGAACTGCCTCCTCGTGGAGGTTACGACTACGACGTTTTCCACAACTACTTCTTACATTTCGAAAATCTTCAGATTAAGAACACCTATTTCCTTGACTGCATCGAAGCCACCAGTGAGTATTCTTCTTGATTTCTTCTCTTTTGTATGGTTTATATACCCTTTAGTAATACCTTTTTGTATAGCATATCCAACCGTTTTTTCTAATAAGATGAAACCGCACACTAAGAAAAAAGGAAAAAAAAAAAAAATCGGGGTAAAACCATTATCAACATACCAATATCAGCAACACAATGACTACGGCCCAAAGAAAGAAAGAGAACCAAGCAGACACTAATGGTAGCGGTCTTAGACTTGGTGAAAAAGGTTGACGTGGTTCCGTATCCACATGAATTGGAATACACAAAATTTAAAAATAACGTGTACACCTTGATTTCACACGACGGATCATTCCAACTCGGATATTTAATTGTTCCTATTGTTGATGCCTTGAAGCAGCAGCCTGGCAGCTTCGTAGTGGACGACGTGGAAAGAACTGTGAAATTGGATTCATCCCTGAATGAAATTTCGTTGCGTGAAGAGATGTTTGCCCAACTTGGAGAGACCTGGAAAACAGAGTCGAAGTTTGAAACACTCAAAGGCTGGAGAAATGAAAAATATACAATATACGACCCGTCAAAGAAACCATATTTCAACTTAGAACGTTCAATGTGCCCCTTATTTGGTGTTGTCATGTACGGTGTTCACATTAACGGATACGTCAAAGACTCAAGCGCCCAATACAAGCTTTGGGTTCCGAGAAGAGCAGCCGATAAGGCCACATATCCTGGAATGCTGGATAACACCGTTGCCGGTGGTTTGGGATATCCTTACGGTCCACTAGAGACCGTTTTTAAGGAATGCTATGAGGAAGCAGGTTTGGAACGCAAGTATCTGGAGAAACGCATAAAGGCATGCGGTGTGGTTTCGTACCTCTACCAATTGAAACCATTTGAATTTTCAAACGAATTGGGATTGGTACAACCGGAAGTAGAATATATTTACGATATTGAAATGGATCCAACGACTAAACCCTATCCCGTCGACCATGAGTCCGAAGACTTCCAATTGATGGATATCGAAACCATCAAAGAAAAACTATTCAAGGGGGAATTTAAAGACAATTGTGGTGCAATCATCCTGGATTTCATGATTAGACATTCCCTAATAACCCCAGAAACAGAACCTGACTATATCGAAATTACGAATAGACTGCATAGATTTTTGCCATTTCCGGTCAAAGGCAACTGATTATGTCTAAGATTTATCATAACAGATTCTTTTTGTTCTAGAGTTCGATATATAAATATAGATATATACGTGTGTGTAAAAAGGATATCAATCCGGAAAATCACTATTTACTGAAGTGTAATTTAATGTTCATCCATTCTCTACTGAGAACTTCCGGTACGGATAGGGACACGTTACCGTAAGTCAATGGCGCAAAGAAAATAAAACCAGAAACAAAGACAGCTAACAATAAAGCCACGAAGGAGGCATAAGGTAACGAGTTGAGTGTGTCTGGCTTTTCACCCTTTTGACACCAATCAATACTTCTGCAGTTTGTGAATAGAAACTCGGTAAACGCAGCTGCAAACAAAGATGCCAATAGATGTGCTGGTAAATAGTGATGCAAGAATTTTTGTCTGGACATCAAGAAAAATGGAAAATAGTGGAATGCCCAAGCAACAAAGAAAAAACCAATGTTTTTATACATTCTTGCTCTTGATTTCTCTGTCAAAATGTGAATATTTCTATGAACAGTTAACTGGTCGAAGGCAACAACGGCTAAAAAGGCAACCATCATGAAACATTGATACCACCAGGCTGGAATATTACCAAGGAAAAATATCTGTTGTCTCAAATCATTGTTGGTCCAGAATGAAACACCAGACATACATAGTGGCCACTCATCTGGTTGTGAAGCAAATGGGTGTTCGCTCGATAAGTTGTTGTTGTGTTCAAACATTAAAAATTGAAGTTCAAACCATTTCTTGAAAAATGGGATTTTCTTGATTGGTTTTGGAACAAACTGTGCCCTAGGACCTGATAAGCCAACAATTTTGTCGACAAACCAATTGTTTTCGTTGTCTTGAATCTTTTTGTTACCGTTAACTTCTTGTTGGTTAAACGCCCAATCTGGTAACAGAACGTCGTCGTGAGTCCACATTGCAACAACGGTTGGGACATGTAAAACCTTGAAAATTGAGCCTTTGGTTTTCAAAACTTCGCCAGTCTTTTTGTCAGTTGGGTCAAATCTAAACAGTGTGTCATTAAATCTTGGGCCGTCACCTTCCTCAATTGAAATAACAGTGAATTCTTCATTAGTTGGATAAAGTGGGGATGCGACATCATGGGTCAATAAATAACCATTAGTTTCAACATGCCTCAATCTGAATGTATCGCCTTGATAAACCGGGTGTCCTAATGTGTTACCTCTAAATTCGTGGACAGGCAAAATTTCCCATTGATTTCCTAACTCCTCATTTTCTGTCTTCATACAGGTAACTTGTTGGCCTTGAGAAGAAATTCTACCATCATCATAACGTAGAGGGTACCTGTAGGAGTGTGAGTGCAAGAAACAGTCGGTATTTTTGTGCCTGATTGTAATGATATCATGATAATTGATATCCTTTGCTTCTCTAGCCAAAACGGAATCTCCCAAACTTTCTTGGAATTCAGCACTCATAAAGCCGTCACCTGGACCAGATTTAGTCAAGATTGCAAAATGAATGTAGAACCAGCCGAGATAAATGAAAAACGGAACAACAATCAAGAAGACAAAACGGGCAATAAAGTGTCTGGCAAATTGTCTAATGGTCAAACCCGTCTTGTAGTCCAATAATGTCCATAATTCGTATGTGACTGCCACACCAACAGAAAAGAATGTCAGAACACCGACGTATTTGGTTGAGATGACACACGAAAGTGCCACGCCGGATAAAAACAGCCATTTGTACCAATCGAAAGTGAACGGAGCTTTTCTCAGTTTGGTGAATCTGACGTAACAGTACATTGAAGCTGCCACCGAGATGATCAACGTAGCATCCAGCAAAATAAGTCTGGTCTCTGCCACGTGTGCATTGTCGAAGGCGACAATAGCAGAGCCCAAAAGACAGGTCCAAACGGAGTAGTTACACTCTTTCAAAGTTTCAAACATCAACGGAACCGTCAATGTGCCCAAGATTGCCGACAGTGCCCTCAGTGGAATGTATGGGACAGAGTTATCGATGTAGCTGTCGCCGATGTTCTCAAACTTGAATCGGCCATCAAACCCTACTAACCAACCCACAAACGCAATCAGCATCTTGGCAAATGGTGGGTGAAGGTCGAAAAAGTACGTTCTTTCCAGATAGTATGACGCAAATTTACCAAAGTGCACTTCATCGAAAACAACCTCACTGGGATACCAGATGTAGTAGAATCTAGTCACAAATGCACACAAGGTGATCGATACGTTTGCAACTCTATACCACTTCTCCATAGAGGCATCAACGGCTGGTGTCTGAGATATTTCCTTCTTATCTTCAACTTCCACCTTCGCCACACTGGCGTCGGCTTTTTTGAGGCTCTTTTTTGGTGCCATTCTAGCTCGTTGGGAATATGGTGTGTGTTTGCAGTGTTGTGCTAAAGTGCCAATGAAAAACCGTTTAGAACATGTGTCAACTTCCCAGAATAAACAGGAAAAACACACAACTGAAACTGTGACACGTAACGAGGCCGAGCTGTGTGTCGATTGTTTACTCGCGGGTGCTCCAAGATTTTCTCTGAGGTGGCTCTGGTTCTGCTGAAAGGATGAAGGCAAATGCTCAGCTCTTTGTAAGACAGAGAGAAGAAGAGTTGATTTAGGAGGAAGTGGCGCCATAGTTCACCAGTGATTGTTGGCAATAGATATAGAGGTGTTTGGGAAGTATGTTTTCCAGATGTGTGCAGCGAAATGCTGCAGTTTGCAACGTGAAAAGGGCGTCACTCTCTGCCAGAAGCAGAAATGGCGTTTTACAGACACGGCTTATCTCTTCGTACGACATGTTTGAAGCATTCGATACTGCTCCGAGTGCAACGAGCGGCAAGCCAAAAGGCAAAACCACCACCGCAAAGGGCTCAGGAGCGGCAGCTGCACCAGCAGCTACAACCGGTAGCGGCATGGACCCTGTGATCAACATAAGTCGTGATTTCAGCTCAAGCACGAAATATAATAGCCCGGTTAACAAGTCGGAAGTTACCTCGATTGGGGACGTCTTCACAAAGTCACTGAATGATTTCAGTGGGCAGAAGGAGACTCAGCCACGTGATGATGCAAGCCAAAATTGGGCTGCATCTTTCCACGGGTTGGGAAATGAACCGTTCAGCAAGGAAGCTCAAGATACCTTATATGCAGAACTGGCGGAGGATGATATTGAAATCACGCCGGATGGGCTGTTGTATCTTCCGGAGATCAAGTACAGAAGAATCTTGAACCGTGCATTTGGAGCAGGGGCATGGGGTTTGGCACCGAGATCGGAAACTTTGGTTCAGATGCAAGATATGGGCGGGCTTTTGACAAGAGAATATGGACTGGTTATCCATGGTAGGCTGGTATCGATTGCTAGAGGGGAACAGACGTTTTTCAAAGAGCAAGGCATACCCACAGCAACCGAAGGCTGCAAAAGTAACGCGTTGATGAGATGTTGTAAAGACTTGGGTATCGCATCTGAGTTATGGGATCCAAGGTTTATCAAGAAGTTCAAGAAGAGTAACTGTGAAAACATCTTTGTGGAGTATATCCCAACGAAGAAGAAGAAGAAGATTTGGAAGAGAAAAGACGAAGACGTGGAATACCCTTTCAAGAGATGATATTACAGATATACAGTTTTCTACTCCGTGTAAATAGTAATAGTATTGTAATTTTTTTTTTAATGTCTCTCCCTGGTAGATTACACCGAAGCAGATGAACCAAGACCAAGACTTCCCCATCCTACATAGGCAATGGATGAAAGGTTGTCTCTATAAACAGAAGAAAATTTTCGAAAAACCCAAAACCTGTTACTATTAAAATATTTAGAAAGGAAAATTACTTATTCCAGATTATTAAACAAAAATAGAAAATATGTACAATTCTATAAATATAAAAAAATTAAATTTGATGTCAATTTAATTTAGTCTATTTATAAACCTTGCATAGCTCTTCTTCTGTCTCTTTCTTCAGCAATAGTGAATTTGATACCCTTACCCTTTGGCAATGAAACGTATGGCTTACCTGCTTCGTTACCGATGATGAAAACGTTAGACAATCTGGTGATGAAAGAGTTGTCTAAGGAGTCCTTCAAGTGGACCAAATCGAAACCACCTTCGTGTCTTTCTCTGTGGGTGATAACACCGACTCTACCTAAAGAACGACCACCAGTAACCATAGCTAACTTACCGGTTTCAAAAGAGATGATGTCGGAAATCTTACCAGTTTCCAATTCAACCTTGACAGAGTCACCAACCTTGATGGATGGGTCTGGGTATCTGATGGTTCTACCGTCGTGGGTAACAACGTAAGGAATACCCTTCTTACCTAATTGAACCTTCTTAACCTTACATAACTTGTATGCAGCTTCTTCTGGGGTGATTCTGTGGATGGCGAATCTACCCTTGATGTCGTAGATCAATCTGAAGTTTTCGTTGGTTGCTTCTAAAGAGATAACATCCATGAAACCAGCTGGGTAGGTGGTGTCGGTTCTGACCTTACCGTCGACCTTGACGTGTCTTTGCATCAAGATAGCATTGACTTCTCTACCGTTAAGAGCATACTTTAATCTGTTTCTTAAGAAAACAACTAATGGTAAAGATTCTCTTAACTTGTGTGGACCAGCAGATGGTCTTGGTGCATAGACACCGGATAATTTGTCTAACATCCAGTGCTTTGGAGCAGCTAATCTCTTCATGTGGTGCTTTCTGTAAAATAAATAGGCAAAAAATAATACTTTAGTTAGTACTTCATTCTTACATCTCAAGTTCCATACAAAAAACCAAAAGGTAAAACTAACCCGTTACATCACATCAAATGTTGATATGTGTAATTTCTTTCAATAGTCAGATGAAAAATTAGTCTATCAGCACAAGTGCTTAATGAACTAACCTTCACAAACTTGGACAAACTTGTCCTTCATATGTCTCTCCTTAAAGAGACATAGGTTGAGTGGATATCAAAAGTACCCATCCAACGAGAGGTAATCACAGTGTGACTGCAGCTACCCTTTTTTAGAGAAAAAAGAATATTTACCATTTGAAATTTCGTAAATTTGGAAATCTATTGAGCATTCCAATTAGAATCATGTTTCTAATACATACGGTCCTCTACCCATTTTGATACGATAGTTGTTTGGTTATTGAAAAATGAAATAAATCAAAGATAATTGGACTGTAACTTGAATATATGAATTATACTATGATAAAGAATACATGGATAGTAAGCGCTATTTAAAAAGCCTGGGACAGCAAAACGTTTGAAAAAAAAAATTAATTTGTCGTTTCGCAATATTTCTTGTTTGTGCGTGATGCTTACGAGAGGGTTAATTTTCAGGGTTTATTAAACTCATAGAGGTGTGAGGGGGTATCAAAAATGTCACGTGGTAACCAAAGAGGTGTCTTTTTTGGAAACTTTAAAATTGAAAACTGTCATTAGATAAATATATTAAATTAAGGAGATATACGTAAGAAAGGAAAAATACAAGGTTTATAAAGAAAACATAACAAAAAGGGAAGCGTTGTAGCAACAAAATTGTTGAATACATGCCTAAATGGAATAAAATGAAACCATAATCCCCTAAGAGGAAAATAAAGGAAAATATAAGAAATCATAACATGAACATAACATAGGGTATTAGTTGTTCCAATTGTCCAACGAATATTTCTTCAAAAGCTGCCCAAGATTGTACTCTTCTGGGCAATCGTTGTAATATTCGGCGGAAGAAGATAAGCTGTTACAAAGCTCAATGCCGTCATCATGGGCACCGTCATTGCATGCTTGTTCAAGTGCCTGTAAAACAAAAGGTTCAATAAAATCATAGTAAACGACATCAGTAAATTCACTTGTAGAGTTCTTGGAGATTCTTTCATGAGATTGAATGACATTTGGAACATAATAATTGTGTAATTCTTTATGAATTGTGTCATCGCCGTGAGTGCCGTGATCATCAAAAGTGGTGTATCCATACGAGAGTGGCAATCTAGTATCAATATCTGACCTGCGAGATGAATTCGGAGTTGCCTTCTTTTCAATCGCCCGTTGAAACGGAGACTTCAACGCTCTATTGCTGATAATATAATCACTATCATTGAGGATTTTTTGTAACTTTACCGCCAAATCTGAAGGTAATGATGGCAAAACTTTCCACATATTTTTGAAGGGAGAAACCGTGAACAACGAATTTTTGTTGAAATCCCCCTTATATAGGTCATATCTTATACCACCTGTGTTGATCAAAATTATTCTATCATTTTCAACATTAAGATTTGGCAACTCGTTGATTTTGTTGTTGCAAGACTTTGGTTGTAGTTTAACTAGAATTTCATTTTCTAAAAATCTTAACAAGGATTTCTCATCGTTGGCATTATAATCGGCTGCTGATACATAGTAACTATGTGGTACACGGCCATAGGATTCTTCTAAATTTAATTTGGTACTATAATGTGACAACTCCTTTGAAACAAACAAGCCTTGTTCGGTATTGAAGTTGTCCAAATTGGTGTGATTCGAATGGGTCATAAAAGAATGTAAATTGAAATCAATATACTTTCTGTGGATGTTCTTATTGGCGAAATCATTGACGCTTTCGTCGTTGACGTTTGGTAAATCTTTGACGGATAGAAATCCCACAGTTTCACAATATCTGCCGGACTGCAGACCGGTTGATAAGTTATCCAAAACTGAGAAATCTCTAATGTGGGAATGGCCACCTAAGTATTGAATATACACGTCTGGAAAATAGTTTCTGAAAAAATGGTGTAGTTCATACAACTCTAGCCAATCGTGAGAGACTGGAATATGACCGAAGATCACAATTGAGTCCACCTCAAAATTTTTAGAATAATCATCAACCAGGTCAACAAACCACGCTTCGTTCAAGAGGTCCAAGATTGGGGTGACTTTGACTCGGTCATTGCCCATTTTAAAATCAAATAAGAAAGAAAAGCTTAAAATTTTGAACTTATTGACTTTTGTTTCAAAATATCGGTGGGTGTTATTACCAAAGGTAACCCATTCATCATTATCATTTCTATATTGAACATTGGTGGAAATGAACTTTTCGCCATACCTTGGAACCAGGTTTTCATACTCAAACTTACTGACGTCGGCGTTATATAGCTCATGATTGCCGACTGTGATCAAGTCATAATCTAGCATCATGAAAATTTTGGACGAAACTCTGCCGTTTGGGAAGGTCAGATCACTCAACCCGTTGCCGTCATGTCTATCACCGGAATCCACCAGTAACAAGTCCCCGTCTTGGGCGTTGATGTTGTTCATGAGGTTGCTGTGGAAGGAGATCAGGTCTCCCCAGTCGGCCGAATACTGTTTTTGGTTCAAATGGCCCAAATACCAGCCGTGGGTGTCGGTTGTGTGCAAGAAATTCAGCTTACCGATCTGCAGATCTCTCAATGGTTCGTTAATGTTGGGTAATCTGGATTTCAACTGCTGTTTTATTTTGATCTTATTGTATGGATCGAAGAATATGTTGTTGTGGTGATAGGGGCCGTCGGCGATGTCCCCGGCCTCTCCGTCCCATTGTTCTACATAAATCAAGTCACTGAATTCTTCGTTATATGTTATTGAGCTTATATTGAAGAGCAGGATGAAAAGGACGAATATGAAGGTAAAAAGTTGTGTCACGAGTATCATTATATCTTTGTCGATGGTTTGCCTGGAAAACAAGGCAGGTGAAGAGCAAACTGGGAGTGCAAGTGGACAAAAGGATCTATTGTATGTTTAGGGGGGCAGATGGTGGAATCAAATAGCGGTGTTTCCCCAAGAGAAAGGATTGGACTTGTCAAGACAGGAGAAAATGTGTGACGAGCAGAGAGTACCGGATCCCGTAGTGTGGTGTGTTGGGCGTCTGTGTTTATAAAGCTATTGTGGTCGCCTTGGCCGGTTTGTAGGAAGAGTGGATCTATATCTGCGGAAGGATAAGCCGATGGATGGAGGTCTCTGTGTATGTGCTAACACCAGCGTGTGTCACTATGGAGAGATGGAGATTGCCTGCAAGAATGACAGATGAATAATCAAGATATGCTGATTATATAAGCCGACCCTATGCGATGTCTAGAAAGGAGAAAGTGAGGATAGTCTGAGTATCGGATGGTATGACCTGTGCAAGAAACTGACCAAGTGCCTTCACGTCTACAAGTCTTCACGTCCTTCCAGGAGTGGGTCTGTTTATACTTCTTCACTTGCCAGTCTTGGACAAGCTGCAATGCACACGAGGCTGTAGAATCGTATACTTTTCTTCCTCTGAATATCCGACTCTATCTGTGAAGGAAAAAACACACACCCTCCCAACTGAGTAGCTGCAGAGCTGGGTAAAAACCGGGATAGACTAATTACACCTCTCAAAAGGGTAATAACCCAGCGTTTCATCGGCCATAGCAGTATTTACTATTAGTTGGCCCTGTGAGGATTGGAAAAAAATGCCAGAATAATTAACGCAAACACGGATATGAACATGGAAAAAGACAATTTCCGGCACGTTCCGGACTTTGTGTTGTCAGTTGTGTCAGAAAAAAAACAAGCGGATTGTTCTGGCTTTCCAGATTCGGCATGTCGAAGAATAGAAGAAGGAAACTGCCCAATTGATCCTTTTGCTGTGCCTTTCTTGGTTCCATGCTATTACTCCATGGGGGGGAGGGGGGGAGGATTCTTTTCCGTAGGAAGGGCCAGGCAAGACACGAGGTTTGTTGCGGTGGATTTCGACAGATCCATCGTCAAGGACCCAGTGGTTTGGAGCAGGCCCTCCAAAAATGCCGGAACCGAGGTTGATCACGTGCGCCCGGGTAATATCTCCGTATGTGAGCATCCCATCGACTAAACATGGCACCTGTGCTGTGTAAGAATGGGCCCCATACTACGGAGGGCTGATTCGGAAAGAGCACAGGTGGCTCGGCGTGAGTAGATGCAAGTTGTATTGTGTCTGTAGCTTCTCTCTTGCTCTTGTTTTACACATTCGGGAGAGATAAAAGCGCAAACCCTGTAACGCAGAAACTCTTCAGTTCAGCAAACCCTGTAACGCAGAAACTCTTCACGTTTAACAAACGTATTGACACTTTGTAATGTGTATAAAAGGCGTGCAAAATAGAGAGGTCTTCTCTGCTCAGCAAAAAGAAAACACTTCAACTGTCGTGGTAGGATGATGTGTCTGCAGGGCGAAAGTGCTGCGTCAGAAAGAACTGGTGCTCCATCGGCTGCACTTTGGCATGATGGCCAAACCACTCTAAAATATAAGACTGGACAACTAGAGCAAAAAATGTGAAAAAAAAAAAAGCAGCAGTGTAAGTAACCTATTGTACTCTCCCAAAGTAATAGAACAAGCTACACCACATGCAACCTGTATCTGTCTGGCCGTAGACCGTATATAATCGTACAAGGGATCGGGAATCGATAACCGTCTTGGGTGTTCCCTCTAGTCGTAAGACGTGCACGGGAGTTCCGAACTACAGAGACGCCGCCTACTCCTAAAGCCAGATCAAAGAGAAACCCGTGAGTGGCCAATGGTTCTCACCACTAGATCAACGGAAGACCCGTGTAGTGAATTCCAGGGTCTGATACAGAAAATATTGAACACTGTATAGTATGCGAAGACAGTCGACCTGGCTCTACGAGGCCCATACGGATGCAACGGTCAGATCTCCGGTTCTTGTACCGTCTCTTTTTTGTCTCCAACTACAGAACAAAATTCTGCCATGATAAAAAACCCATACAGACGAGCATTTCATCGATAGAAGCATGGTTCATTCAACTCAGAGATTTGAGTTCTATGCATCACGCATAATTACCCCCATGTAATCTACGGTTGAAGTGCTCCTGTGTGATCCTGATTAAATTCCCCCAGAAAGTTTTCGACATCACAGCAAACGGCGAAGTCCAATTGTTGTACTTGAAGAGCCTCCAGAAAGAAGGACAATACGAAAATACATGAAGCAGAACTAAACTCCGCCGCTGACCGGTGTACGGCTGTTATTGTGGTTTCGTTCTTTTTGTGTTTTTGTGTTTTTTGGAATAAAAATCTTAAAACAAAAAGTGTCTAAAATATCACGTGCTTGGTGACACGCAGACTGAAAATGACAGAAACTACTCACGAAAAACAAATGAGGGGAGGAAATGGTTGAGAATCTTTAAACATATAGGCAAAGAGAAGCTTTTGAATAGGGATTACATGAAGAGGTGTTTGATTACAACTGTAGAAAGGGGTGGCTACTTCTAGGCAAGGATATATTCTCTGTTAGACTTCACGAATCATTTCAACTGGATACATATACACATATCTATTTGTTTAAAAGGTTAAACCCGTGCAATTAGTTATCAATTAGAAATATAATTAATCATAGTACTATATTAATAGAAAGATTTTTTAAAAAAATAACATTATAATTGATTGAAACAAAAGGAGAAGTCGAATCACATAGATCCAACAATTACTCCATTCGAAAGAAAAAGAAAAGCACAATATTATTCATACCATTAAACACATATTTATATATATAGATCATAAAACATAATGTCTGAAATTTCGTCACAAACCGAATCTTTTAAACTCCCAAGACCATTCTTTTTCAAAGATCAAGATGTCTCTACCAAAGCATTCGAACCGGCAGATACCTTTGCTGAAACCAAAAAGATTACAGTCTATTCCGCAATCTTCCTTGGTGGTATGCACGTCAGAAGATTGCTCCAACACAGAATGGGATCTGCTAGACCAGGTCAAGAACGTTATCTCAAATTGTTCGAATTGAGCCCAAGACATTTCATATCGATTCCTTTTGCATTGGGTACCTACAGTTTCATTTCAAACTCCCTCTACAACTTGGATGAAAAGAGAACAACCAAGAATGAAATGATTGCTGCCTCCTCCGCAGTTCTCGTCGCCACAATTTTCAAATCGATTCCTTTGAACCAAAAATTCGGTTTAGCATTGGGTATGGGCGCATTTGTTGGTTTGTTCAACTGGTCGGGCGGTCTCATTGGCTCGTTCAACACCAACTTCACCCACATGACCCAGACTGGTCAAATCCACAACCAAGAATCAAACAAATCTTTGGACGAAGATTTCGCCAATGGAACTTACAAGAAACAAGGATTCTGGGAACTCGTATACAGAAAGCCATTATCTGAAACTATCGAAGATCTTGGTGAAGGTAGAGGTATTGGTAAAATCTAATTACAGCTAAGACATTCCAGTTGAATTTTACCTTTCTTTACTTGCGACATTAAATTTGGTTTTGGTTCTTCTCCTTCAACCCTGTTATATTCATATTTTTTTTCATTTTCCATTTTCCATTCATTCTTAAGATAAAATTAAAAAAAACAATACTTATTTTTAATAACTTTCCCTATTATAAATATTTATATACATATGTATAAATTCTTATTTATTATTTATTTATTTATTCATCCATCGATATATATATATATATATGTGCATGCATTCATTGTAGGTGAAGATTCAATTATATATCAAAACAAAAAAAGTCTAAATTTATATGTTATCATGTTGGACAACTACCTTAACTTTGCCCGTACATGAATACCGTTTATTCAATTTCTTGATTTTTTTCTGGAAACCTAAAGCTCTACTTTTGATACTGTAGCTGTATTTAACGCCGTCGTAAGGTAGCGTTATTATTAGAGTATTTTTTATATCTTTGTCTTTCTTATTGCTAGTAACATTATTATTAGCACTGCTGTGGTTGGTGTTGCCAGGAGCAGGAGCAGCTGCAGTGACGGTAGCGGAAGGAATGTTTGGAACATTGGCATTGTCATCATCGGAATCATTTGACACATTTTCATTCGTGTTACTGTTGATATTATTGGATGTAGACGATTGATCTTCATAAGCCATCTTAAATTGGAATGATAATGAGCCTGGTCTGATATTACCACCTGGATGAATACCACAGATAACGTGCATCATTTTACCGCATAGCTTTGTCCAGTAGATCATTCTTTCGCCTCGACGTGGAGCTGATTCAATAACTAACCTCTCCAAACTCAAATAATAATTTAATTCACTCACGGGTAATTCAGCACCCCATCTTTCACATAGAGCAATACCAATCAATGCTCTTGTCCTGTGCGACAACCCGTGTGATCCTGCAATTATACCAGTTGTTGCCACATGCAACGCAGCAGTCGGCTGCAACTCTTTAGGATATGAGCAATGGACAAATGCAATATTACACAAGGCCGGTATTATTCGGTTTTCAACTTCCTCTGGCACAATACCGCTGTTTGTTGATGGTAGGCCAGTTTTAAGTAACTCCATATATTTATGGGCCAACAAAGGTGAGTATGGTCTAGTTGCCGTAATTATTGGGTCCTCAGCTTTAATATCTTTTGAAAACATCGAGTATAAAACCCCTTCACGAACCCCACCTTCGCTGAAGTGAACCGTTCTAATTTTAGGCAGTGATTCAAATGCTGCAGACAACAAAAAGCCAACAGCTGGTAGTTGTTGCTCCCTACGATTTGAAACACAGAACAGTTTTGAATTGTTGCTCTCTCTCTCCTTTAACTTTTCAAAGTTGAATTTTGGAATCTTCCTCTTCAACAACAGATAGTTGCACATTGATTCCACCTTATCGAACGTCGTTGAGTAGCCATTGATTATGGTTTGAATCGGATAGTTGCTCTCACTTGCAATTAATAAATGGCCCAGGCCACGCAAGCCCCCACCGCAACAGAATAATTTGATACCGTTGTTTTTATTGATATCATCGATTAAAACCTGTGGCAAGTTGATTTTTTCAAAGGCGACTTGATACGAGGTTTTAATCTCATGGAACAAATCGTTCAAGTCCTCGTGTTTAAGTCGTTGGCTGAGGGCAGCTGCACCGTACGGTAAAGAAACGGGGGAATCGCTGATTTTGATTTCGCCATTTTTGGAAATGATCCAACTCAGTTGCGTTGAGCCACCGCCTAAATCCATGAAGAGGCCGGAGACTTCCTGGAAGGACGATGCGACACCGTACGAGCCTGTGACCCCCTCTTCTTCTTTACTCAATAGCTGCACCTTCCAACCGGTGGCGTGGAAGATTTTATCTGTGAATTCTTTTGAGTTGGAGGCTTCTCTGGTTGCCTCTGTTGCAACGACCTTGACGCCGTTTGAGGGGACGCCGAAGTCTTCGCAAATCCATTTGAATCTTCTCATTGAGCGTATGATCTCGGTGATTGCGTCTTCTGGTATGGGTTTCTTCAACAGGTTCTCGCCGTCGTCATCGTTTATCTGTGCATCAAACAAGGAGATGCCCAGCCGGTCCTTATAAACGCATGGCATTATTCTGGCATGGTGAGGGGCTTTAGAAGAAATGGAGAATCTGATACCGTTTGAACCGATATCCACGATTGCAGTCAAGGCTCTGCCAACGACGGACGCTTCATTTTCATTCTCTTCGTCCCCTATATCGTGATAATGGTGACTGTCGGGGGTGTTTCCGAAGCACAGGTTATCTTCCAATGACATGGTGTATACCTAGCAGTTTTCTGTAGAGGGTGGTATAGATGCAGTTTGAGATATACTTCTGAGTTTGGAAGGATGACAATTGAGATGTATCTATAGACGTATGATCGTGTTGTTGATGATGTAGTCCTATGTACAAATCTGGATGGTTCCGAGTCTTAAAAATACCGTACGATGTATATATATGTATGTATAGAATACGTATCTTTGAGTGTGCTTATTTTTTGTTTGCACACATGATAAAGTGAAAATTTGGGTTTACTCATCCCCCTTTTCAGACTTCCCCATTTCCTATTGCTCCTAATCAGATCTTCTCCCACACATGTGAACAAACACCCCTACCCTATTACGACATCGATGTGCGAAGAACGGTTTTGCCTCTCTGAAGGGTCACATGCCAGCAGAAGGGCCCGTTACGGCAACTTAAGCGACAAGGCGCAATGTTGGGGTTGGAAAAAATGCGAAAATGCGAAAATGCGAAAATGCGAAAATGCGAAAATGCGAAAATGCGAAAATGCGAAAATGCGAAAATGCGAAAATGCGAAAATGCGAAAATGCGAAAATGCGGAAATGCGAAAAAGACAAGACAGGCCAAAAGTGAAACAGCGAAGGGGCGAAACTGTGCCCATACGAAGCAGCACGGTTCGGTTGTCCTTGATCACCGTGATCCCCCAACTCTCCGACTCCCACCTCACCTTCCTCTCTCTTTCCCTTCTGTCCACACACGTAACCAATATACCTGGAAGAGATTCAACTATGGATGGTCCGATCGGTACATCCAATGATATATTGGACGTAGATACACTCCAGACGTTTCACCACTTGGCCAAAACCAATACAAACGCCGGCGCCAACGCCGACGCCGATGCGACTATTCTTATGGTTCAGGATGACACTGGTGAGGACTGCAATCTACCAGTCAATTCGATCGGTAAGTTCCTAATCAGATGTGGAATCAATCTGGTCTTGCCGTTTATCAACGGAATGATGATGGGCTTCGGTGAAATCTTTGCCCATGAGATTTGTTTCCGTAACAAATGGCAGTTTGCCCGTGTTCAACCTCCATATAGGATGGGGTCTGTCTCGGGTGCCAAGGCTAACACCGGGAACAGTGTGTTGACCCGTTGATTTGTACTGGGCTATCGCTATTTGGCCGATGGTAAATGCGGGGGAAGAGAGAAGGAAAAAAAAAAAATCCACCTTGAGCCCCTCCCACCGGAGTTCTAGAGATGATTTTCATGGTGATCTATATATATATATATATATATATATATATATATTTGCGGAGAAATAAAAAAGGGGAGTGGTCTATTTGAGTAATGGATATCGATTGTCGATATGAACATTGAAGGTTATATAAAGAGAGGTTGGATCGTCTTGAGATACATATGGCTGCTGGTTGGGTCTTTTACTCAGGGTCAAGTTCGGGTGGCTACAGTGTCTAATTTTTGTATCCTTTGATCATGTATTCTTTTTTTTCCTTGAACTAAATAACAAACAATGGTGAAAGAATCTCAAATATACCTGACAAAAGGTAATGCGTACCTTGTCAGGTCAGTACACAGTATCCTGCTGTTCTATTCCAGAAGAAGAACAACAATCCTACGGTGCTGTTACTGTGTTATCATTTACATGGTATTCAACAATGGCTCCGCTTCAAAGTCAAAAGCAAAAGCAAAAACAGGCCAACAATCACAGGAGTCCTCCAAGCGAAAGTCGAGGGCCACCAAGATGATCCCAGAAACAGCAGAACCGGCCCAGGCAAAGACGAACATCCTTCAAAGGCTGATGCGCAAACTTCGAAACTCCCCAACTATAAATTTGTTTGCACAGTTGAATATCAGAAGTCCGAAAACGTTGCACTCCTTGTGCCAACTGCTGATCCAAATAAGTTTGTTGTTTGTGAAGGCTCTATTGACCCTCAAGATCGCAACATTGGACGGAGAGTTGGTGTCCAGCTTGATCTCCAGAAAATTCAAAAGATTTTTCAAATTCTTACTCCTCTGGCTATTGGTGGGCATACCATCGACAGTGACAGATTCCCTGTTGGAAAAATCAAAACGTCTGTTGTCCCAGTCTCTACGTTCAAACCTCACGGAAAAGTTGTTGGATGATTACCTTCCTAAAAATGGTAATTCCACGATATACCAGTTGCTAAATAGCAAAACAGACCCCAAAGTTACGGATGATGCTCCAAACAATATATCGGACCCAAACCATCGGTTGACGACAACGGTCGAACAATTTGCAGACATTTTCAGTATTCTACCATCACAGCTATTGACCCCAATCTCGGATATTTTGATTGCTGCAAACCATTTGTCTAAGTCAAGTGAAAACGCTTCCGAAGGAGTGTTGCTATTGGGCATGATTGCAAATGTTTCAACCCTAGTGTTGAAGATTTTTACTCCGAATTTCAGCAACTTGAATAACTTGCGAAATACACTGGAGAATAAGTTCCATGAATTCCATTCCAATGTTATTTTAAACAACGAAGAAATTGCCTTGGCTAAGGGCCACACCCGTGAAATTGATTTGTTGGATACTAGTTATTTTGAATTCGAAAGATTTGAAAAAATGTCTCTACGGAGAATGGCAGTTTATAATTTTGCTGTAAGTTTCATTTTCAAATATACCCTAGGTGCTTTCGGCTTGATGCTATGCGCAGTTCCAACATTCACTTCATTCTATTCTTCAAAATTAATCAATCATGACCATTTGGTTTCTCAATTATCTTCAGATTTTGTTGCCAATCGGAGTTTACTTTTGAAAGCAAGTGACAGCTTGGGTAAATTGATCCAATCCAAGAAAAACATTCAAAATATGATGGGCTATGCCGGTGAATTGAACGAATTTCAAAAAATATTGTCTGACATAAACGAGTCTTCGCAGATTGAAGAAAATATAAATCATCCTGATAGTTCGGATATTGAACCGCTTTTGGTTGGCCCACATATTAAATATGGCAATGAAATAACATTTGAAAAAGTTCCCTTGATTACTCCAAACGGTGATCTTTTAGTTAAGGATCTGTCATTTTCAATCAAAGAAGGTGATAACTTATTGATCATTGGTCCAAATGGTTGCGGTAAATCCTCATTGTTCAGAATATTAGGAGGTCTTTGGGACGTCAAAAAGCCTGGAAATCTAACTGTGCCGTATAATAAAAAGGACTTGTTCTATTTACCACAAAAAAGTTACTTTACTTACGGTTCGTTGAGGGAACAAATTATTTATCCCGATTCTTACGAAGAATATAGAGAAAATATAATAAAATCAAAAAAGAATGGCTTAACTGATTTATTAATAGATGACGAGTATTTGATTGAACTCCTACGTAGAGTCAATCTTGAGTATTTGTTGGAGTATGAGCCACATTCGGATTCGGATTCAGATTTTGAATCTGAAACAATTACGAATAACTCTGATCTTGATAATAATAATGGCAGTTGTGTTTTTATGATGCCTTGTCTTGATAGAGTCGAAAAATGGCCAGATCTGTTGTCTGTTGGTGAGCAACAGCGGTTGGCAATGATTAGATTGTATTATCATAAACCAAAGTTTGCGGTGTTGGATGAATGTACTTCAAGTATTTCCTCGGATTTGGAACGTGAATGTTATAGAATTGCTACGGAAGAATTGAAAATCACGGTATTGAGTGTGTGTCATCGTACTAGTTTGTGGAGCTTCCATTCTAAAATCCTCAAATTCAAAAGAACTTCGACAGAAATAAAAGAAAACAGCGGTGGTGCAGCAACAACCATTTTTACAAGCTTTGACCCAGATTTGAGATTAAGAAGACATGAAGAATTGATATCTATTGACAACTCCTTAAAAAGAAGTGACGAAATAACGAAAAGGTTAAAAAATTTAAAAAACATGAAAAATACCAGGAGTGGAAGAAGGCCAGCTTTGATGTATATCGAGGACGATGAATAATATAGATATACATATATATGCGTGAGTATGTGTATCTGCCAATGTTTGTCTTTTTTATAAAAATACAACAACTTTATTTTCTTTAAGTATTATTTCACACCAATCTTGGCCTGTTTCCCAACATTTTAACATGATTTCAGCTGCGACGCTGGCTGAAACGGATCCTCGTTCTTGTAAATCATGTATTTTTTCAATAAATGAATGTCTTACAGACACATTTAAACATTCACAACCAGCCACAAAAAGAGGGAAAATGACGCAAAGTGAGGTTGGTTCTTTGGTATCGATATATGTATTAATTGTGTTTAAAATTTCAATACACATTTCTTGGACAACTTTGGAATTTCTCGGCATTAGCAAAACCCTTCTGTATAACTGGATTAAACCCATAAGTAAAAAGCAGTGATTTGATGCAATCACAACGTTGATTGACTTGGAGTTTGAATTGTCTAGATATTCGGTATACTTCAATTTTTGAAATTTTGCTTGTAAATTAATCGCACATTCAATTATCTTTGGAGACAGTCCAACTGTAGTTGTTTGTGAATTGAACTTTTCGTTTACTTTTTTAATTAAATTAACATGTTTAATTAACTGGCAAAGTTTGGAAAACAATGGTAAGAATTTAATTTTGAATCCAAGCATATAATCTATCCCTTTATGCGATTCATCCTTTGCCAAGTATTCATTCGTTTCACAAACTTCGTAGTCAATTTGAGTCGTCTCTGAACCGATATCTCTGTCATTTGACTCCGACAAATTATTACTGTCATTGAGTTCGCTACTACTGCTGACATTCGCAATCTTGGGCGATGTAAGTGAATTTGGTGAAGAAACTAAATCAGAAAGTGGAGAAAACAGTGAATCATTACTAAACCCTGGACTGTTGCTGTTGTTGCTATTACAAAATTTCAGTATTTCATCTTCGGATGGTTCTAATGGGGTCGATAGATTTGAAAAAATATCAATATAAGCAAACCAACGTATTAAGAAATAAAGCAATTTTGATTTCTTAATTTCTCCGCTGATCAAAGAACCGTCTGTTTTAAAATCAGATACTAATTTATCAAAAGGCCTGTTATAACCTCTCATTAGAAATATCTGTTTTGCACCACTCATATGAACTCTCCATTTATCTGATTTAAAATTAAATGCTAAAAAGGATGAAAATAATAAAACAATTGTTAATGTCAAATCGGATGTGCAAGTATCTTTATTATTCAACAAAACCAATAAATCTGACAACGCCCTACTTAACAATGCGTCAACAATTTCAGTAGAATCTTGTTTTAATAATGAGCTTTTATGAGTGGCGCCAAATGCAACAACTAATGACATTATACCTTTATTTGTCATTGCTAGTTTAGGTAAAACCATTCTGAACGGATTGCTCTTATAGACTGTGTCATCTGCAGGCGTTAAAATTGACGAGGTTGAATTGATGTAAAATAAAAATGAATCATAGTAATATGGCACATTTAGTAACATATCTGGAAGAGGTAATAAACCCCTTGGAATTGGTTCTAAATTATCGGAAAGTGAAGATGTACTTGATACTGATCTAATAGACAATACACTATTATTGCTGTTGTTATTGTAAATTAATGCTGATTGGTTTAACATTGGTGTTGAAAATAAATGGTTGGTTGAAGACTCTATGAAACTGTTGGTTTTATTTATATCAATTGCAAAATCATCAAAGTTGAGGTCGCTATTTTGAGGGAAGGAGGAAAGATTTGAACTGTCATTAGTCAAAGTTTGTAAAGTTTCAAACTCATTTGAATTTAGAAACTGTGAATTCATAATTCCGTGAGAGCCTTTTATACTGTTGTTGTGGATGTCTGCAACTAACTTGGAATCTGCTGATCCAAAATATTTCAAATTATCGTTTATGGACTCATCAATTTCTTCCAATAAAGACCATGGGGAAAGCTGGGTTATTTTGTCGTTAAAAAAAGAGCCCAACATGGTATTTGCAGTTTTAATGTTAGTTGAAACATCATTAGTTGGTATTGCCTGGGTATTCTGAGATGGAGTGATGACTTCTTCCAAGGAATTAGGCAAATCTTCATCAAACTTCAATTTTTCCTTTGATTTTGAAGGATCCTTGGGTTTTAATAAATTTGGGAATGTTTTATTCTTGTCTGACATTTCCAGAAGAAAGCTCAGATTTTCAGAAGGGTTTAAACTTGGGGGTTTGATATTCGAAGGTTTTTTATCGGTGGGTATACTATTATTCTTAGGTTTTATATTTGCAAATTTCAGTACTTGAATAGTTGGAGAGTCTTTTTTCAATGAATCCTTGTTTTTCTTGATTTGACTTGAAGAATTTCGGGTTTTTCTCGATACTTTGACTTCGACAGTGTTGGTAGCAGTGTTGGAGTCGGGTATTAATGATGATTTTGCGGTGTCACTTAAGAGTTGTATCCTAGACAAACTTGCAATAGGATTCAACTTTTCAATTTTCGGCACTTTATAGGGTCTACCACCCCATGTTAATTGGATCGAGTAATCACATTTTCGGCCGAACTTTACACAATTGGTACAGACTGGTTTGGTCTCATCGCATTTGATTTTTGATTTGCGACATGTTGAACAACCATGTCTGCTTCTTGATCTTTTTTGCGATTTGGAGGCACTTTTTGATGAGGATGAGGATGTTGGCACGGGCGACGACATTCTAACTGATCATAGCAAACAAATGATGGACAATTGTGTGTGATGGCGATTTTATCAGTATTGCAGGTGGAGAATTGACTGTGGATATTACACCGTGAATCGGAAAAAAGGAAATGCAGTATAGTCTAAAAATATCCGAGTGACGAATAGGAATAAATACGGATCTTGGAAATTTTTGTTTTATTTTCGATTTCCCTCAACAAGGATAACATCAAAACAAGGGTTTTATCTGGTCTGGATGAACGATGAAAAAAAGAGGTAGGAAAAGAGAAATAGACGGGATCACCCTAACGAATGAAAAAGACGTTGGAGAAGGGCATGTAAGGAAGGAAGCAAGGAAGAAAGCAAGACGGTTGAAAAAAGTTTCTTCCTTTCATGATAAACGGAAATTCCATTAGGCTCAGAGGTTTCCTGTCAGAGGTCTTTCTCTACGATAAGGAAAAGACATGCTCAATTGCCCAATCAGGAAGGTCGTGGCGTGTGTGTGTGTGTGTGTGTGTGTGTGCTGGTCGATGAAGCGGGGTCGACGAGCACGTGACCGAAGGTGGTGCCTAGAAACGCCAGGCCGTGTAAAAAAACGAAGAGAGGAGAAAAGAAATGGGTGAAAAAGGAGAAAATGAAAAGAAATGGGTGAAAAAGGAGAAAATGAAAAGAAATGGGTGAAAATGAGAAAATGAAAAGAAATGGGTGAAAATGAGAAAATGAAAAGAAATGGGTGAAAATGAGAAAATGAAGAGAAATGGAAGAAAAAGGAAAATGAGAAAATGAAGAGAAATGGAAGAAAAAGGAGAAAATGAGAAAATGAAAAGAAAGAGATGAGGAAAAGAAATGGATGGAAATTCAAAAAAAGGCGGAAACCGAGTTCGCCGATCGACTTTTTACCAGCAAAGTTCCTCTGAACATCATAGATGTCTTCTTCTGTCAAAAAATCCTTGTTGGGGGGGGCAACACCAAAGCAAGAGATTGGGGCATTAACGTTCTAGGGGGTTCTATGCATTGCCCCCAAGATCCGTTGGCCTGCTTGAGTGGAGACCCATACAATCGTAGAGATTCGTCTACGAGAAGCTGGGTGGGCTGGTCATCACCATATGAGATCTCGTCTATTCTGACCCTTGCGCCAGGCCTGTGGGTTGGTCGTGGGGCTAATTACCCGACACCGGCAAGAGCTCGTACACTGCCAGTCATGGAGTGTCTGTTTTTTTTTCCGGTGGGCACGAGCCGACCAAGCTTGCGGCTGTTGCCAGTGGTGATAATGCAGTTGGATACAATGAAGCACAATACATTTCAAAGGATATATGAAATAAGAAAATAAAAAAAAAAAGAAAATAAAAAAAGTAAGAAAATCAGAAAAATAAGAAAATAAGAAAATAAAATAAAGCGGGAAAATAAAAAATAAGAAAATAAAATAAAGCAGGAAAATAAAAAACAAGAAAATAAAAAAATAAAACAAAGCAAGAAAATACAATAAGCCGTCCATTGAGACACACAGCAACCAAGAAAGCGTCCCCCTAGTAGACCCGCCCGGTGCGGAACATCCGATACATTCCAACTCGGCAACTCCAATCGTAAACCCAGCCAAGTCGGATCGTATGTATTACAATATACAAATCATTCCCTAGCAAATGCATCCTTATTATGTATATATGCTTTCTGCTTATGTCCTCGCGCATGGTGAAAAAGACAAAAGGGAAAACTTTATATATATATATATATATATTAGGGTACAATTAACTGATAGCTATTGTTCTGTAAATATCCAGCTGGTAATTACGTTATACATACCCTCTAGAATCTATATTATAATGGGCTTGTATTATAGTGGCTTTGTAATATATACCATGGTAGCACAAGAGTACTGATATGGTTCTTGAGTAGACCGTATGTATATATATAAATACCAAACGTCTTCATACAATGCCCCTTTTCAGCATCCAGTAATTGAATTGCTTGGATTAATCACAAATAAAAAAAATAAAAAGACAAGGGTTCTGTTCACACATCAGTGGACTCCCAGACGCAAAAGCAGAACGGGAATGTTGCCACTTTGACAAATATCGTGCTAAGCGTATAACGTATTTTGTTGTGTCTTTCTTTCCTTTTCGATATATAAGGTTGTCATGAGAATATATATTTTTAGTTTGCCCTGCAGTTGTTGTTACTGCCGGAATCAATAGTCGATTTTTATCTGATTTTTCCTCTCCCACAACCCACGCGCTTCACTCGAGCTTTCTCTTTTTATATTTCTATTGTCTGTCTGCTTTTTTTCCAATTTTTTCGTTTCCATGTAGAATGTGCCTGATTCTTGCTTATAGTAGGGCATTTGACCTAAAATCGACCTATTTTAATCCAATAGGGAGAAACCCCATTTAGTGCAATTTAATCCAACCCACCCCAACCTGCCTGTTTGCAAACACACCCAGACAGCGCTCAACCCATCCAATCCCGACACACCCCTGGCCAACTTCCCATCGAGGCAACACAGTAAAGTCAGGTTTTATTCCCTCTCCCTCATTTGATATCCTCATCCAACAGCCATTCTCTATATATCTCACCCATATATAGCAAGAAAGTAAGGGACGCAGAGAAAACTACAGTGTGTGTAATAGAGACAAGAGTGGACCGTTACAGCGACAGACTCCATCCATAGCCCTACTCCTTTTTTATCCACATCCGAACCAGCATCTATTCAAAAGCTAGATCAACCCCACAGCTTGCCTTCACGTCTAATACCCACCTCTTTATACCCATCAGCCCACAGGCATCCTGAATTGACCCGCATCCCCACCTGCCTCCATGTCGTCCCAATCAAACCAACCCCAGGCAGACTTGTCCAGGTCGTCCTCGGCCTCCAAGGCAATGAGAAACCTCGGCATCAATCCGGGCGTCCAGGCAAAATTGATGGCGTTCCAGGCTAAGAGACAGCAGCAGATCCAACAGTCCAGAACCCAGAGCAGCTCAGAGTCGCTCCAAAATACAAATGCCCAGACCATCAGCAACAGCAACCCGGACCCACACGCTGATTTGAATATTATCAACACTAATCTCTCAATTGATGACTCGGCAAACACGTCTCCTTTGAACTCAAAACTCGCCCACACAAATAATTCCCCCTCAACCCCATCGAGCTTGAGTTCTAGCACCTTCACATCTCCAATTTTATCCCCAAAGGAGGAAAAAGAATCCATCTCAAGGAGGACCTCCTTCAGACTGAATAGCAATGGCTCAAACGCCGCACACAACAACACATCAAACAATGATGATATGGTCAGGCGAACCTCCTTCAGGCTAAAGAGTAACAATTCGGTAGCTTCTTCCAGTACAGAAGAGTCCGAAGATTTCAATAACAGCCAAATCGATCTAGACAAGAGAAAAACGATCCCATCGTTGTATCCCGTGAGTAAAAATTTGAGCTATCTATCAAAAATTCAAAAAATTCAATCAAACTCCTCCAGCACAGAATCCTTGACCGGTTCCTCCACATTATCTTCTCCACCTTCAAATCCGTTACCACTGGCACCTAATGACCAGGCTAAAGTTTCTGCAACAACATCGACGGGGACCAATTCCACCGCTGGTATTCATAACACAAATAATAGCACCACTTCGTTTCCACAGATAAAACTAAATCTAGGTTCTGTTCCTGGAAATAGCAGCAAAAGTGACGAGGCAGCACAAAAAGCTCCTCCCTTAGGTAAAATGTCATTATCGCAAAGAAGAGGCATGAAATTGGACTTAAATTCATTCAATAGGTCAGATGGTAATACTGCTCAAACAGGTAGTGGTAATTCCAGTGGCATGACTGAGAATAATACCAGCCACAATGATGCCACGGCTACTGTTATGGATAATTTCACCAACGGTGCTCGTCGGGACAATCTTGATAATAGACCAGCTTTAAATTCAACTCCAGTGGCCAACATAGATGGATTGAAAAATAAAATGAATAATCTCACGTTAAATTCATCAATCAAAAATAACCGATTGAATATGAATAAACTAAGAGAAAATTCAATTCCAGCTAGAAGGAATCCAATGAACTTGAATTTAAGTGGTCTTAATGGCGGAGCACCAATAGCAAAACCAAGCGGTTTAAAAATTCAAAAAGATAATGGGTTCACATCATATGCAAAATATATTGATGTAAAGTCGGGCTCATTAAATTTTGCTGGTAAAGCATCCTTGCATTCCAAAGGTATTGATTTTTCAAATGGCTCGTCATTTAGAATCTCAATGGATGATTTAGAAATTTTGGAAGAACTAGGACACGGTAATTACGGTGTGGTTTCAAAAGTCTTGCACAGACCGACTGGAATCATAATGGCAATGAAAGAAGTTAGATTGGAACTCGATGATTCGAAATTTAGACAAATTTTGATGGAGTTGGAAGTTTTACATAGTTGTAACTCTGATTTCATTGTTGAATTTTATGGTGCGTTTTTTGTGGAAGGTGCAGTATACATGTGTATGGAATTTATGAAAGGTGGCTCATTGGATAAAGTTTATTCCGGTGGTGTGCCAGAAATTCCTTTGGCATATATAACTAAAAGGGTGGTGAATGGTTTGAAGCAATTGAAGGATGAACAGAATATCATTCACAGAGACGTTAAACCAACAAATATGTTGGTTAATGAGGGTGGTAAAGTCAAATTATGTGACTTTGGTGTTAGTGGTAACCTTGTTGCATCACTAGCCCGTACAAATATTGGTTGTCAGAGTTACATGGCACCTGAAAGAATTAAACACACCAATCCCGACGTTTCAACTTATTCTGTTCAGTCGGACGTCTGGTCACTTGGGCTATCCATTCTTGAAATCTCTAAGGGGTGTTATCCATACCCACCTGAAACGTATAACAACGTTTTTTCGCAACTGAGTGCGATTGTTGATGGTGAAGCACCTGAGTTGCCTGTTGGCAAATACAGTTTAGAAGCTCAAGATTTCGTTAGACAGTGTCTTCACAAAAATCCAAATAAGCGTCCGAACTATGGCCAGTTGTTGATGCACCCTTGGCTTAATATGTACAGTGATATTCAAGGAGAAGAGCTGTTGAGAAAGATTGTTCTTGAGGCCATTGATAAAAGAGTTTCAGGTAAATCCAATAAAAAGGAGAATCTGGTCCCAGCATTACATAGTGGTATACAAAGATGACAAATTTATTGTATTCACCGATTTACATAATGTTTACTTCCTCATATTATTGATTCTCATATTGATATATTCATATTTTGATCTTTCTTTCAGTTCTTGGTTTTCATTTGTTAATCACTGTTTTACTTCTATATTTTTTTATACTACATCATATAATTGTCTTTTTTTTTTCTCTTGTATTTTTATTTCTCATTTTCTTTTCTAAATAAACATACCCCTTTTATTTGATTCAAGGCCTAAACTACCTTTGGGAATTACACAAAAACTGTAAGCTTCAAGCGTTTGAGGGTCTTTAGTGTCATATGGTTTAAATATAAATCAAATACTATAAACTCAAACAGTACAAACACATAAGAGAAAGAAGTCCGGGAAAGGTCAGAAAGAAGTCGAAACTAGGATGATAGGTGAGCCAAGTCTGACTTGAGCTGTCGGGCACGTGATCTCCGACATGAAAAAAAAAAATATCTAACCCACTCGTTACCGACAAGGGAAATGGCATTTTATAACATCATGGTAACTTGGAAATACCAGTTCTATTTTATCAACTGATCAAACCACCAGCGTATACATCTTTAAATCATATATTCATCGCCTTCAGCTCCGTCTTTCTGTGCCAGAATATCCACAAATTTGATCGGTTAATAACTATCTAATTAGTTAAATACAGCATAATGATGTCTCTTTCAAAACGCAATATTAAATTTTTAATCAGTTCATCCAATAGGAATTTTAGTACATGTCATCGATCTTTAAATAGCATACAATCAAACTTAACAAATGAGGGAGAAGTGATTACACGTCGAAAGACAGGAACAAAATTTACGGATGTTCTTAATAAAGGACCTTCATTTGAAGACTTTGTTAGTGGGCGTGCCAAGGATATGCTGGTTGATCCGTTAGAAGCTGCACGTAAAGATCCAAATGCTCGTTTGCCAAAATGGTTAAAAGTTCCTATTCCAAAAGGTCAATCCTTCCATAAAGTTAAAAAAGACGTTAGAGATTTGAAGCTTGCAACAGTTTGCGAAGAAGCAAAATGCCCTAATATTGGTGAGTGTTGGGGTGGTAAAAAGAGTGAAGCCACGGCCACTATTATGTTAATGGGTGATACATGCACAAGAGGCTGTCGATTCTGTAGTGTCAAAACTAATAGAAAACCTGCTGCACTTGACCCTAATGAACCAGAAAATACCGCCGAAGCAATTTCAAGGTGGGAATTAGGTTATGTCGTTTTAACCACCGTTGACAGAGACGATTTGCCGGATGGGGGTGCTGCTCATTTGGCCAAAACTGTGGAGCAAATCAAATTGAAATCTCCAAAGACTTTGGTTGAAGTTTTAAGTGGTGATTTTAAAGGTGACTTGAATAATGTTCAAACATTAGCAAATAGTCCACTTGATGTTTTTGCGCATAATGTTGAAACTGTGGAAGACTTGACACCACATGTTCGTGATAGAAGAGCAACTTACAGACAATCATTGCAAGTTCTAGAAAATGCAAAATTGAATAATTCTCATATATTAACGAAAACTTCAATCATGCTGGGTTTTGGTGAAACTGATGAACAAATTCTACAAACCTTGAAAGATTTAAGAAACATTGGTGTAGATGTTGTTACATTTGGCCAATACATGAGACCAACTAAAAGACATATGAAAGTTGTCGAATACGTTAAACCCGAAAAATTCGACTATTGGAAAGACGTTGCATTGGAATTGGGTTTCTTATATTGTGCATCAGGTCCATTGGTTCGGTCGTCTTACAAAGCCGGTGAAGCATATATAGAAAATGTTATCAGAAAAAGAAAGAGAAATGTCGGTACACCAAGGGACATCGAAGTTGGGGATGAAAAGTTTGTTTCAAAGAAAATTTTAGAAGAATCGCAAGTATAAAAAGGTTGCAACATTATTGTAGAAAAAATAATATATAAGTAAAAAACGGTTTATAGATTTTTCTTTTTCTTTTTCTTTCTATTGAAACAAAATATAGTTATGTTTCATTGATTCTAAGTTTTATATACAAAGTAAATCAATTAATAAAAACATAGAGAAGTAAATCAAGCTGATTCAGGAGTCTCTTTTGCAGCAGCTGGAGCTTCCTTTTCTTCGGCTTTTTTAGAAGTTCTTTCTTTCTCCTTTGCCAATTCTTCAAGAATTTGCTTTTCTAAATCAGAAACTTGTTCTTTGATTTGAGAAACCTTCTCCGCTGCCTTTTCTGCTGCCTTCTTGGATTCCTCTTCTTGCTCCTTCTTTGATTCTTCCAATTTTTCTTCTAACTCTTTGATAATCTTTTCATGGTCATCAGTTGATTCAGGAATGGATACATCAAGAAGAGTCAACTGAGTGATGATTGCAGAGTTAGCACCTTTATTTTGCTTCTTCTTTTGGTTCTTTTTACCCTTTTTAGAAACAGCAGTTGGTGCAAAGAAAGTTTCTTCTTCCTTCTTAATAATTTCTGCGTTTTCTGGTAATTTAACCTCTGTCTTTTCTTTAACAGAGTCCAAGGATGATGTATTTAATTCAGCTAATGGGCTAACGTCATCTTCAAATTTATAAGATGGGTTTAATAATAAAATTACAGCTTTGATTTGTTCAATCTTGTCAGCAGAAGCAGTACTTTGAGCGGAAGATTCAATTTCTTTAATTTCTTCCAAAAGCTCATTTCTTTCTAAGTATAATCTATATGCTTTTTCTTCTTCTTCTCTCTTCTTACGTTCGTTGTCCATATCGGCCTTGAATTTCTTGAATTTTGCGTCGAAATCGTCTCTGATTTTTCTTATTTGTTTGAGAAGCTCGAACTTTTCATTTTGCAATTCTCTTCTCTTACCGAACAATTCATCCCTCTTGGATTGGACGCCCTTGTTCTTATTTGATAATTCGTCCAATTGTTTGGTGACGGATTCGAACTGCGCTTGAACTTCTTTGTTGGAATGAGATGATAAAGAAGATTTCAATTCAACAATTTTCGCCTTATCAGAATCGATAGATTTTTGGATCAATTCAACAGCTGCAAAATCTTTCTTCAATTTATTCAATGAAGAAATCTCTTTCAATGATTTCTTTTCTTCAACCAACATCAAATTACCTGATTCGATATCGCTTTCTAATTTTCTGATCTTTCTGTCGATATCATCAACGGTCTTAAAGTTATATTTGGAAGTCTTGGCGCTGATTTCAGAAACCTTCTTCTTGATGGATTGATCGAGAACTCTAATTTGATCATTGATGAGATGTCTCTTCTTTTTAATGTCATCTTGAGATCCGATAATTTTTCTCAATTCAGCTGTCAAAGCCTGGCGACTTTCCATGTCAGCCTTTGGGGTGACTGCAAATTCGATTTGCGATGAGAGGTTGGTGATGGATGCCTCGATCGTCTTGATTTTTTCGTTCAGCTCATTAAGTTGTTTGTTCTTTTGTTGAACATCTGGCTGTTTGATGAATCTTCTTGGCTTTGGTGGCTCGATTTCTGGAATAACAAGGCTCATACTGATCACTGGATTGAAGTAATATGTAAAAAGGGACCAAAAAGTTGTCAAACCTTCCGATATTAACTAGTTAGTATGTTAGATCAAACTTTGGTGTTATGAAAAAAATTTCAAAGTCTGGGTAACCGATGCATGGTTGTGTGCAGTCCCACAATGATCAACATCTCTGATGCTTTTACATACATGAATTGTAATGGATTGTTGTGGTTTTTTAAAGGGACATCCAATAAATCAAAAGGAGGCAAATTGCAAAGGGTGAATCATCTTCTGAACGATGAAATTTGCAACGCCAAGTAAACACAACGTGGTCAGAGTAAAACTGGCCGACGCTTCCAATATCGAAAAAAAAAGAGAAAAAAGATAGTCAATTCCCAAAGATTGACAAAAATAATAAAAAAGAGCCCGCGACCGGGTTTGAACCGGTGACCAACAGATTTGCAATCTGCTGCTCTACCACTGAGCTACGCGTGCCCGATGGTAATTACTTGAAAGCTGGTGCATTTTGTATGTTTTGTGTCACGTGATATACTTTTTAAAAAGGGAAATCTGTTAGAATCGTCAGATATTTCAACAAAGTTGTCTTTTCTACATGCATTTCTGAGGTTTGTCCAGCAAAACAATATGCACACATGTGTCTGCAAACGGATTACTACCATTGCGATATTCACAGGTTAGTTTTTCTAAATGAAGATGTTTTCGTATTGCCACCGCTTGATTGCTGCCTGACTGTTTCGTAATAGGAGCAGGCAATAAAGCTACGTCGTTATTGCCATAGGAACCCACTTCTGGAGCGGCCTGGCTATTCATGCAGCATTTCGAGGAAAACACATTCTCTGAAGGGCATGCAAACAGGGGCAACATTACGACAGGCCAAGAATTGTAAAGTTGGGGGAAGGCGAAAGCAAGGAAAAAAGGGGGCCGAGTCGTCCGGGGACCTTTTAAACCGACCGTATCTGGAGACCGGCCGTGTTTCATTTGTTGGAGTCCTACATTTTGAGCCAACAAACAAGAACGTCCTCAGGAAAGTAGACGTTCTCCGCCATATTTTCCATTTTGAAGCAGGTGTCTTCGTCCCAGTGGGTGGAGACCGGTCATGTTTTCCACACTGGAGCAGGTGTCTTCGTCCCAGTGGGTGGAGACCGGTCATGTTTTCCACACTGGAGCAGGTGTCTTTGTCCCAGTGGGTGGAGACCGGGCATGTCTTCCACACTAATTGTGGGAACGGTTTTTTTTTCCTTGGAGGATTCCTGCTACAGGATGCTGGATTTCTTTCTCCAGGAACACTGTGTCTGAGATTTTCGGAACACGACAATGTCCAGTGTGTTTATGGCAGAACCGCTGGGGCTCCTTGCCAGAAGGGACTCTTCTGGCTGGAGTCCCAATGGACAGCGTGTCATTGGCGGACGATCACAAAGTGTATCCGACTTACCATCCGGCCAGTCACTCATTCGACAGCACGCTGTGTTTGGTGGTGACGACAAGATTAGATTTCCCGGAGAACCGGTTCTTGCAGATAATGCTCCCACAGCTTCTCCTTTTTTTTCTTCCCGGCCTTCTTCACATGAGTTGTTTGATCATGCATAACCTTCTCCACCGCTCCTCTTTCCAATCCCGCCAAAGCCTTTATCTTCCCCGATTCTCATTAAAGGAAAACCACTGTTGTCACCATACGGACAAAGGGTGGCCTTGGGCCTGCCAAAAGAGGCAACTGTTCGATCCATGAGGTCACGTGACATGAGCCGTGGATCCGTCCTTTTCGCCGGAACTGTGGCGTCAGTTTCTCGATTTTGGTGTGCACCTTGTTTTTGTTGGATGCTATGAATTTCGTCACAACGTGCTCAGCGAATTTGAGAGAGGAAAGGCAAAAGCGTATCGTGTAGTTGGACGTTGATAGTTGTTGATACTTTAAGGATGGGTGACTCTTCTGTTGTGGAAGGTGTGAAGTCTGATCCCGTTGTTTTTTCTCAATCGAATTATCAGATAACAACAATGACTTACACTACTAGACAAGTTGGTGCTGCTAACACCTTAGACTACAAGGTTTACATCGAAAAAGATGGTAAGCCAGTCTCCCCTTTCCACGACATCCCATTATTTGCGGATGAGTCCAAGAAGATCTTGAACATGGTGGTGGAAGTTCCAAGATGGACCAACGCCAAGTTGGAAATCACCAAGGAACAGGCGCTCAACCCAATCATCCAAGACACCAAGAAGGGCAAGTTAAGATTTGTCAGAAACTGTTTCCCACACAAGGGTTACATCCACAACTACGGTGCGTTCCCACAAACCTGGGAAGACCCAAACGTGGTCAACCCAGAAACCAACGCTGCCGGTGATAACGATCCATTGGATGTCTGTGAAATCGGTGAAAACGTGGCCTACCCAGGTGAAGTCAAGCAGGTGAAGGTCTTGGGTGTCATGGCTTTGTTGGACGAGGGTGAAACCGACTGGAAGATCATTGCCATCGACGTCAACGACCCATTGGCATCCAAGTTGGAAGACGTCGAAGATGTCGAAAAACACTTGCCAGGCTTATTGAGAGCCACCAACGAATGGTTCAGAATCTACAAAATCCCAGACGGAAAGCCAGAAAACGTCTTTGCCTTCAACGGCGAATGTAAGAACAAGAAGTACGCCGAAGAAGTCATTGCCGAATGTAACGAATCTTGGAAGAACCTGATTGAAAACAAGGTCGAAGACACCAAGGGTTGTGTTTTGACTAACACCACCTTGGCTGGCACCCCAGCGTACGAACCTGCTGCTGCAGTTCCAGCCGCTAACCCATTGCCTGCTGCCCCAATTGACAAGTCCATTGACAAGTGGTTCTTCATTTCTGGTTCTGCTTAAACGTTTCCCTAGTAGATACTTGTACAGTTTTCTCCTATATACTTATTTATAAGCTCTAATGTTTATGATGCCATTTTTTTTCTTGGATCTCCACCTCTTCTGCCGTGGCTCACTGCAATTTTGCATTCCGAACAAAGCTTCTGATCTTTTCTGTATCTTTGACACCGTTGGTTTCAACACCCCCACTCACGTCAACACCACAGCACCCGTCGACCTTCAACGCATCGGAAACATTGCTAGGATTCAATCCACCCGCTAATAAATATTTGCCACCCTGCCTTTCTCCAAATGCAGAAGCATCCTCCCAGCTGATCAACTTACCTTCACCTCCGGCCTCAGAGTCTAGTAGGGGGATCAAGAACTTGTGTGTACTTAGTGCGTTTTCAATACCTGGTTTGTTTACTACAAATCTCGGTATCACAGGAATCGTCAGGTTCGAACAGAAGAGATCCACATCCTCCGAGCCATGCAGCTGCACAATATCAATCTCTAACTCCTTGCTGATTGCAAGCACATCTTCTAAAGACTGGTTGCGAAAGACACCCACTAAAAATGGCCCGTTTTCCGTGGTGAGCTTGGAAACCTTTTCAAACCATTCAGGTCCTGTAGCTTCGATCGATCGGATTTGAGCAAGCAAATTCTCCGATGTCAATATTTTCGAGCCTTTCTCTTCTCTGGTCTTCCGACACAGTTGGCTAATCTTACGAGCAACGTCTGGTTCAACTGTACGTGCACGCTTTGGAACTAAGATTGTTCCAATCAATGAAGCACCACTTTCGATCGCTGTTTGCGCATCTGCCTCGGATTTGATTCCACAGACCTTTATTATTTGCTCTACCATTGTCTGCCTCCAGTTGCCACTTCTATCTGAAACCGGTTTTTGCACAAGTCTATAAGCCAAGGCAATCCAAGAAAAGAAAATAATCCACTAATGACTCAGATGGAACAGAGTGTCTTTGCGGAAATCATGCACTGCCAGAAACCTTCGCTCTTGGTTATATATATTTTACACTACTCCGAGTATCCTATTCTCTAGCTCTCAGTAGAATGTTGCTTTCTTTGTTGCTTGAGTAGACAAAGCATACCGAACCCTTTGTATTGTATACCATCAACACAATGGGTTTATTCAAGCATTTGGAAAAGAAGATTTCAAAATTTGGACATCAGTCAGAAACTCCCACCAAAGGAAGTGACATTTCCACTGTCCCCAACACCCAAAACAATGGCATTGATAACCACAACGCCTTCAACAATAGGATGCAATTCCAAGTACAACAACCATCCCCGCCACCCATTCCAACCAGAGACTATGGGAATTCATTAACCCTGTTCAGGGCAAACGTCATGATATCTCAACTTCATCTTTTTCATATTCTGACTCTTCAGATATATTCAATACTCCCATAACGACCGAGCCGCCGGTGTCGAATGTTTGCAGCAGTTCAATTCACCCAGTACCATTACCAAAATTTTACGATTCGCCAGGCCCAATTGAAACAAACAATTTTTACGGTAATTTGCTGGTGGAAGATCAAAACTTACCAGTGTGGACACATCCTTACAGTATTTGGAAATCCACAGACGATCAGTTTAAAGGATTGGGAATCTCACACACGAGCTCGTCACAAAGAGTTTACGGTGATGATCCGAACTCCAACCCGGTGAAGTATTTTTTCAATCCCGTAGGTATCTGCTCGTTGATGTTGAGTGCAGAAGAGTTTGAGTCTCAAGGCTTTAACTTTTTGGTGGGCGATCTCCAGAGATTCAGTGCCGGATTGAAATTTGCAGTTGCAAATGGAGAGCTCCGTTCAACAATAGTTCAAGGAATGGGATTTATCACCGGTATATATGAAGGTAACATCACTCCAAGAATTGCTTCGAAAGTTGGTGTTAAAACTCTACAGCCATCCGGCACCATCTCAAATGGGCTTTCGAAATACATAGTAACCTTGTTTGACGAAACACGGTGGGTGGTATATTCAAATGCAACATTTAATCTGCAATCCCCAAATTCCATTGGTGCAAACCCAGCTGGTAGCCAAGTGCTTGTACAGATCGCCAAACTAAATGGTGAAAGCACTTCCAAATATTACGACGAAGCGGCTGGGTCATATGTTACTTTCTGTTCCTTATCAAGTACCATCGAGAGTAATACATGCTCATATAGTTTCAATTATACTATAAAGGGCTCGTCGAATTCTAATAAAGTCATCCAATGGTTTTTGCCCCATCATATTGAATCAATGCATAAATCTATGCTGCCCAGTCTGGCTGATGGATTGAATTTGGATTCAACATGTAAAGGTGTGATGTCTGGTTTTTTGACGGACAAATTTCTAATGACCGAAGAATTACAACCGGACAATTTGAAATTTGATCCATGGTCGGATACCGGTGGTGTCCTTGGCTATTCCGAAAATGCCAAGTATTTTATTGCACAAGTTGCACAACAAGAGGTCAGTACTTTTGATGTTGTTAACGAGTCCAACACTGACTCCATGTACACGGCGGGCAAGATATTAGATAAGGGTGCTTATATGCTATATGTTGTAGCGTTTGTGTTAGAAGATAACACTTTAGCTACGACAATGCTGGCTAAAATGAAAGAAGCCTTTGCCAGGTTTCTAGAAAATAAACAACAAGCTCCATTGTGTTATGATAGTAACTGGAAAGGTATTGTTTCAACATCTGGTTTAAGGGACGGAAACTTTTACTGTGACTTTGGTAATTGTTTTTATAACGACCACCATTTTCATTACGGCTACCATGTGCATGCAGCATCCCTTGTTGCATTAGTTGATAATAAGTATGGCGATGGCACATGGCTGGCCACTGCCAAACCTTGGATTGAGTCACTGATAAGAGACTTTTGCAATCCTTCAGCAAAAGATACATATTTCCCAGTATTTCGGTCTTTTGATTTTTACAATGGACATAGTTTTGCCAATGGTCTTTTTGCACATGGTGATGGTAAAGACGAAGAGAGTTCTAGTGAAGACTACCATGCGTACTATGGGGTCAAGCTATGGGGTCTTGTTAGCAACAACTCTCATCTATTCACTCTAGCATCGTTGATCTTGTCCGTTGAAAAAAGAGCAATGGGCTTATATATGCTTTACAAGAATAGCAACAAAAACATGCCTGCAAATTTCATCAGAAACAAAGTGTCTGGCATTTTATTTGAAAATAAAATAGATCATGCTACTTATTTTGGTATGAATAAGGAATATATTCATGGAATCCATATGATTCCTATTACCCCAATGAGCAATTATGTTCGAGATACCGAATTTGTTACAGAAGAGTGGAATGAAATGGCGTTAGGACAATTGGCCAATTCAATCGACGGAGGATGGAAAGGTTTACTAATGCTAAATCTAGCGTTGTGTAATCCCAAAGAAGCATGGCAGTTTTTCAGCCAAGAAAACTTTCAAATGTCTTGGCTTGACAATGGAATGTCCAGAACTTGGTCACTTGCTTATTGTGCTGGAATGGGCGGTTGCTCCTGATTTCTATAAACTACGTCTTTATTAGATATTTTTAAAAACAATATTTAGAGTAGATAAAATGTTTAATGATAGATAAAATGTTTAATGATAGATATGAAATGGATCTAAGTGATATTTTTTGGGAAGGTATAAAAAGTATCAGACAAAAAGAGAAGGAGGGCGAGTATTGACATCATACAATTCCAATCTTGGAAAAAAATTCACATCTTTGCCCTTGGCCATATCTTTACTCTACTGTACAGGTTTCTTTGATGTGATTTATTTCTATAGATCAACATCACTGAGTTTAGATCATTCAAGGTTCAGAAAAAAAATCGACGGTTTGAATTGGGCTATAGAATCAGAAGATATTTTTAAGGCTACAGAAAATTATATTTTAACAGGATATTTGTATTAAATTTTGGATCACATCATTTTGATTGACAGATCACAAAATGAGTTCACCTGTCCCGGAATTCAATATGGCAAGACCAACTCCAAAGAGACCTTTAAATATAGGAAACAATACTTCTTTGGATTTGACTGCAACTTTCAAAAATAATGAAAGCCCTTCAAGAATTGCTTCAGCCTGTCAGACGAGCAAAGAAACGGAGCGATTACAGTGCTACGGTTTAGATATTGTGAATGATGACATCAAGGCAGAGGCATTACTAACTGACGAGACATCGCAGTTTTATGCCACTAACAAGAAAAGAAAATTAAGAAACAAAGCATTATTGCCATACAAAACAGAAACCATCAGAGATCAATATAAATATCTAAGTCATATAATTGCCCATATTTACATTGCCGTGAAAAGTTTGGACTTAAGGGGTAATTTGACAATTAGCATAGAGGATCTCGATGCTGCCAAAAATGCCATTTTAAATAATGGAGATCAGAACGCCTTCATTAATTCAGAATGTACCACTTCTATTGAAGGGAAGAAGTTTGAAACTTTACACCATAGCGAAAGTGAAGCCATCGCTGACGATGAATATGATGGTGATAGTGATTATTATTCTTCTGAAGATGAAGATGATGAAGATGCTGAGAACTCCACTCCTATCATGAAAATAGAACCAGAGTCCGCCTCAATAGTCACTTTAAAATACTGGACAAAAGAATTGAGAAATTTGCTGAAAATGGGATTGGTCCTTCCTTTGGATATTACTGAAAAACTAGTCCGTGTTTTTTTTGATATTTGTTTATCGAGAGGTCAATCGATTGACATTTTGTTCTATACCGAGGCTATTTCATTACTTATAAGAGAGCGGAAGTTATTAATGAAAAGAGGCTTTACCTTGGACTGGGAACTAGTATATGCTGAATTTGCGACCACTCTGGGTAATCCTGTCGCTTTTGGTCCAAGTATGAATGATGCAAGAATGAAAAAGATGATTTCTTTTGCATTGACGGTTAAACCATTTTTTAATTCAGATTGTGTTCCCCTAATAATGGATAAAATTATGTCCAAATGCACGACTCAGACAATTTCTGCTTCCCTTGTGCATTTGACAGTGATGTTGCCAATGAATTTTAAACAGCCAAAAATTGAGATGGATGGTTCGATTTCTTATGATAAGACTGATATTCGACATTATTTACCGATATTTTTTAATACTTGGGTTAATCACAAATCTGATAAAGAAATGAATTGCCTATTAACTCTTATTATGAATATTGCCGTTGAAAATTTGAAGAAAGGAGCTGACGACAATGCAATACTTTCTCGTTCAAAGTATGGCATATTCACAAAAGAACAATATAAATTCCTTATGAATCAACTGTTTCTCTCCTCTCAAATTCGTCACAAAGACAACAGAATGGTAAAATATTGTAAAACAATTGCTCAGCTAATCATTAATTCATTGAGCACAGAGTATGCATTTGAAGACGAAGGCGTAATTGATTTATTGAAGACATATGCAGATTCAATTTTTACTATGATTCATCCTTCGAACTCTGGACCATGGTCATTGATTTTATCGGATGTTGTCAAAAAACTAGCAGTCAGCTTACATTTGAGAGTTCAAGGGGAAAAACAGGACAGAAGTTTGGTACCCCTTTACCATCCTAACTACTCAGGTTTACCCCAAAAGTGCAAACTTAATGATAAAATTGTTGAATCGATAGTTCAAATCTTATTACCATTGATACACTTGGGCTCGCAATCAAAGTCTTCCTCGCACCGGAGACATTATAACGAAGCTCTGCAAGTTTTATGTTTTATGAAACCTAATATGGTTCTAGATAAATTATTATTAGACTGGTATTCTTCGTTCGAATCCGTGAATTCCACCCACAGGATTCCAATTGTTATTACCCAATTAACTCAGCTATCTAGGATCATGGTACAACTACCGGTTTACAGAGTTCATGTTCCAAAATTATTATCCATGTTACTTCCTGCAATTGATTCAAACGATCCGGAAAAAACAATTTTGGCAACCGATTTCATTACTAATATTGCAGTGGTTATCCCATTTGCCAACTTAGCTGATAATGAAGAGAGTGATGATGGTGGTTTATGTGCAATCGATTTTACTTCTCAACATCTAGCATATTTGGAAACTAAATTTTATGAATTTTCACCTGCAAGTAAACAATTTGGAGACCAAAATATTCCCGAAAAGTTTGAATACGATATAGATTTTGAACTAATTGCTTTGAAATCAGCTTCGTCTTCCTTTAAAGAATTTTTGGTACAGTTATGTGACAACTGTTTCAAATTTTTAGAAGTTGCTCCTAGTATTGATTCTACTAATACCATTGAATCTCAAGCTTGTGCATTAATATCATATTGTTTTGAGGCTTTAATCGAATCCGCCAGTGATGATTTATATGGCGTTTTGGCTGATAAATTTTTTGAATATATTACTAATAATGTTAGACACGAAGTCGCCTTAGTATTTTGTAACATCTCAGAAGCAATTGTTAGAAGAGACCCAGATAACCAGTTGAAAAGAATAATGGAATTTTTTATGCCTCATATAGCAGATGAAATTAACAATGGTGCTGGACTATCAAGATCACAGGAAGTTTTGAGTAAAGACCAGAGATTAATTTGGAATATGAGAATCTTATCAGGTGCAATTTCAGGTGCCGGTTCTGCAATATTACCGTATTTATCAGATATTGAAAAATTTATTATTTTGAAAACGGGCAAATTGAGAGGTACAGCTGGCTTATGTGCTGCCATGCTTGCAAGTTGTGCCTTGTCTACATTGTCCTATTTGAAACCATTAGAAAGAAGGCTAGTATCCGAAAAATGGTTACAGGAAAATGGTGGAAAGTATACCGAAGAATGTTGGGGTGCTTTCCAGTTTCAAGACACAAGATTTGATGCTAAGTATCTGGACTTCAAGTGGTACATTCCAAGTTCACGAGAAGTTGATGTTGTTGTTGAACATTTTGAAAACATAGCAACTCCATCTGTTTGTTATATCAACGAAATGATTTCTTTACTAAGTAGTACTGAGACAATGAGCTTGGATGAAGTTGATCAATTGGGCTTTCATATAGAGTTATTAGAAGGTTTATTGAAGGGTGTATGCTGTCTTTTTGATCAATCATATACTGAGCCGTTGGAAAATAAAAAATTAGGAAAATTAAAAACAGCCAGTACTTTACCACCATTGCTGTCTTCACCTTCACTAGTAAATATGGTTAAATCGGATTCGATGTCATCTTTAAACATTGAAGCGGTGAAAAATACTATGAATTTACATGGTAATACTTTCAAGTCACAAGATAGTGAGAAAAGTGAAAAAAATGATACAGAAGCTGCGATGATGGATGACGATACACTAAACATTAATCCGATTAATAGGGAATTCGATGTGAAAATTGAACGTACGGACTCATCTTCAAACCTATCCATGTCCAGCATTGAAGTTGATTCCGAAACTCCTAGCGGCTCGAATACCCCTACTCTATCCGACTCAATTGACGCCGTTGATCCGACATTGACTAAGAGATCAAATATATTGTATTCATATGGACCATACTATACAAATGACCCTCTTTCTAAAGCTGTGGATAGGTCTTATCAAGTTTTGCATGGAACTAGAAATGAAATTGGTAATTCTCTACATAATTTAATCAAAGCATTGAATAAAAGAGATGGTACAATTGAATTAACAAGTAAAGTGATTCAGTGCACTAGTACATGGCTGAATGACTGCGGTTATTATAGTAGTGATAATGAGTTATACACAGACAATCTTCACTTTATTTCTTTATTAGAATTTCCTGGACTTTTTGCGCCGTATACAAGAACGGTATTAGCGGCAAGGTTAGCTGTCTATCATTGTAGTAGAATTAACATATCTTGTTGCACAAGATTGCCTACAAAATTAGACAAAATATTAATCAAGGATTTGGTTTCATTGGCAGCATCTCCATATAGTGTTACAGCTACTCATGCTGCATCTGTACTGGGATTATCTTTAAACAGGGTTGTGAATTGTACAAGTGCAATATTCAATGTTTTCAAAGACTGGGAACAAGCTATACTAAATAAAGACAAAGAAGTGTTACTTAACATAATGGTTATGTTTGACAAAAAGAAATTGCGTGGATTGGTAGAAAAGAGTTCATCAATGTTACCAAAATATAAAGAACTGTTATTTAAATCTGTTGAGTTAAATGAGGAGGATGTCACAGCAATGTGTATGAGATTATTCAAGTCGATTAAAAAATATGTTAAGATTCCAGGACTTCTCTGTATTCTCAATGAACAAGCCGTTGAATGCATCAGGCCTCCGGACTCAGATATTGACTTTAAGATTGCATCATTGAAACTTGCCAAGTCTAAAAAGAAAGCAATATTAAGCAGGCAATTAACAAATTTAATTAGTGATTCCGTCAATTATCTTTCTAGGAAGTTAACTTGGAGATTTAAGGTATTAGTAATGGAATTAATCACAGCAATTCAGTCAAATATTGAAGTTCCACTACAAAAAGATGTTTTACCTACCATGTTGAAGTATATCGATGGTTCACACCCTGAAGTTTCTAAAAAAGGTATGTTTTGGATTGCAGCTATTGTTGACGTTGTTGAATCCAGGGCCTTTAACAACTATAATTTGAAAAATATGTTGTCAGTGGAGCCATTCGATCCCTCAGTTGTTTTATTCAAGGACATTGTCCAACAGAATACAGCAGAACAATTTTTTAAAGAAATTAGAGAAGTTGAAAACCCACAATTTTTTATTGATAATAAACAGTGGGTACCTGTTTTTCCATGGAATAAAAGTTTGAAAGTGGTGAAGATGTTTAACCGCTCAAGTTATAATTTCAACGATCTTGACGAGTCTGCTATTAGAGAATTTTCTTCCAACATCAAGAAGGAGTGGTTGCTGTCTTTGTTAAGAACTCATATCGATGAATCAGAGTCTACTTCGACCTTTTTCCTTGGTATAGTTTATTTCTTTAATTCAATCACTAATTTAATTATTTTTGGTTACATCAAAAATATAACATTAGAAGATATGTTCAGTATTATCGATGAAATATACAAGAGAGACGAGAAGGCAACTCACGTTGCAACAAGTGAAGTTATATGTGGTATTTTGTTTGCATGTAAGAACAATAAAGCTGCTATGGATTTTGCGGATGAAAATATTTCCAAGAGGCTGGAGTCGATTTTTGATAACGATCTAACTCAGTCAACTTATAAAACCTGGACAGTCTTTTCCTGGTGGCTGCCTAGTCATTTTGATTTGAGGAGAACTCCAAAGCTCTTAAAATTAATTTGTGATTTTGCAGTTAATAACGACCCCAAAAAATCACCGTTTGGATTACTAAGTCGTCTATCATTTTTGAAGGGTTATTTGGGATCAACTGTCAATAGGTTCCATGACTTTGATAAGCTCACTCATAAAATGTTTTCCATACTAGCACATCCATATGACAGTGTTTCTAAAGAAGTTTCTGCAATCTTATTTGATATTTTATTTTTCAGAAGCACGGATGAAATTGATGATTTTGATGATTATGTCAGTCTCTCTTGTAAAGATAGATCTAGAATGGGTTATATTCAACATAAGAAGAATGTCATATTCGATGAGCACTTTAAACTGTTTTTGCTGAAGACATTAGAACTTTCTAAGGAGAATGAAGGTAAATCTCCTCAAGAAGTTGCTAATTCCAATTTCATGTTTCATGTCAAGGGTCTCACGACGCTACTGTTTAGAATATTGAAAACCTCGATGAATGCAGATTTAGTCGAATATATATGTCCATATATTTTGCCGTTGGTGATCGAATTAGACAATGTCAAAGAGGCATGCAATTTAGCTGAAATCAATGTGGATGCCTTATTTTTGATTCTTGGAAGTATCAGATACAGAGAAGAGGACAATGATGAGATCATAAAGTTGTTAGAGACAAACATGGGCTGGAAGTCTCCAAAACTCACCCAATATAAGCATGTACTAGCGTTTTTTGGTGTTTATGGAACAGTCAGATTTTTAGAAAGAACGCCTGAACAGAGAAAAAAATTGATGGAAATTACTTGCTCCATGTTATTCAATCAGCATCTTTACTTGAGAGAACAATACAGCCAAAACATAAAACTATTTATCCACCTATTCCTTGATTCAGAGAGAGAAGAAGTTATAAAATCTTGCATCAAAAAATTCAAGAGAATCATCAAGAAGAACAAGCCTGCTAAAAATACGAAATTGACAACTGAACAGACAAATCTAGTTCATGGCGCAACTCTTGGTCTGTGTGCATTGGTTGAGGCATATCCATATACTACCCCTCCACCTAAATGGTTGCCAGAAGTTTTAACTATATTAGAAGTTAAATGTACCAGTTACAATGGTGTTATTAGTAAGGCAGCCAAAGATACTTTGAGTCAATTCAAGAAAACAAGACAGGATACTTGGCATATCGATTCAAAGTTTTTTACAGAGGAGCAGTTGGAAGATCTGGAAGGTGTCTTATACAAATCTTACTACCTATAGTATGTGTTTTTAATCTTCTTTTTTTCCGAGAAAAAATGATACTTTTCTCTCCCGTATATCCGTAGAGCTGGTTCAATGCTTTATATGTAAGCTATGCATTTATGAAGGAATTTATATCTAATCTATACGCAAGTTTAAAAAGACAAACCCTCTAATGTCTTCGATAGTTTTGCAGCACCGTCCACGCTTGAGGTAGAGGATTCTCCTATTACCATCTGTGGTCTATTTGCTTCGAGTCCTTCTAGCAAGATACACGCTTTACAAATCTTATTCATGGAGAGATAGCCACAACGTTCGCATCTATTTCCATCTTTCCTAACTGACACAGAACCATCAGGCCTAACTTCAACTTCATTATTTTCAGGTCTTGCGTGCTTCTGTTTCTGGTTTTTGTTCACCGGGTTTGTCCTTATCTTTTTTGGTTTTAGCTTGAAATGTTCACCACTGTGTATGATATCAATAATACAGGAAGGTCTGGTGGACTCCAAATTTTTCAAAAGAACTCTAGCCGTTCCTCTGAACGCCTCTGGGGCATATGAACACTCCGTGCTGAAATAATCCAATTTTTTGTAATGTGCATACAGAACGATTTCCTTTTGGTATGTGTACTTGAACGGTTTGGAACGTTTGACCGGTGACCCGGTGGAATTGGTCGTAACGTTAACCGAACTTTCGATTCTGGCGGCATCTCCTCGCAATAAGTTCATGAGCACTGTTTCTGCCATGTCATCAGCGTTGTGTCCCGTCACAACATGGTGAATATCCAGCTTTAACGCTCCTCGGTCTAGAGCCTGTCTTCTTAGGACACCACAGTATGTGCAACTTGACTTGACGCCGGTACAAGAGACAATCTCATCCATGGTCCAGTTATAGAGTTCTCTATAAGAGACGATCTCCAGCGGCATTTGATACTGTTGTTGGTTCCTTTTGACGGTTGCCAAGCTGTCGTCACGATAGCCGACTATTCCCTCGTCAACACTCAACAACACCAAGTTTAAACCGTACTCGTATCTTTCATTTAGTGTTTTCATAACCGACGCTAGCACCGTCGAATCTTTTCCTCCCGACGCCCCTATGGCAATAGTTTCCCCTCGATGAAACAGCTTTTCCTTTTGAATCGTCAGATGGATTTCGGTTTCAAAGACGTGATAGAAACATTCCTTGCAGAGTTTCTGCAGGTTCTTTGGTCTTTTCATCACTGCCTTTCTGCAGTGGCACAGCTGACAAAGCTGGGCAACTTTCACTTCCTTTTTCCGTGCACTGGCTTCCATATTTGCGTCTTTTTATTCAATCTCCTTGTTGTGTTCCTTTGGACAGTGCCGTGGCTTCTCTCTCGGTTGAATCACTCCCTTCATTTGGTCAGCTGATAAGCAACTTGTTTTCTGTTTTACAAACCTTTTCTGATCAAAATTTTTGAAATAAAATTTTTCACTCCGAGCTGGACATTCCCTTTTGGGAAATAAAGAAGAAAGAACAATTATGGGTGGATATTTAGTTACGTGTTCAATTTGACGATCTACATCGTTTCTGTCTATCAGCACATCTTTTTGATGTTGTTTTGTTTCTTAATTGTTCGTTAAGTTTAGGATTATTCAGGACCGGCCACATCGAAGTATCGGAAGAATTAGCAGGTACCCAGAATGCGTCTTTTAACATCTCTTTTTTCCCTGACACTAGTTGTTTCTGCGTTTGCAAGTAATGTCATTGTGGTTGATGACAACAATTTCGATGATGTTGTTCTGAACTCAGACAAAACATCGTTTGTTAAGTTCTACGCGGAGTGGTGTTCCCATTGTAAGAAGATGGTTCCTGAATGGGAAAGATTGGCGGACTCATATGCCGATGTGGAAGACGTTCAAATTGTTGAAATTGACGCTGATAAATCTAGAAGCGTTGGCAAAAGATACAACATTGCCTCGTATCCAACGATCAAACTGTTCCGTGCCGACTCCTTGTCGGATCCAATCGACTTTTCCGGCAAAAGGGAGTACGAGTATTTCTCAAACTTCTTGGTGAACCAAGTGGGCACCAAGGGTAAGAAGGTTGGTCCACCTTCCAAGGTTGTTCAGGTCCACGATGGTAACATTGAAAAGTTGGTTGAGAATAAGGACAGATACGCATTGATTGCCTTCACCAAAGAGAGAGAATGCGACGAGTGTATCGGTGTGAAGAAGGTTTTCGATGAAGTGTCTCATGCATTCCACAAAGAGCTAGAAAGAGTCATCATCGGTGAAGTTAAGAAGAACGGAGATGAACCAACCGACTGGATCAGAGAAATGTACGATATTACTGAATATCCAGCTGTTGTTTTCATCGACAAGGGTGACATCAAGAAGTCTGAAATCTACAATGGCTCATTGGAAACGTCCGATTTGGTCAAATTCGTCAACGAAAAAATCGGTACCAAAAGAGCAGCTAATGGTTTATTGGATAACCAAGCAGGTATCATTCCAGATATGGAAGAATCCTTAAAGAAGTTCATTGGTATGAACATCGTTGATAGAAGAGAATACGTTTCTGAATTTATTGCAAACTTGAAAAAAGTCGACGACTCGGTGTTCAGAAATGAAGTTAAGTACTACGCTCTGATTGTCAATCAATTCATTGCTGGTAATAAAGATTATGTGGGTGCCGAACTTGCTAAATTCAACAAGAATCTGGAAGACAAACTGCTGGACGCAACAGTCAAAGATCTGATTAACATGAAGCTCAACCTGTTGAACCACATCAGATCTCTGGAGACTCCAGAAACTTATAAAGAGGCCAATGATGTTATGGCTGAGAGAGAGGCGAAAGAAGGTGAGTTGAAGAGGGATGAATTATGATTCTCTTGGTAATACTCGGCCATCTCTCTGATGGATGTGCGGTACTGGGGTGTTCATACTCTCACGTCTTCACACGATTCATATAGACAATTAATGTTTCGAAGATTGGGAAAAATATAGAGATTCCTTTATTTTGTTTTTTTATATATTGTAGAATAAAGTCGAGTTTACACATCAAACACGAAAAACCTACTCAGTGTGTCATCCCTATTCAACAATTACCAGGTGATTGGATCAAATTTAGAACACGCTCTGACATTTTTGCCGTTAACTTTATGATTTAAGACTGTTTCATTGATTATAAAATTGACATTCAATGGGGTGCATCTAGCAAACCAGACAAATTCTCCATGTGTGTTGTAGACCATAACGTTGGCGGCAAATTTGTGCCCACCGACGTGATTCACAAATAGCACCTTAACACCATCTGGTCTGTCATCGCCTGCGTCTCTGTATAGCTCCAAGTCTCTTAACTGTGAGTCGAATTCCTTTTTCATTATAGGTGCAGTAATACCACACTTTTTGTCTCTTGTTTTATGGGAACACAGCAAAACGTAGGACTTGTTTTCATCCTTCACCAGAGTGACACCGTCAACGGATTTCAGTTTCGAAATCAATATTTCCGCTTGTCTACCCTTTATTTCGTCAATTCCGCTGCTCAGGATTTCCCTGATTGCCTTGAATACTTGCGCAATATTTTCCTCAGTCACCCCTTTAATCCAAACAAACCAAGGTAGTAGTAATATATCCAACCTCTTCAACGTGATTGCGTCCGGCTCGCTGATATTCAACGACTGATTTGTGACATTGCACTTGATATTGATCTTGCACTTACCCGATAAGTCGTCGGCGTGTTTACTGACCAACGGTAAAATCGTGTCTTTTTCTTCGAAGGCATCGTGTTCCCAGTCCGTTTTACCGGTGGAAACCAAAAAGTGCAGATCTGGGGCCCTTGAGGTTTCGTATAGCGGTGCCGATGCTGCATCACCACGCAAATCAAAACAGGATTCTTTGTATGTATTATGGCATTCTGATGGATCGCATGCAAAGTCCTTCTCCGAAATCGGCAATATCTTCGAGATTTTCTCCTCCGAGTTGTCACCTAGGACAATATTCTTCAAGCCTTTCAGGTAGTTCATTTCAGTAATCAACGGATCCCCAGCTCTACCCTATTCTGTTCTTTATCTAATCAGCTGCTGATAATGCCATGCCTGGAACGAAAAAAAATTCAACTGATATTTCATCTTCCTTTTATAGCATTTGCCGGGATCAACAATTCGCGGGGTTAATTTCAAAACAAGACAAATCCCCGAGAAACATCTTTTAACGATTATCAAAGCGTAGAGTTACGTATATCTACACGGCACCAACTCTGAGCATACACCCAAACACAACAAGGAGAAAGGACGATACTTGTCAATGCACAATACCATCAAGATCAAAGTCAAGGGGAACGTGTTTCGAGAGTTGCACCGTGGAATATGCGCTTCGGATTTAATGTTGCCAACAGAAATAAGATGATAGATAATTATTAGTATAAAAAACCGCTACAAGAAAAAAGAAGAAAACCAACACCCAAACGCCAAAAAGAAAAACTAAAGAAAACTGGGGCCCAAAAAATGCAAAACATATCATAAATGGAAGAAAGGAAAACTACAGACGCATAAGAACGTGCTGGACAGGAATATACACAGATGTGTGTATATGTAAGTTGCGATAACGATTCAGTCTGAATCATCTATTGAAAGGACACTGTATTCCGAATCACTGTAATCGGCCATGCTTTCGGTGCAAGAAACAAACACGTAGTCATTCTCCTTCTCGGGTTGGAAAGTTGGAAAAATCATGGCCGATGTAGTTTCAGCATTCGAAGGTAGAAAACCGGGCGAGCTATTAGGAACGGAGGATTGTGCACCATCCAAACCTGCAGTTGGCAACACACGGAGGTTCGAAGTTGCTGTAGTTGCACCTAGAACTTGATAATCACATGCCTTGTAGTGAACAACTGCGTCTTCAATTATCAAGTGGGCATGACGGAAATTCCAGTTTGAAAATCTTGAAACCCAAATACAATCACCATGACCAACTAACTCCGAGGTGAAGCTGTTACCGTCCAAATCACACACGGATAGCGAAATCAATTCATTGGAGGGCAACATGAAAGACGACCTAAGCCTAACTTCTAATTCGCCACTGTTGAAATCCAAGGGGTAATAAGCCAAAAGTTCAAATTCGGGATCTTCGTGTGACACATGCGCAGAAATAGAAAGGTCTTCTGAACTAACGGTGGAATCGTTTTTAAAATCATCTGTTGTGTTTGACTCATTGTTCGGGATAATATTGACTTCTTCCTTAACATTTTCTTCCGGTCCATCGACGACAATAGCATCTTCCACTGCGGCAAGCACGTCATCACTGGTGCTCTGGTCAGTGCCCTCAATAGCGGTATCCGGGTAGCTACGTTCATTTTTATGGTGGTCAACCTTGTTCTCGTTGTCAAATGGTAAGTTCCCTTCAATCAAGACAAATTCTCCAGAACATTTCACATCACTCCTAGTATCAGAGTCTTTAAAATATATATATATTGCCGAATCAACGATAACAGACAATGACGCTTCCAAGATATGATCGATTAGCACAGGTGACAACTCCACAAAAGAAATTTCAATGGTGGGTTTGTCAGAATGAAAATTCAACGTTTCAAATGGAAGTTTTAATTGAACGTCAAACTCACTAAAAATTGACGATATGCAAAGCTTGATGAATGACTCGTAGATATAAAACACACCGGCAAATGGACTGGCAGACTTGTTGGTGATCTTGACAAACGGACCGTCATCAAGATCCTGGTTTTCAGTCGAATAAAAACAGGAAATTGCAAAATTTTCACTCTCAAAAGGTTTCGAAGAGGAAGAGGACCGAGGAGGAGGGTGGTGTGATGACCGTGGTGTTGGGAATTGCGAATGGGTCAAAGGAGTCAACAGGGGTTTTTCATCCAAAAATATTCTTAGCATCTGGTGAGTTTTAAAGTGTGTTGATGTTTCGAAAGGTTTCGAATCACAATCTTCACACAAATCGAAATCGGTGCATTGGATGCATTTAAATCTGAATCCGGATATTGGTCTGTCACAACCATCACATAAAACAAAACTGTGAGTTACATTACACCTTGGCAGTAGTGTGGCAGGCGCCTGCGGAAGTGAGTCGGGGCTGTCGTTGGCGAGTTCCAAGATGGAAGTGTAAATTTCATCCACTTTTTTCTGGATTGGATCCATGTTATTGGATATATTTGACTTCAAGTTATTGATACCATCCAACATTACGGAAATATTCTTGTCCAAGGTGGAATTTAGAGGGTCGAAATATGATTTCAAAAAATCAAACAGGGGGTCTAGTTGAAGTGATATTGAGCTGGAGTCCGGCAGATTGGTGGTATTGGTGTCATCACTGTTATCGACGGCGACGGTTGTCTTTGAGCACATGGCACGGTTGTGTGATTGTGTATGGAAAAGAGAAGAAGAGTTCAAGTTATCGAAGGAATCGATTGATCGGGTTTCGGCTTTTGCGGGGAGCCGGAGTTGGTACTGGTTTTTCAAGCTGGCGACGATGGAATTTGTCACGTTCAGCCTGCCCAGCCGGTTGATTGTTGATGCTTTGACAAAGAGCAGGACAAATTTGAATTTTTGTTTGACCGACAAGGCGGACTTCAAGTATTTGAAATCAAAGTTTGAATCCATCGGGGCAAACGAATTTTTCGATCTTGATTTTCTGAATACCATCAGCTGCAGCTTTTTGGATTTCAGATAGTGGAGGACGTCTGCGTGCTTTCTCCTGTGCAAGTCCATCTTGTACAGATCTGTGAAATATTTCACCACCACCTGACACAACGATCTGTACGTCAGGGAATAGACGGTTGGTTTTGACAGAGACAAGGTGAAGGAATGCTCGTCCAACGAGGTACCTCGTAACAAGGTGGATGGCAAGAGGGTCATATCGATCATCACCAGGTCCTCATCCTCATTGGAGGAGGCAACGAGGTCCCCTTTAGTATGGGACAACTCCATTTGATCGATATTGGCGATAAGAAAAGATCCTAGTCCGATATGTAGGAATCTGACAGATACGAAATATCGTACTGGTGGTCGTGTAAATCAGAAAGAAAGAAAACAACCAAACAGGGGATGATACCACTTAATATAACATGATATATATATATATATATATGTATACACCTTATAGCAATAATAAATAGGAAGACATTATATAGGAGGAGAGGAAATCTCTAATTTCTGATAATCACCGGAAGGCAAAAATCAAGTCTCCTTTCCCTATTTTTATATCTGCAATACTCTATACACACCACTGCTGTCTACTCCGATATGTTCTTTCTACACAGACTTCTTTCTACATATATATGGCTAAGCACGTTGCCTCCCTTCTCATTATCAGGGTGGCCAAGTTATCATCATACGGGAGAGAGAGTGATACCGAGTTATCTGGATATATTCATATATAGACCTACCTGTATATGGAGATAAAGGGTTATCTGGATATATATATATATATATATAACTGTGGTTGCCCTCTCCTGGCCATTTCTACTCCGCACAAGGTGATCTGTATAGATATACACATATATCTGTATCTAGATATAGAGAAAGAATTCTGACGTATGCCGAGTTCCGTATTTCCACACTTTGGGGCCTGCTGTTCCCAAAGAGGAAGGTCCGTCTGCTCTATTTTTCTAGTCACCTCCTTTTACCCTTTTGGGAAACGTAAGTGTGTACATTTGCCCGGAAATAACGTCCGGATCCGCACATTGACCCAGGGAGAGACTACGCAGAACAAGACCAACCTGAAAAGTACATTCACTAGCTCGAAACGGTTAGTTCGCAAATAGAGTGTTTTCTCTGACGTCTTGGAAAAATACCAAAATTGTTGCTATTGTTGACTAGGCCTTTTGGAATGGTGAGTATTATTAGAAACTGTAATCACATCTCCCAAAATAGAAAGAGTCCTAATTATAGTAGTGCAAGTAATAGGATTGGTGGTGTTTGGCAACTGAGGTATTACTATTCTTGGTATTGTTGTTGTGGTGGTGGTGGTGGTGGTCAGCACCACTGCTACCATCGAGCCATGTTGGTGTAGATAGAGATATATATAGATAGAGATATATAAATAGACATGGCAGGTGTTTGACATGAGACGGATATCGATCTCACACCTGGATATTACTGGGTTCGTACACATAATACAGATCATTTTTATTCTTCATTCCGAAAACTCCCTGCAAGACCTCTTTTCTTTTTTTTTTTGACGTTTGCTTTTCTTTGTTGTAATTATAAATAGGAGTTTTTTTCCACTATTTCACCTCTGGATTTCCGTACCAGATTGTTGAAGTGACCAAACCTTCCTTTTCTGTCCCCCCTCCTTGTTTTTCTCGTTCTTCTTTGGATTCCCCAAACAGAACATTGTCGACAGCTCTACACACAGACACAGAAAGAGCCCTACAGAGAGATCCTGTCGCACATACATTAGAATGAAACTCAATACGTTGTTGATTTCCACCCTAGGCTACCTGGCCTCGGTGGAAGCCATCGAACTCACCGTCGGTAATGAAGACTCCGTCTGCAATGCAGCCACAGATATAACCAACGGTATCATGGACTATTATCTCGGCACAAGATACGGAGGTACCGTGGGAATGTTCCAGCAACCTTATTACTGGTGGGAAGCAGGATTGGCCTTTGGAGCCATGATCGATACCTGGAAGTTCTGCGACAACGACACCTACGTCGAAACCATCCAGGCGGCAATCAACCACCAACGTGGCCAGAATAACGACTTCATGGCCCCAAATCAGACCCACGTGGAGGCCAACGACGACCAGGTGTTCTGGGGATTCACCGTCATGGATGCAGCCGAAAGAAACTTCCCCTCCTACTCGGACAGCAAGGACGACCCAACCTACGCCCAGTTGGCCTTGAACGTCTACAACTCGATGGCGGCCAGATGGGATGCAGAAAACTGCGGTGGCGGCTTGAGATGGCAGATCTTCAGCAATATGTCCGGCTGGACCTACAAAAGTGAAATTTCCAACGCCGGGGTCTTTGCTTTGGCCGGCAGACTGGCCAGGTATACCGACAACGACAAGTTTGTCAAGACCGCATCGAGAGTCCTCAAGTGGATGAAAAAGGTGTCCTTTGTGTCCCAACCCCAAAATGAAAACTACTACAACGTTTATGACGGTGCCAACATCCAGAACAACAGCTGTCCTGTCATCAACGGTGCCCTCTGGTCCTACAACTATGCCTTGATGATGATGGGCTCTGCCTACCTGTACAACGCAACCGGTGACCAGCAATGGAGCGATGAGGTGGGCCTGTTTTTAAACGGAGTCGACCATTACATGGTGAATACCACCAAGGGTGCCGACGTGCTATTCGAGTACCAGTGTGATAAATTCAACACCTGCAACAACGATCAGAGGGCTTTCAGGGCCATTGTTGCAAAAGCCCTGGGTCAGATTGTGCAATTGGTGCCTGATCACGCCGAACAGGCCATGAAAATCATCGACTCTTCGGCCGCTGGTGCTGCCCAGTCATGTTCCGGTGGTTCTGACGGTAAGACGTGTGGTATTAACTGGGCCTACGGCGGCTGGGACGGCTGGTATGGATTGGGTGAACAGATCTCTGCTCTTGAAATCATCCAAAACACCCTGATCAAAGGCATCTCCTTGCCATGCACCTCCGAGACGTGTGGTGAAGACATCGACCAAAAAGACATCACCACTGTTCCTGCAACTACTATCACCAGGTACTTCACCGAAACAAAAACCGACGTTGAGAGTTCTACAACTGATACAACAACAACAGAAAATTCCTTTTTCACAGGAAATTGAAATCTCCACTGGCTTTCTGTTGTTTCCTCCTGTTGGGTTCTTATTTGTATTCTCTATACCCTTAATACAGATCAACCGTTGTATTAATATATTTCTTTCTTTCTTGCCGTATTTCTTTGATCAATGTTTTCTCTCTTCTTTTTCATGATATTATTTTTCTTCCCTCTTCTATGATCTGTTTCTTATGTCCAATTGTATAATAAGAACTCCATCTATATATATATATATAACTTTAACTCATTATGCCACTATCTATCACAACAGTATATATAATCATGTGACTAGACACTAAGATAGATAGATAGATAGATATACTTGCGTCGATAGACGCTTGGCTATCTTTTTGGGCTTATACCAAAGCGTGTAGTTCTACCCAAAAACAGCGATCTAAATTTAGTTTGCAGTGAAAAAGGTGTTTGTTGATTGTTTTTAGATCGAGAGATGACCTCTTGTATAGCTTTCTTTGATCAAAAGGCCCTTCTGCTGTTCTGGTGGTTAGTTGGTTTGTCTGCTTGTAGTTCTTTTTATTGTATGCTAAAAACCAAAACAACATTAGTGCTGCAAACATGTTTCCCCAACGATTGAAAAATATAAATATAAATACAATACTACTGTCGTTATCGTTCTTCACATCATCGATCCATGGTCTCGAGTTGGTAGTTGGTAACAAGACGTCGGTCTGTAACGCGGCAACCTTGATCATTCAGGGTATGATGGATTATTACGAAGGTATTCGATACGGTGGTACTGTCGGTATGTTCCAGGCACCTTACTACTGGTGGGAAGCAGGTGAAGCGTTCGGTGGCATGATTGATACGTGGGCATGGTGTAAAAATGATACATTTGAAGATATTATCTATCAGGCACTGCTGGCCCAAAAAGGTACAAACAATAATTATGTTCCAGGAAATCAGTCGACAACAGAAGGTAATGATGATCAGGCCTTCTGGGGCTTGGCTGTTATGGAGGCAACTGAAAGAAATTTCACCAACCCACCCGATGATGAGTACGGTTGGTTGGCACTATCCCAGGCCGTCTATAACACAATGTTGTCAAGATGGGATACCGCCAACTGTGGCGGGGGTTTGAGGTGGCAAATCTTTCAGTGGAATTCAGGATATGATTATAAAAATACGATTTCCAATTCTGGATTATTTGCAATGGCTGCAAGATTGGCGAGATATACACAGAATACAACTTACGTGGAGACTGCTGAAATGGTTTGGGATTGGTTGGTTGACATCAAATTTATCCAGGATAGCGATAACGGTTACGCCATTTATGATGGTGCAAATATCGGTACAAACAACTGCTCCACAATCCATACAAGTGAATGGACCTATAATTATGGACTTCTGTTGTCAGGTAGTGCATATCTTTATAATTTCACAAGTAACGATACTTGGTTGACAAGAATGGGTGATGTCTACAAAGGAATCGAATCAACTTTTGTTAATGCCTCCACGGGTATCGTTTATGAATTATGCCAACCTTCCGGTAAATGTAACAACGATCAGCGTTCCTTCAAGTCCATTTTATCAAGAAGTTTAGGTCAGGCAGCTATACTGGTTCCAAGTTACACGGACACAATTATGGAATTCATTGATAAAAATGCCGCAGGTGCTGCTCAATCCTGTTCTGGTGGTTCTGATGGCCACACTTGTGGTATTAACTGGTCTTATGGTGGCTGGGATGGCTGGTATGGATTAGGTGAGCAAATGTCTGCGCTTGAGGCAATTCAAAATACGTTGGTTTTATCTGTTACTCCACCCTTGACAAACTCGACGGGAGGAACATCAAAGGGTAACGCAAATGCTGGTATGTCATCCCGTGAAACGACTAATAAGAATGAAATAACTGTGACGTCAAAGGACAAAGCAGGTGCTGGTGTTTTAACTGCCTTTGTTTTAGTAATTTTTGTTGCTATAAGTGGATGGGTTTTACTTTAATTTATTCCCAGCAGTCATTTCTTGTTCTGTAGATTATATCTATCTGTTTTTTTTGTGGTGTATTTTTATGATTCTGAGTCTTTGTATTTCTTATCGGCTTATATTATATGACACACCTTTTTATTATTGTTATAACTTTACTAAAACTCGTTTGAATATGATCTTATTCTAAATAAATCCGTTTAATATTACATACAGTACATATTGAATTACATCCATTTCACTATAACTGTCTTTTTACCATCTTCTCCGTTTCTTCTTTTTACGCAACTTACTAAGGTTGTACTTTTCCTCACAAGTTTTTGAACAAAACCAATTACCTTCTGGCTCAGTCACTAATCCAACACACTTAAAATGAAACCATTGATGAGGACATTTTTCATATTCACATGCAACCATACGACCAAATGATGGACCATTACAAAAGCAATACAAAGGTTCCACTTCTTTCACGGGCTGGACGGATATAGGTTTGTTGGCAAGTTCATCTGTTACGCTTGGTATTTCTGGTTTTAAATTTGGTGTCTTATTACCTGCGGGGATGCTGCTTTTCTTAGATGAAATTCTAACCACTGGAAGGCTATTATTCGGCCTTTCTGCAATCTGTGGTTTTGTGGTTTTTTGAGTTTTTGTTGTTTTTGGTGGAGTACTCGAAGGTTTCAAAACTAATTTTATCTTCAAATCAGTAGACACCGATGGTTTTTTAATATCTGTATTTAGCTGTTGCTTGACTGGCGTTTTGGTTGTTTCGCCGTTGGTATATTTCAATAAATTATGCTCGGTGAATATATCATCGTTTTTGCCTGGTGTGCTTTGGCTCGCATGTGCTTTAGACACATAGTCTTTTTTGAACTCGCCCCATTCTTTCCATCGTTGCTCCACGGCATCACTCGTCCATCCTGGTAATTTGCTTTTCAAAACAGAAATGATCTGTCGATCATCCGATAATATATCCAAGTGGTTGGATAAAATCGATGTTGCATATTTGGATTCACACTCAGCCTCATTGGCATTTTTCAGAATCAGGGAACGCAGCCTTCGAATCTCGGTCTCTCTTTTCTTTCTTCGTTCGGTTTTTTCATTTTCACTGTCACTTGTACTGGCATTCTCGGCATATAAATCAGAAAGCCTTGTCTCAAGCCTTTTATTTTTCAGGTTCATCATCTGAATAAACCAAAGGCTTCGTATCAGGTCACACGGAAGATGATCCAATGTTGAAACAAAATTGTTATCTCCATGGTTAATAGCCTCGATTACTGTTTCAGTGGGATAAAGAACGCTTTCTAGATTCTTTTTAATTTTCTGTGTCATTTAAGCAATCACATCAATACCACACTTCCGATTGATGAAGCTGTGATTATTTAAAGTATAAAAGAGAAAAGGAACTACAACATATTTTGTTGTTTTGATGGTTGTTGAATTTGTGAGAGGTAAAAAATTCATGTTAATGTTACCGCGTCTCATCTAAAAGGTATTTATCTATTTACATTTATCTATATATATATATTTGTATGGAAAATAGGAACATGCTATGCAGGACTTATAGAAAAAGAACTAAGATAGTTTTAGATATGCATGAGAATAGAAATAAACCTGTTCAAAGGGATTGTCTGTATAGGGTCATATATATTAGACAGACAAGGTACAATAAAGTAAAAAACAAAGGAAGTTGAAATGAAAGTTTGAGAGATCACAGATGGGAAGAATGTCACCGATTCTCCAGGCCTATACGTTATCGTGTGTCTTTCTTTTATCAGTAAACAATTTTTTTATTTATTTATGTGAGTATGTGTATGATATATAAAAATATAATAATAATAAATATATGCAATCTATCTAACCAAATAGCTTAATAAACCACAATTATAGCAGGAGTGAGAATTTTTTGTATTAAGAATCGTTAAATGTCATCATCAAGGGATTTATTTCTTTGGAGGATGGAAGACAATCTTTCTGTGTTTGATTGGAGTCCACTTGAACTTCTTGACAAGAACAGAGACGAAGTATAGAGCAGTCACAACAACCAAAGCCTTAGCACCCAATCTCTTTCTTTCGTCATGTTCTGGTTCCGCAGCCCAGTTCAAGAAGACGGAGACATCCTTGGCCATTTGGGAGGTGGTGGCTGGAGTACCATCTTCGTATTCGACCAAGTCGTCGAATAAAACTCTACCCATGGCAATTGCACCACCTGGGAAGTAAGGGTTGTAGTTGGAGCCGACTGGCAGGGTGACACCTGCAGGTGGTTCGTCTGGGTAACCGGTCAATAGGGAGAAGATGTAGTCACAAGCACCGTGTCTGGCCTTGACGATCAATGAAAGATCTGGTGGGTAGGCACCTTGGTTGGCTGCTCTTGCGGCTTGTTCGTTTGCGTATGGGCCTGGAATGTGGTCGGCCAACTTACCTGGTCTCTTCTTTGGGTTACCTTCGTCATCTGGTTCGTCGTCATATTCGAATTCTTCGGCCATTGCCTTGACTTCTGGTTCGGTGTGGGAGACACCGACCAAGGTTCTCCAGGCAATTCTGTCCAGTGAGTGGCACGCGGCACAGACTTCTCTGTAGACCTGGAAACCTCTTCTGATGGAGGCGTGGTCGAAGGTGTCGAACATACCGTTGTGGGACCAGCCGAATTCAGGTGGGTGAAGACCGTGTTCTGCTGCCGTCATGGCCTGTGCGGTTTGAGAGTCTTGGTATAAAACGTAAGCGGCTGTTAAACCGGTTGCAGCAACTGCAGCATTTACAATTTTCTTGGTGTTAGATGAAACTTCAGACTTTGCAGCAGTAGAAAAGGATCTCTGCGGAAAGTGCCGTGGTATTTGCCCGTGGGGGTGTCGATGTTAGTATGAGTTCATGTTTGGACGTGCAAACTTCAACCTGTCTATCTGGACCGTTGCATACATGTTGGCCATTTTCTCTTCAGCTTGCAAGATTTGGGCCAATCAGAGGGCTTCAAAAAAAAATCGCGGTGGGTGGAAAAATTCGATTTCAGGATATGTATGAGGACATTTTGATATGGAGAGTCTCATGGAAGGACAGAACGTATGGGAAGACAACAATTGAAGGAGGATCGTATTGCAATTGGTAATGGAGAAGGCGATGCTGATGAGAAAGATGATGTGTGATCCCTGTGGATGAATAATTTCAGAACTTGGCGGGATTCCCAGCGGACGGGCGACGACTATTCTAGTGGTGTGTATTGTATTGGTTTCATTATAATTCGATCATCATCCTCGATAGGACAAGAGCTGATGCATAAGTTTCGTCTGAAGAGAGGTTGTGTTGGATTTACCTGGTTGGATGCATAAGAGTCCTTCACGGTGATGACAGGGTTTGTTTGTCTGCGATTTTTTTTTCTATTGACGGACGATTGACACTCATAATACATACAGTGCTGTGCTTTAAAGCAGAACCAAATTGCGAGAACATTGCGGAATGTGTTGTGTGATTAGTTGGAAAGAGGTTCTAAAATAGAAAATCAAATTACAGAACGTATTATCCAACAGCAAGGAGAAGAAGATAATCGTAGAAAAAGATATATACATATACTCTAACAAGAATAGAGTGCTACCAATAACTATCGCAGAATAACAATATATAGCTGTTAGGGGTGATTCCTGGTATTGGCGGCGGCAGAGGCGAAAAAAAAAAATAGGAAAAATGAGAAAAATGTAATTTTTCGTATTATTTGTTTTCTCGTAATTTTTTTTTCTGGTTTTTTTTTCTCTTACTATTGTGATGATCTGGAAAGCACAGCATGTTGTACGAGATCTGTACAGAAGACCCGAAGGAGGGATCCGGTCGTGTCATGCTGGCATAGAGACGATCGCCAACCGCAGACTGTCGACACGCAGAGCAGGACGCCAGTTCTGGGGCAAGATCTGCCCCACACACGGCCCAAGAACGGGCAAAAGACGCCCAGAGTCCCTGTCACGGTAATTTGCCGTGCTGTAATTGGACAGCACGGCAACGTCCGTACACCGCCGCCGGCGCTTACGTAAGCGGGCCTGCTGGCCCGCTTTGCTTTGGGGCGAACGCCGGGACGTCCACTGCAGAGCCCTTCACACCGGGATGGGTCTGTGCGGACGTGGTGCCCTGCGTGTGCTACTCTACTTAGCAGTGACGCCCCTGCGTGTGCTTCCCTGTAGGAGGCGTGATGCCCATGTGTATGTCTCCAGCCAAAATGCACCAGGTGGATCTGCCAAAAAAAAAAAAAAAGCTCTCTCATAACAGATTATCTCGCACGTGACCTCCAAAAAACGATGCCAGATTTGCTCTTTTTTTCTGGTCACGTGATTGAAAAACGCGTATAGCCCTGGAACGCGTCTAGGAAGTATACTACATTAGGCATATATATATATATATATATATATATATATATGTATGTATGAATATGTATACCTCGATTTGAGATGACCTTTCTTAGCACGTAAGGTTGTTCTGCAAAACAACAGGAAAGATTGGGAGCTCAAGAAGCCTATACCGAAAAATAACAATGGCAGAAACGAAACCTGTGGCAGAAAACAGAGAAGAACAGGCGTATCTGGACTTGATCCAGAGGATTCTCGAGAGAGGCGAGTTCAGACCAGATAGAACAGGAACCGGAACGTTGTCCCTGTTTGCACCACCACAGCTGAGATTCGATCTCTCGGACGGAACGTTCCCGCTGCTCACAACGAAAAAGGTGTTCATGAAGGGCATTCTGCAGGAGCTGCTGTGGTTCATCCAGGGCGCCACGGACGCAAAACTCTTGTCGGAAAAAGGAGTCAAGATCTGGGAAGGCAACGGGTCCAGAGAGTATCTCGACTCGTTGGGCCTGACGAGCCGCAGAGAGGGAGACTTGGGACCCGTGTACGGGTTCCAGTGGAGACACTTCGGAGCGGACTACGTCGATTGCGACACAGACTACTCGGGCAAAGGGTACGACCAGCTGGCCAGAATCATCGAGACGCTGAAGACAAACCCCTACGACAGGAGAATCATCATGTCCGCGTGGAACCCCCCAGCGTTCAAGGAGATGGCGTTGCCGCCCTGCCATGTCTTCTGCCAGTTCTACGTCAACTTCCCGGAAAATAGCAGGCCTCGGTTGAGCTGCCAGATGTACCAGAGATCGTGCGACATGGGGCTCGGTGTCCCCTTCAATATCGCCTCCTACGCCCTCCTGACATACATGATCGCAATGGTCGTCGACATGGACCCCGGGGAGTTCATCCATGCCATGGGGGACGCCCACGTCTACTCGAACCACGTGGACGCGTTGAAAGTCCAGCTGGAAAGAACCCCAAAGGCGTTCCCAAAATTGAAGATTAACAGAAACGTCACCGACATCGACGACTTCAAATTCGAAGACTTCGAGGTACTGGATTACGAGCCGTATGGCCCGATCAAAATGAAAATGGCGGTCTGAGTACAAAAAGTGGCATTCCTTATAATCTATACTTTTTACTATATAATACAGAAACCTACTTGTTTTGTTCTTCACATTAACATATCATATCTCTGCTCCATCCGGCTGTCGTAGTCACCAAATATGTCCATATTCTCCAAATCAAAAATCGACTTCTCACTGTGCTTTTTACCGCCAAACCCTTTATGGGCGTTGGTGCCCGTGATGTTTCTACTAAAACCGCTGCTATGGCGGCTGCTGTTCGTGTTGGTGACATTCTTCAGCACACCACCTCGTACAACCTTATTTCTTGTTTTGATATTAGCATTCTCTTTATCTTCATCGATATAGATAGGATGTCGAACTTTTCCTGTCGATTTTCTTCGATCGGCATGTATCACCGGTAGTTGGTAGTTCACCACCAATGATCGTCTACGACTTCTTCTTCTTTCGCCGGTCGATTCCTCGAAGTCGGCCAAAGGATCCATACCCAGCCATCTCCTTGTTTTCTCCGTGTCCAAATTCTTTAATTCTCTGGAACCTTTGCTGGTTCGTCTGGAATTTTTCTTTCTTCTATTCTGCCCATCAATTTGGTGATCAGGTTCTTCCAGGATATCACGTACTATGTGTGATTCGTTGTTGTCCATGCTGTCCTCATCGATATTTGTCTGATTGTCAAGTGGTGTAGAGCCATCGTCTTCGGGATGATCAAACAACTCATTATTGTTATTATCAGTGTCACCACCCTTAAACGCATCTTGCTCTTCCGATCCCTCTAATCCTAAAAATGGTATATTATTCATTTGACGGGAATCAATCCTTTCCATGTATATCGACTGACGTTTCACAGGTATCAACGCAGAGTGGTTGTCTTGATATTCAGGTTCTAACTCATGTTCGGGCGCATGCTCTTCTTCCTCGTGCTTTTTTTCCTCCTCTTCTGCTTGATTTTCCACGAGTGTATCTAATTGATCTTCTTCTCCTATTCTGACGGCGTTCTGAACTGCACCAATTGCATTTTTTGCTTTAGTAAAAATAAAACTCTTTCTTCTTTGCAAATCATCATTTATTTTTTTCCAGTAATGTTCAAACTCGTAGGAGATTGTCCTATCCTTATCTTCATCGTCTTCAGATACACGCTGGAGAAGCTTAAGCGGTATGTCTCTTCTTTCAACATCAATCCCCACATCCAACATAAAACTTCTATATTCATTTATCAACCTATCAAAACCGTCGATGATCAAATCATTGAATCGTTTAGAATTTAATTTCAGCTGGTTATTCAGTTGAATTTTTTCATTTTTCAAACTTAATACTTGCTTCTGTGTATGAAACAGCTGTTTCTCTAAGTTCGTCACGCGTATCTGGAGTTCTTCGTTCTTCTTTGCGAGTTGAGTATTTCTAAAAGAATAATTCTTTTTTAGTTCGTCCACTTCTTGGTCATTATATAATGGAGACAAAGAAAGAGATGTTTGCACATCATTTGTTGCCATTGACTCTCTTGGCAAAATCGGGGTCATTTCTGCCTTGACCATGGTTTCTGTGACAAAAATTCTTGTTTTTGATACGACAATTTTATAACCACGGATGGATAGCAAAGTGAGGGGCAGTAGTAAAGGAGTTATAAGAAAGAACAACACCCTTACTACAAGAAGAGAAGAACATATCGATGTATGTTTACATCTTTAGCGTGACACGCTAAACGTGATGTAAATATAGATGCATTTTTTTTTTTTTTTGGTCCGTGTTGATAAAAAAAAAGCGACTCTCAAGTATCGAATTCATGATAGACTTTTTACATGTTTTACGTGTTTATTTGATCTTCTAGGAGTCGAAAGATAACTTTTCATCGAACGAACATATATACGAATATATTGGAATGTCAGGCAATCGATACTCCGTTATAACAGAAACGGAAGCTGAAACTTTATTAAAATCAAGACTATACGAGCTTGAGAGGCTTCAGCAGATAGAATCATTAACTAGCCAGATGAATGATGTGTTGAACACTTTGCATGAAGAAATAGAAAATTTGCAGCTAGGGACAAACGCCGTTGCAAAAATTACAACAAACTGGATTCAAATAATACGTGCAGTAAGTCTTGCCGCAAACTCTTTAATGGTATATAATGAAAATGATTTTAAAAAAGGTATTCCAACGACGGAGCGTTTAGTTCGTTGTGCATTGGATGACATAGGTGTGATAGTCAATCAATTGAAAGAGGACAACAAAAAAAATAATCCTCAATAGGAGGTTAGGCATTTCCTTATAATGTCATATTGGATCAGACATTTAGCTTTTTTTGTGAACCTTTCAATAGTTGTATAGTAACCTTAACATTGTCTGTTTCAACATTGATGAGTTTAAGATGATAATTGAACTCCACAAAAAGGGTTTACTATGTAAGTGGCGTCAACGCAGAGTGGAATTTAAATGTAGCTGATTCAAAAAAATATTGGCTAAACTCCTTATCAGGGGCTCGAACCCTGGACATTTCGGTCGACTTCTTAAAGAATTCTTAAAAGCCGAACGCTCTACCGACTGAGCTAACAAGGAATTTAATAAGGAAGAAAGGAAATAGGATTAAGTCATTATGTACATATTGAAACTTTTTTATTTTTACGATATGCAAATTCTAAATCAACCCATTTCTATAACAAAACAGTGTTTATGTATGTTTTATTAAATTTAGTGTACGCTTAACATGTATTTGAGTACAAAAACCAGCGAAAATACATTCCCATCAGCAAAGTGAGAGTAGGTTAGAGCTAGATTGAAACATGTTAAAATTATTATTAATCACTTTCAAATTACATAAGATAGATACTCTGAGAAAAAATTGAAAGGTGTCTCTATGTATCAAAAACCTTACACAAATAAGTTTTGAATTATGTTTTCTTTTGTTTAATTCACAAGGATTGCATATTTGGATGTCTGTAAAAGTTGCAATTTTGATTCTGTAAAAGACTTTTATTATCCTTTTTTTTTCAACAAATTTACCCGACAAATAGATATTAGTCACGTGCTAATTGTTATATAAAAATATACGTGTTTTTCCTTAAATAACAAATTCCTTGTTAGCTCAGTCGGTAGAGCGTTCGGCTTTTAAGAATTCTTTAAGAAGTCGACCGAAATGTCCAGGGTTCGAGCCCCTGATAAGGAGTTTAGCCAATATTTTTTTGAATCAGCTACATTTAAAATCCACTCTGCCTTGACGCCACTTACACAATTGAGAGAGTTTGTAATCTTATCTACAAAAAATGATATATATTAAATATTAGGAAGTGCATTATAAAAGAATAGTATTTACCAACCATCTCCCCAACCTTGGTCATCTTCATCAAGAGGATCATCATTTAACTTTAACTTTGTTACTGGCTTTTTCTTTCCCAAAACTAACGGTTTTTTTGCAGTATCATTACCAACAGGTTCATGTTTCTCGATTGGTTTACTAAAACTTGATTTAAAATTGGCCGCCGAGGAAGTAGACGGTTCTCTTTTGGTAGGTTTTGCAAAACTCTTCACTGTCTGGAAATTTGTCTGGCTATTTTCATCAGAACCCCAGCCGTCATCAATATTAAAATCCAGATCATTTTTATCCGTTAGATTTTCGTTCAAACTTCCAGGAGCTTTACCAAAGTTGAAACTATTCATGCGTGACTCGGGAAATGGGGTTCCAGATGGTGTACTAAATGTGGAAATATTACCAATGAGGGATTCCCCTAAATTTTCTAATGAAACGTTATTCAATAAATTACTCAGATCTATAACTTCCTTTTGAATATGATCATCTTCTTCATTGAATCCCAATTTGGCAGACTCATCTCTTATTTTTTTCATGTAGATGTCAAAAGTTTTCTCCGCTTCATCCCTGATAACGGATGATTTATCAAGTAACGCTGGTGAAAGCGAAGATAAAACTTTGGAGCAGCAGATTTCGGGTGTGAAATAATCAACACTGGATTCAAATCCACGAAGTGCACAGAGACGTGTAACGTAATCAGGATCCTTAAGAGCCTTACCAAAGGCAGTGATCAACACACCTATACGTGTATTAGATTGCATCTTTTCGGAAATTTTTGTAAGGCATAATACAGTGTTTGCTCTCAATTTGGGATTGCTATCTGCTTGCAATTTTGCTAAATAACGCAATAAGTCATTATTGAGCTGCCTATCGGTAATTTTATCCATTATGTACGATATGGATAATAATGTTTCTGTACGAACTGTGATATCGGTATCTTGAAAACCAGTAACTAAGTTCGGATATATCTTATCTTGAATCTCATATTTACTGATGCGATCGACGACATTTGGCAATACCTTAAGCAAAATGGTACGTACCGCACGATCCGCTAAAAGAAATGCTTTGAAATATACCGGTTTGAAAAACATGTCAAAGGATTTAGAGTTTTTCGTAGATTTGCTGTCAATTGAATACAGCAAATAGATGAGAATTGTCTGTATATTATTTTCATTGCTTGTGGTTAGATCGAACGTTTTCTTCAATTCAGGCATTACTTTCACTTCCAAAAACTCAACGGGGATGTTGCTGTAAATGAGTGCCTTGAATGTTTCTACCTTTTCGTTTTCATTCAGAACGGCAACCTGAGAAAATCTAGCATAGGCATTGATTTCACTTGTGCAGAAATACGAATTTTGCCCATTATTCAGAAACTGTTCAACCGTCTGTCTTAGGCCAGCATTTGGCGCAGCTAATTTATTTATAGGCAAGCCTTCCAGATTTGATGATCTCGAGATTTCACCAGCTGATGGTGCTTTAGACGTCAAAATTTGAAAAATCAGGCAGCCGAATAAATACGAATCAAACTTGATTCCTTTGGCCCCTTTTAATTGGCCTTGGAAACATTCTGATCCAGCATTTTCAAATTCTACGGGGACAACCATGCCCTTAGAAGAAGTCATTGCACTGTAGCTAGAATACAACGATAGGAAATCCAGGGAGTTATCTGAATAATTGATAGTAAATTCAAATCCACCGATTTTCCATTCACTGGAACTATTCACAAAAACATTTTCAAGTCTCAAATTACCATGGACACAGGAGCCTTCGATATTTATGAATTTCAAACCGACTGCTAATTGATAAATGCCTAATATTTTTGATTCCTTTGACAACGCAAAAACATCTTTGGTAAGCAGAGACACACGTTCTGTTATTAAATAAATGCTCTTGTCCGTTTCAATCACTTCTACAATAGTTAGAACACCAGGCAAAAGCGATAATGCACGATGCCTCTTTACCGCATTCTGGGCAAGAGGTATATATCTTGAGTTCATGGGATGCTTCAAATCAAATTCGAAAACCGACACAGGCGTAGACTCTTTATCTGAAATGGCATCATAAACCTTCCACAATGATTTTGATGATGAATCTTCAATATGCGACTGCTGGATAACATTACCAACGGTATATGGAATAGAAGTTCCAGTCAAAGAACCTAGAGTTTTTGCCAAGAAATTCATCAGGTAGTTGGATATCAATTGGATTTACAATAGACCTTAATTCAACAAGAATTAATTCCAACTCTGTGCATAGCGTAGTACAGTGTGGTTTGTTGTTGTAACATATCACTTTGTATTCAGATGATCTAATGATGCCGTATTGGTCGCGTAGAGAAAAAAAATCCTGGTGTAAAATTTCATGTTATAAATAACTACAAAATGTTTTTATTTTATCCAAATGGTTGAAACTGCATTATTTCAAATTAATATATTCTATACAAAGTTAAAGATTACCAGATCAAATGAAATCATTCCGAAGCTTCTTGGAAACGGTCAGAAATTGTGGTCAATAATTTTTCAAACTCTGAGCTCAATTCCGCCTCACCTCTACTTGGTTCAAAAAATTTAGCTGAGGAAACAGCATGTTTGACATCTGAGGTTGATTCGGCCAATTTGGACCATTGGGAACCACTTGCGACTGCCTTTTGAGCTTCATCATAATATGATACAAAGGCACGCATCATGTCGTATGTCTTCCAAATAGGACAGAAGGCATCGTATGTAGAATAACCGTTTTGTTGCAAGAAGTCTTCCTTGATTAAAGTTGCGACATCCAAAACAATCTTATCAGAGTCAGAAAGGGCCGATTTACCAACTAACTGGACAACCTGTTCTAATTCTTCAGCATTGGATAAAATCTCTTTGATCTTATCTCTCAACGAAGCAAATTCAGGATAACTTGTGTCGTAGTACTTGTTCAACACGTTTGTGTATTTGGAATAAGAAATGGCTGTATTGATGGATGGGAAGTGTTTTCTTTGTGCTAATTTTTTGTCCAAACCCCAGAAAACTTGGGTGATACCTAAGGTGGAAGTTGTAACAGGATCGGAGAAATCACCACCGGCTGGAGAGACGGCAGCAACAATGGAAACCGAACCTTCTCTGTCTGGAGAACCCAATGCAATGGATTTACCTGCTCTTTCGTAGAAGGAAGCTAATTTGGCACCTAAGTAAGCAGGGAAACCTTGATCTGCAGGCATTTCACCCAATCTACCCGAAATTTCTCTCAAAGCTTCAGCCCATCTGGAGGATGAGTCGGCAATCATGGAAACATTCTTACCTTGATCTCTGAAATATTCGGCCAATGTAATACCGGTGTAAATGGATGCTTCTCTTGCAGCGACAGGCATGTTGGAAGTGTTTGCCACCAACGTAGTTCTCTTCATAATTGGTTCTTTCTTACCGCTGATTTCAGTGAATAGTTCAGGGAATTCCATCAAGACTTCGGCCATTTCATTACCTCTTTCACCACAACCAACATAGATAATGACATCGGAGTTAGAATATTTAGACAATGATTGGGAGATAACAGTTTTACCACAACCAAAAGCACCAGGAATACATGTGGTACCACCTTGGACACAAGGGAATAGGGCATCCAAGACTCTCTGACCGGTCAACAAAGGATAGTTTGCAGACAATTTGGAGGCAACAGGTCTTGGGACTCTGACAGGCCAAGTGTGCATCATCGAGTATTTCGAAACCACACCTTCAAATTCCACTTCCAACAATGGTTCGTCGACGGTATAGGAGCCGGCCTCTGCAATAGAAACAATTGTACCTCTGGCTCTTGGAGGCAATAAGATTTTGTGTTCTGAGAGCAACGAATTTTCAAAGGCTATACCGAAAATGTCACCACCGGTGATGTGGTCGCCGACCTGGAATTTACCTGGGGTGAAGGCGTACTTAACGGTTCTCGATAATGCAGGGGTGTCCACACCTCTTGGAATGTAGATGGAGTTTGACATTTCCTTAATTGCCTTCAAAGGTCTCTGAATACCGTCATAGATGGTTTCCATCAAACCTGGTCCCAATTCCACGGACAATGGTTTACCTGTTCTAAGAACAGGGTCACCGACCGTGACACCTGCGGTTTCTTCGTACACTTGAATGGTTGCTTTGTCGGCATCGATTCTAATGACCTCACCGACCAAATTGTCATGGCCCACTCTCACCAATTCATACATGGCACAACCGATCATATTTTCTGCAATGACAACAGGTCCCGACACAGAATAAATTTGTCCGTACAAGGATTCGTTTTCATCATCAATTGAAAGGTTTTTGATTGCTTTACGTGCGTTTTCTAGTGCTCCCGCCTTGATTGGACCGAATATTATTATGGTATATGTTAGTAACGAGTACTTTTGACGGTTCGACAAAACCCAAACACAGTCATAAAAAAAAACGAAACAGTTTAACAGCGGCATTCGTTACCTGGAAATCTAGATGACTTCTTCCATCTTATTCACAGCTGTCCACTTGATATATATCTACGGATATTCAACAATCTTGGCTATCTTAAATTGTAGGATTCACCACCACCTATTTTGTTATCAGGTATAACATGCCTTCTTGCAACCCTGTTTTTCGTTTTTCTTTTCTTTTTCTATTTTTCTAGCTGAATTGAAGTCCTATATACATACCATTGTGACTAATTTTGTTTCTTGACGTGGAATAGACAGTGGGAAGCTCTTCTGCAGACTAATCCCCCGCTGAGCACAGAGTCTAGAAAGCTCATATTCCTTATATTCATGTCTCTACGCTATATAGAAAAGGCGGCCAAAGGCGAGACACACTAGAGAAACCAAACTATCATAATTTGATGCAGCCATTTCCACGTATAACGACCCACACCGGGTCGATCGACCCGGCGCGGTCCGTTCTTTCCGCGTCGATCGTCCGACTTGAGGCTCAGCAGTGGTGAGATCCATCAACTGTTTGTTTTGTTTCCTATACTATATACCGTGTACTATCTTATATATATCTCCTATGGAACCCGGAAGCACAACAACAGCACCGAGAACTAAACGTAACTGCGGTGGAAAGCAAACCAAGAAGAAGAAGGAAAGTGGAAAGAAAAAGGAAAGTGAAAAGGAATTTGTTGAAGTGGAAAAGAAGCCAGAAGAAGCAAGATTCAACGAGACCAGCCGTCTTGCATACCTCATGCCTTATCTAGTTGCAACTTGTCCCGATGGCCCAACTTCTGTAGTTTCAAAAACACGTCACTGCCGTACCCTTCAACAGAACACATTTCGATGGCACCGTTCCAATAATCGGTGTAGACCTTGCACATTGGCAACGAAATACCAAGGGTATACTCAAACGGCCTGGATGCAAGCGATCTCAACATCGATCCGTCGTTCTGAACATCACTCATTTCCATCTGCCCAAGGTTGTTGAGCACCCCCGTCAACTTGCTTGGTCTTGCGTCACCGGTGTCGTCCCTCTTATCGAAATACTGGTGCTCGATGATGGGCAACCTGGCTGGCAAGTTGAGACCAGGCAAAGAGTAGAAGTTTTTCAAATACTTCCTGGCCAGTTCTGGCGGCTTCCCAAACGACCACGCCGATTCGATCTTCTCAGGGGTCATGCCGCCACCTTGGTCCGAGAACTTAAACGTCATTTCGTATTTCGAATTGGTCAGATCCACGCACACGGGGGGAGGGTGCATGGTGGCAAAGGCCGGATTCTCCCCGTTCAGCCGGATAAACTGCTCAACCGTGGACTTGAGCGAGTTTCTGAGGATCTCGGTGAACAAATAGTTCAAATGGTTGGTCATGAACTGGAACTTGAAGTCGTCGCCCGTGATCTGCAGCTCGGGCATCTGGACGTTGGGATACAGACTCTTCAAGAACATGATGATCATGTCGTATGAGAGCTGCAGATGCTCGTGTGCCGAGCAATACTGGAACGCCTCACCGATGTAATCGGACGGCTTGATGTCGTTTTCGGCGTTGCCCCCGTCGGCCTGCTGCAGCTTCAGCGACTCCATGAACGACTCGGACATGCAGATGTGCTGGTTCATGATGACCCTCCTGCTGATCCGGGACCGGAGCATCGACGACATGAATTCGTCCAGGTCCGCCTGCGCCATGGTTTTCAAGATCGACACCTCCAAGGCGCCCAACATCAAATGGGGCAAGACAATGAGGTGGTCGTCAAGCATGTTTGTTACAAACTCGCAGAACTGCTCGTTGTCTTCCAGCGTCTCGATTTTCCCCACTCTTCGGAAGGCGTTGAAACAGTGGTAGTACGTTTGGTAGACCTGGTTTATGTGGTAGTTGCTCGTTATCTCGTACGGCAGGCCCTGCAGCTCCTTGATCTTGAGACTCAACCTTGTCGGCAATTCTGTTCGCACAAAGTTGGCACTGGCCAGGATCTTATCGGTGGTCATTTTTCTTCCAAAGTTGGCTAGATGACGGAGCGTCACCGGATGTGCATTCTTCCTTGTCCAGTCGTTGAGTATGGAATTCTGATAGAAGTGTTGTTCATTGAGGATCAACGATCCCTCACTGAACGGTTGCAACAGTGAGATGTTTTTGGCCAACTCTCCAATTGCCCTTTTGTTACCACCCATTGACGTCCTTCTGTTGCTCGTTTCTTGTTCTCCTTTCCCTCTTTTTTTCCTCTTCTACCTTTCCTCTTGAATCTCTCTCAATTCCGAAATCTTCCTCTTTCCATCTCTTTCCAACCTTATGAGCGAATTCGGGTCTTTTTTTTTCTTCTTCCCTTTTAAGTCATCCATGTTTTTATCATGGATAAACGGAACTGTCTTTTTTGATGATAACGACATGGGTTCTCCAGGAAATGCTTGAACATATCGGCGATTGGTTACGGTAGTGACGGAGCCACCATACACGCGGACATAAATATAATAATATCACCACCAAGGGATATGCCATGGACCAAATGGAAAGAAAGAAAAAAGCATCGTCCGTTGTTTGCATCACCCAGCCGTATTTGGAAATAGTGGAATTCCGAGGAATTCCACGTCTGCACCTTCCAAATCGGGCAATCTTTGTTTCCGATAACAACTAGATGGACCTGGTTATTTAAATGGATCCATTTCCAGTTGACGTCTTCCCAATTGTGGACCATAGCCTGCGATCGATGCCGAGTTAGAAAGCTTGGTGGCAGAAAAAGAACAAAAGACACAACCACACAAGAACAATGAAGCTGCTGGGCCTAGCGTTACTTTCCAATCTCGTCTCATTGCTAGAGGCATCGATAATTCCGCTAGAATATGCAGGACACAGCGTCCACAACCACGAGATCGGACTACCCAGGACCTTCATGGATAGCATCTTCGGCGACTTGGTGAACACCCCTGAAACTGTACGCCGGAAAAGGACCCTGCTGACAGAGGGCAGCCTCTCGTACAACGAGTTTGCAGCATCCTCTCACGACTCGTATTATGGTTCCAGAAACGTTGCCTTTCCAGACAAAGACGACGTTTCAGACTTGGTGAGCAACGGGAACCTGTTCTCGGGAATCGTTTCGTTTGCACATCTGCCCGTCGAACAGTGTTTCCAGGACCCGGAGACAGACATCGACATCGCAGTGGTGGGCGCACCGTTTGATGCCGGCGTATCGTACACGCCGGGTGCACGGTTCGGACCAAACGGAATCAGACAAGGCTCGAGAAGACTCGGCGGGGGGATTTCGCCGATCCGGGGAAACACCAGAGACTCGGACCTGTACCGGTTGCCGATCTACGACACGGGGTTGAAGCTCGTCGACTGCGGGGATGTTCCAATGATTCCCTTCGACGCACGCATTGCGCTGGACCAGCTGTACCGTGGCCAGCGTGCCATCCACCGGCACAACGCCAGTGAAAAATCGGTCAACTTCCGGAAAACAAGAATCATCACCCTGGGCGGCGACCACACCGTGAGTCTGATGAACATCAGAAGTGCCTTCGAGACCTTTGCGGACCCGGACCTCGATGGCGGGTTGGCCATTGTGCATTTCGACTCCCACATCGACACGTGGGACCCCAAGGTCTTGGGTGGCGCCGTCACCAAGTACGCCAGCTTGAACCACGGCACCTTTCTACACTATGCGGCCGAAGCTGGGTACGTCTCCAAGGACCACTCGGTCCACGTCGGGCTCCGTGCTCCGTATATTGCTGCCGCCGACGAGCAGCATGACAAGGACTGTGGGTTCCAGTCCATCACGTCCAAAGACGTGGACCGGCTCACGCCAAGGGGGGTTGGCCAGATGATAAAGAAGATAGTCGGCAGCCGCCCGGTCTACCTGACGTTCGACCTGGACACGTTTGATGCCAGCATGATCAATTCGGGCACGCTCGAGGCGGGCGGTCTGACTTCCAGAGAGGTCATGACTATTCTAGACGAGCTCGAAGGCATCAGGCTGGTTGGCTGCGACATCGTCGAAGTCAGCACGCCGCCTAACTCTGTGGGAAATGACATTACCGGGTTACTGGCTGCTCAAGTTGTTGATGAGTTGCTTGGTTTGATGGTGGTGACCGAACTGTGATGTGTCCTTTTCTGTTGTTTCAAACCCCACATACAGTTATAATGCTATATACCGTTCTATTTACTTCCCACGCCACAAAGCCATCTATTGCTACCGTCCCGTTCGAAGCTGTTGCCGATGTAAAACCCGTAGTAGTGCATCCAAACCGTATCTTTCCCCCAGAAAATGATGAAGTTGATCGTCTTTTCAGAATGCGACCTTGAAGGAAACAGAAATTTAATCTCGAATTTTGAGATCCACACACCTGCTGCCAAAGACCTCTTCTTTCTACCACGTACAGCAGCAGATGATCCAAGAACAGACATCAACCCCCAGGTCAGCAGCCATGTCGAACTCCCACTCGTCCAAGATATTGTCCATATCTTCGTTGCTCACCCCTGATGATGAGCTTCCCGAAAAAAGGCATGTGCCAAATGGAAATGTCGATTTCAAGCCGTTGGTAGGAACATCCCTGGGGAAACCGACAACGAGCAAGATATCGAGCCCGATGTCTGTGTCTAGTTTAATGAACGCATCCCCAGAGCCGGTTTCCGTGCATGCTGCTTTGCCAGAGACCCGAAATGGGCAAACAGAGCCATCGTGTGCTAACATACCCAAAGGCATGAACGAGGTGAAGGTTGCAGACAAGGGCAAAGCTCCAAGCGAGGACTCGGGCACGACAAATACGGACAAAGACAGTGCAAAACCCAAGGAGAAGGAGAAGCACGACGAGAAACAGAAGCAGAGGGAGAGGCCGAAGCAGAAAGAAAAGGAGAAGGAGAAGGAGAAGGAGAAGGAGAAGGAGAATTTAGGGCCAGCAATAATCAGTATCGATGTGCCCTTGTCGACGCATAACGATGTCCACATGGAGCACAACTTTTCCAAAATGGTGGAGGAGAAGTATGGAAGGTATGAGACAACGGCAACTTCCTCGCTGACCAAGGCATTGTGGAACTTTGATGCCGACGACAACGACAACGATTACGACGAGGATGACGACGACGAGGGCGAGCTGGATACGGGCAACCCAGCAACGGGCAACAATGCAACGAACGAACACGAGTACGAGGACGAAGACGACATCGTCAAGGCGCTACAGATCAAATTCACCCCAGGCATGAGTGACCTGGAGAAGGAGTCCTTGGTTCTCAAAGAAATCCACCGAAGAAAGATGGTCAATAACAAACGTATCGGTAAATACGATATTGATGATCCTTTTATTGACGATGAGGAGTTGGTTTTCGAGGAGGAGACCAACAGCAACGCCGACGGCTGGTTCATCTGGAATGGTAAGCTCGACGTCTCCAAGAAGAAAAGGACCGCTGCAGAACCCGTGAAGGTTGAAAAATCAGGCAGGTCAGGAAAGGCGGCGGCCGGCAGCAGCCATTCAACACCGACAACAGCAAGCAGAGCAAGACCGGTAAACTCTTCAACCAAGACAGCAACACCCCCACAGAAGAAAGCCACCAACACTCCACCCCTCTCCCATAAACGAGCGATAGATCATAATACCGCCATTGATCAACGGTCCTCCAAAAGGCAAAAGACGAAACTAGCACACACCTCCAATACACCACTCATCGATGAAATCGGTTCGGACTCCCCAGATCAAGCAAAGACAGCAGAACAGAAGGTGTCCAAGCCTGCTGAAACCACAGAACCACCCGTACAGCCTCCAAAGTCTAAGCAACCTCCTTCATCATCCATTATTGTGGGATCGTTCGGATTTTAACCTGGAGCCAGTTAGAATTGTTGCATTTCTTCGCCCCATATCAGTGCTGGAAGAGAAACCATCACAACTATGCCTTCCGTTTCTTTCATTGGAGAAATGAAACATTTTCATCGGAAGTTATGTTCTACGTTGTATACTACCTTAAAAAATCTTTGAACGGCGACGGCAATGACCTTTTCTCTGTTCGTTCCTTATTCTGTAAATTAGCTAATTGTTATATCTTCTTTAAAGAAAACGATGACTCCATATACTCTAAACTTCAATTTTTTTTTTCATCGAAATTTTTCATCACCTTCTCAAAGAAGCCTCATAAAAAAATATCACCAACTTTTAGTGGAAAAACCTTCTTCTCTTTTCTTCCGGAGTTGATATCCAAAAATACCCGGCAGTTAAACCTTGTAGCTCAAACAAGAAGATGAGACAACATTGCGGATCTGTGCTTGGTGTTGCAGCTTTGGCTGCAATTATTACAACACTAGCAGTTGAAGGTGCACACAAGCTGTTTTTTGCAGATGAAAAGCATAACTTGTTTGATTACATACGATCCACTTTACCCTTTTTCCAGGTTCAAGGAGCTGCACCGGAAACCCTTACTGTTTCAAATAGAAACGAAGCAACCAAAAAAAGAAATGGAATGGTCAGAACCTCGGAAAATACCGTGAAACATGTCTCTCAGCCATATTCGGAGGATTTAATCTTGGAACAGCTGACAAGAAATTACTCCTTTCTAACTGCAGAAGGAATGAACAAGATTCGTTCCTTAAAAGTTATAGTGGTTGGTGCCGGTGGTGTGGGATCGAATGCAATCATTTCCTTGGTTCGTTCGGGTGTTTCAACTTTACGTATTGTTGATTTCGACCAGGTTTCGCTATCGTCCCTTAACAGACATGCGTGTGCAACATTGAAGGACGTTGGCCGTAGTAAAGTCGAATGTTTGGTGGATTACATAGGCCAGATTGCTCCATGGAGCGATGTGGAAGGCATCAACGAGTTGTTCAGCATTGAAAAAGCAGAGCGTCTGCTACTTACCATGGACGATGGTGCCAGACCCGACTACGTGGTGGATTGTATTGACAATATAGACACAAAGCTTGAGCTGTTGGAATTCTGTTACAATAACAAACTGAACGTGATTTCGTCGATGGGCGCCGCATGCAAGTCCGATCCAACGAGAATTAACATTGGTGATATAAGTGTCTCAGACGAAGATGCGCTAGCACGTACCGTCCGTCGTAAATTGAAGAAGATGGGCATCACCAACGGCATAACCACCGTTTTCAGTGCCGAAAAACCAGACCCACGTAAGGCTGCACTGCTGCCTCTTCCGGATGAGGAGTATGAACGTGGTAAAGTTGACGAATTGAGTGCACTGCAAAACTTCCGTGTTAGGATTTTGCCAGTCCTGGGTACCATGCCGGGGATGTTTGGTCTTGCAATTGCCACTAGAATTGTAACGGAAGCAGGTGGGTACCCTGTTGAGCCAATCGAAGGCAAGAACAGATACAAAGTTTATGACTCATTGCTGCAAAGTTTGTCGGGCCAACAGACAAGAATTGGCATCCCAAGCCAGCGTACTCCATGGGTGGGGATGTCTGATGTTCAGTACATTCTCGAAGAAGTTTGGAGAGGCAAAAGTCCTGTCAGTGGGTTGGCAACCAGATTGACGTTGAGTCGTTGGTATCCTGACCAAGAATTGGGTATGCAAAACGTTGTCGTTTTGACCAAAGAAGAGCAAAAGGAACACGAGCAGAGGGTTCTATTGGGTGGTGAAAAAATCGAAGATGTTTATCCTAAAGACGTGATTGAACGTGTCTTGCATAGATTTGAAGAAGAGAAGTATTACGCCAAATTTAGGTAGATGATGATCTCGACATCCATTAAAGTATTTTTTTGTTGTAGTTTATATACGTTCTATGAACCGATTAAATGCAAAACTTTTCACTTACAGGTTAGAGCTTTTGCCAGTAGGATCGAATTTCTTGAGTTTAGCAGCGTTTTTAACCTGACTGACGGCCAGCTTACCAATTTTAAAACCCATACTTTGCAAACGTTTGACCACCCAAGGGGTGATGGCGGCAGTTATTGGCAAACGAACAAAGATCAGTGATTTGTGAATCGCATAGGCCAAGGCGAATTCCGTTACCACTGTCGAAGACTTCTCTTCGTTCTCATTGCCATCTTCAGTTCCCGATGCACCGGTCTCGGCACTCTTTTCCTTCTTGTATCCTATCAAAGTCAAGAATTTGTCCTGGTATTCTCTGATCTTCTCCTCCCCAGCAGAGTGAACCACAATGAAACAGATTGGCAAATCAATCAAGGATAGACCCAAATAAACACCAAGTGCCGAATAACCGTACTGCTGGATCAGTTTCTTGATCCCGGTTGGTTCTTTTGGAGATTTTGCATGGTTGATGGTGGATTGAAATCTCACGCCAAAGTTACGCCAGTATAATGACGACAACGAGGCTTTCGATTTCATCGATCTGGAGAAGAGTCTTGCAAACATCCTTGGAGAAATTCCACTTGTTTGATACAGGGCACGAGAGAGGACCACGGTGGCAAAGAAAAGACCACGGTACCACAAATTCCCATGTCTCCTTTTTCCTCTTCGTATACTTTTTTTTTGCTCTGTGCAATCTTCACCACTCGATCTGGAAAATCGCATGCTCGAGGCCCTGAGGTTCGGAATTAAGCGGTGTGGCCACCTACCAGTCGGCCAATTGGATCGTAACATCAACATAAAGGTATTGTGTATATTAGAATAGAGCTATGCTTTATATAGGTAACTCAATAGAGGGGGAAAGAAAGAAAAAAAAAGAAAGAATTAAAACAATTTAAATCTTACACCAGGATTTAAATGACCAGCACCATTATGACACACAAAAAAACCAAAAAAAGATGTATACACACAACTACCCGTACTCTAACAACTGAAATAAAGGAGAAAGACGCAAGATACAAGAGATGACGTGACGATGGGGAGATCCCACGACGGCAGCAAAACTTGCACCTGAGAGACTCATAATTTTGCCCTGATTTCTCTGCCAACGGTACACTTGATCAAACCATTTGGATCGGAGGCAGGGTAGAACAGGACGTTGTTGTTGTCAAGACCCTTCCAGGAGAGGTCGAACAGAATGTAGTGTTTGTTTGGTAGGGAGTAGGAGACGTTGTAGACGTAAGGACAGACGTCCAAGATGTCCGAGCACATGTTGTACATGGTGGCCTGGACGGAAGGCGAGTTTTCCAGGGCAAATCTGTCCAGGGTGATTTTCAGAACGCTGGCTGCGGCCTCGTCAAACATGCCTTGGTCGGCGAGCTTGTAGATGTTCTTGATGGAGCCGATTTTCTTCGAGTCGAACTTCCAGGAGCAGTCGATGTCGGTGGAGAGGATCCGGTCTGTTGTTGGTTTCAAGGTGGTGTAGTCGCACACGTTATAGTTGACGAAGCCCGAGCCGGTGGACTTGAGGACGGTGAGGTCTTTCAGAGAGGACACCAGGGTGAAGTCGCCGTTTCTGTTGTAGGACAGGTTGGTGATTTTGACGTCCTGGCCATCTTTCTGGAAGGAGTGGTCGTGCAGCTTGCCGTTCACCTCGTACTTGGTCCACTTGTGCTGGATGATGTTGACGTCGACGCCGGACACGTGCGAGTACTTGCCCACAAAGTGCTCTGCCAGATGTGCTGCAAATCTCTCGATTGGCCACACGTCCGTGGTTCTGGCCTCAACGAGAATCGTGTTTTTGACGGTATCCGTTGGCACGATGGGCGAGTTGTCCGCCTTGGTGTACGAGACGTCGAAATTGCCCCTAAGGAGCACCTTCACGGTGGCCTCCAACACCTCCTGTTTTTGCGGATTGTACTGGTCCTTCTTCACCTTGAGGAATTTCACGTTATCCTTGCCGTATGTTGAGTCTTGTAAGTATGCCATGCTTGTTTTTATTTTTTTGTTGATGTAGATCTGTCTATCTATTTGTCTACCTGCCACCTAAATAAATCCACACACGCAACCAAAAGAAAGAGCAACCATCCTCCAAAATCCGACAATTGGGAAATCTCTCTCCTTTTATACTCTCCTTCAGTTGCCCTGTTTCTTCTGTGTGGTTTTGTATTTCTCGTTCTAGGCAGATCGCCTTTCCCTCACCCCAAAAGTGGAAGGAAAAAAATACACCTCTGGAGATAACAATCAGGCCGGTAGATATCAGCCGAATCGGGTGCCAAACAAAGCTGTCAAAAGAACCAGTTGGTTGTGCAGCCCCCAAACACAATCCAACGGCAATCAAGATACCCATTGCACCATCCCGGCAGGATCACACCACAGGCCAACAATCCCAAACCGCCCCCGTAGCAGCAGAGGTGCTCTGGAAAAAGCAAGGCATCCCGGCCGCCCGGAGAAGGCCGAGGCGCACAGCCCAGTAGACGAGGCCGGGGTTCTCCGAGCAGGTTTGTTGCTTGTTTGGTTTGCTGTGCAGATAGGTAGCTTTTTTCCGTTCCCAGCACCAGAGTTGACACGATAAGCGTTATCCGTGGTGCAATGCTCTTGACAGGTTTGTTTGTTTGGTGTGATGGCTCTGGGGAGTGTCCAGATGACGTCTGTTGGCGCCAGAAGTCGTAAAAAAGTGGAAGAAAGATAAGAGTAAACAAACAACGTCAAGAAATGGTTTGATTTTGGGGTACAGCCTCCAATTGTTGGCAAAAAACGACTTTGGAGGTCACCTTTCGGTACGCCTTGATTTTGTTGATGTGAAGAAAAAACACAACCATCGGGATTCCGCTGGAAATAGTGTTTTTTTTCCCATGGAATGTATTTCGTTGCCCCGAATCCGTGAACTTTCTGTGTAATCTATTGGGCTTTTAGATCAAACCAGCGAGTGAAAGGATGCTAATAGTAACAATAATCATAAACCAAATACAAAAGCAGAATTCCGGCAAACAGGAAATCATAATCATATTGTCAAAAAAAAAAAAAAAAATCCACAACACTGTGCAGGTCCAAGGGTCGTGAAACCAAATACAGCATAGAATCGCATAGCACAGCATAACATAATATGACATCATAACATAACATAACATAACATAACATAACATAACATAACATAACATAACATAACATAACATAACATAACATAACATAACATAACATAACATAACATAACATAACATAACATAACATAACATAACATAACATAACATAACATAACATAACATAACATAACATAACATAACATAACATAACATAACATAACATAACATAATATAACATAAACAAAAAACGCAATACAGCACTACATAACATATCATAAAAAAAACCTAATAAAACAAAAGTGGAATCAGCAGTGCTGAAAAACCCCACCTATATACTACTCGCCTGATCCACTCAACACCAACTGCAATAAGTAGAAGCCTGATATCCATCAGTAATCATCCTTACTCTCTAGGAAAACCCGTAGATGGAACAAAACATCACTCAAATGTTTGAAATTGACAAATTTGAAATTTTGATCGTAGATAAACCCAAACAAAAATCCACCCATCTTTAAAAATTTGAACGGCAACTTGAAGCTCACTAGCTCGCTCATGATCAAGTCTCGATCATGGAAAACAACCAGCTCGTCCGAAACAACCTTGTTCAATGTCCGCTCCTCTTCACGTAACTTATTGTGATTTTCCATCAAGATCTTCTCAATATCGTTGTTGTTTTTGATATTTGGATAGAGATTGTTCAAACCTTCCAATGCTTGGCCCGTCTCAAAATCCTCATAGTTGTAGTTGTGCTTCAGAAATTGTTCCAAGCTCAAAAATATCTTGAAAAATTTGAGATAGTATTTGAACAAAACTTTATCAAACTTTTTCAACGCTTCTTCATTCCTGACCTCCTTGTTTTCATCAACAACTTTTTCACCTAAAAAGACGGAAGAATTCAACTCAAAGTGCTGCAAAAAGGTGTAATTGGTCAAATTGTTAAACTTCATTCTGATTTTGAAAAAATTCTCGTAATTGGTTAGAAATTTGACAATGATTAGTATCACATCAAACAAAATCTGTGAGTCGATACTCAATTTGTGTAAAACATTCAAATTGATACGGTTCAAACTATCATAGTCACTCCTGCTTTCACCATTCATTTCTTCATTAAAAGGTGGCGGGGTGGAATAGATATCATCCAATTTTTTCATCGTCTCATTGTTCAATTTAAAACTGGGAGAAATTTTACCCATCAGTGAATTGTCCTTGTTGAAAAAAACCAACTTCAATATATTAATCGAGTTTTCAATCAAATGAATCAATTCTTCCTGAAATTTCTCATCCCTTAATTCACTATCCCCATAATTAAAACACGCTATATATTGCTCATTAATATCAGAAAACGACCTTAGCCATACGCTCTCCTTGATTTTGTTTAAACTAACAATAGAACTTAATTTCAGGTTTAGATAATAGTTTAGAATTTTGCAGTCATTGAAAACCTCGCTCGACTTATTGTATAGAACTGATGCATTAACAATTATATCCCACATTTGTGCAATCTGGCGAATTTTGTCAATTGTGATATCAATTCCATTACTGACAGCACTTAGAGTCAGTTTACTTATACTGTTTAAATTGGCATTTGCTAACTCATGATCGCCTTCTAATTGTTTGAAATAAACCAATTGATGCAACCCATTTTGCAAACAGATTAAGCCGAACTCGCTCACATGGTTTTCCAACAAAAAATTCTTGTTATCAACCAATCCAGTTATCGGATCTATCCTTTTAAAGTCAATTTTAATTAAATCTTGAATCACATCTTTGAAGTTTTTTGAATAAAATTCAAAATTTTCATTCAATCTGAAATATTCGTCTTTATTCAAACATTCCCATAACAAAGTTGCACCTGGTAGCTGAATATCTAAATCAGATATCGTTAGAGAAGGGACAATATTGTACAATGTTGAGAGTAGTGTTGAAACATGAAGAATCATGTGAATCGTTCTTATTGTTGATTCATAGTTGATGAAGATTTTAAAATCTTTTTCAATATCATTTGGACTTTGTAACTGATTGATTCCGGACGATTTAATCAATGAGTTTAGCGCATGAACTTGTCTTATGATAACTGATAACGAAATTTCTTCATCAGCAAATAAGCCATAAATCACACTTAAGGTTAAACTTTGAATCAGCCATAGCGGTGATGATTCTAAATTCTTATTGCTGCTTTTACCATTGCTGCTGGAATCTGAGCCATTATCACCACATACTTTCAATTTTTTCCTACTCTCTAAATATACGTGAATACACCGTCTTGAAATTTCATATAGATTGGCAGCATCATCCTTCTTGTTTGACACCACAGCCCCAATAGATGCAGCCAACAACGGTAAGCAAACGATTGAATCTTTGAAATTTTCAACGAATGCGTCATCCCTGATGAATTTCACTTCCGACTTATTATAGTTCACAGACTCCTCAACACTAATACTATTTTTCAGTGCATTATCAATAGAATCTTTAATTAGCCAATACTCATTCAAGACACTTTTGTGGATGAATGGATGATGTGTCAAAAATTTGTTAACAAATTGATCAATGTAGAGATTGAGTGTATTGTTTGGTAATAATTCAGGCGTTGGAGTTCCAAAAAATGGATATTCCGATAGCCCCATGTGAATTAATCTGGCCATATTATTAGTAAATAAAAATATCTGTGAATAACCAGATAAACAGGATTCATTAAATTCCTCTTCAAATGATAATTTTTCATGATGATTATGATGATAATGATTGTGGCGGTTGTTGAGAGAATGTAAGTCAATACTATTATTTTTATGTGACATGTTATTAATTTGACTCTTATCATTTGATCCAGTTAAATAATCAACATCCATCATTTCATCTTGCATTTCTTCATAACCTGAAGACGATGGCTCTAATAAAACGGGAGATATGGTTGCTTCACTACTTAGGCTGTCATCATTATAAACGCCTAAAATCCCATTGTGAGCGGATATAGTTTTATTTTCAGTCCTATTTCTAGAGCCGTCTCTCCTATTTCTGACATTCATTCTATAATTGATATTGTTGTTACTTCCATTGTTTGTTGCAGAGCTCGATAGACTTTTACCGCCGCCATAAAAAGAATAACCCTGCGGAATGCCGTAAGTATTTGAAACATGCATATCGTTAATTTTTTCTAAATTTGAAATTGGCTGGTTAAATAAGGTCTCTTTCCATGAAGTGACCCTCTTATTGATCGACTCAACATCATTACTATCAGCGTCTTGACGAACACCTCGACCATTATAATTATTTTTATTTTCTTTGTGATAAAAACTTCCAAATACATTCGAATTAACTCTCAACTTTTCGGTATCATCCAGCATATCTTTTAAAAAATCGAGTGGCTTATTACCTTGTTGAAAATAAGACTTATCTTCATTATCAACGCGTTCATTGTTTTGAATCAGCTGTTCCAGTTGCTGCAAATTTAATCTATCCAAAACATTAATGTTAGAGGAGTTTTTCAATTTTGAATATTTATCAAATAAGCTTTTTATTGAATGATTACTAGTATTGGTATTATCATTAGTGGTATTGTTTATATTTTTGGTATATTTAGTATTTGCATTCAATTTATTATTTGATTTCGTATCCAAATTCATCGACTCATCTTGCATTAAAGGTGAAGTTGACTTGAATGGTATAGGTATTTTCGATTTATTTGAGGCTGGTTCGTTCAGACGGGTATGAAATAATGATTCTGTTATTCCATTTGTGGCATCGTCGTAAAATGAATAACCATTTAAAATTTCGTGATTATGATTAACTTCAATATTAGGAAAATAATTTTCTCTTTGGTTTTTATTATTAATAAAGTCATTCAATTGTTCAATTTCAGTTTTAAAATGGCCACCATTGCCGTTATAATTATTATTACTGTTATTATCAGTATTATCATTATGATTGGTATGAATATTGTTGGTGTTGTTGTCATCCAAACTTTGGTGAATTCCTTTTGGTGAAATGTTGGTTTCAGATAACGAGTTGAGCCATTTTTCTTGTTCGTCTTCTAAATTATTAAATTGTGGAGTTGAAAATTCCACAGTTTCACTCGCATATGGTTCGGGATTTGTCAGTGCATAATTTATACCACTCATTGCAGAGAATGACGCACGACGATAATAATTATAAGAATTTGACTGTAGCTCATTAAATCTATCAAAGTTATTTTCATTATCATTCAAATTTTCCATTGTTACCATTGAGGATGCAATATCCGAGAAATCACCGATAGAATTCAGTTGGGCGTCGTGTAGTGGATATAAAGGAAACTGAAAATTATTAAACAAACTATGATCGTTACTCAAGTGTTTATTGAGAGTGTTGTTCAAGTTAGTATTGGTATTTTTCACACTATTTTGGTTGACCTGGCTGAGTGAGTTTGATTTTTCTAGTATCAGAGAATTTTCACTTGATTGCCGTCTCTTTCTGTTCTCTGAATTTGAATCTACATTTATCGACTTGTTGGACATATTTTTGGAAGTCGAGGAAGAAGAAGCGGAAGAAGAGGCAGATGCCGTAGTGCGGGCGGAGGTGGATACCGAGCCGATATTTCTCAATGGAGGTGGTGTCAGACTTTTCAGGACCTTTCCTATGAGGGAAGGAGGCTTGATCGAGTCATTCGTTATGTCTGTCAATTGCGAAACCGAAGTTGAAATTGAGTTGGAAGCAGTTGACATGGAAGCAGTTGAAGGTTTTGATATTTGGGACTTTGCGGATGATTTCGCCGAGCGTTGTTTTTTATAGACAGACAAGTCTTCGGGAGACAGTTTTTCGAGTTCTTCCTTTTTCATGTGTTTGATCGATCTCTTTCTCAATCTTGGGATTATATCGGCAGCACCGGCATGCAATTTTGTCGAATGTCTCAGCAAGAGGTCACGTCGGCTGAATTTTCTTGAGCAGATATTACACGTGAATGGTTTTTCTTTGGTATGAGATCTTTCATGCCTTTTGAGATGTTCCTGACGAGCAAACGCACGAGTGCAAGTTGAGCACACAAATAGCCGTGGTTTTCCCGAGGGAGTCGAACCCTCCAGGGTGAATTCTTGCTTAACGGGGCCTCTTGAGGACATTTTACTCTTTGACAAGTATCTCAAGTTACCCTCTTCATCGGTTATTTTGATTGGTTCCTGTGCCTCGGGGGTGTGGGTGGCTCCGTTGTTGGTGTTCTCATCCTTATACTTTGAGGCGATTATATTTTCATTTAAATTCTGATTGGATGGCAGGAAATGTGGATGGACGGGAACGTATTGATTCATCTGGTTTTTCTTCGGGGTACCATTCTGGGCTTGTCCCAGAGAAACCTGTTGGTTTGGTATCGACATATCGTTATTCATGATTAATTGCATCGAACAAGGTGTACTATTAGAAGCGATGGTTCTTCTTTATCTCTGACTATCGAAATGCCCTTTTTTGTTCTTTTTCCACCAATGATAGTATCACGATAACTATTGATTTTGGTGTTCTTACGATCGTTTTATACTCTGATCAACTTGATATTCAAACATATACCAAGAGCGGTGGGAATGGATTCCTATGATATGAATCGATTGCTCAATTTAAGAAACAGCCTGAGATTTATAATCAATATAGACAGAAACGGCAACTATTGTATATTATATTAATATATCAGTATATTGACATATCACTATATTTGCTATATGTCATTAACGTGAACCGTAGATTCGGAATAAGGGAATTGAAAAAAATAAATCTAATATTATGATAATAGTAATATGGTATTGGTATTACCTAGAGAATATACTGTTCCTTTTAATGTATAGCGGAGAAGTATTGTCTTATTGAGCTTATTTTTTTTTAGCTCTATATTGTAATACGCAAAACCCGTTTTTTATCTGAGAAGAATTTCTTTCCTGTTAATTCCTGTTAATACCAAACAAAATATATATATATATATATATATATGTATTGATTTTAATATGAGAATATTATTATTGCAATTTATTCGAATCTTTCGGATTTGGGTAGTAGAAGGATCCAGTTCCGTATTATATTGCGTCTATTTAAAAGATTTAGGTTTAGAAGACTGTATATGAGCAAAAATCAAAAAAAAAGAAAAAAAGAAAAAAGAAGAAGAAAAAGAAAAAGGAAAATTATTTGTATATGGACATATCCATATCTATATATGTCATAATTAAAGCAGAATATGTATTCAATTTCTTATTTGCATACGGTAGAAATCATATTCTTCTTTGATTTTGTCTTTCTCTACTCTTTTTTTTTTCTTTGAAGGAAACTCCACCTCCTCTTCAAAGATGAATCTGCAATACTACTGCTTGGTATGACCTGGTTATGAACGTTATAATCCTATCCATTTGGAATACCGGTTCCATCACAACCTTCTCTAGTGAACTGGTACAAAATAACCGAATGAGCCACTAAAAAATTGACGCGTTCTGATCTGTCCTACTGGCTGTGCCTCCCCAGTGCTGTAGTCTGAATTCCAGCGAATAGAATTCCTTCAATTCCGTATTATATAAGACCCAATTCTGGTTATCTCCTTCGTTGGGCGTGTTCTATCACCGTTGTACAGCGCATGCCGACACCATTTTGCTGTTCTCACAATACTACTACTACTACTACTACTACTACTACTACTACTACTACTACTACTACTACCACCACCACCACCACAGCATACGCACCACACCCCTTTGTTTGGCGTCGCCAGTACCCCGCTAGTCCCGCCTCTAGGCCTCTTGGGGCAGCCCACACCAGCTGATCTCGGGGTCCAGGAACGCCTCTGTTCTAAGCGCTAATCATCTCCGCAATCTTCCCGATCTCCTCCTCTTTTCCAAAACAAACCCGACACATCCCCGTGCTACTAGTAATATTCCACTCTCTGGTGTCCCGCCCCATGTTGTCAAAACTGATCCCCTAACAGGCACATCCGCATTGGGTTTCCTCTGGCCAATTTCGCTGATTGAAATTGGGTTTTTTTTCGGCCTCCCTTCACTAACAGTAATATTGCTCATTGGCCTCTCGTTTTTTCTACACCCCCTCTACTTATGAGCTATTTCCATTTTAACCCCTCGTCTCGGAATCTCGGCACAAAAGTTTTTTTTTTAGAAAAACATTCTTTCTCTAGAAACCCCAATCGTCACAGAACTCCAAGGATCACGTGATTGAGCCGTGGTCACGTGATCTTTCTGCTTTCTCTACCAGGGCGCACACAAGGCAGAACTCAACCGTGTCTCTATTCCAGAACATGCTGAACATACATACACGAAATTGGCCATTGAGTCTCCCCTACTGTCCATTCGTACCCGACTTGAAGCGGTGAAAGAACAAAAAGAAAAAAAAGCCTCCTTCTTCTCAACAAGGAATTGTCCACAGCTCGTTCAACCACCAACAAGAACCCATCTGCAAGCGTGTGCCTGCCAGTTTTCAAAATGTCAAACATCAGAAATAGATTCACCAAGTCCTCTACAGCCGAGGCCGGGAACCAAAACAAAAAACCGAAACCACTCTCAACCACAAAATTCAAAGACAAAACAAGTGGATTGACCTACAACTATGAGGATCGATTATCCAAAATGAAACTTGTCAAAACCACAATCCTGATGCTCTTGCTAACCTTGCTTATCTTTTATTTTGGTTATAACTTCTACATCTTGTTTTCAAATTATTTGTTTGACTTCTATTGGCACAATATAAGAGGCGTGACGGACGCCTCGAACCCTTCGTTCATAAGAGAATTATGGATCTCGAATTTGATCGATCTCCTGGTGATCCTACTCAAAATGCTGATCGCCTTTTTCCTTTTCAGATATCTGAATTCAAAACTTTTGCTCTCCTATAACGACAAAGACGAATTACAAAATTATAACTAGATACCAACAGGTCTTGCATGTCCCTTCTCTCCTCCAAAAACGGAGCATAGCAATGGTTTGAAACGGCTTATTCATTTTTACTATATATTTATACCATTCCCTGTTTTGTAAAAAAATAAATATACATGCTTACAAATATTAGGAATGTAAAACCTTATTCTACATCGGTCCAACATATCCCCAATTTATCCAGGATATCACATATTATCTTCTTATCTATCCTTCGATCCACTGCCAATTCCTCTTGGTCACCCTTGTTTATTTTGCTAATTATTCGGCTGGCGTTAATTGGGATGTACCTCAAGACATCATACCTAACTTCATCGTCCCATTGTAGGATACTCACTACTCTCTTGAATAGAACACTTGCCACATCTTCTTCTGCTTCTATTTCGACATCGTTTGCAAACTCAATGGGCTCTCCCGTCTTGGCCCTACTGACAGCCTCAAGCCATTTCCCTTCCTCGACATTAACGCACACCTTCTCGATAGAGGCCTGCAGACTCTTTTTACTCATTTTACTCACCTGCTTAATTCCCCAGATATTCAATTGCTTCTTCAACATGCTTACGTTCCATCCTTCGTAGTACTTCTTCCGCTCACCATCTTTATCGGGTACGTTGGTTTCTGGTTCGGGCTGCGTTGGCGCCGTTAAGAACTCAGCACTTATAACCACATCGTCAGCACCATCAGCTTCATCTTCAGAATCGGGTATAAAATCAATCCCACCGACTGCACCTTCTTGATCTATTCCTTCTTCTTCCATGGGTTTGGTGATTACAACCCTCGAGCCACCATCACAGCTCTCCAGTAGCATGTCTGGCATCTCAACCTGCGAACCAATTGGAGAACTAGTAGGTATAATTGTGTTGGTATCAGCAATATATTCTTCAATCCGCTGTGTGCCCTCATCTGGTTGTTTTGTGATCACTATATCGTTTACACTCTCTTCACAGGCTGACGAGTTGGCTATTTCAAGAATACTCACCTCCCCTCCGTTTGCTGCACCCCCAAGAACATCAAAAATCGTTCCATATTCCTCTTCATGGTCCTCATCTGATGAGTTGGGTATCTCGATCAGTTCACATGCTCTATGCCCACTATCAATCTCTATTGGAACATCCTGCGTACCCCTAACTTCATTTTCGTCCTTCAATTTTTCGATATATTCAAAGGTTATTTCGGGATTCTCACCGTCTTCCTCATCTCTTCCGCTTCCACAGCTATCTTCAATTACAATGCATTCGTAGTCACTCTTCTGTGTCTCCACAGTTCTCTGTGTATTTTCACCTAAAACTTGTGAAAGTGTAAAAACTCCCGATATCATCCCCGTGTAATCTTGCATGCCGTTGCTATCTTCGTTATCAGCACTTTCACCCATTTGTTCCTGCTGTTCTAAATTCATATTTGAAACAGTTAGATCGTACAAAGCGCCCAAATCGCTTGGTGTGAAATCCTCGGGATATGACGAACTTCGTTGTGTTAATTTGGTGTTACTTTCGGAGAGCTCCAACCTTCTCGATCCTGCATATCCGTTAATAATTTTGTCTTTTGCTATAATATTATCCACTATCGACCCCTCCCTTTTTAAGCTATTTATCAACATGTCATGAGTGCTATTCCAATCTTCTTTCCTATATAAAAGTTCCTCCATATCATTCACTGCTTCATCCCCCTTGCAACCAACCTCTCCGCCTTTAGATATCCTAATTGTCTCCCGATTTATAGAACCAAACCTACGTTGTTTCTTGGTTTGTGATTGACTGGCTTTTTTCTCCCTTGGTTTTGAATTCCCTTTTGCTTTGGTTTTTATCCTGCGCCGACTCCCGTTTTTGCCGGTGTCCTCCTCTGGTGAGACACCATCGGTTTTCAATGCATATGTGCTCAACTGGTCTTTCCAAAATTCGGTATTTCGTAGTGAATGTTTGTGTTCATCCAGTCCGGCTTGGACCTGAGTTCCAAACACAAAGAGATGTTCCCCACCATCAGTATTATCAATATTCATATCTGCACAGACTCGCCTTGCACCGCTGTCGGTATAGTCATTCCATTCCAGCTCGGATTATCACATATTCCGAATAGATCACGTTAAAGATATGTCTGTTTGCGTTCAATTCATGTTAAAAATTCACCATCTGCATATTACGTAATAAGGGCAACATCTATGCCTCTTTTTTGCATCTGACGCGTTGCATTTTCTAATTTGATTCTATTCGTGTTTTTCAGGTAAGTTCTATTGACTGTGTAAACTATCTTTGATGGCAAAACAAGGTCGTCCAGTCTTCATACGAGGTCTACTGACTGTTACTAAAGAAAATTGGTTGAATATAGGTTGCAAATTTGTTAGAAAAAAAAATGTCAACTGACAAAACTGATGAAAAATCCGCAAATGGGAGATCGTCATCCCCAGAAAAGACAAGAAAGAAGGAAAAACAGAAACAAATGTCTCTTGAATTTTTCGCCTCTCCAATGAGGAGGAAAAGAGTCAAGGCAGACAAAAGTGACGGGAACGGGGTAAAGAGAACCAAGATTTGCGCAGAAGAGGATCACATGGCCACTGGAATTGTGGAGACTGAGGATATGGTTGATCAAGAAATTTTGGATTTAGCTACAGGTAGTAGTGACGTGGAGAACGATGCTACGGATATGGTGGAGGAGCATCCAACCTCTGAACAAGAAAACGCAATTTCGGGAAGAACGAAAGAAGAAGGTTTGGCCAAACCGAAGCTGAGTCCCGAAGAAAGAAAACTGCAAAGAGAAAAGGAACGAGAAGAAAAGAAGAAGAAAAGGGAGATTGAAGAAGAAAGGAAAAGAGAGATCAAGCGGTTGAAGAAATTAGAGGAGGATGAACGCCGTCGTTTGAAGAAGGAAAAAGAGGAGGAAGAAAAGAGACTTAAACGTGAACAAATTGAAGCTGAACGAAAGCTCAAACTTGAGCAAAAAGAAAGAGAAAAACAGACAAAACAGAAAAAGAGGGAAGAAGAAATCCGATTGAGAGAAGAAAAGAAGAACAAAGAGGAAGAAGAGAAATTGAAGAGACGGGAAGAACTGGAGAAGAAAAGGATGGAAAAATTATTGGAAAAGCAAAAAATTGAGCAAGAGAAAGAAAGAAAGAGGCTTGAGGAAGAAAACAAGAAGCAAAAGAGAAGCATTACGAATTTTTTCAAGGTGAAACCAACAACGACTGTGGATTCCAGCCATGTTGCCTCTGGTCAAATTCCATCTGATAAAACGTCAGCGACTTCTGTACCTCAGCAGGCAACGGCGGAGAAAAGTGAATTTCAGCAATATTTTCTTTCTTTCCATATCAAACCCAATGTCCAGCTAGCAAACAATAAAAAAGAAATCTCCGATAAATGGGACCAGTTTATAACGGATCCAAAGTCCGCTACGTCGGTGGGCACGGAGACAAAGTCTCAGAACGAAGCAGCATTGAAGACTGTGCATATTGAACATGCAATAGATGTTTTACAATGTCTAAATGCTGGTTCAATTAATGAAGCAAACAATATTTTTCGAAACGTTCCATTGAAATATTTAAAATTCTACGAAAACAAAAAGTCTGCCTACTTGGGGACGTTTTCTTATACCACGTCGGATATAAAGGATAAAACCGTGAATCTCCGACTGCATCCCTGCGCAAAAGTGGAAATTGAACCGGTGCAAAAGAATGACATGGTGGATATCACTAGAAAGGTGATTGACTACGAGTATGACTCCGATGCAGATTTTGAGGGCGATGAAGATGAGGAAGGGGAAGGTGAGGATCTAAATTCTGCCGATGAAGAAGATGATAACGAAGATGACGATATGGGGTCATCCGATATTGATGATGGCTTTGTTGAATCCGATGTTGTCAATGGCAGCGGGGGGAGTAGCGGTGCTTCGCAGATGAAAAAACGGACAATCGGCCCATTGGTGCCGCTGATACGGCACTGCAATCAGACCATTGCAGAGGGTGATGAGTTTGGGGAGCTTTTCATATCGCTAAGATGGGAGAGACTACATGAAAACATTGAGTTTCCAATTGATCCGTTTAAGAATTATTGGACAACAGACGCCAAGAAGCCCGATTTCAAGAGCGCTAGCTGTTCTGCAAAAGAACCTGGAAGTGTTTCCACAACTCCAGAACGCACAGGAGATGTTGGCATTCCAAACAACATTTTACAGCCAACTATTCTTGCATCGAATTCCACTAATATAATAACAGCAACTGCTGCAGACCCTGCCAAGACCGCCACGCCGTCCAAAATAGGAGACATTTTAACGCCCACACTAGCTGTGAAAAAGAAAATAATAACAAACCAAACCGATGTGCAAGTTCTCCTTGAGTTTGTGAAAGCACATAGCACCTTCTCCCTCAACACGATGGCCGAACTCGCAATGAAAGACAGCAACTGTCAGAATGCATTGGAAAAATACTCCAGAGCAGTGGTGAAAAATACAGTTCGTGAATACGCTTCTTTTGACAAAAAGAATGGATGGCGCTGCACGAACGAATTGATAAAACAGTCTTGATAAATTTTTATATACGATTATAGGTACATCTATATACGTGTAACATCATATAGTGTGGGTTATTCGTTAACGAAGGATAGGAAACGTGCATATAGCGTTGAACAGGGAGTATACCTTAGGTTGAGCTTTTATCACGTTGAAGAGTGTCTGAAAAACCGAACAGAACATGTCTTCTTCACCACCAATTCCGTCATCTCCTGCTGTAGAAGATGACCAAGATATCACAATACATGATGATACTTTGAATGGGAGTCCAAATGCGGCTGGCCAAAATCCAGGCTCAAGTCCAGGACATATCCCATCATCTCCTCTGTTTTTGCCACAGTCCTCATCACCACCGCCGGCAGAAATTAATGAGCCGGTGCCAGGTAGCTCTCGTCAGCCTCAGCGTCTGAATCGTACACCACATGCATCGTCAGACATCCTACGCTCGACTGAAGGATTGGGACGTCACAGATACCAAGGCAGAGGAGACTTGAATAGCAGCGATATGTTTTCGTCCCCTAGAAGGCGTTATTTCAACGAGCCCAGGGGTACCAATAGTGAGTCGTCACCTGTGCTAAATAGATTGAATTCTGATGTTTTGTCATCCGAAGCAAATCGGACGGATGACTCAGCTCCACGTAGAATAATACCGTCATTCTCGTCTTCGTCTGCATTTGCCGATTCGGATGGCCACATCCCAAACTTGGGGCAATCGGAAAATGGCAATGAAAATCCGGATCGTAGTGGTGGTAACAACAGCCATACGAGTGACATCGATGATGACACACCAATTCGTGTTATCTGGGGTACGCACGTCTCGATCGAGAATGTTACAGACAGATTCACCAATTTCTTGATGACCTTTAAGATGAACGACAGATATTCATATGACGGTAACGAAGATATTGTCGATCCAACAGGCGACAGACCATATTATATTCAAAAGCTTAACGAATTGAAAGAAACTGGTTCGACAAACTTGAATCTAGATGTTCAAAATCTAATGGCAGTTGCCTCGACTCGTCAAATTGCAAATCATCTGATTTTGTATCCTCAGGAAGTTATTCCCGTGATGGATCAAGTGGTCAAAGATTGCTTAATTTCAGTTGTTTTAGATGATCCTGAATACAGAGAAACACCCGAAACTGATGGATTAGTCCATGACATTGAATCAAGATTTTACAAGGTCAGGCCATTTAACATTGGTAATAAGAAGGGTATGCGGGAATTGAACCCCCAAGATATTGACAAGTTGGTCTCAATTAAAGGTTTAGTCATTAGATCAACCCCAATTTTGCCAGATATGAAAAATGCCTTTTTCAAATGTAATGTTTGTGATCACACCGTTGTTGTTGAGAATGATAGAGGTATAATCCAGGAACCAAGAAAATGCCCAAGACAACAATGTAACTCGGCGAATTCCATGCAACTGATCCATAATAGATCGATCTTTGCAAACAAGCAAATAGTGAAATTACAAGAGACCCCTGATATTGTCCCCGATGGACAGACTCCACACTCCGTTTCACTGTGTATTTACGATGAATTGGTCGATTCGTGCAGGGCTGGTGATAGAGTAGAGGTTTGCGGGATCTTCAAGTCATCGCCTGTAAGAGTGAACCCGAGGTTAAGAGTTGTCAAAAGTTTATTCAAAACTTATTTGGATGTTGTCCATATTAAAAAGATTGACAAACATAGAATTGGAGTTGATATTTCCACAATTGAGAATGAGCTACGTGAGCAAGAACAGATTGATGAGGTCAGAAAGCTATCAACTGATGAAATCGATAAAATCAAACGGGTTGCCAGCAGGCCTGATGTCTATGAGTTATTGGCAAGGTCATTGGCACCTTCGATTTTTGAAATGGATGATGTGAAAAAGGGTTTGCTATTGCAGCTGTTTGGAGGTACCAACAAGGACTTTAAGAAGGGTTCGAGAACCAGAGGCGATATTAATATATTACTGTGTGGTGATCCGTCGACATCAAAGTCTCAAATTTTGCAGTATGTTCATAAGATCGCACCAAGAGGTATTTATACCAGTGGTAAAGGTTCATCGGCCGTTGGTTTAACTGCGTATGTGACGAGGGACATTGAAACGAAACAGCTAGTTTTGGAGAGTGGTGCGTTGGTTTTATCCGATGGTGGTGTTTGTTGTATTGACGAATTCGATAAAATGAGCGACCAAACGAGATCAGTTTTACACGAAGTTATGGAGCAACAGACGATTTCCATTGCGAAGGCGGGTATTATTACGACTTTGAATGCACGTACATCGATTCTAGCGTCTGCCAACCCGATCGAGTCCCGGTACAACCCAGATTTGCCAGTTACGAAAAACATCGATCTACCTCCACCTCTGCTGTCGAGATTTGATCTGGTGTTTTTGATCCTTGACAAGGTCGACAAGAAGCTCGATGAGCAGTTGGCCAAGCACATTGCGGGGATGTATCTGGAAGATCGTGTGGTCAGTGCCAACACAAATGAGATTTTGCCCGTTGAGTTTTTGACCGGGTATATCCAGTATGCGAAGGAGAACGTACATCCAAACCTGACGGTGGAGGCACGTGACGAGTTGGTGTCTTCGTATGTTTCCATGCGTCGGGCTGGTGAAGACTCACGGAGCGGTGGGGCGGAGAAAAGAATCACGGCAACGACAAGACAACTGGAGTCGTTGATCCGACTCTCGGAGGCGCACGCCAAGCTCTATTTGCGGAATGAGGTTCTGGTTCCGGACGTTGTTGAGGCTGTTCGGTTGATGAAATCGGCCATCAAGGACTATGCGACCGATCCGCTGACGGGAAGAATCGACATGGATCTAATCCAGACCGGGGTGAGTGTGGAGGAGAGAAGGAGAAAGGAGGAGTTGGACAACGAGATTCTGCAGGTGTTGGAGACTGCTGGGGAGATCGACTGGGCCGGTTTGGCTGACCAGGTGGAAAAACTACGTGATGGTCTACGGGTTGAGAACCACGAGCTTGGCGAATCCATCCGCAGACTCGAGGGCGATGGCAAGGTGATTGTTTTTGGCCAGAGCAGCCACCGCAGAGTGGCTATCAACAGACAGGTTGTACAGTAGTTGGCGTGGTGTCGCCTCTCTTTTGTATTCTAAAATAGGATTGATGTATACTTCCAGGACGTCATCTTAGGTGACATCCAAGACGCATTTCCCAATTGGGAAGTCGTTGGTTATGTGGCCCGTGGCCGAGGTTTTCCACTCCAGGCCTGGCGTCCTCTGCTGGCGGTCCCGAGGCGACAGCCCGCCCTGTGGGGACTCGTCTCCTTGACAAGACCAATTGCCAATGCATTTCATCTCCAACACTAAGTATATAGCGATCAATCGTACCTTTCAATTGGTAAAAGAGCTGGATTACAGTCTGTTATGGTTCTGAAAATAGATAGACGCTAACAATATGAGCCAATGGAAAAAGGAATGAGCGGGTAAAAAATAGTAGAGAGAAAGGTGAGGAATTGGTGAGGAGGAGAGAGGAGGGAAAAAAAGACATGTATTTGAGTAGAGACGAAAGTAGAGAAGTAAGTAGACAGAGAAGAGTAGAGGGTTTTATGAGATTCCGTCAGGACATAACCATCTAACAACCGACTCGATTCAAGAATGTTTGCAAGACAATCCATCAGATCTGCAGTTGTTGCTGCTAAGGCACAACCAGTTGCAAGAAGATCCGCTTCTTCCCTTTCATCAACTATTCAATGTAAGTATTGATGAGAATCAGACACATATATCGCAGGCGAAAATGATACGTTCGTTCCAAGAATGGAAATACTAACATAATACGGAACCGGGAATCGTTGTATTTCTGGTGGTTTGCCTATTGGCATCGTGTTGCTGCAGGTATCTCTGAAAAATCCATCTACTACTCCAAGGTTGCAGCAGAACTTTCAAAGGCAGTCTACGTCAAGGAGGGTTTGGCCCCACCAACCGTTGCAGAAGTCACCAAGGTGTACGAATGTGCAGTCAAGTTATCCCAAAACTTTGCCAAGGACCCAAAGGCGGCAGCAGAATTGGTTGTGAAGAGCACACAAGGTTTCTCCAAGGACGAATTGTTGAAGTACCTGTGCTACTTCATCCAAATTGTCGGTTTCTTCTCTCTTGGTGAAATCATCGGTAGAAGAAATGTTGTCGGTTACGCCGAACACTAATGGATTCAATAGAGGATGGTATATATAATATTATTAGTTCAACTGTTAAATCATATATAGCATGGTATAGAGATTTATTTATTTATCTATTTATTTATTTGTTTGTTTGCTCCTTTGTTTGTCGGTCCTTTCAGTAGGCTGGACTACCCTCTCGGTGCGGAAGAGGCCTGTGCTGGATTTGGGTGTATTTTATTAAGATATATACTCCAAAATTCTATACAAATATAAACGTAAAGTATAAACTGGTGGCATACTTCTGTTATTGATTGGTCGTTATCAATTCTAACTCTTCTTCTGATCCCCCGTCTTCTCTAGAAAATCTCTTCATTTGATCACATTATGTACAAGTCAAGGTTCTTTTATTTATGAAAAAGAACAAAATAGAAAAGAAAAAGGGAAAAAAAAAAAGATGCCAAAACAGAAAATATAGGTTAGTTTATCAGATGAATATAAACTGTGTGTTGAATGAAAAGTTGTTGTTTTGTATCTTTTTTTTTTTTTCGTACGTATTCAATAATACATGGCATAAACATAAATGTATCCAACTTGTCGGCATCGTTAATGTATTAAATGAAACCCTGTAAAAGAAAGAAAAACAACTTAAATTTTATAAGCAGGAATGAGTTCTTTTTGGATGAATTCTTCAGAGATGGTTTTACCATATTTCGAAGCTATTGCACCAATTAAAGACGAGGTGATGGTGGAATAGATTCCCTTTGGTTTGTATAATTTGTCGGTTTTACCACCTGGTAAGGCCTTCTTGCAAAAAAAGACGGAGTCGATGCCCTTTGCTTCCGCAAAAGCGGCAAGGAGTTTATCGGACCACATGAGACGGTGTGCCAATGATCCAATGGCGTCGATGCTACCGGAGGATTGGGTCAAGACGTATTTTGTCGAGCAAAGCTGCAAGATCTGTTCGCCCAGGAAGGACAAGTTGGCATTGTAGGGTTTGGAACCGTGCGCAAATGACTTGTGGGTGATGATTTGCAGCAACAGGTCATCTGGAAGCTCGATCTTGGTCGATAGGCTGAGAGACTCGACGTAGTTTTTCAATGCAGAGAGGTTTTCCTTGGTTGCACCGTAGCTCACGCCATCTGACGATAATATTTCACTTGGATCTCTTATTAAACCTTGCACACGCTGGCCACGAACAAAGACAATGGATCTGTTCTGGTCTCCTCTTTGCACTGCGCCCACGCTGGCCATATTGCTCTTCCTGCTGCTGCCCATGCTCTGGCGAGTGCTGCGTGCACTGGCCGTAGTTCTAAGGATGGTGTATGTCGTTGAAAACTGGCGACATTGAGTTATGTTGCAGAATCCCTTCAAGGCCTGATTCGGGGAGACAATCTTGACAGGTATGCTAGAGAACGATGGCATCATGGACTTCGATAATCACTTATGGAACGGCTCGATTCCTCAGGGCTAGTGGTACTCGAGGAGGGGAATAAAGGGCAACTCTCAACCAGTCTGGTCGGCGGACTCTGCTATTCACTATATCTGTATATTTATATATATACTATATGTTCTTCTTGTGCACTTTTCGACGACTTTTTTTTCGCTATTGAGTGAGAAATGAGAAGGTAAAAAAAAAAAAGTAACTGAAACTTTTTCTTTTTTTTTTTTTTTTTCATAGTGTGAAAAATGTGAAATTCCAAAGCGATTTGGAAAACAGGGAAAATGAAAAAATAAAGTATTACGTAAGCCGCATTTTTGTCTTTTTTTATTTTTTGCATTTTCTCAATTTTTTTATATTTTATTTTTGCATTTTTGCATTTTCTCAATTTTTTTATATTTTATTTTTGCATTTTTGCATTTTCTCAATTTTTTTATATTTTATTTTTGCATTTTTGCATTTTTGCATTTTTGCATTTTTGCATTTTTGCATTTTTGCATTTTCTCAATTTTTTTATATTTTATTTTTGCATTTTTGCATTTTTGCATTTTTGCATTTTTCACATATTTTTTTAAAAATTTTTCAATCACCACTGTACCACCGATTACTGTTCTTTATCAACCACGGAGAAAGAACACAGCAAGAAATATAACAACTTCTCCATCGAGTGAAAATGGATATATTCCGAGTATTGAGTCGTGGTGCCTCCTTGAATAAATCGAAAAATTATAAAGCCGATTTCACGGCTCCCGATAAAAAAAGATCAGAAACAGATGTTAAAAAGGATCATGATTTGAGTGTTCAGGTCGATAAGGAGTTGGATTTTTTCCATTCCAAACAGCATAAACTGATTAGGCAGGCTGATAGAGCAGAAGATGAAGATGAGCAAGACGAGGCGGAGGAGGTAGAGGATTCTCTCATTGGAGGGAAAGAGGAACAGAACGAAAATGGCCAATTCGGTAAAATCACTACAAAGGAACAGGCAATCGAGTTACGTAAACTGCATGGGTCGAAAGTAACAGGACACGATGCTCCATTGCCAATTGGATCATTCGAAGACTTGATCAGCAGATTCAAGTTGTCAAAGACCCTGTTGGAAAATTTGATTTCCAACGATTTTACCGAACCGACGGCCATTCAAAGTGAAGCCATCCCATGCTCACTGTTCAACAGGGATCTCATTGCCTGTGCACCAACCGGTTCCGGTAAAACCCTTGCATTTTTGATTCCACTGGTTCAAAACCTTTTGAATCTGAAGAAACAGAGGAACAAGAGTGATGATAACAACAAAACACAGAAAACCTTGAAAGGTTTGATCATCTCTCCAACTAAAGAATTGGCCCAACAGATCAACAATCAGCTGAACAAAATAACGGAAAACTTGGGTATCACAACGGGATATTTGAATAAATCGTTGGCCTCGAAATTCCGTTCCAATTCTATCAAGTCCTCAAAATTTGATATAATAGTGACAACTCCGCTCAGGTTGATTGATTTGGTGAAAAGTTCTTCCATCGATCTCTCGACCGTCGAATACCTCATATTTGATGAAGCTGACAGTCTCTTCCAGTCGGACTTCTTGGAACAGACAGATTCGATTCTATCATCCCTGACTAATGCCAAGTTGTCCAAGAGCATCTTTTCCGCTACAATCACCTCCCATGTCGAGGAATTGGCCCACGGCATTATGAATGATCCGATTCGGGTTATTATTGGATTGAAGGAAGCTGCCAACGCAAACATCGAGCAGAAAATCGTCTATTGTGGTGATGAGCACGGTAAATTGATAGCCATCCGTAACATAATCAGAAATGGAGAGTTCAAGCCCCCTGTTATAATTTTCCTTCAGAGTATAGACAGAGCCAAGGCTCTTTTCAACGAGCTCCTCTATGATGGGTTGAATGTTGATGTCATCCATGCTGAGAGAACGCAAAAGCAGAGAGAAGAGGCCATCACGAGGTTCAAGACTGGGGAGCTGTGGTGTCTGATCACAACAGATGTTTTATCGAGAGGTATTGATTTCAAAGGTATCAACTTGGTGATCAACTACGATGTTCCAAACTCGTCACAAGCGTATGTCCACCGTATCGGTCGTACCGGTCGTGCTGGCAGATCGGGTCGTGCAATTACCTTCTATACCAAGGAAGACACGGATATGATTAAGAACGTCCTAAATGTCATGAGAGCCAGTGGCCAGCTCGACGGTATGCCCGAATGGATGAGGAGTGAAAATTCACTGGCAAAGTTGAGCAAGGATCGTAAGAGAAAGTTGAAGCTTGAACAGGTCAAGCGTGGTAAGATTAGTACCGTTCCTAAGGCTTTCAAGAAACGTAAGTATCGTAAAGCTTAGTTAACTTCACATATACATATCACATAGAAGTATTTAGTCTACCATTAATTTAGGTATTTGTACAATTTCAACTGGCTCTTATTATTTATTGTTTTCTTTCATGTTTTTTTGCACTTCTATTCATCTTCTGCTTTTTGTATTGTTGCAACCTAATTTCTCTTTTGATACATGTCGCGTCTACTTTTTTAGCATCTTTTTCGTGTTTTTTTTTCTTGAATAGATCAAATCTGGTAAGAAAGAAAATGAAACATACTCACGTGTAGAGGTGGTGTTGGAGAAGTTGAAGTTTTTTTTTTTCAAGGTGTTGCGAAAATGCTCAGCGATTTCTCCCTTTTTTTTACGTGTGTTGTTTTTATTTGTTAGGTTGTTGTGTTTTCATGTTGTAGATCTTGTGCTTTTTTTGTTGATCTGAATGCTTAATGTATATAGAGCACATTAGAATTGATCGCTAATTTAGAGAGATAAATTGCTAGAAAGAAACAAATATTGACAAAGATACTTATTGATTTAGGTATAGATACATTCTCCCTCATCATTTGGAACCATTAATATTTCTGTCGATCGTTTAATAACCATTGATCGCTTCATATAGAGATAAAAAGACAAACACATAGATTGGAATTTCCGGATTGAGATTTCCCATTACTGTGCCTTAACAACAGACCGACAGTCAAATACAGCAGAAACTACCGATAATGGCACCGCAGAACTTGCCACACTACCAGAGGTCGTTGGAAGAGTTTCTAGCATCCTCGCAGGGCAGTCTGACGCCTTCAACATCATCACGTGTGATGAAGGCCCGTGAAAAACTGAAGAAATTGACGACTATCCAGTTCAGTGACTTGAGCACAGATGTCTACGATGAAATGCAACGTAGAGAGACCAACAAAAGTAATCCAAACGACCCAGATTCGTTGAAGTTCTTGCCGTCCCAAACAAACTACCATCCAAAGAGAAACCAAGCAAGACAGAAACTGGCTGCTTTACCGCCTTCCAGGTTCAAAGATCTAGTAAATGACGTCTTGTTTGAAATAAATAACAGAATGAAAGATCAGAATATTGACCATAATTCGAATTCTAGCGTGACTTCTAGTTCAACTCATAACCAAAATCTAAATCATATAAGTTCAAAAACAGTGGATCCAGAATCCGCCGATAAAGACCACCATAATTTGACAATTGATGTTGAAAAATCCAATAATTACAAGCCGAATCCTTTGGATACTTCAACCAGCTCATTTTTAACTTCCAATAAAAATTCTCCAATAACTCCTTCTCAAAGAGAAATTAAACCAACTACTCTGGTGCCACAAAAGGCAGAATTAACTTGGTCAAGTGATGAAGAAGAAGAAAACGAGATTGAGGGTGAGAAAAATGTTAATACTATTCATAATAAAAGAACAAGTAATTCAAAGTTATTGGACATCAATGATGAAGGATTAAATTTGAGTGAAGCCGATAAGGATGCAATCAACAGATCTCCAAGTAAACGTTATACAATTGCCACAAATGAAGTTTTGAATGAGCATGCACCTCCAAACGTTGAATTCCCTATTGATGATGACAATGATGCCGAATCAAACAATGATTCAATTCAAAATCATCTAACAAACACTGAAATCACAAATTTGAAATTGAAAAATGACGAGTTAGAGTTGGAAAATTCTCATTTAAAATCAAATAATGTGGAACTTGATTTAATTAAATCAGAAAATGATAAATTAAAAAGGGAACTTGAAGTTTTGACTGAGCAAAAAATTGAATCGGATGATAAAATTCAATTATTAACAAACGAATATGGGGGTTACGATAGTTTAAAGGAAGAATTGGACGAGTTGAAAGAAAAATATTTATCACAGACTGATGAGTTAAATGAATTGAAAGAATTGAATGATATACGTAATGAAAAACAATTATCAGTAGAAGATAGTCGAGAATTTGATACTTTAAAAGCATATCTTGATAAAGTTTTGGAAGAAAATGAAGAATTAAAAAGTAAACTTGCAGACTATTCAACCCATGATGATGATATTGAAGAAATCAGACAAAGGAATCTTCAGTATGAAAATGAAGAAAATGAAGCAATTGAAACTCTCAAACAAAAGGATATTCAATATCAAGATTTGCAGGCTGAGTATGAAAATCTAAAAAATGGTTATGAAGACTTAGAAAATAATTTTGCAGATATAACCCAAAAATACGAAAGTCTGAATAACAAGTATGAAGCTTTAAATAATAGCTATGAAGAATTAAATGATAAATATGAAAATTTATCAAAATCTCATAGTGAGTTGAGTAGTGATTACGATTCATTAAAATCAAAATCAGCTGAAGGTGAAAGTTTGATCTCTAAATATAAAACTGAAGCAGCCGCAGCAGTGGCTGCTTTAGCAGCTGCAACTGCTGTAACTGCTACAACTGCCGCAAAATCTGCATCCGTTGTAGCTGCTTCAACTTCAGCAGCTATACCTATTATGAATCCAGCTGTCACTGCAACTTCGATGCATCCTGAGTCAGTAACTGAAACCACTGCAAAATCAATACCAACTTCAGAAAAAGAAAGTGACAAAGTAATATTAGATTTACAGCAAAAGTTTGAACTACTACGTTCAGACCAATTGGAAATAAAACTGAATTCTGTAAAACAGATTACAACCTTAAACAATAATCACTTGTTTAATTCAAATGGTCTTGTATCTATTAAACAAGTTACAAATATTTCTGCCTCATTAGAAACTGTTTTGTTGTATTTAGATACTATTAAAGAAAATTCAAGAGATGGAAATTTCAACCCATCAATATTATTTGAACGTGTTTCCATTTTTGTTAGCCATGCTAATGCAATGTTAATTCAGATAAATATTCCATCGCATGACAAAATATTTTCAGCTGTTGAGGAAAAGAAAAGAATATTAAAGAACGCTATTTTCAGTTCTTTATCTACTGCTAAAAATTACGTTCTGTATTACCATATTTTCCCGAAATTAGTTTTGAATGCTGCCTTAAATGATGTGTATCTTGCAGTTTGCTCCCTTTTAACATTGGTTAAAATTAAAATTGATGATCCAGCCGATTCACAAAATAATGAAGACGCAGATGTTACTAATGGTGGCATTCAAAAAAATGATTATTTACAAGATAATGCAACTCTTACTGCAACTCCCATTGCTTTAAAGAATATGAATAGAAGTATTAATGATATATCTCCTATATCAAAAAATACAAATTCAATTCCAAGCTCAACTCCAAATCCAAATTCAATGCCAAACCCAAACTCAAACTTTAATTCGACAAAAAGCTTAGATACTTCTGTCAGGCCTCTAAGAATTACCCAACGTTTAGCATCGCAATCCAGTATATCGCTAGATGATTCGAATGGAGTAACCAAACCAACACTCAATAGTAGTTCCAGAAATGCATCTCCGATGATGTTGAGTACTTCACTTCTACCAATGATTGTTGCGTCTACCGATAATGTTCCAAATATTAGTACCCCTACTTCAACAACATCAAATGCTTTCAGGTCACCACTTGCGGAAAAAAATATTTCAAAGGATTCTAATATATCAGCTATAAAGCAATCACCAAGTATTAAAAATGTCGAATATGTTGAAAACGTTAAAAATACTGAAAATACTGAAAATGTTGAAAGTTTCGAAAATGGTGAAAATGTCTCATTATATGCTTCTGATCAAGAAAGTCCAGAAAAACCTTTGAATTGTATAGCACCAAATAACAAGCCGTTGGTCTCAAATATTACGTCAAAATTACTTTCACCTGAAAGGCCAAACATTCAACAGGACGAATCAAAAAATAATTTTATGTTCCCATTAAGAGGTAAAAATATATCTGAAAAGATGAAAAAGTTTGATCCATCAGTTGAAAATATTACAATGGCTTCGGATTCATCACCGTCAAAAATTACTTCTGAAGCAAATCTCGCTGTAGACAATGGTTCAGAAAATGACGTCGAAGCATTTGAAAAATTTAGTGCCAAAAGACGTAACTTATCTTCCTCTTCATTAGTATCTTCTGACACTAGTGTGAATATAACTAACAATGGTATTTCCAAAAATACCGTAGGTGACGAAGGTAATTATATGAATGATTCAACTTTGGAAAAGAATCCGTTTGTCACAAAATCTAAGAAGGTTTCTAATGCAAATGGAAGTCAGAATAATGAATTGACTAACCCGGAAAAAAATCCATTTGTCATCATTCCTAGAGATGTTGCCGCTGAAGATGAAAATCATACTGATGAAGTTTCAACGCCAGAAAAGGATTCATTTATCACTAAAACGAATGGTTTAAATAGTACATTATTATTTAGTGGTGCCACTAAAAAACTTACCAATACAAAAATTGAAGATTCGCAAAATCTTAATAAATCAATGAGTTTACATAATGACTCTGTCGCTGACTTTGATGATGATCTTAACAACTTTGTAGATGCTGAAACCTCCCCAGTTAAAACTAAAGTTGCCCAAAAGATGGAAGGTTTTGAAACGGAAAAAGATTTGGAAATGAAGAAAAAGGGTTTGGTCAAAAACACGATGAAAGAAAACAACGATTTTGATGATGCTGTGCACAGCGACAATCAACCAATAAAAATTACTGATAAAAATCAAGATTCTGAAGTAGCTCAAAACAGAGCACTTCAGGTTAAACTTGATGATGATTTACATCGCCTTGATCGATATGAGAGTAGCGAACTGAAATCAAATAAAGAAGATTCAGAATTGAAAGCAGGTGAGTACTCAAATATCCAAAATAACAAATATTTAGCTCACGCAGAAGCATCTAATTTCAAAGGAACTGAAAACGGAACTTTAGCACTCGAGTCAGAACAATCAGGCCAGGAACAGATTAAACCTTTAAATGTTCAAAATGGTAAATCTCCTTTACTTCATTCTGACAAATCCAAATTTACCAAATCTGCAACTAAAGAATTAAATTCTGAAGTGAGAAAAACAGCCAATGACCGAGTTTCTTCGTCAAATATCACTCCACTAGAACATCTCAGAACAAGTTCTGATGAAACTAAGCACGAAATTTATGATAACGCAGATCGTTCACAATTTCAACCACTAAAGAATGCACCTATTCAAAGCTTGAATTCTCAATCAAAAGAATCCCAGGATAAAGAATATGAAACTGGCGAGTATGATTCTGGATTACACAAGCCTCAAGTTGAAATACCAAGAGACTCAGAAAATCAATCTTTATCTGGAGCTGAACGTGGATCATTTTTGGAAGATCAACAGGGGTTTAAAAAATACAATGATGTAGATACTCCACCAGCGCATGCACAAATAAATGATACATTAACTGATGATCAAAAACCTTATGGATCCACTGCAAATGATATAGAAGCTGAAAAGGAAGAAGAAGACTTTAATGATTATGGGAATAGGCAAGCATATAAATCTAATGAATCTGACGCATCTGGACTACAGTCTGCGAGTAAAGTGTTAGAAGTTGATGAGAATTTAGTTAAAAGAGTAAGCAAAAGATTAAGTCGTAGAGTAAGCAAAGTTCCAAGCGAAGCCAGCTCAGGTAGAAAAGGTTGGGAATATAATGGTGAAGAAGATGATGATGATGAAGATGATGAATTTGACGTTGATAAATTCAATACCTTAAACCCCGATAATACATTGAGAGAATTGTTGTTATACCTAGAACATCAAACGGTGGAAGTTATTAAAGCCATTCAACAAACATTGCAAAGCATACGTGATCCAAAAGCAACAAAGGGTTTATTAAGGATTGGTGCTACTGAAATTAATAATGTTGTCAAACAAATGACCGAAGGTACAAGCACTTTAATGAATCAAAGTAGATATATTGAATCCATGGGACATGCAAAATATGTTGTTGGTGTTTTACAGGACTGTGTACGTAGAATGGAAGGATTATATGGTAAGGATACTACTCAAGATTCTGAATATGCAGGTAAGAATTTTAAGCAACGTAGTGCTGGTATTGCATTTGACGTGGCTAGAAGCACAAAGGAATTAGTTAAAACCGTTGAGGAAGCAAGTTTGCGTGATGAAATTGCAGTTTTGGATTCAAGATTAAGAAGAGACTAGTAGGAATGTTTTTGTTTTGTAACAATTATAATACTTGTAAATACATGATAAATAAGTTATTGTATGTAAAAGTGTTTCACCAAGTTCGAATAACAAAGGCAATTTTTGGAGGCAAGGGAGAAAAGATACGGGAAAAACGGAATGTAATTCTCAAGTTTAAGCAACTGGACTTTGATGCGTAACAGGTGAAGTTTTCTTGTTGAAAATATGATCCATTTCGATATTGTCATGAGATGTGCCTTGGGAAGTGGCTTCATCATCGTCGGCACACTTATTCGCAACAACAAAATGCAATGCATTTTCGTTGCCACTCTCCTCCTCCTCATTGTCCTCTTGGTGATCAGCATCTGCATTATAATCATTAGTTAAAGTCGCCGTGATTTTTTGTTTTAAATTTTTGGAAAAAATGATGAAGGCGGCGGAAGAACCGTGTACAATAATTGATACCACAATTAAAAATGTAACCAAAGGATAAATGGTATTAATCAATTGTGAAAATTCAACATCATTTGAAACATCACCGATAACGGGACCGTGAGGTATGTGTAAAGAGTGTGCCTCCAAGTCCGAGATAGCAAGAATTGAAGCAAACATGCCACTTACACCAATAGGACCAAAATGACCAACAAAGATAGCTTCGTTTAAAGAACGTATATCAGGATTAATTTTGTAATGCATGAGAACCGCTGGAAATCTACGTAATGTCAAGAATATGATCGCCAATAGTACTAATCTCCAAGCGTCAAGACCCAAAACGGCACTGTTAAATTGGGACCAAGGGATAATCGAACCAAAATAAATGAAATATGCAATGTTCAAGAAATTATCAAGTGTATCAAAGAAAATGGAGTCCTCTTCCATTTCAGAGTTGTTCATCCAATCATCCCAAACATATGCACAGCCACAGGAAAAGGATGCCAATAAATCATCAATACCAATGATTGGAGAAATTCCGGCAAGCAGAATCGCCATTGTAAGTGGGAAAAACGTATCTGACTCTCTATCAATAAGGTCATACTTCTTGGAAAGTCTGACTAGCCAACTTGAAGCATACCCAATCACTGCACCAAAAATGCAGCCAAAAATACATTCATATAGAATTGTGATGCAAATAAAATTTTTGGCAATTTCTTTGGAATTGTTCTTCTGAACAATTATATTCAAAGCTAAATAAACGAAAGGAACTGCAAGTCCGTCGTTCATGGCTGACTCTGCTGTCAATAAATGTCTTAAATGCGTAGGAACGTAATCCAGTGCAAATTTACTTTTACCGATAATGGTCTGGGCTAAAACTGGATCGGTTGCCGTCACGCAGGCCGATATTAGTAAACCCCACGCAAAAGAATACCCCGGAATCAACAAATAGACAAAAGCACCAAAAACCAGCCAGCCAATAACCATTGCAAATGAAAGCAAATAAAACACTGGTAGTGCATTTTTATAGATATATTTCACCGGTAATTCCATGCCAACCGTAACAAGTTCGATACATAGTAAAACTCTTGAAATTTCCAAGGTATTGTAGAGAAAATTTTTCCATGACAAGGGATTAAACCAATTCAAGCAATGTGGTCCTACAAGCAACCCGAAAATAGCAGAGAACGGTGAATCACCAACGAAAAATCTCTCTTTAACCAAGCAAGAACATAGTGCAAAAAATAATGTAAAGAATCCTAAGCAAGCAAATGCAACATGCGTTTTATTAGGATCAAGTTGGCTCCACGCCATATAGACTAATAAAGTTGATAGGAAAAAATATGATTGATAGGAAAAGGTTCTTCAGCAGATCCTAAAGTTGTGGAAGGAATTATTATGGCAGACAGGATGATAATTGTCATAATAAAGGTAGGAAAAATTTACGTACCGCTTTTTTAACAAAGGAATATGCAGATGCGAGAGGCATATTCCCTTGCGCACCCCGGAAACGCTGCAAATTAGTCACAAATTGACTGAGTCTTAAAAACCTGGGGAGATTTTGTAAGATGCCATGGTGGATAAAAATGTGTACGCCAGAGTCTGTAAGGAATAAGAGATACACCAAAGGAGACAATTGGAGCTCTGCGACACTGGCTGGTGAAACAGATCTAGTGTTTTGACATTCACAGTGCTCGCAATGAACAAGCATGTGAATTCAATGATCTTAAATGGACCGAATCTTATCACTCGTTCAACCCCGTAACTTATAAACTTCCCCTTTTTGCAGATTCTTCCTATAGTGTTTGGGCATTGGCGTATCCAATATGCCTTTTCAACCGAGTGATTCAAGGACAGCACCAGCACGATAGTAGCATTCAAAAAGAAAAGATGTAATGGCCGTAGAATCATTTCTCCTCTCTTCTCTTCTTGACAAAAAAAAGGTGCCCGTACACTTCAAAACACGTGCCATTCAGATTGAGCCCAAAGAGACCTATTTTTGGGTACACCAATTTCTTCCAGTTCCCTGCTGATATCTACATAACTCAGGTTCCAGCCACATACTGATGCTGGCAGCCAAAACAATACCAAAACTGTCACTCATGCCCACACAGCCTAATGCAAATTCTCTTTCATCAAACGGAACTTCTTCAGATACATTCATAAATGTATTAACATATGCGGCACCCCCCAGTAGCCCTTCGTAAAAAATTAGAATGAAAACTATCCAGATACTAGGGATCCAGATGTAAATGCTCTGTAAAATGCAGGCTACCAAATTTATTGTTTGGAGTAGTCCCATCAGATTCAAATATTTTATTTTGAAAAAGGAGCCTGACGACCTTGATACAAACACGCCGATCTGATAGATCGTACCATACGTGACATATGAGTCTCTGTAAGTGGAAAATGGAGTTTCGTTCAAGGGGAACAACATTGTTGGCGCTACACCCTGGTTGATTGTATATTCTGCAAAATAAACCATGGCAAGAGGAAACATGTAGACAAAGATATACTTGTTCACCTTTTGTATCAATGAAGAAAGACCAACTGTCGGGGCGTTCCCGGTGTCCCGATTGACAATAAGATCCAGATTTTCAAATGCAATACTTGACTCTTCCAGCAGTTGGATGTTCTCTTCATTTGGTGATGCCGATGAGAATCCGGTGAGTGATAATGGTGTTGGGAGAAAGAAATGGTACACCCAGAACTGGACCAATGGGATTAGAGCAGATGCTCTTAGAACCCAAGTAATTGGGAATTTGAATATTGTTGTTAGAAGCAGGATCAGGCCGGAACCGACCAGACCGGCTCCGCCTGTGCCGCTCGACCATCCATGAATGGGTATGTTTGAGTTGTCTGAATTATAGTAATGGCTCAACTGGAGAAAGGTTATTTCTCCCAAGCCGGAAGACAGCGACGCCAACACGATTCCAAACAACACAATCGGCAAACGTGTTGGCAATGAAGTCAAAAACATCCCGATGCACGAGAGAATCACTATGACTGCCAAACGACGTGGATAATTGATTCCCAAGCCTGCCTTTTCTTTGGCTGAGCCGCCGGGTTCTTGCGTTTCTGTTTGGCCTGTGGGGCAGTCTTCACCTGGGTGTATGTGAGTTGTTTTTGCGAGTAAGGGTAGGCTCAGTTTAAATGTGAATGCGGGCAAGATGTCGGCCAGCAAGATCAAGGATTTGGGTGTTGTTGGTGGGACAAGATCATGTGCTGCTGTGAGGATGATGACATACAAAACATTATTGACAAGTCCAAAAATGAAGAAAGATGCAAATAGCTTAGAAATGTTTTCCGTACGTGTTAGAATCGACATTCTTGAGGATATATATATGTATATGTCGCCTTTCAACGCAGAGCTCTGGTCCAATCTCACAGGTTTGCAACGTGTGTTTATCTAGGTACGTGGTTCTCCTTGTGCAAAAAAATACTCCCTCTCAGTTTCAACAGGTACGCATACATTGTGCGATAAGAAATTCTCAGTAAATGACTGTGTAGAGGGAGGATATTGCAACAAGACCACCGTGTATGAATACCTGTGTATCTACGATTCGCCTATTGCACATTAAGTGGAGAACAAGCCGGTTGACTGGTACAGGATATGGTCCAGCTTTTATAGAGAAGGCGGCAGGGCAAAGCGGGTGGCAAAACGGGGCAACAACACATTGCCTCCTATATATATATATATATATATATAGTTGTATATTTATATGTATGTGGTTACAGGGGACCCCACTTAGTGCTCCATGATATTTGTTTCTCTAGTGGTCATTGACATTCCATTGGGACGTAGGGGTTGTTCATGTATCATTTGAACACAGGAGCAGCAGTAGATGGCAGTACGTCGAAGGGTGAAGATTCATGTCTTGGAAACACAGAGTTCAGCCAAAACGACGGGGTGCTGAGCGGAATTTCCGGTGGATGGTACCGGGTTTGTTATGGAGATGAAGTTAATACCAAACCTTTATTGGTATAGCCATGTTGTGTTTACCATATATATATATATATATATATATAAATCTATGAAAAGATGTAGCAAGCTTGATGTATGAAGAAAGACGCTGTTACAGTTACATCGTCTATGTCTATTGGGGGTTTCTAGTGGCCAAGTGATTTGAAATAGGAGAGACACCAAGCCAAGCGTCTGTATTAGTAAATTACTAGCACATTTTCTCCAGATTGTCACGTGGTTTCGTATAGTAGATAAAGTGGTCTATAATGATCATAGATAAGTAGAACTACATATCAAGATTTTTTTTTTTTTTTTTTTTTGAAATATGTGATAGTATCTATAGTGCGCATTGTGCAATTGGTGAACAACCAATACTATAGATACAAAAACAACATATATTTCAAAGTATACATATAAGCGTCTGCACACTTTTGACGAGAACGCAAATAAGTGGAAACGCGGTTTTTTCTAACAATTCGTACTGGCGTAACAGTATGTCGTTTCTCCACTTTATTAGCGGCTGACAGGAGTAATAAAGAAAATAGACGAGAATAGAAATAGGAGAGGAAATTAGAATTGTTACTATATTGCTAAAACGAGCTGCGTGGCAATTAATGTTCAAAATAACAAACAAGACTAAAAGAAAACTCCACCCCACATGTAGGTCTCTCCAAAAGATATCGTTACACCTGTAGGTTCCCCCTTTAAAAACACCACCACCTCACATATAGGTCCTTCCTTAGAGAGATACCACCTCACACGTAGGACCTTCCTCTACCCACCCGCCCAGTTTTGCAGGTCAAGACAGGCAGTACGGTGTACACAAGAGAAAATCTACACCGGTATGTCGATATGACCTTTTTCTTGCTGTCACCCAGCGACGGAAATAGTCATATGTCCGTGGGTGCGGCTTGTGCTGTGTTTTGCTTTTTGCCTCCTACGGAGATGAGCGGCATGGGAACCCGGCTCCTTCTGTGTGGGCGTCCACATGTTAACCGCGATTTGGGACAGGTTTGCTACTGTCTGTTTCGCGGCAATGCAGATATTTTTATTTCGGCGTGCGGCTTTTGCTGCGCTGTGCCCGTTCATGCATGTGCAATCTCTGAACAAACCTCGGGTAATTTGTGGTGCATTAGGAAAAGGCTATTGTTCTGACGCTGATCAGATTCGTATTGTCACTAATAGCTCTCAATAGGTTAATATTTTATTAAAAAAAAAACATAGTAAGTTCTTTTTACCCACATTACAACCATGCAAAAATCTTAGATAGCTTGCTATTTCTTCTTATTCCCTAGTCTCTACAACCTTATACGGTTTTGATAACATTCTTGCCAAATCATTTGCTCTCTCCTTTTCTTCGATTACAGGCACAAAAAAAAATTAAAAAAATTAGTCTGTTGTGCATGACATTTCAGCTGGTCATTTATTGCATGTATATAGGATCATAATCATGTATACGCTACTACAACACGATTAGTATAGGTATCTTTGGCTACTTTCATAATATAACGAGAATTTACGTACGACTTAAAGAACACTTGTTATTAGATGCTGGAAGTCTTATGCACCAGAGTAGTCGTAGCAACAATTTCCAACTAGTTGCTCTTCCGTTTTTTTATATAGAGGAATTCCAAGATCCATCGGCGACCGAAATCGGCGGCAGAGTCTCTTTTGAAACACTGGATCACGTGATTATTGTCTGTGTTACAACCGGGTTTCCCATTTTTTGCTCTCCATCGCTTCAGACACTCTTTTCTTTGAGTGATCTTGACTCAGTTTGAAAGTTTAATATGGTTCGTTTCTTACCAATAAAAAACAGCTATTCTCGGTTGGTTTTTTTTTGGCCGTCATTTACGGTTTTTGTGGGCTAGGATTGGAAATTAATTAGAAAATCCCTTTGTCCACATAAAAATAGCAATAATTAAAAATAAATCACTCGTATATACAATCTCAACAATCAAAACTTTGTAGTGATAGAAGGCATTTTTTGTAGTATTTCTATTGTAGTGGATTTGAATGTGCTCTATTCAGTTAGAATCTATTATAATAGTTTGGATCGGACCAGTTCAGATCTTACCGCATCGTATGGCAAGGCTTTTCCTCTAGATGGGGGCAACTTTGTTTTACTATCCTTATACACATCATCAAACAATCATATGCCTAATCATAGTAGGCTCCACAAGTCACTTCAAAAGTCAACTGACGCTCGAACCATAATAAAGGCACTATTTTGTTCACTTCATAGAGATCCATCATGCAAAAAAAAATTTCACTCTATGGAGTTAGTCTCTTTTTTTTGGGGGGGGGGGATCTTAGACGGTGTATTCTTTTATTTTGTATCTTGTGTTAATGACTTATTATTTAAAAACACATCCTAATATACGATGGTATATCACTTTACCTTACAACAGAATAGCCTCGATCGAGTCGGACCAGCCGTAAAATAAAAAGTACCTTTCCGATTACTAATTTCACCGCACAACCGCCATTTCTATTATTCAACCGAGAGGTCGTGTATATGGCTGAAAGCCAACGCATGAAAGTGCGTGATTTGTCTGTAAATCTAGCGATCGGCGTATGAGCCCGATCCCAACTCTACATGTATCCATGACAATGTCCCGCCGAGAATGTCCAGCTTGGCCTCCACCGATCGCAGCGTGCAACATACCTATGTGAGGCGGAACCATTTTCACGAACCTTGGATTGCTTGCAGACCTTCGTGCTGGCACCAAGCCAGGAAGCTAAAAATAGCTCTGAAGCAGGAATATACACAGGGAGAAGAGAGCAAGAAATTTCCATCTCCCACCGTGTTTGTTTCTTCACAACACTACAGAATAGAAAACGCCCGAGATTAGCTGCACTTGCTTCTATTGTTCCTGTCTGTTCTGGGTCATCTGCAAACCCACTAGAGCGGACAATTGTCACTGGCGCACATTTCCTCCTTTGCTGCCATGTTTGCTTTCTGGGACTTGCACCACTTTTTTTTCTGCATGTTTAAATTGCTACTCTTTGTCCACAGTGTCTTACTATATACGAAAGAGGCTGCTGTATCTTGCAGGCGTAAAAAAAAAAGAAAAAAAACACTCCAGGGTTTATTCTAACGTGTAGCTCCTTCTCTGGGTCTGACTCTGTCCTGGTTTCAGTCCGTGGATTCTCTGTCGCATAATCTTTCCACAGGTTCCCCCACAACCACTCCCGCTTAATGTGAACGGTCGTAGAACTTCGAAAAGGGGATTGTGATTTGTCCGATCATTTTCTATTGCCCCGAGTCCGGTAACTGCCCACAAGTTCGGATGGCCCCTAGATATTCTATTTTTTTACCAATTACACGACCAGCCTCAGATGTTGCTTTCCTGTTAAAATTGTCCTCTACATGAGTAGTCTGGAGACGGACCAATAGTTTCGATTGTTGGTGTAGTTGAAAAAAAAACGTTCACTTCCCAAAACATAAAAACAGGCTTAAAAAAAATAAATGCTGTTATTGGAAGCAATCGACAATATCTACTTGCAGATATTAACAATAGGAAGATCTCATAAAGAGAAACATGTATCTAGATCTAGCTAGTCTGAATCTGAGGTGGATGTGCAGTTCCCAGAATAATAATTTAACCTTTTTATTTTTATCATCGCTTCACAGCCACGGCCTGATACTCAAAACCCATCTAAACATTCCTCCATTTTAAGTTGTCAAATGGATCCATCCATCTGGTTTGACCATCCTTAGAGCTCCTCCCGTCCGCATCTGTTCTTGTGTTTACTGTACGCCCTCTGCTAATCTCTCCGGTTCGTCCTAGAAGTCTCTTTTCCATAATATAAAGGTCCCTCCCGATTCGAAAAAACCTAATTGGTCTCATCCCTGAACCCTGTGTTGTACATCCATACATCCAGAGCTGGCTAGCCAAGTATATCGATAGGTCTGCATTTGTTCCCCATCCACAGGATTGTAGGGTCTTGTTCATATCAGAGGGCTACTTTTGCGGTCACAGACCACTGGGAAACTTCTTCTTTCCCTTGCTATCACAGAAAAACGTTGCACTCTCAAGCCCGTTAGTTCAAACCCAATAATGACAGCTACTCCGAGTACAAGTCCACGTGCACAGTACAACCGTCAGGAGGCGGTGGCTTTAGATCATCGGCAGATGGCGTTACCCTACAGCTGTACACTCCCCCAACCAATACTGCAGCAGCACCACAATGGATTTTACAACATACAAAACACGCCGTTCCACGCCAGCCCACACTTGGACTCCATCCCCAATCCAATCTCAACATCTAGTGCCAGTACATTAGATTACACCACCGTTCCAAACCCAGTGCTTCCACGAGACCCAAATATATCACAATACCAAACACAGGCCACGGCTCCTAGTATGATGCTTGCACGAGATACAGATCTATCGCAATACACAACACGAAACACGGTTACTGTTGCCAATAACGTTTATTCACGGGACATTTCAAGTCGTGCAAGCGCTAACAACAGCACCAATAACTATCCACAGGCATATAGTTCAGGTCCTTATAATCACTCCTTCCCAAACGCAAATCAGCATGATGTGATGCAAACAAATATGGCTATAAATAATCGTCAAAGTTACGAACCATCTTTTGTTGGATCACATGTAGAATCCAAGAATAATAATGATAATAATAATGATGATGGTAGTAATCGTGCAAATGAAGGCCCAGTTCCGTTGGGTGGAGCAGGCGCATCGACTGCATCAAAGAGCACCCACTTCTGCACTACCTCAAAATCACAACTAGAAAACAATTTGAACCGGCTTTTCAGAATCTCACTGGAAATTGAGAGCCTAGTTAACAGCAATAGCAAACAAGCACCCAAAGATCAAATCTTATCAGGTTTAGCTTGTCTTAAAAAAATACAATCACAGTATGACTCTTGGCTCAAGCTTTCGAATATTGAAAATCCCACATGGGCATCAAGGAAAAATAAAAATACTGAGGTCCAAACTTCAAATATGGCTAAAAGGTTTAAAATCTCACCAACCTTGACACCAGAAAGTGCTGAATTCAAAGGATCGACTGTTGCCAATGCAGAAGAGACGAATACCACTGCTCAGGGTGTCGTTACCGACCATTCTCCAAAAACGGCATCTTTTGGTCTGGTCACCGACAGTTCGCCGCAGTTGGTTGAGCCAACATTCAAAAACGAAGATTTGCAAAACATAAATACTTCCAGTATGTCGATAGCACATGCAGTGGCACCACCGATGTCATATTCACAGTCACATTCCAATTTTTGTTCCTATTCCCGCCCGTATGCAAACAACTATGGTGTGAATTATATACAACATTATCATCATCCAATCTATCAAACAGTGAATGAAAATATACCTCCTTCCAAATATCCAATCTCACGCTCAGTTGATGAGATTAGAATGATAAAGTCTGGCAACTTTAAGAGTCCAATCAATTTCAACAATATTACAACAATTGACAACAATTGCCTCGATCAGACATGTAGGCATTGTTCATCGACAGCTACGCCAGAATGGAGACGTGGTCCAAGCGGTGAAAGAACCTTATGTAATGCCTGTGGCTTGTTCTATTCGAAATTGATTAAAAAATATGGTAGTGAGATGGCCAAAAATATTATGACGGAACGCAAAAAATCAGGGACTCCAATGGATAGAAGAGTTACCATCTCTTGATATCATTTGATATGATTCTGCTATATTTTATATTCAACTATGTGGTTTAGGGGCTATATGTTTTATCATAATATTTGTATTTAATTCTTTTTTGTTGCTTTTTTTCTTTTGTTCTTTCTTCTTTCTTACTTTCTTACTTTCCTTGCTTCATGCTTCTTTTCTTTCTTCCATCTTTTCTTTCTTCCATCTTTTCTTTCTTCCATCTTTTCTTTCTTCCATCTTTTCTTCCTTCCTTCTTTTCTTTCGTTCTCTTTCCTTCCGGTATAATATTTTTTGCTTAAGAAATTTCACAAAACTGCATTGTCAATTTTATAGAGATATTTTTAATATTTTGATTATTTTGTACGTTATATATTGTGTTATATATTATATGTATATTAGATCATTTTTGCGTCAATGGTGCAACTTAGGATTCAATAAATGTGAACTTGGTAGATAACAAATGGTTCATAATCTGTATCAACTAATGATGCATATTCATGTAAACTATTATCCTTAACAACTTTACCCTTATTGTCCTTTGTAAATGCATTACCGCCCAAATAACCAAATCTTTCGATACATTCTAGTTTTGCCTTTTCCAAATTTTTTAAATTATCTACCTTCAAAATATAACAGTAGAATGTTGGTGGTAAACCGTATCTAAGCACGCTTTCGACAAAGGAACGCAAAAATTTGATATGATTCCAACAGACAGAAATCTCAGAATATGCTTCCTTGGAGAGTCTCATCAAATCGTTCTTTAAACTATTTTCTTCTCTTTGTGCAATGTTAAACTCGTTTTTCATTTGCTCGATGATTTCGTCGGAATACTGGAAATCTCTTGGAATCCATTTGTTCTCACGGGCATTTGCCAAGAATTCGTTCTCGTATTTTTTGAACAGGGTCACTCCGTATAGTACATACTCTGCGTCGCACGAAATCCTTTTTGCCGAACGTGGTACGACAAAGGGTGAAACCGATTCATAGGAGTTTAAAAACTGGGATTCCAATGACAATGGAATAACCAGTAAAATTGTTTTCAAGTGTTCAGACCCGATCACAAAATCTTCTTTCGACACGATATCATGCAAGGACTTCACAGTTAGATCACCCGTTTGCTTACGCTTGCAAGCCAATAGGTTTGATTTGGCACTGTTGTAGTTTTGGAACTGCTGGCGCAAGTCCGAATCCAACTGGAGCCCTTCATTGGAAATAAGGCCAATCAGTTCCTCGATTGGTTTATCCAGGCGGAATCTGGATTGTTTCCACTGGAATCTTTCGAAGTATTCCACCGAGTCGACTCCGTCTACCTTCAACTTCAATATCTTCGTTATGTCGTTGATATTGGTGCTGCTGCTGCTGCTTGCTGCTGCTGTTATCGTTCATTAGCGAAGCGATGGTTTCCAACACCTTGGCAATAGAGGTGTGCAATTGCTGATCCAATTTCGCCAACTCCTCACTTTGCAACACCAGCGAATCCAACGTGCCCACCTTGAACTGTGGAAAGCTCGGCTCGTTCACTTCGACGTGGCCTCCGTTGACATTGGTTTCCAGCCACTGCGTGATGGAACTTTTGGATCCACACGAGGTGGGTAACGATAGTAAGAGATAGTCCGTGCTGCTTGCCATCCCCAGTAGTGCTTGCGTGTGCTGCGTCGATTTCCTCTGCGGCGTGTGCTCCTTGGCTCGAGTGTTGAGCCCTACATACACCTAATAACACCTATACAATCCTAGAGAGGTGGCTGCTTCTACTACACAGAAGGCGAGTATGCGAACCCAAGTGGAATACAAAGAGAAAGGGAGAGAAAAAGCGACATGGCTCTCACGCTCCAGGAAAGCAGCTGCACCTGCAACAGTTTCCATGTCGTGGTGTACTGTCTATTCTTCGATTTCGGCATCAACTTCTTCCTCTTCTTCTGGTGGACGATGCTGCACCAGTTGTTCGTGATCAGAAGCCAGGCTGTGGGAGTCTGCGGGTGGGGTGGCAGCAAGTGCTTGGGTGGCCCCGGGGACCCCGGGGTCCCCGGCCACGGGAGGTTCAGCGGCATCGTGGCGATCACCATCTTCGGCATGGCACGTTTCGCCCCGTGCTTTGTCTTCTGGCTCTGCTGCGACTCCTTGTTCGACATCGACGGCCACCTTGGCTTCCGCTTCGCCGTCCTCGGCGTCCTCTTCGACGTCGTCGACGTCGTCTCCCTCTTCGCCTTCTTCGGCGTCGTCTCCCTCTTCACCCTCGTCGCCCTCTTCCACCTCGTCGCCGTCGTCGATGCCGTCTGCATAGTCGATCTCGTTTTCCCTGTTCAGCTCCAGCAGTCTCTCCCGCTCGACGTCCTGGTCGTGCTGGTTCTCCAGCTCGAGCTTATTTGACAGCTCGTTTTTCATTCGATTCACATCGTTCGACACAAACCCCTTGATCTTATTCAACTCCGACCTCCACTTGCGTTCCGTCTGCTTCAAAAGCGTGATTTTCCGTTGGTAGTACTTATCGTGTAGTTGCACAAGTCGGAATTTTTTGATGTCCGATGCGGACAAAATGGTCTTTATTCTTTCGTTGGCATCGTCCGGAATGAGAAATTGGTCTGTTTCCCGGTTCTCTCCTGGGACGTCGGTGCCATTCCATAACGCCTCGTGGATGGCGTCCACCGGCACATCCAGACTTTTGATGAAGTCGTAATCGGAAGCGGGCAGGGAGAGGCTCCCACGGGGCTCGCCATCGCTCTCCACGCCCTCCATCGCCACGTCCTGAAGGGTGTCGTCGTCCTTGATGACGGGCGTTATGTCCTTGATTTTCGACTCCGGGATCTCGTTCAGCAGTCTCCTCAAGTCGTTCCATTGCTGGTTGTTGTTGAAGGTCTGGATTTCCCACTTGAGCAAAAACGAGTTGTCGATGAAACAGTCGTTCTGTTTCACCTTTTTCAAATATGCAGAGTTGGCCTCGTTGCATTCCTTTTTGAACTCATTCTTGCTCTTGGCGAGCTTGAGTGTGTCGAAGGTGAGCTCCTTCTGTATCCCGTTGAGCCTTTCGACGGTGTCCACGTCCACCGTCTCTGCCTGCGATGCTGCGATCTTCCGCAGCTCATCGACGCTTTTGAGTGACAGCTCCAACGACGAGTCTAGGGATTCTCTGTATGAGCTTGCCGAGCTGGTGTCTTTCATTGCTGCTGCCGTTGCTGCTGTTGCTGCGACCAGATCTGTTGTCACCGCCCTGTTTGGTTTGGCCATTTACGTCCCGTCATGCCCTTATTTTTTTCATTATGGAGCTTATTTTTCTCACGTCTTTTCAAATCATGTTCATTTTCGCAGGATATGAACGACATCCAAACTGTTGTGGCTGAATAGAAGGATCCGGCACGGAGGGTCTTCTTCTTTGGAATCAACGCCACGGCTGGCCCGTGGCTCGGAGGGGTAGTGTGATCAGATATCTTCTACAGAAATACAGATGTATTATAGGGGTTATAGAGAGATAAATAAATAAACAGACGGCGGCTTGGGCGACAAACCAGATCGTGTGTGAATCTGTATCATCAAATATTAATTTCTAAGTGAAGTGAAGTGAAGTGATGGGGGGTGGCATGGCTGCGGGAATTAGCATCACGGATGTAATCAAAGCACAAAAGTTGGCAGGCTCCGTCAGGAGCAGCCCGGTAGGGTTGGGGCGGCCAGCTCAATCAATTGGTAGATGGGTCCGATTCCGGGGTGTCCACCGTTGAAAACTCTTCGGCGGCCTCGTCCTTGGGGTCTGCGGCGTCCACCGGCTCGTCCTGCTTCTCGCCTGGCTGCTCCTTCTTGGACTGGCAGCTGAACGGATTCAAGTGTGGGTATGTTTTGAAAAACAGCGAGGCGGCGCCGATGATGACCAGGCCCGAAATGGCGGCAATGGACGCCTGACGTTGTGTTTTCTTGCTGAGTTGCATGCTGCTTCACGTGTTTCCTCTGTCTGTAAGACAATGTTCGGTCCAGGAGGGGCAAGCAGCAGGTCGGGGCTAAGAAGGGGTGGCTTCCTTCGACTCCAAGTCCTGGTAAACATCCCCTTCCTCTATACATACCCAAATCTTGGCACATGCCTCACTCGCCCTCCTCGTCTCCCACTGTATTACTCACATCACTGATTCTCTTGTCATAACAATTTCCGCCTTTTTTTTTCTCTAATCGGCTTATCTCAACACAAACACAGTGCGGGTCGGTTGCCTTTCTGGGAAAGTGGATACGACCGCTACGGGTTTCCCAATTAGGCAGGCGGACAGCACACAATGTCGGATTGTGAAGACGAACTACCAACAGCCCGTCACATCACCTATGTAGGCATATCCCCCAAACCCACCAACAAAGTAGCCGTCAGTAACCACAAACTCGGTCCACAGGCTGCGGTGGACATGGTTGGCCTCCCCCGGAAACCAGCTGCCGCTTTCGGGGTGCTTTTCTCTGAAACATTGTTCGATTTGGGCAAGCTCGCCAGGATCCACGTACCGCACGTGGTGCAGCTCGGACTGCGTTCCCTGGCCCCGTTCCTGCGTGGGAACCAGACGCTGGAAGTACCCGTTCAGGTTGACTCGAGGCAGGCCGTACATTGAGGTGTACACGGCGCCTGGCCAGTCGGCACTCTCGTCCGCAAGATAGGTCAGCGAACAGGCGTTGCCTCCGGCGGCTGCGATGTTTCTCCAGTTGTGGCTCATCTCGATCAGCAGAAGCACCGGATGGCCGGTGTGGAAGCAGTCGATGGCGTATTCCGGAAACGACATTGGGACAAGTCCCTCCGTCGCATGGACCTGTTTGGTGTTTACCATCGAGATAGTCTGGTTTCCAATCATCCGGCGGGTAACGGCACACGCCGTCTCCATGTCGTGGTAGGTCTCGTTTGGCCTTTGGAAAAAACCGCCACTGTTCGATAATGGTGATAGGGCATTCGTTTGTAGTCGTTCCTGAACCAACATGGATTTGATCGCTGTAATCAGCGTCAGACAGTAGAGCACTCTGCTGAGCATCATAGGTAATCCTTTCCTCTTGGGGTGGCAAGGGCAATAAGTCCTCCGATTTAGAGCTGGAGTGCAAACTTGTGCCACCCGACATGACAAGAGAGTACAACTACATAAAGAGAACACTACGAGTGCCAATACGCAATATTCGATATCCGATATCCGCGGAGAAATCGGTGGAGGCACGTGACTGGGTGTTATATATTGAAATTATCTGTGTTATTATATCGCTTTTTATATATTGATTGACCGATTGACTGATTGACTGATTGACTGATTGACTGATTGACTGATTGACTGATTGACTGATTGATTGATTACCTGATTGATGAATGGATTATGCATCGTGTTACTAATTGATAGTGTAAATTTGAAAGCATTGCCTCTGCATACAAAACTTTTTTTTTCCTTATTGAATTATTGAACCTTGTTTGAACCACTTGAATTATTGTTATATCTTGACACTTGAAATTGACTCCATTGAATTTTAAAAAGAGTTTGTAACAAATTTGCAGAAGCAATAAATTTAGACTAAAAATTGTAAAGATCATATCCGCAGACTAGAAATCTAGCATGCATTGATACCGCTAACGTCTTGAAAGTATTTAGATCAATGCAGACTCATCGAACTCGATGTCTGCAACATCGGCAAATTCAGTAAAATCTTCAGTTTCTTCCTCTTGATCGAACTTATCGGATGAAGATGGTGATGGAGATGGTGGATTTTCACCCTTTGATGGTGTTGGTGGAGGTGGTGGAGGTGGTGGAGGTGGGTGTTCACCGTGTGGTGGAGGTGGTGGAGGTGGGTGTTCACCGCTTGGTGGAGGTGGTGGAGGTGGGTGTTCACCGCTTGGTGGAGGTGGTGGAGGTGGGTGTTCACCGCTTGGTGGAGGTGGTGGAGGTGGGTGTTCACCGTGTGGTGGAGGTGGTGGAGGTGGGTGTTCACCGTGTGGTGGAGGTGGTGGAGGTGGGTGTTCACCGTGTGGTTTACCATGCTTACCGTGCTTACCGTGCTTACCATGCTTACCGTGCTTACCATGCTTACCGTGCTTACCGTGCTTACCGTGATCAGCAAAAGGCTTACCCCTTGGTGGTTCATGATCATCATCACCGAAATCAGAATCCAAGTCTGAATCCTCATCAGCTGGTTCTTCATACATTTGTTTTGCATGCTTGCCCTTAGACTCGGATTTCCAACCTTTACATTTCATCTTCTTTCTGTTGCTTGGTTTCTTCGAATCGCCGTTTTTACCCTTGCTGTTTTTTTCCAAGTCATAATCAGAACCTTCGTTTGCATAAGTGTCTATTGAAACATCTTCTAAAAGGGAAGATATGGAATTGTAAATTGAATTTAAAACCTTTTGGGGTAAAGCTAAGCCATCATTTGAATTTTGATCATTGTGATCCAGCGCAATCGGAGCACCGTATGCAAGTGTTGCAACAGTACAAGCAGCCGCTAGATATGTAAATCTCATTTTGTTTGCTTCTATCAACCAAGGTCAAAAGCCAACGTCAGTTGGAAGAAAAAAAGAGTAGATTGCTTTGAGGCAGAAAGTTAATTGGCATAATGTGAGGTACTTATAATATTATAACCAACAAATAAACCTCGCTCGGTATATGGAAATTTGCATAAGCCTCGTAAACAGACGGAGATAACTTTTGTTACAACAATCAGATGTGGTTTTGAGCAGTATTATGGTCAATGTATATCTTTGTTTGTATCAGATGATGGGTGTGTGTTGTTTCTACTGCTCCGTCAAGATCTGAAAAGTTATTGGATAAAAAAACCGACAAAAGGCGTATTTCAACTCCGCTCGGAACAAAGGATAAGCTATTGTAGTATGCAAATAATTTGTTCATGTAGGGCTTTACATGTTTTCTCTTTGTCTTCACCTCTTGGCAAAAGAAAGTATATTTATCTATAGATATCTATCAACTGATTCTGAATAATACTTATTTGTCATTTGTGTTTTGTGACTGCTGCCTCCAGCAGAGGTGGAGCCATGTTTATGCAGCTGGGAAATGAGATATTCTCATGTTAAATAGTTTCAAGATCTGCGTACATGATTTTACTATTTCTTTGGTCAAATTTATAGTTTATAAACGGATTGAAGATGTTACCGCTAATCATGTTTTTTTTCCATTCAAGGGTAAACACCAAGACTAAACTGGTTATGTTTTAACCATGTTTTTCAATCATAAAGAGTCGGGAAAGCAAGCATTACTTCTGCTATCCGGCTACTTTCTGAAAATTATTTTTCACACACCGCTTCTGTCACTATTGAAGGTTGTTTTCTTCTCAAAGTAAAAAGACCAATAATAAAAAAGTTTAAAATTTATAAAAAGTACAAATATTATGTTATAAGTATTCATAAAAAGTTCTGAAATATAAAGCAAAAAGAAATAAAAAAGCAGGTTTATAGATTAAAATCAATATTGTTATGAGACGCTGAAAAACGAATGAATCAAAGTAAAGCATTAACATCCAATTCATCGTCGGAGTCGGCAGGTGGGGTGTACTTCTTTTTGTATTGTTTACCCACCTTCTTCCAGTGTTTCTTTCTGGTCTTGGCCAACCTTCTTCCAGTGTTCACCTGGGGTCTCAACTGGTTCTTCGGCTTCCATTAATTCAACCTCTTCATCGTCGGAGTCGGCAGGTGGGGTGTACTTCTTTTTGTAATGCTTACCAACCTTCTTCCAGTGTTTCTTCTGGTCTTGGCCAACCTTCTTCCAGTGTTCACCTGGGGTCTCAACTGGTTCTTCGGCTTCCATTAATTCAACCTCTTCATCGTCGGAGTCGGCAGGTGGGGTGTACTTCTTTTTGTATTGTTTGCCCACCTTCTTCCAGTGTTTCTTTTGTTCCTTACCAAAATGTTTCCAGTGTTCACCTGGGGTCTCAACTGGTTCTTCGGCTTCCATTAATTCAACCTCTTCATCGTCAGAGTCGGCAGGTGGGGTGTACTTCTTTTTGTAATGCTTACCAACCTTCTTCCAGTGTTTCTTTTGATCTTTGCCAATCTTCTTCCAGTCATTGCCTGGTTCTTCAACTGGTTGCTCTTCAACGAGAAGGGCGGAAATGGTGCCCATAATCGAATCCAAGAATCCGACTGAGACTTCAGTCTCATGGGCGCTGTGATCAATAGGAGCAGCGTGAACAACGGCAACTGCCATGGCAGTGGTTGTAGCAGCGGTCAGTGTGGAAAATCTCATTGTTGTGTGTTGGTTCTTTTATCTGTCGAGTTTTCGGGTTTTCTATTATGATTGGATGCACAATAGCCTTCTATGTCTGTTCGTTAGTGTTTGGATAGATAAAAAAAAAACATGGAGAAAGTAGAGATGGGAAGTTCTAGTGCCAAGGAGAGAGCTCAACCATGTGGATAAACTGGTCTTTTTATAGAAGAGGGTTTCAATCGGACTGAAATAAATACCGGCATTCCGGAGACAGCAGGTGCAGCAAATCTCTGATAGTGCAGAGCTAACAGGAACACCGACCGGGGACAGTGTGAGGAGATATCGTAAAGAAAAGAAAGTTTTTTATCAGTGCATGAGCAGTATTACTAGTGAGATGCGCGAAGAACTTTATTTGGAAAGCTAATCGGTGTGCCGGAAAAAAAAAACCGGTCCCCACGGCGCGGGCGTCGATCGGCGTGGATTTCGTATTATCGTCGGAAGTTTTTGCACCAGTCGGAACAGAGGGAGAAGAGTGGGCAAAGAACCACCCAGTCTAGAATGAGAGCGGAAAAAAAAGGAACATGAGGCCGCGGGCCCGAACGGAGCGGATATTTTGAATTGAATTTTGAATCACGAGATGCGGGTACGGATTTTATTAAATATTTTATAATGGTATCAACAAAAGTTAGACTGATAATCTTATAAATATATATATTTATAAAATAAAAGTTTATAGAAATAAAAACATCATAGTGATGGTGCTATAAGACAAATCCATGAGTCATGAACTTATAATAAAGCAGCCAAACCTGCAATAGCAGCTAAACCACCACCAATAACGGCCTTTGGAGCAGCATTTGGGAATTCAGAGAAGGTGGTTTCGTTACCGGAAGAGGTTGGGGTAACTGGCTTGGATGAGGTTTCGGTGGAAGAAACTGAGGTGGTGGTGGAGGTTTCAGTGGCAGTTTCGGTGGTTGGTTGGTTTTCGGTGGTTGGAGCTTGGATTTGACCGTCACCGATTTGGGTGAGGACGGTGTCAGCAACAACGACGGAAGCAAGAGCAGAGATAGCGATGATTGAGAATTGCATTTTGTTGATATTAAGTTAGCGAGTGAATAAGATCTTTTGGATACCGAAAGGAAAGAATAAAAAAAGGCTGAGGACAAAAAGAAAAGAGGGAGGCAGAGAAGACAAGAACTATGGGGGGATCCGTCCTAATTTATAGGAAGTTGGAGCTCGGGACGAGGGAGAAGGAAGGAAGGACAGGAAGAGACGGGTGATTGGGGATTTCAAAACAAAAACAAACGCACACACAATCGTTGCGATTACAATAATATCGGTTGATATAGGTTGCCAAAGAATAACAGGGAGCCAGAGGGTAAACACCTCCAGGAGAGGAAAAATCATGTGGCAGAAATCCGCCAGCACAGACAGGACCGAGACTGAGACCGAGACCAAGGCCAAGACCGCAAAAGTAAACAAACGTCAGCAGAAACGTAAACAAAAACAACAGAAAACAATGCAAGGAAAAAAGAAAAAAAGGAGTGGATGCTGCACAGCCCGGAATTTGGACCCAGGCATGGCGATTTGCTCTCTTTCTACACCGTATAGGGAGAAAAGGACCACCCAAGAGTCACCTAATGGTGGTGCAATAGAGCCACAATGGCCGTAGAGCGCTACAGCCGGGTTGTCTGGCTATATACTGTGGGCAATGCCGACAAACCAACACTATAGCAACTGTTGTTGCATAGTCTCGACCGTCTCTCGTGTGTATATGTCTCTATATATATATATATATGTCTATATATATTGAAAGCGGAAATGCCTGTATTTCCTAAAAGGGTATAAAGGTAAACAACATGTTTAGTCGAAGTACCGCGTCCATTGGAAAAAAGCAAATATAGAACATATGGTTTTCCATTTTTGCGATTGTTGAGCTCTCTTTTGGTAATACTATCTCCTTATGTAATAGACAAAAACAAAAAAAAGAGCACGAGTATGGTTACACATTGTTTACTATTTTAGAGAGTGCTGTGGAGGGAGTAAATTAAGATGGATTCTAAAAAAAGAATTGTACTGGGCTGACGATCATAAATATGGCCATGGCCATGGTTCTGACTCGGACTTTGGCCATGGGTGGGTCTACTAATGTCATGGTATCGCACTATTTACGTTTCTGTCCTCCTGGCTCGTTTTGGCATGGGAGTAAAAAGATGACAATACCGATCTGGTGGAAGGTCCACATTATGGCTGTTGTAATGTCCAGATTGGAATGGAATACCATAATCAACAGGGGGTTTGCTATTATCTAATCTGTAGTATTGTTAGGTGTGTCTGTGTGTCTGTGTGTGAGCGAGATATGGTTATGCACAGGGAGCACACCGGGCCTGACGTAGTGTGCGCCAGATCGGATCGATCGCACGGTCATATCTGGTGGCTCTGGTGTGACAGCCTGGTATCAAGACAGTTATCTGTCTAAGAATTCTGTATGTACATAGGGCACACAGCGCCGACGTAGTCTGCGCCAGATCGGATAGAGCACACCGTCATTTCGGGTAGCTCTGGTATGACAGCCTGGTATCAAGACAGTTATCTGTCTAAGAATTCTGTATGTGCATAGGGCACACAGCACCGACGTAGTCTGCGCCAGATTGTATAGAGCACACCGTCATTTCGGGTAGCTCTGGTATGACAGCCTGGTGTGACAGCTCCGGATAGAAAAACCTATCTCCTTAAGAGATCGGTACATATATCTTGCACACACTCTGATAGCAGTCTTGGTTATGTTTGAGACAAGCATGTTATTCATAAACTAGTCTGTATGAAAAAAATGTAGATCCAAAATAGAAGAAAACTACAGTTCTATTTTTCATCGATTTTGCACAGACATGTCATTTTTTTTTGGATTGTGATTTCTAAATAAGTCTTTCACTTTTCAACACATTCCCATTTCCTCATCTATATCATTTACTCGTTGATCTGAACTTGTACATCTGCTATCTACCTGATTCTCCTTCTTCCCCCCAAACCCCCATATTGTTCATTATTCACTGTAACATCGAAGTAAAACAACCAAAATCAATTTTTAACAACAGTTTAACTGTCGTGGCTTCAAATTTGTCGGATAAAAATGAAAAACCAGTTGTCAAATTGCCGAGAGTCATGGTGATTTTCTCTTCGGCTAGCAAAATATCCAAATCGGGTGTTTTAAGCGATGCCTTCTAAACTGCAAACAGTTTTTGTCATGAATTGACAGAAGTGCAAGGAGGGCAAAAGGGGCAAAAAACAAAAAAACAAAAAGGGAATTTTTCTGTGTTTGCTCGTTCCACATGTTGTAGTGATCTTGTCGGGATAGATACTTCAATTGGTTCAATCCTTTATTCTTCTCTTCTCTGGCCCTGGCTTCGTCCATAAACGCTATTCTGAAAAATAAAATCATAGAAATGAAAGACATACTCAAATCGTTCACGAGAATAACGCCTGTTCAAGTATCTTTGCCATATGATGATGTCCTTTATAACCAGTTATTGAATGAATACAGACTGATCCATCTACTATACCATAGAAACATAAATCAGCATCGAGTGACGCGTTGGTGGAGTTTTTTGGATAGAATCCATAGGCATTTACGTAAAATTTTGCTTCTGATGGAAGATATCGAGGAGGTGAAAACGCTACGCAGGTTAACAACCATCGAATGGAAGCATTGGAAAAAATCGTTTATAAAGAAAAATGAGGTGCCGGAGCCAGTTCAAAAGACGAGGAAGAACAAATCCAGCAGCAATAAGATCAGCAAAAACACAACCAAGAGTCAGCGCAAGACAGCCAAAATACACTTACACTCCCAACTCTCTGATTCAAACGCAATCAATTTGATAGAAAAAAAGAAAATGCTGTTGCTGAAAGAAGCCAAGTACCTCTATAAAAATATCATACCTGCTTCTTATTGGATATTCATGGGTGTAATAGAACTGGGACAATTTATCAATATCGGCTTTGCATTAGTTGGTCTCATATCAAAGGTATGGAGTTTGTTGTCCAAGATCGAGGGAATTACATTGAATTTAAAATTTCAGAATATAGTTGAAAAATATATCGGTGTTACAAACGAGGAAGATGTTTCTCTAGATTTCGGAGAGGCGGTGAATATAGAATCTATCGAAGAGGAAGTTGAACTGACGAGCACTGGAGATGAGAGTGCAAAGAAAAATGACGCACATGCTGTTCTCGAAATAATAGAAAATCAGACTGTGCCCGTTACAGAGACACCAGTGTCGAAGACATCAATGTTGGAAATCGGAGATCAAAACAAGAAGAAAAAATCCAAAGCTAATATAATGGATGATATATTTGGCGGATCAGATGATCAAGTTAAAGGTAAGACTAAATCTAAAACAAAGAAGAAAAAGAAATCTAAAAACGTGATGGATGATATATTTGGATTTTGAATTTGAACCCAGCTATAATTTTTTTCCCGGTTCCACGCAAAGTTCAATTGAGTATCCGATTTGCCCATGTTGGCAACACAAAACTGGCACTATGTATTTCACTATTGTAATATTTAAATAGTTCGGACTCTTCCTCATGTGATAATTTTCTGTTTGGTTTGGTTACATCGATATCTTTGTTCTTACCACAACACATCAACGAAATCTGGCCGGACGTGTATGTTGGTATTGTACAATAACACGAATTAACAACGGGGAAAACATTCTCACAGATGTTCTTCAACTTCTTCAAATTGTCGATGTTTAGCCAAATATTTTCGGAAGCCATAGATATGACAATACCATCTTTATTTAACGCATTGAACAACAACTTGAAATAATTCTCTTGGAAAAATGCTTCTGCTGGCCCGTCTGGGTCCGATGAATCTGTTATAATTACATCATATTTTTCATCTTCAGACTTGGTTTCACAATCTTTCAAAAATTTAAATCCATCTTGCAAGTGCACCTTGACCTTTTCATTTTCGTACGACTTGGCCATGTTGGGCAAATATTTCTTTGACAATTTGATAACCATATCGTCAATTTCTACCAGTGTTGCACATTCAACACATTCATGCTTGACCACTTCCCGCAACACACCACCATCACCACCACCAATCACCAGAACTTTCTTTGGATTTGGATGTGCAAATAACGGTATGTGCGAAATCATTTCTTGGTATGCAAATTCGTCTCTTTCTGTCACTTGGATAACACCGTCTAATACCAACACATTCCCGAAATCGGTCGATTTGAATACTAATATGTCTTGAAATTCAGATTTTTCTGCATACAAGATTTCTTCAACTCGAAGCATAAATGCCTGACCCGGAAAATATTCGTCACTAATTTCTCTGAACCATCCGTCAAGAACTAATGGATGTGTTAATTCGTTTTTTTCACTCATTTCTTATACTAATACTCACGAATAGCATGGACATCAACTTTACGCTCCTCTTGTACCCTAGGAAATCCACAAATACCTTTACTCCGGTTTTCTGAAGATACAGCGTCATAAGAAAATATGGAAGCAAAGAGAAACAAAATGGAAAATGGAAAAATACATGGAAAAAGTTGTTATCTAAAGTATCGACGCGTCGATGAGTTTTTTAATATTTTTTTTGTTTTTCTATGAATATTTTTTCTATGAACATGTTCTAATTTTTTTTTCAAAAATTTTCATCAATTACTTTAAAACTTTGAAAGAGAAGACAGTTGAATGATTCTTTGAAACAAGACAAATATTGACCGATAAAGTATTGATAAACAACAATGAAGCATCCATTCCAACACGTATTGTTAGACAAAACGGGGGAGTATTTTTTTGCAGCAGCAATTAACTCCGTTTTCCTATTCAAGCTATCCAAGAACGAAGAAGATGCCAAATTATTATCCTCCTGGACAGACGAAGTTGATCCCTATTATACAATCAGAAAGCATCATAGAGAGCTTCTCGAACAGTATGAAGAACAGCAAAGGGAAAAACTTGCAAAGGAGAAAGAAGAAGATGCTAAGGAAACTGTGAATGAAAACAACAAAAGAGAGCTAGCGTCTAATCTGGACTCCAAAATCCCCGAAGAACAGATACCTACATCAACCAAGCAAATAATGCACAAGAAACCAAAACTTCCATTACCTGGACCAGGTGCACCACCAACTTACACATATATTAGAGATATGTGTCTATCTCGTAATAATAAATATTTAATTGTTACAACCGATAATGATAAAGCAGTTGTTATTTTCAAAATCAATTATGATAATGAAAAAAGTGAAGAAATATCCCAACTGATAAAACGTCAACCAATTTCTAAGCGCCCGTCCGCAGTGTGCACGTCAATGGATGATTCTCAAGTCATCATTGCTGATAAATTTGGAGATGTTTATTCAATTCCCTTGAATGATCCTACGGTTGAAGATGATAGTAAATTGATCCCAATATTAGGACATGTTTCGATGTTGACTTGTGTTCAAAATGCAATTGATGAAAACGGCAAGGAAGTGATCTTAACTGCAGATAGAGACGAACACATACGTATTTCTTACTATCCAAAATCGTATGTGATTAAAAAAATCTTATTTGGCCACAAAGAATTTATCTCCTCTTTTATACTACCAGAGTGGTGTGATAGCAAGGTTTTGATCAGTGCAGGAGGTGATTCATTTATTTGCTCGTGGTTGTGGCAACAGAATGAAGAGTTGAAAGAGTTGAAGTGCAAGATTGATGTCGATTATTTAGTAAAGGATAAATTGAATGAGAAACATCTGGTTCCAGAGAAATTTCAAAATGAAGATAACGATCTCGTTGAATATTGTATCTCCCAACTGATTCCATTGAATAAAAGTGAACAGGTTTTGGCAATTTTTGAAAAAATTCCTTCCCTATTCATTTTTGATTTGTCCAGAGATGGTGAATTGTCATTCAACAAAGAATATCCTGTTAATTCTGATATCATTACAGCAACTGCATCCAACGATAAACTAATCTGTAGTTTTGATAACATGGACCAAGGTTTGCAAATCTTCAACATCAATGATGACAAAACATTATCGGTTGCAACAAACTCTGACAAGTTGGTTAATTCGATCAATGCTGCAAATGGTGCTGTTATTGGTGATATCGATGAGCTAATCCCATTATTTAACACCAACTACATGAGAAAAAGACGTGAACATTAATTTATAGATTAATAGTTTAGAAAATAGTTGCAACGAGTATATATATATATATATATATATATATATATATATATATGTAAAAAAAAAGATATAATATAGCAAAAGAAAAAAAGTTTTTATAGGAACTCTCTTTGTGCATTAAAGTGGGACTTATCTAAAACACCATCAAATTTCAGACCATCCATCCATATTTTACTTCTTCCCTGTACGTTTATCGTCCATTGAGATTTTAGTAGTTTTATAACTATAATATTATGGGTCTTATTATCACTGTTATGATTATCTTTATCTTGAATGGAATCTGATATTTCGTTGTTTACACCCATCAGTGTATCTAGCCAGCCATTTTCCATCTTCAGACCATTCAATGTACCGACGCTATCTTTCATGCTGATCAAAACTGTCAACTTTGTAACATTATCCTCTTTTTCATAAATGTAGTCATCTGTCACTTTTGCAAGCAGGTTTTTCAGCCTTTCGGCTGTTTTATTATAAATCAATAAATTGCAAAATGACAACGACGGATTCACCATCAAATTAACATCACTGGAATCTATTTGCAAAATCAAATCTCGGTGGATATTTTTATCCACATAGGGCCTTGAATACTTGATAACCGTAAATGGTGCATGTGCATCAATCATGGCGTTCATTGTGTCGTTCAGTAGTCCGTTTTTTCGGACGTCCTTGAGATCCAAAATGATTTCTTCACGTCCCGTGAACGGGTTGGAGATGATTTTGTGTTTGATGATCTGTTGTTCCAATGCAAAAAATTGATAATACCTGCAGTCATTCAACAGATTCTGTCTATGAGTGTCATTTTTAATCAAAATTTCATTCCCCTGTAAACCATAGAGTAGTTCTTCGAAAATGTCGGCCGATCTATTTGAATGATACGGTGTCACTGGCGGTGGCCGTATGAAAGATTCGCTGACACAGTACGGGTCTGACATCATGATGTTATACAAGAGTGTGAAATAGTTAGGGTAGTTACCCTCTTGTGATAGAACCTCCTTTTCAATTCTGAATTTCCGGCCGCCAATTGAAATGATGATTGGCTCCAGCAACATTCTTTCCCTCAATTTCTTCAATCTTAGGTAGTTTGCATCCAGGAGCAAATAAAAAAATTCGTATTCATTATCGACCTCAATGCTGTACCCCTGCAAGTGCATGAACACCTTTTCGAAAACCTGCGGCGACCTTTCAATCTGGAGTGCATCTTGATCCGGATGTTCTAGAAAGTAATCTGTGAAATACGAAGGGGAATCATAAGACAATGATGCACCACTGATCACAAACAGTTTGCCACCAATCTGAATCGAGTACATCTTCTCATGTGGCAAAACACATGGTATGATATTTTCCGTACTGGTTATATCAGACGGAACCTGGCTTGGGAAGTTAACTGCCTTCCTGGGAGACGTCATTCTTGCTTTCTGCCGTGTCTTGGGGTTGGCCCACTGTACCTATAAATCAACCTATTCAAGATCTGCGACCGAAGCCAGGATGAAAGACAGTGACGAGTATTGGCCGAGCCTGTAATTATTGATATGGCCACGAATTATCGGCATGTTTGAGAATCAACTCCACCTGCACTTCGATCGATATTTATTTCTCTATCTACACCCACCTATACATCTACATCTACATCTACATCCATATCCACAGGTTCCCAGATATGGTACCGCACTGTTAGTGCTTAGAATTGATACTGACAAATATTACCAAGACTCTGTCATTAGTAAGCGATTTCTTCCCCGAGATTACAAATGTCCTGCAGTTGATTTTAGTACCACCCGAACAACATGTGCTGGAGATACCTGTTTTCTTTTCTTTTTTTTATTTATTGAATTGGTGTACGTGTATATATATATTACAAAGTAAAGGTGGCAAATTAATGACACAAAGCAAGCGATCAGTCTGACGATAAAAAAAATAAGGAAAACACTAGGAAAACAAGGAAGAACCGAATGAAAGTAAAAGAAAGCCGTATATTGGAAGAGCAGAAATTTGAATTAGGTGGATACCGTGGTACCTTCTAAGGTGTTTTTATTCTTGAATATTTGGTCATTTCGGTCTGGTGAAGTGGTGGGTTTTCCGGTGAGAGGATTGGAAGGAGGAGTGGGGGAGAAATGTTGGGGATTCGGACGTGATTTCCGATCGGTTCGTGATAATAAAGGAGGTTTTTTTTGTAGATATTCTTATTTCCTTCTAGTGTCCCGAATCAGAATTTCATGAGGTGTGGCTTGTCACCGTTTTTCAGAGTAAAAGAAGTAGCTAAGTATTGTTTCAGTAGGGGGGTTTTCTTGATTTCGGAGATCAACGCCTTGTCGACCACCTTCTGGTCTTCGATTCTCTCGGCTCTGATTTCCTTCTTTGGCGATCCTTCACCGAAGAAGTCCTTTTCGGACTTCTTGCCGGCCACCTTCTCTCTGGCAAAGTATGCCACGTCAAACTTGGCCAAGTCCAGCGATCCCACGTCCACCTTTGTGGACGTGGCGATCACGTACCTGGCGTTGACTCTTCTCAGTGGCACGCCGTTCACCTTGAACGGGCCTGACACCAGCAGCGTGTTGTCTTCCAAGTGCTTCAAGTACACCACTCTCTTGCCTCTGAATCTGCCTGCCAGAAGGATCAGCACTGTACCTGGAACGAGGGATTCTCTCAACTTCTGTGGTCTTGCACTCTTTCTGGTTTGCTTGGCAACCGCCTTTTCGTAGACACCTGACATTTTGTTTCTTTTGTTCGATGTGTTTTGGTACTGATGCGTATATATATATATATAATTCAATATATATATATATCTTTCACTAGTTATCGGAAGAAACTCTTGAAACGAAGGCAAGCAATCCAGCCAAAATCGTCAATGTTTGTATATGTACACAACACTTATCAAACAATAGAAAAAAGAGAGCCCAATCCTTTCTATCTTATAATCGGTAAGCTGCAGACCCACTCTGGCTCTGGATACACCCTCCCATCTGCATCTATCTTCCACTGACCATATCCGAATAGAGTAACGTCCTTGCTATCATCTCCATACTGTTCCCATACACGCACACACACAACGCGTTGTCTGTCCCAGCCTATACCGAATACCGAGAGGTTAGTCATAGAGGCGGCTTGTCAGTGAGGCGACGTTGTGTGATGCGAGTCCGGGAGACGCAGAAAACGCCCTTCTACTTTGGGACTGCGGGACTGCTGTTCGGAGAACGGGGCGTGGGGTGCGAGGGTGGCCGCGGGCGAAAGCGGCCGTAGAGGTGCGCGGGGGGCTCATCGGCACGTCTGCCCGGAAAAGCAGAGCGGCACGTGACCCGTAGGGTTTGTCGAGGGTTCACATCGCTACACAGCACTCCTATAAGATAACCTATACAGAGGGCATGTTCCCTAGAGCACCATTTCTACAATGGCAACCTTGTCTCCACGACAGGCGCCATCGAAGGCCTGGACCACAGGAATGAGCTCGTAGGCCCGGATGGAGGCGACGCTCTCCACATGGACCTTGCGAGGAGAGGCATAGATCTCGTAGAAGCGATCGTCCCGGAACTCAAACCCGTCCAGCTGGTCCCTGTAATGCACGGCAAGCGTGCGTGTGATGTCGGCCGGAGAATCGTCGTCGGCTTCGGAATCCGACCCGTAGTCCAGGTAGCAGCTCTCTTCCTTGTAGGACAGACCCCCCCACTCGATGCTCGAACCCTTGGGGAGCCCGGTGACCTGGACAACGACGAGGTTGTCGGCGCCGCCACTGCCCCGTTCTCCACACACGTCAAGGTACTCCTTGAAGACACGGGACGCCATTGGGGCCAGAGAGCCGGTGCGGATGAAGCACACGGTCAGGAGATTCTTCTCACAGCCAGTCACCTCCTTGATGCTGTTGTAGTGTTGGAGCGATAAGACGGCGGCCAGCAAGTCGCCGCCCGTCGACAGTAGCATGGTCTTCGGCACCAGCGGAATCTGGCCACTGATCCGGACAATACGGTCATCTCTGCTTGCAACCGCCTGCGAATATGGCCCGATGTTGCACGGCGCCCAGTAGGACATCCCCTGCACGTGCAATCCGCTTTTGCACTCGATGTTCTTCAACACGACAACAGATAGCTGGGCATGCATGCCACTCGGGAGGTTTGTTTCCACACAGATCCGGGATGGCGGCAACGGCTTCTGGAAATAGCTGACATAGATCTGGTTGATTGGGACAAAACCACCCATGTCTCGCACAAGCAGGCGGGAAGACTGGATATTCTCAAAGCCCAACCCCTTCTCGGACAGCATCTGGCCCAGCTGTTCAAATATACCGACCACCTGCTCTTCGACAGTGTCCGAGTTGGAACTGAGGTTGGAGATAAACAGCTTATCACTCGTTTCAAAAACATTGCTTTCCCAGCTGCACGACACGGCTTCCGCCGCTGCAACTTCGGTGCTCTGCCCCGATTCCACGCTCTCTCCAGGGCTGACCTCACCTTCAACAACGTCATAGAGTTCTTGAAATCTGTCATCAAGCAATGGGGGCTCTACAACCGAGCCCAAAAAGTCAGCAGCTCCGTCGTCAACTTGCTCCTTTGGTTCAAAAGCGACCTTCATCCGTAGGTACCACACGTCATCATTGGTGTGTTTCACAACGGTCTGGTCAACAATTTTGATCCTCCCGAATTTGAAAAATGGTGCATCTACAACACTCGTCTCAAACTCTCCACCCTCACCACAGATATGCACTCCAAACATGGCGTTCAACTCTTTCAACTTGGGATGTATCTGCCTTAAGCTCATTCCCAAATTCGACTCGTCCAACCCAATGGCTGCGACCTTAATGATCCGGGCATCCATATCACTCTGACACATTTCGTTCATCAGCTCTCCCTGATCCCTCTGCCACAAATACGCCAACGAGGTGAGTCCCAATCTTAGACAGACATCTTCAACCCTCGTTCTCTGATAGCTCGATAGAATGGCCCCGACACTGACCCCCTTAACGTCTGGGTGCTTCTCTAAAACTGTTGACAGCAGCTTGAACAGGTCTTCTGTTTCGTCGTCGGCCGTTTTATTGTATTCCAGATTCTGATTGGCTGCCTTACCCAAAATTGGCTGTCTATACATCGGCTTGCCAATGCATTTTTCGTATAACGTTAAAATATCGTGGCCAACTGTTTGGTACATGTAAGAATCAATTTCGTCATTGTCTTCTTGTGGCGGATACAGGTTTGCCAGACACACCAATTCATGTCCTTGTGCTAGACAATGGAGAATATTAAAACAGGAATCTTTCCCACCCGAAACCAGTGCAACAAATTTCATACTAGATCTATCGAGATTTTCCCTATCAGCAACATATCCGTTATAATAACTTCTTCTTTTATCAGAGGTTTTACCTGGACACATGCAGTTAGAAAGTAAAGTTCTATCTTTTTCAGTATTTTCCTATTTAAAATTTTTTTCAGATAAAAAAACCAAAAAGAGAAAAAATACATCTTTTACACAGCCTTGAAAGAGAATTTCCAGTTAACATGAGAATCAACTGCAGTACAAAAAGAGAGACATGAATCAAAACGTCTCTCTTTTGGTGGGATCGGGGCCATTTTAAAAGAGAAAGTGCTCAAAAATTTGGACTCTTAATGCATCTACGTGATGGATAATAAGGAACTCATAGAAAAACTTCAAGAGCAGGGGTTAAGTGAAGAATTTCTGATACATTCGATGGAAAACTGCGCAAGCCTGTCTCGTGTGCTGGCTGTATCCCGTACTGAAAGCGACCGACTTGTACACGAGAAGAAGATCTTGTTTGACGAATTGAATAAGGAGGTGCAGAATTCAAAATTGCCGGTGTGGCATAGAAAGTCCAAACAGTATCTAGGTTCGGAGTCAGCGGCAGCGGAAGAGGAAGCCTTTGATAGCATGCCGATGGCGTTGAGATATGCCGATAACCTCATCTACCATTTGAATACATCGAAATCAAGCGTCGAGTTTTTCCAACGTGTTGGATTTGGACAGCATGACTCTTCAAGAGAGAGTGATAAGACGTATACTGGAAGGTATGTTGAATCACGTGAACATCCTGGCGACCGTAGATAACGGTCTCGAACAAAACTGTCTTCAACCCGGTCTCCACATATCCACTCAGCGAGTAGACCAGACAGGCCTTTGATGAAATATACAAGCTAATGAAAATTATTCACCCCAGCTTTAAATGTAACAAGGAACTCCTTCTCTTTGGATTCAACTGTCTCCCCAGCTGTTTTCTCATCTCTTCGTCATGCTGACTGAAACTATGATAAATTCACCTTTAGTCAGAAACAGGTTCCACTTAATGCAAACTCCTGCTCACTAGATCACAGCTCTCAACACAAATGTACAGTTTTTTCCGCTTTGTCTCGGAAGAAAGAACCAACGACTGTATGAATCTAGCATTGAATTGGTACTCCATGTTACTATGGTGCTAAACTACATCGCATTAACTTATGTCCTTATGGTTCGGACATTTTTTGATTTGCACACATTAATCTTTCCCAACACAGGGTTCCAATTTTCTACATAAAAACTCAAACACACTTAATGTTAGAACAACTATAGTGTGATCAGGCTGGAGTAATATTATGAGCTGCTTTGAACGGAATTCCAGCTTGGGGATCAGCCTTTTCACGTTCATAAATTTACATATGTTCTTTAAAATCCATCTGTTCGAAAAATGCTCTAGGCAATTTTTTCTCCATGCTGATTTTCAAAAGGGTTCTGATTCACTTGAATATCATAACCACCTATCTTATTACTAAAGTTTATCACATGTTACCAGTTTTGTTGCTGTTCCCTCTGATTTAAATTACAAGTTTACACTATCATTGCCAACTTCTAAAATATGAAAAATAATTTTTGCAATATTAAAAAATTCAACCGTGAACTTTTTAGCTCATTCAAATTCCCAAGGTGCTATTATGACTATAAAAGTTGCTGCTATACCACTTTGTAGAGCTCATTTGAATAACGACATCTTGTTGAAATCCGTTGATATCTCACCGAAGAAAGAAGTTGATGAATACAGGTCGTTTTACGCGGTATCTCTACTCGATGTATTTGAAGTTTACGGATAATTGATCCTGTGATTTACAATTGAAAAGTTCAACCCACATTATTTGATTAGATTCAACTAAATATTGTAAACTTCACGTCTTTTGTGGTGCTTTTGGCACTTGTGACAAGGTTGTTGGTTATTTGGCCAACTATGTTTATCGTATCTGTCTAAGCTTCAGGATCTTTTGGTGCATATTCTTTAAATAATATTGTATCAGGTGTTTGAGAGAAGTCCACTGATATTTGCTTGACCATCTCATATTCGGCTGTCGTGATGCAATATATCATATGGAAACACAAACGCTTCCCTTAATAACCCCGTTCATGGATCAATGTTTTGCCATTTGGGAGGTGGCGTTTTTTGAAACTGTTGCAACCTAAGCAAACCGGACTCGAAGGGATTTATGGGCCGGTATATAACTTTTTGTGTTTGAATCCAAATTATATCGATTCAGCACTGGCTCAATCTGAATGCTTTTTGCCCTACGAGATTAAACATGATGTTATCGATTTGACCACTAGTCATTCAGTGTATTCTGACATCCATTTCCATTACTGTCATCATTACAATGCTACGATTATCCTTACAAATATCCATTGGCCTCTATGCCATTAAAATAGAGGCTAATAGTTTACTTAGAAGTGATGCCAATCCATCGGAATCGGGCTTATACTTGCTAATTTTGTTCATCCTTTTGGTGGCCATGGATCTGTTCATGGGGTTTGAGTTTGTCTTGATTGCGAGGACAACGAAGATGACAGTTCCGATTGTGGTTTTTTATGTCCGACGAAAAAGTGGACCCAAGTTACAAGCAATTCGAATGAAGGGGCCGATGTCAGTTTTTCACCTTGGAAATTGCAGTAGAATCCATTGCAGATCATGCGATGAACCAGAGCCAGATCCAACCTTGACCTGCAACCACGTTCCCGATTTTGGCTGTGGGACCCGATTGGAGCGGAAGGTTGGTCCGAACGTATATTTCAGTGCTTATACAGAATGTATCCACGGCGATGACGAGCCACCAGCCGTTCCTTTTGACGATTGACTTTTTTTCTCTTGTTCTTTGAAGAAGGGTGCTGGGATTCCTTGCAAAACAAGGTCGCCAGAGTTCCGTCCCGCTGATAAGATACTGTGGTGTTGGTCTGTTCCGTGACGGATGGCCCGACAACCTACAGTTATGTTTTCCGGATCGGGCATTTCTGGCCGGGAGTATCTGATTGGTGGTCTGATGGTGTCGAGGCGGGAATTGGTGTTTTTTCCAGTTCTGCAGGAGCAAGAGCAGCTTGGCAACCGCAATACCGGACCATTTACCAAGACCATTTTTCGCCTGGTAATGCTGGTGTTTCGGCTGTGGTTCGTTCCCCCATTCTCACAGTTCTTGCCACAACAGCGAAGTCGTGGGTGGAAACAAGGCGCAGATATGCGCAGGCTGCTCGAACCGTGTCTAGTCACCGTTTCTGTAGCTTGCGTGTCTTATCTATTGTTCAGTTCTGGTTTGACACCCTTCTGTAGACCATCCCTGTGTACGTGACAACACGATAACAACACAAGCCGACGGCACGCCAACTCTCGCAGAACACATTCCTCGCTCTTCCACAGATCTCCGGCGGAACGTATCTGTTCCACCCACCGTCCAAACAGAAACAGCAGACAGGTGGAACCAGAACCGGAATTGTGAAACTCCCAAACGTCTGAAAACTTCAACTCTAAGCGAGATCCCAATCTCGCTCTCAGTTTCCCACCTTATTCTCCCCTGACGCCGCGGCCTCGCGTAGAGTTGCACATTCGTTATCGATGGGGCTCATTTTTTGGGAGTCACGGACAACACCCATTTTTTTGGCCATGCTGGTGTTCAACAAGTATAAAAAGGGAGTTCTTTCCTGCTATCGGGAAGTTGGAATGGCGTCGTGGCAGGAGGATGTGCCGGTGCAACCTTTTGGCCTCTCCAATAACTATAAGCACACCACAGACATTTATTGATGTACAGATCTATTCCACTGAAGACAGGCATTTGCCGTCAGGCAATGCTGTCACTGAGCCAAAGGCAAACGGGCGTTGGTATCTCTAAGACGGTTGCCATCCAGACGAGATTGATCTCCAACACCACGGAGAACAAAAACATGACCAGCCCGGCCCATGTTGCGGCAAAGAGCATGCCCCCTCCCGTGGAAACAGACGGGAATTATCTGGACACGCTCAAAACGAGCGAGCTGATGGGCTACCTGGTGATCGGAATGGCCACAATCAACCGCCCAATCCTTAACCTGGTGATCAAGCTGTTCCCATACACGCCGCTCTGGATCATCAAGGCGTTGGTGTACCAAAATTACTGCGGTGGAGACAACCTACCCCAGGTTTTGAAAACCGGCGAGCGGTTGGCAGAACGTGGCATCCGCAACATGATGGTCTCCTACACAGTGGAGGCCTGCGACGGCAAGCAGATGTCGGTCAGCATACCAACGATTGTCCGGGAAACAGAACGCAGTGTCTCAGAAGCCCTGGTTCCACACACGGCGGCCATGATCGAAGAGGCCATTCTGGGCGCCACAGACCCAGCACAGGTCTCCAAGGCCATCAACGAGGTCCCACCGGGCTACGTGGCATTGAAACCAACAGGTTTGATTGAAAATGCGGCCGAGATCTTGCTCAATTACGCAAACCCAGCATACGCAGGACGCTTCGACGAACTGGTCAAGAACTGCGAAAGCGTCTGCGAGATCGCCGTCAAAGAAAACAGAAGACTGAAGGAGCTCTACCCGGCCCGCCAATCGCCTTTTGTTGTCATTGTTGTCGACGCAGAACGTAACGATTTACAACAGGGTGTCTACAAGCTGCAACGCGATTTGATGGCAAAGTATAACCGTTCTGCAATCCCAGGCGGCAAGCCTACAGTTGGCGACGCCTGTATTGTTGGTACCGTCCAAATGTACTTGAAGGAATCAACCTCAATTTTGCAACTCGACGATAAACTTGCAAGAGAGGGTAATTACATTCTAGGCTGGAAGCTTGTTCGTGGCGCCTACATCCACTCGGAACCGGACCGTGGAGTTATCCACGATACAAAGGCAGACACCGACAAAAACTACGATGCAGGCATTTCCACGACCATTGCCAACATGAACAGCGAGAACCCTACTGTTGGCCACCTCGTTATTGCCAGTCATAATGGCTCGACACAGTTGAAAGCAACCAACTTGCTCAAAGAGCTTGGCTACAGTGAGGCTGCCCAGCGTGTCCGTTCAAATGTTGTTCTTGGTCAGCTCTTAGGTATGGCCGATAATGTCACCTACGACCTGATCAAAAACCACAATACTAAAAACATCATCAAGTACGTTCCATGGGGTCCTCCTCTAGAGACCAAAGAATATCTCTTGAGAAGATTGGAAGAAAACGGTGATGCCGTTCGTGCCGACTCCGGATGGCCTCTTGTCAAAGGCATTCTATCCACTTTTGCTAAAAGAATTTTCTAGGTGGCGAACTCCTCTGTACTGTTCTATAGACTTTTCATTTCTTGTTTACTTTTGTTACTCTTTTTTTTTGATGCATCTTCTTTTTTTGTAAAAATATATATATATACATACATACATACATACATACATATATATATATATATATATATATATATATATATATATATATATATATATATATATATATATATATATATATATATATATATACATACATACATACATACATACATACATACATACATACATACATACATACATACATACATATATATATATATTACGTTTTTCC